>CM052887.1:77841397-77857139 GCA_028534135.1 Potos flavus | reverse complement strand
AGCCCGGGTCCTATAAAGTAGGTTTGCTGACGTTTAGTGAAAGTGTTACCTACCTTCTGTCACTACTTGGGAGGGACCCTCACTGTAGACCGTGTGAAGAACTGAGAGCGAGAATGGTGGGGGGTGTGCAGGCAGCGTCAAGGTAGGGTCCACAGGTGAGTGGTGGGACACTCATTCTGCAGGACGTTCTACTAAGGCAGAGCCTCCGAGCAGCCACAACCCACCCCCGTGTCTTCTGGTTCTCAGAATGTGAACATTTGAACCAAGAGCGATGCCAGAATGTTCTCCCTGGTGTTCTCTCCGTAGTCTACTAAACCCCCTTAACCCCACCACTCCAGGTACGTGTGCATCCGGGGCGTCTTCATTCTTACCACGGAGTGCGCCTCCCTTACCGTCACCCTTGTCGTGACCCTACGCAAGTTTGTCAGCCTCATCTTTTCCATCTTGTACTTCCAGAACCCTTTCACGCTGTGGCACTGGCTGGGTACCTTGTTTGTCTTCACGGGGACCCTAATGTACACAGAAGTGTGGAAGAACCTAGGGACCACGACGAGCCAGCTTCACAAGGACAAGAAAGACTGAGGTCTGCCTGGAGCAGAGAGGCCAGTGTCATAACGTGCTAGGGTCTGGTGACGGTCCGGCCACCGTGTCACGGTCGTGAACGCTGAGGTAGGGAACTGACCGCGTACCAGAGAATCCTCAGGAGGAGGGACTTCGCGGACTTCTACAGACCAGTGTCTGTGGACTCAATGGAAAGCCCTCAGCCATGAGATAGAAACAACACTTCTCTGCTAGCGAACGGCCAGTTTGTTACTTGTTTTGTTTACCAAAATATTTAGTACTGTTACTTGTTTACTGAATTCTGAGTCCCCACAGCTAGTGGTTTTGTATCCGTGGTCTCAGACACGTTGATCTCTTGTCGCCATTCTGATGATTCTCTGCCACACAGTCATTATCATCCTGTGGCCTCGTCCCTTTCTTCTGTCACCTTTCCCCTCCCCCGCCACCCCCGCGGCCCTGTCAGCCAGTCAGATGCATCGTCATTAGGAAACAACGGAGTGGCCCCGTGAATTGAGACACCGGTGACATTGGGACTGGAAAGGAAGCGGTTGTCCCCGTGAGCCGAGCCCTTGTCGCACTGGAGCAGGGCTGGTGGGAATCCTTTCCCGCGTCTTGCCTTTTTTTTCTTTTCTTTCTCCCTCTGCAAAAGTCTCTTGCTTTCTGTGCTTGGAACAGGCCTTCAGCGCCTCTGCCCGGCACAGACGTAGTAAGAAAGAAAGGCTGTGTATGACTCGGGAGAGGCGGTTTCCCTCCGCGAAGCCCTTCGGCTCAGCGCGGCCGTGGCGCAGCCGGGACGGTTCCCGCGGCCCCTCTGCTCCACTGGGCGCCGTAGCTGTTGAAAGGCCGCGTAACCGGGAGATGCAGCTCTGCCCCCCAGGCCGATAGGGCCGCCAGCCGGGCTGAGGAGGCGGCTAGTATCTGCTGGTGTGCTGCATAAATCAGCGCCAGTCACGACGAAAATGAAGGGTTTGTTTTGTTTTTCTTTCCTATGCGGTATCTTCGTGCTCTTGATGGGTATTTACAGGTGGTTGGGAGGCAGTGTGTTTTACTCTGTGGAGAAACATGATGCCCCTTTTGGCTAATCATTTCGGAGGTGTGGTTCTTCCTTCTTGAGATAATTTTGAGAAAGAGGAACAGTATCAATATAGCATGTGTGTGTGTGTGTGTGTGTGTGCGTGCGCGCGCACGTGCATTCCTGTAGTTTCTGTGATAATATTGGAGAAAAGAGCCTGAAGGTCTGTTCTTTTGTTTCCGCATTCTTCACTCAGCCCCCAGCGCCATGAACCTCGCAGGAGTACGTGCACTTCCCCCTTTGGCGCACAAAGGCCTTCGTCTTGCCCTTGGGCACAGATTGTGTTCTTGAATAGCGCTGTGGTTCCCCGGATCTGCTTGGCTCACTCTTGGTGTGGCAGATTTCCTCCCCCGCCTGCAGCAGTTCTCTGATGGGGTCTGAGATAAGTGTGGCAGAACCTTTGGGTCGCTCTGGGGAAGTAACTTAAGCCGCCTCCTTGTTTCTCCATGTCAGTCACGGGGTTTTCAGACTCATTTGTTGTTCTGGATGTGGATGACTTTCCAGTGCCAATAATAGGTCTGCCCTAAAAGATCTGGAATTCGGTGTGAACCCATTCATGGAATCAAAAGGAATTTTCTTTGAAATACGTAGAGTTCTTCAGACCGATGGTGCTAAAAATAGCATGTGTTAAGTATCCTCTTAAAAGCAAAATAAAAACTACTTTTTTAAAAAAATCACTTAATAGAAGAACCTGTCCCTGGGGCTGTTGGATGGCTATGTATCTGGAGTCTTAACCGTCATAGCTTAACTCTCTTAGTGTCATCCTTTTTATGTTGATGAAAATTTTTAGTAATTGAAATGTGTTGGTGTACACAGCATTTAACTGGGTCTGTTAGGTTTGAGATTCTGGTTTTAGAAAGTACATGTTCCTCAGTCTGAACACCTCTGCTGGTTTTATTAACAAGAGGTTATATATGGACAGATGATGGCACTTAAGCAAAAAACGAATGTATGTAAGAACAGAATGTCTGAAATGCCCTGTGAGTTGATTTTCTCTCTAGCGGTCAGATATAAGAAAATATGTCTAATGGACACTAGTACTTTCATTAACAGCTTTTTTGGGGACCATGTATATCCAGAGGATAACTGATTTTTCAGTCCAGGTTGAAACCAATTTCAACTTTTATTAAAGAGGCAAATAAACCATTTTGTAGAGGACCAGACCCATGCACCTGAAGGAGAAATGTCTATTAAAATGCTTCTCCTCTTTCTCTGGGTCAAAACTATGTAACTGTGTGGCTCAGAGAGAGTTTGTTTACAGAAGAGATTGGTGTTTAAGACAGCCCGAACTCTACCCTTAGAGCAAAGATCAGCAGAGGACACTAGCCAGAAAATGTACTGTGTGTGTTTACACATACCTGTGTACTCACTCACTTAACACCTTGACCAGTGTCAAAGTAATAGGAGAAAAGGGTGGATATTTTAATTACATTAATGTAATACCTACATAGCCTTTACACAATTCTGTCCTCTCATTATAAATGCTCTTTTTCATTTTTTGACTTTTCTTGATCTTTTAATTTTCCTTTTCATCTAAAACAATCATTAATGTACTTGGTAAGTGTCTATCAAGTTTTAAAGTATTTAGACACAATCTGTTCTGGGAAGATTACCTGACGTTTTTAAAACATTCTAATAACTTGCAGTCATTTCTCGAGCACCCTTCCTCCCTTCTGCCTAATTTTGTTTCCCTCCTAAGCCCCACCTCTAGTGTCCTCACTGCACTGTCGTATACTTTTCCGCTGAAAATTTGTATAGTTTTCCACACCTGTAATCTTGTATCTGTTTATGCCTCTATTCTCTGGGGCCTCTCGGACGTTTTTGTGGATTTTTACAAGGTATTTATATCTGTGTAGCACGTATTTTGTTAGACATTGTTATAAGCATTGATACTTGGAGTGTGAGAATATCTGGCCCATATGTGAATATATGTGTAGATAAGTATGAACATGAGGGTTAATGTAAAAATGTTTATATATTTTATTACCTGAAACTGGGGCTAAAAATCTTAACCACCATGTCCTTCTATAGTTGGAAAATAATGTTCTTGTTTACTCAGCACTGCCAGATGCCTAGGGAGAGGGGAGGTAGAAAACCTCAGGAATTATTCAAAGCCAGTGAATTAGCTGTTGGGCTGGTGGACGAATTGGCATGTCAGAGTGAAGGGGAGGAAGAAATTTTCCAGCCCAAGGTTCTTCCAGCTGGATTAGGAATTAAATTTACACGAGACAGATTAACATGAGAAAAAAAAAATCAGTTTTATTTTGTGCACCTGGAGTCCCAATAATGAAACCAAAACCTAAACAAAAGACCAAAGCAGGCATTTTTTAAAATATACAGTTTAGACAGGATAAAGAAAAGGGATGTTTGGGAGCTTTAGTAAGGAATTCGGGCTGTGGTAGTAGATTAGTAAAGATATAACCAGGTTTGTTTCTATAGCTTCCTTGGCTTTAAATAAAGGTAGGTTTTTTTTTTTTTTTCTTAGTGCGGGGAGGGTACCTTTCACATGGGAGATTTATTTTCTGCTTTCAGGAGGACAGAGGAGGGTCTGAGTGGCCTTGTACCTGTTGTTTCCCACATGGTTTTGATTCAAAATACTGAGTATGCCATTGTGGTACACTATGGATGGCCTGCCCTTGGCCCCTGCAGTTCCCTCCAAGTCTCACACGGTAAAAGTTGACAGATATTGTTTGATTTCAGTGAACCAGTTTAGTTAAACTCATTTCAGGAGGTGGCGATGTATTCTCAGTTAGTCCAATGATTCAAATCAAATCAGGAACGAATAAGCCATTTCTGTGGAAACAAAAGCAATGGTTAATGATTGGATCAAATTACAAACCAGTTTCAGAATGTAGCCAGTCCGTGGACTTCTGGATGACAGGCAGTGGCAGTCTGATGTATTTTCTTGGTTTGTAAATCAAGTTTCTGTGGTGATCTTTTGGAGGAGCCCATCGAGCCGCGGGCGTGCAGATTATCTGCATACGAGCTGTTACTTCTCTGAAGTTTAAGTTGTTTATATGCAGTTTGCAGGGCTTCAGGAAGAAGGGCAGTTTTTGGTTATCAAGTTATTCCAAGTAAAAAAGGATGGGGAAAAAAAACCCAAAAATGTTAGGGGATTTGTAGCCAGGCACTGGAGAAAACCGGAAGAAATCAGGATCTTGTCCAGTTTATAATGAAATATATTTGAATATAGTATTCACAAAGGTATGTTATTGAAACAGTTTTTATAATCAAACTCATTTTTACCAAAGATAGCCCAATAGAGACTAATTGGTTTGCAAAAGAAGTCTAGTTTTTTAAAACTTGGTCTAAGTGCAGCAAGAATTGCTATTGATCTTATAGGCTCTTTTTATAAGGACTCTCCAGACTGAACTTTACAGCCTTTCAGAGTTCGAAGCCAAGCCAAACACTTGCCACAGACTTCCTCTGTAACACCCAGAGGGTTGGATTCATTCTTTCTCAACGTCCCAAAAGTATCCCGAGGTTCTTGAACCTGCTAGGAAGGGACCTCTCTTCACATGGTAAGTCTGCTGGGAACTCTGTGAGCAAGGTATTAGGCTGTTTTCCCGGGGGGCTTTATTGGTTCAATATATAGTCAACCTCAGTTCCTTAAGCTCTCTGGTGATATAACCAGTGTTTCCAGTTGGGTCCTGTTACTCTTATTGAACTTATGCAAGTGAATATATTATGAAAATATAAGAATACTGGGAGTTTTTGAGTTCTGAAAGGATCAGGTAGAAGATAAATGTTTTATTCACAGAGGTATATTTTATCAAATGCTGTAAGTTACAGTTATCCTAATTTCTTTAAATCTGGAAAAACAGTGTTTCAACAAAAAGTCATAAAAATAATCATCCTCAATTCATTCAGTCCCATGTTCTTGTTTTGCTTAAATCTAATTCTTTCATTACTTCTGGAAATTCTTACCAAGTTCAGTTGCAGGATCTTAATATTATCAGAAACCTGTACTCCAATTTCTTTCCATGAGTCTCAGTGCGGACGAAACACATTTGCAGGAGGGCTTGTAATAGCATCATAGTATAACTGTCTGGAAACAACAAAAGACTTAAAAGTGGCCGTGATTAGAGATTAGAGTTCATGACAATGCAGTTGACAAGGAAATTCAGTTATTTCTGTGACATACAACACTTCAAGGTAACATACTAGGACATACCTGATTTCTAAGAGTTTCATACAGTTTCTACATAAATATAATCTGAGAGGGTTCAGTATCAGTGGACACAGCTTCCCAGGTAAGTTAACAAGCCTAATTAGTGTAATCTTTTTATATAGGAGACCAAATGTCCATGGGCCCTTTAGAAGATTTCAATTAGATTGTGATAAGACTTTAGATTTTGATTTTTGGAAGGTGTGTCAATAAACATCAATTTTCAAACAGTTTATTAAATAGGATCGCTGATCATTCTGAGATATTTAACCAAAGTGACAATAAAAGATTTTAAAGGCAAATACTAAAGGTTACATAATTGTGAGTAAAACTTGGCTCTTTTAATATTGAAGACTCAGTTTTCCTGAATGATCAAAGATCTGGTTATTGGTTTGCTTTTCATAAATTATAAACAAAACTCATTAATGTTAGAACTTAAATTTATTCTATTATTAGCCATTACTGAGCATATATAAAATTCTTTTTTTCTATAAACCTATAACTTTTTTACATTCATATTTTGTTCTAAATTTTCCCTCAACAAAAATGTCTTTGTATTCCTCATACCTCTTATTGAAAGCATTTTCCTTGTATATAGAGTTGGTTCCTTTATTTGGGGTAGCTTTAACCCATTTAATTTGAATTCTTAAGTGAAGTTTGAAGTAGGAAAACCTTGATCTCCCCTTCTCTGAAGGCTGACTGGACAGCTTCTGCACAACAGAGGATGGAGGGACCCCAGAGAGAACAGCGAAAGACAGACATGGGAACAACTGGAAACTGCAGTGGGGAGGGGTAGAACTGAGGGACTGACCACATTTATCTGCCCTGGGACACAGGTAATATTCTAGTTGCCTTTTTAAACCATGGCTTCTTAAAGGACTAGCTTTCTACCAAGCAGTAGGGGGCCTGCTGGAACACTCTCGGGTCAGAGAGGCTGCAGCATGCCCCTGTTTCCACTCAGGCTCCCGGGCTGGCCTGCTGCTTCTGTGAGCCTGGGGCCCCAGCACACACTGGGTAGACCTGGACAGCATTGACTACAGCTCCAGCTGTATCCCAAGGTGACACAGGGGCCAAGCATCTTGGGACACTCCAGATGACTTGCCTGGACACCTCCTGCACCTTACTGCTGTGGGACTTTCCACCCAGGCCTCCTGTGGCTCCAGCTGTCTCACCACTATGTCCCCTGCAGAAAAAGCCCCGGCTCCCCCAGCTTGCCTCTACTTTCAGCTTCAGCTGTCCTGGAGTGCTCCTTGCAGAGCCCTGGGATCCCCAGTCCTCGCACCTGCTACAGCTCTAGCCAGGCATCCTTACACAAGGCGATTTCTTCAAGTTTAGAAAGGAAGTAGCTGCTACACCTACTTCATGGAAATATACACAAACAAAATGAAGAATGTGCTCTCAAGAAACGCAAAGCACAAAACTTCAGGAAAAGAACTAAATGAAAGGGAGATCACCTGTCTACCTGATAGACACAAGAGTGGTTGAACTCAGTGAGAACTTCAACAAAGAGCCAATCAGAGTGAAAGAATACAGTAACAAACGAAAAATACACTAGAAAGAATAATCAGCAAATTAGAGGATGCCGAGGAGTGGATCAGTGATCTGGAAGACCGGCTGACAGAAAGCACCCAACATGAAGAGCAAAAGAAATTTTTCATGTGGATAGGTTAAGAGCTCTCTGGGACATCAAGCATCCTGACAGTCACATTATAGGGCTCCCAGAAAGAAGAGCGAAAGGGGCAGAAAACTTATCTAACCTGGGGAAGGAAACATCCAAGTCCAGGGGACACAGAGAGCCCCAAACAGGATCAACCAAAGGAGGTCCACAACAAGACACATAATTAAAATGTCAAAGATTAAAGATAGAGAATCTTAAAAGGAGCCAGCGAGAAGCAACTCAGTATGTACAAGGAAACCCCCATAAAGCTATATGATTTTTAAGCAGAAATTTTGCAGGCCAGAAAGGAGAGGCATGACACATTCAAAGTGCTGAAAAGAAAAAAACCTATAACCAAGGGTACTTCACCAAGCAAGATGGTCACTCAGAATTGGAGAGAGAAGGAATTTCTCAAACCAAAGGTAAAGGAGTTTATCACCACTCAACTGGCCTTCTGACAAATGTTAAAGGGAATTCTTTTTTTTTTTTTTTAAAGATTTTATTTATTTATTTGAGAGAGAAAGAGAGAGCAAGAGCATGAGAGGGGAGAAGGTCAGAGGGAGAAGCAGACTCCCCGCAGAGCTGGGAGCCCTATGTGGGACTCGATCCCGGGACTCCAGGATCATGACCCGAGCCGAAGACAGTCGCTCAACCAACTGAGCCACCCAGGCGCCCTGTTAAAGGGAATTCTTTAAGCGGAAAAAAAAAAAAAGCCCATAATTAGAAGAAAATTAGAAAAAGGAAAAAATTTCACAAGTAAAAACAAATATACAAAGTAGTACTAATATGAAGGTTAAAAAACAAAATAAAATCTATTATATCTAATAGTTAAATTATATTTAAGGACTCAAAAAATAAAAATATCTAAAATATATACATAAAATATGGAGGGGGTACAAAACTGAAGTTCTTTAAGAATGTGTTTGAACTTAAAAAGGAAGCCAAGCATAACACTAAAGAAAGTCATCAATTATAAGAAAACTACAACCAGAAAACAATGAAATGGCACTAAATATATATTAGTAATTCAAGACATAGGGTTCTCTCTCCCTCTCATAAATGAATAAAATCTTCAGAAAAAATTAAGAGGGGGCACTGGGTGGCTCAGTTGCTTAAGCGTCTGCCTTCTGCTCACATCATGGTCTTGCGGTCTGCACAGAGTCTGTTTGTCCCTCTCCTTCCCCGTCTGCTCCTCCCCCCACTTGCGTGCGCTTTCTCTCTTTCTCAAATAAATGAATAAAATCTTAAAAACAAAAGACATAGGGTAACAGGATAAAACAACCAGACCCATCTATATGCTACCTGCAAGAGACTTCCTTCAGACCACTTAGAGTGAAAGTGAAGGGATGGAAAAAAAGATTTCATGGAAATGAAAAAAACTAGGGTAGCAATAGTTAAACAAAGGCATTATAAAATGATAATGAGATCCACCTAATAAGAGGATATAACAATTACAAATATTCACCTGCCATGGGAGCACATAAATAAAGCAAATATTAACAGAGGGAGAAACTGACAATAACAGGAGGGGACTTTAACATCCCACTTGCATCAATAGATACATCATCCAGACAGAAAATAAGTAAACCGTGGCTTTGATAGATTTTACAGATAGATATAGTACATTTCATCCAAAAACAACAGAATACACATTCTTTTTAAGTATACATTTAACATTCTCCAGAATGGATCATGGTAGGCCACCAAACAAATCTCAAAAAATTTAAGAGGATTGAAATCCTATCAAGCATCTTTTCTGACCATAGTAGTATGAAACTAGAAATTACAAGAATGGGAAAAAAAACAAAACACATAAGCACGTGGAGCCTAAGCATGTTACTAACTAACCAGTGGGTCAATGAAGAAATCAAAAATAAAAGAAAAAAATGAAGACAAATGAAAATGAAAACATAACAGTCCAAAATCTTTAGGACACAAAACACTTCTAAGCAGGAAGTTTATAGCATTGGAAGCCTACCTCAAGAAACGAGAAAAATTTCAAATAACGTGTAAAGGAACTAGAAAAAGAACATTAAGAAAGCCCAAAGTTAGTAGAATGAAGGAAATAATAAAAGCTGGAGTGGGAATAAGTGAAACTGAGTAAAAAACAAAACAAAATACCAAGGAAACCAAAAGCTAGTTCTTTGAAAAAATAAACATAATTGATGTCAAGAAAAAAAGGACTGAAATTAAAATCGGAAATGAAGTAACAACTGACATCACAAAATGACGAAGGATTATAAGACACTACAAAAAATACATGCCAACAAATTGGACAATCTAGAAGAAATGGATAAATTCCTAGAAGTATACAGTCTTCCAAAAGTGAATCAGGAAGAAATCGAAAATCTGAACAAACCAATTACTAGTAATGAAACTGAATGGGTAATCAAAAAGTTATCAGAAGTCTAGGAACTGATGGCTTCACAGATAAATTCTGCCACACATTTAAAGAAGAGTTAAGGGATGCCTGGGTGGCTCAGTCGATTAAGCGTCCAACTCTTGGTTTCATCTCAGGTCATGATCTTGGGGTTGTGAGGTCAAGCCCTGTGTCCGGCTCCCCCGAGTGGGGAGTCTGCTTCTCTCCCTCCCTCTCTCTAAAATAAATGACTCCTAAAAAATAAAATAAGTAAATAAAGAAGAGTTCATTCCTGTTTTCCTCAAACTATTCCAAAAAATAGAAGAGGAAGGAAAGCTTCCAGATTCATTTTACAAGGCCAGCATTACCTTCATACCCAAATCAGACAAAGACTATGTATAAGAAAACTACAGGCTAATGTCCCTGATAAAGACAGATTCAAAAATCCTCATCAAAATATTAACAAACTGTATCCATCAATACATTAAAGGAATCATTCGTTATCATGTAGGATTTATTTCAGGGATGCAAGTATGGTTCAATATCTGCAAATCGATCACTGTGATACATCACATCAATAAAATGAAGATTAGGGGCACCTGGGTGGCTCAGTCGGTTAAGTGTCCAGCTCTTGATTTCAGCTCAGGTCATGATTGGGGTCCTGGGATCAGGCCCTGTGTTGGGCTCCGTGCTCAGCAGGGAGTATGTGTGGGGGATTCCCCCCCATCCTCTCGAATAAATTGAAAAAAAAAAAAAAAAAAAGGAGGCTAAAAACCACATGACCACCTCCAGAGATGCCGAAAAAACATTTGACAAGATTTAACAAAATGGGTTTAGAGGAAACCTCTTTTAACATAACAAAGGCCATTATGACAAACACATAGCTAAAATTATACTCAGTGAGGAAAACTTTCAGTTAATAGCTTTTCCTCTAAGATCTGAAACAAAACAAGGATGTCAATCTACTCAAGCCACTTTTACTCAACATAGTACTGGAAGTCCTAGCCACAGCAATCAGGTAAGAAAAAGACATAAAAGGCATCAAAATTGGTAAGAAAGAAATAAAACTCATTATTTGCAGAAGACCTAATACTATATATAGAAAACCCTAAGGACACCACCAGAGAACTATTAGAACTGATAAATGAATTCAGTAATGTCTCAAGATATAAAATATACATAAATCTTTTATTTCTGTACAATAATGAAATAGCAGAAAGAAATTAAGAAAGCGATCCTATTTATAATTGTACCAAAAGGAATAAAATACCTAGAATTAAACTTAACCAAGGAGGTGAAAAACTGGTACTGGTATTGATGAAAAAAATTAAAGGTGACACAACAAATGGAAAGATATCCCATATTCATTGAATGTAAGAACCAGTATTGTTAAAACAGCCATGCTACCCAAAATGATATACTGGTTTAATGCAGTCTTCATCAAAGTACCAAAAGCAGTTTTCACAGAACTAGAACAAATAGTAAAAATTTGTATGGAACCACACAAGACCTGAATAGCCACAGCAATCTTGAGAAAGAACAACAAAGCTGGCGGCATCACAATCCCAGATTTCAAGATACACTACAAAGCTATAGTAATCAAAGCAATATGCTACTGGCACAAAAGTAGACCCATAGATCACCGGAACAGAATAGGCCAGAAATAAACCCATGCTTATATGGTCAATCAGAACAGAGGAGGCAAGGATATACAATGGGGAAATGACAGTCTCTTCAATAAATGATGTTGGGAAAACTGGACAGGTACATACAAAAGAATTAAACTGGACCACTTTCTTAGACCATACACATAAACTCAAAATGGTTTGGAGCCTTAATTATGAGACCCAAAGCAGTAAAACTCCTTAAAACATAGGCAGGAATCTCTGGGATGTTGGACTTAGCAACATTTTTCTAGATTATCTCCTCAGGCAAAGGAAACAAAAGCAAAATTAAACTATTGGACTACACCAAAATAAAAAGCTTCAGGAAAAGCTTTTTATTTTGGTGTAGTCCTTGTGAAGGAAACCATCAACAAAACAAAAAGTCAAGCTATTGAGTAGAAGATATTTACAAGTGATATACCTGATAAGAGATTAATATCCAAAATATATGAAGAGCTTATTATGTAACTCTACCCCCCCATATAATCTGATTAAGAAATGGGGGGGGTGCCTGGGTGGCTCAATTGCTTAAGCGGCTGCCTTCGGCTCAGGTCATGATCCCAGGGTCTGGGGATTGAGCCCCATTATCAAACTCCCTGCTTAGTGGGGAGTCTTGCTTGTCCCTCTCACCCACTCTCTCTCTTTCAAATAAAAATCTAAGAAAAAAAAAAAAAGAATTGGGCCGAGGACCCGAACAGACATTTTTCCAAAGAAGACATTCAGATGACCAACAGACATATGAAAAGAGGCCCAACATCACTAAAAATGCAAATCAAACTGCAAATCAAAACTGCAATGAGATATCACCTTATATCTGCCAGAATGGCTGAAATCTTAACCATCTTTGCTTGAAATCAAAATGATAAGAAATAAGTGTTAGTGAAGATGTGGAGGAAAGGGAACTCTCACGCACTGTTGGTGGGAAGGTAAATCGTTGCAGCCACTGTGGAAAACTGACAATCTC
Source organism: Potos flavus (assembly GCA_028534135.1). Classification (NCBI taxonomy): domain Eukaryota; kingdom Metazoa; phylum Chordata; class Mammalia; order Carnivora; family Procyonidae; genus Potos; species Potos flavus. The sequence goes on along the minus strand of CM052887.1, from coordinate 77,844,694 downwards.
TTAGAGGAAATGAATCAGTAAAACCAAGAGTACCTCACCAAATTTTTACGAAGAGTAGCTAAGCCCAAGGAACTAGTCCCAAAATATTTTCTCCTGCTAAGCTAAATTTAGAGAAATAAAGATTCTTACCTCTCTCACCCCCACTGAACTCTGTAGACAGAGATTCTGGGAGGTTGATGGGGTAGGAAATCTTACCTTCTGCCAGCTATCTGTCAGATGTCCTAAGATCTCAAAGCTGCAGCATCTTAATGGCAAATATCCAGTGGAAGTTTATCCTGCCAATGATCCAATTGAAGAGGAGGAAGATATTTTCTTCTTCTGCGCAAGATTCTTCTAGCTGGACTAAGAAATTTACAGGAGACAGATTAACAGGAGAAAACTACCGGTTTATTTTGTGCACACGGAGACGCAATAATGAAACAAATGAGCAAGGCAGGCAGTTTTTATACGATTTAGACAGATAATCTGTGAGAAATTGACAGGATAAAGAAAATAGATATTTGGAAGCTTTAGTAGGGAATTCTTAGTGGAATCTGGGCTGAGGTAGTAGATTAGTAAAAAAGTTAAGGTTTCTTTCTACAGCTTTATTGGCTTTGGAGTACTTTAACCCTATCTCTGGTAGTAAGGATGTCTTCTTAGTTCTTTGTGTGGAGAGAGTACCTTTCATATGGGAGATTTATTTTCTGCTTTCAGGAGGACAGAGGAGGGTCTGAGTGTCCTTGCACCTGCGGTTCCCCAAGTAGCTTCAATTCAAAATAATAAGTATGCCATTGTGGTACATTATGGGTCCCTGCAGGGGAACATGGCGGAGACCGGGGCAGACGCACAAATATGCAGTAAGAGGATCCCTATCAAAGAGATCAGAAATCAAGATACTACATTTGTTGTAGTTTGTTTCTCTTCAGCTTGGAGTAAGTAGAATTATGAGTAACTAACTCTGCCCTTAGATAAACAAAGCATTTTGGTCTCAAGAGCTTTATTCTGAAAAACAGGAGTAGATCTTACCTGTGACAGTTCATTCTCAGGTCGAAACAACTGTCAATGTAGATAAAATCCATTAATATTACTCATTGAAGTGACATTTCCAAATGAGTATAAACAGTATTTGTAAGTAAAAGCTAGTCATAAGCATTGGGACATGTTCAGTATGTACCAAGCTAGGGCGGAGACTTTGTAGCCTGCTCTCTCTTTCCAGCAACTTCCTGACAGTAGACACCGCAGAGGAGGGAGGGACCAGGGATCACATCTTACTCAGTTCTGTAGTACCAGCCGCAGCCTAGTGTCTGACTTGTGTTAAGGGACTAAATGAACGCTTGCCCAGATTTCTTATTCCATCAAGTTTTGGAGAAACCTTTCATTGTTTCCTGATATCTATTTCTGCTCTTCAGTAGCTGGTTGGCAAGAAAGCAAATAAGATTTCTAACATTTCTAAGAAGGAATAGACAACACACAAGGGATTGCTGTCTAATTGTGGGTGGCTTTGGGGTGGGGAAGAGCATTCTGTATTTAGCGCCTTGTGTCATTTGATGCTCGGCGCAAGGAGATGCCTCTCAGGGTAGCATTAAAGATTCTCCATTTGTGAAGCAGCCTGCCCGGGGTGAAGCTTAGCACTTCGGAGCTGGTATTGGCTGATGCCTGGAGCTCATTGTCTATTTGTCTAAGTACCATGTTGAGCCACCTCCCCTGAGCTTTACCTACTTAAATTGCTAACCATTCTACCAAAGATCTTCAATTTGAACCAAGGAAGGCAGGCTGCAAGGGTCCCAGAGACTGGGGGGGGGGGGGGGGGGGTTGGTTTACATTTAAAAGAAATAAGGTTCATACCTTTTAAGGAAAAAAGGTTGTAATAATTTGTTGGTCTACTGAATTATTTATATCTTTTGAGATATGAGAAAATGCCCATGGACGAAGGAGAGGAGCCGGGGTTGTCACCCAGCACAAGGAAAATGTCTGTGCCTCGTTTGAACTCACAAGTCACTTCTGTGCTAGTTGCTCCCATCCAGGGAATGGCATCATCCTCCCCAAAGGGGATGTTTTTTAAAGTGGGATTTCTGAATCATTTATGTGGAGGAGGGGTGGGAAGGGACAGCGAGGATTGGACTCACCCAGCCTCTTAGCTCTTCATTCAATATCTTGTTGCTTTGAGAACGAAGACCGGGGGAGGAGAAGGCTGGACGGCCGGAGTGTGCAGAACAGCTAAGAGAGACTCGCTCAGATTCGGGTTTTGAGCCTGGGGCTATCAAACGCTGGCTTCCAGCCTTCTGAGTTATCCGAGCAGAGAGTTAAGGAAGAAGGGGATATTTTGTAGAATAAACTGTTTTGCCACACCGATTGGGTCTTTTTACCATGATTTCTTATGAAGTCATTTTCTATGTTCTGAAACTGATGAGACACCTGGTTTTTCTCTCGAATTTGTACATTGTTTCTTAATAAAAGTGATAAATTCTTGCAGGTGTTTCCCATCACCGTTACCTTTCAAGTGCTTGTGTGCTGTCTCAGTAGCTCTCCAATTTTGCCTCGTGTAGTGGCGGCGGTACATTTCACGGCCAACGGTCGGCGGCGGCCCGTCTTCCTAATGCCTGGCAGCTGGATCAATCATAAACCACCTCTCAGGCTGCAGGTCTGCTTCTACTTTAGAAATCTAAGGAAGATCAGTCTACTTTTGGAGGTTTTAGAGGCTCGTGGCAGTAAGTTGGCATAGCCACTCTCTCAAATCGTCTTTGCTTTAACAGGGACACGTTGATTTTTGTAATGCTGCAATGGCCAGTTCTCTTCATCTCCAATCTGTTGCTTTTACATAAATCTTAACCTGAAAGCATCTTTCCAAGCAGTTAGCCACACCTAATCTATTTTTAATGTTATTCAGTAGCCCCTCGATCCAGAACACTGAAAGAAAAAACAAATGGGAGATTCTGCATTAAATGTAGCATGATTAAAATTCATCTTAAAAATCACAGCACAACCTTATCAGAAGGACGAGGCCTAATGTTCCTAACTGGCCCTGAGCCTCGGATGCAATGCTGGGCTGGCCTTGGCTGCCTCTGAAGCCCCTTCATGCTTAAGTCATACAGGCATAGAGGAGTAGGAATTCTAAAATGGGATGAACTGCAAGCCTACAAAAAGTAAAGAACCCCCTGGGAGACTAAATCATGGTTTAGTTCAACACCTTAGCAAATTGTGTATCTCACCCATGGAGCGGTCTTCTACAGGAGAGCCTGGGATCCCAGGGCCAGCAGCAAAGTGTAATTGCAGATAACACCGCAGTGTCTCCGCCTGAGATTTCACATTCACAAGGGC
>CM052887.1:77764514-77841297 GCA_028534135.1 Potos flavus | reverse complement strand
AAAAAAAAAAAAAAAAGCACAGATTGATGAACTGAGTGTGTAATAATGTCAAAACTTCCTAAAAGAAAGAGAAAGCCCATCTGGCCAGACAAGTATTTGTTAATAGTCAAAGCTTTTCAGTGATGTTCTTTATCTGCGAATTTACTTAATAAAATCATCCCATCATTAAAATTAAGTTATGTTCATGTCTGATTGTTTCTTAATCAGCACGTCAAGACTTTAGCATCTGGCTTCATTATTGCATGTGACTCTGGTACACAGATGCGTTCTGAAGCTAAGGGAGCTTCTGATGATAATTATTGGAGTTTTATTATTTCCTGTAATAGCTTCAAATGAAGTTTACTGCATGAACATATTCCTTTCATGAAGGCCACACATCTGTGTCAATTTCCCAGAGTCTTTAACACGGTTGCAAAAATGGATTTCATTCCGGCAATTAAATAGAGTGACACATAATAATATACATATATTTACCATATGTGAGGCACTTTGTTCCGCCTAATCCTCATGACAAATCATGAAAGTTAGAAAATCATCCCAGTTTCACAGATAAGGCAATTGTCTAGCACAGAGGAGCTAATGCCTCAGTTAATTGTAAGTGTTGGACTGGGATTTGAACCCATGAAGACTGATTCCAGCATCTATGCTCTTAATCACAGCACTATGCCAGCTCTTAAATCTCAGTAACTGAGTCCGGTTGGCATAGATCTATATGCTAGAAATCAGCAATTAGTCTTGCATTGGTTTTCTCGCTGTGATGTTAACATTTGTCTTCAAATTCAGAGCTTATTCTCTACCTTTCCTTTGAGAGCTTCTGATCTGTAACGCAAGCAAGAAAAGAAAAACCAGAAAGTTAACAGCAAAAGAGCACTCTGAAATGGTTCTGGTTCTTAAATGTTCACATCACCTGGTATCTGAATCACACTGCTTTCAGGTTAATCAATAATATCAAATACGCAGTATGGAAACTTAGGAAATTAAATCACAAAGCCTTTATCAACAATTTGCTTAAGTAGCTGTAATTTACAGAATATTAATGTATGCATTAACCATTCTTCTAGTTTCTCCAAGTTCTGTCTGTGAAAGCATTTAAATTATGTTATCTCATCTACCTGGATACATGCCATCCCTGAATCATACTTTGATAATAAACCTTCAACCATTATACAAGGATCATTACAAGAGTTTTCATTTTCAACGATTCACTATCTTTGGCACAAATGCAGTTTAATGCACTATCCATTAGCCACTGGATTGTCTAATATCCCCCTTTCACACAAGAATCAATGTTACAGTATTGCTCAAATTCAGACTGTAGAAAACATTGGTCTCTGCAGATGTTTGCATATGTAATTTTATCAGAAAATGAAAACCTGTCATCCTTTTTATACAAATATTACCAGGATTAACTGCCTGTCATAGAGACCTAATCCGCAGTAACTTAACCTAATGGCTTATTTTTCACAGGAGGTAGGCACACTGGGGTCCGTTCAGTCCCTCGAAGTCCACAACGAAGCAATGGAAGCTGCTAAACAATAGCGCACCTGCGGGAGCCTGCCTGGGTGCCCACTGCGGCCAGGGGGTCAGTTATATGCGGCTCATTTCCGCCTCCCACATCACGCCAAGGACATGTTGTTGGGGAATCTATCCCCCAACGCTGCTGGTGAATATTCTGGGGAATGTAGATTCCAAGACTCCCCGACCCTCTGCTACAGGGGCGGAGATAAGAATTAGAGGGGCAATCCAGCCCCGTCAGCCCCGTGGATGCACTATTAATAATATTTAACGTCCAGACAAAGAGGAGTGAAGTAGCATGCTTCTGCCTGACAGGATGTCCACCTCTCATCCAAACGCACCAGCCAGGTCAGCTGCAATTCCCTTTGAGGTCCTGGAACCTGAAACTAAAAATTAAGCCAGCCATCCCATGTCTTATGTAAAATGAAAAGGGGGAGGGATTGGTCACTGATCATAAAATTAATTTGCTAATGTTACTAATATATTCATAACAATGCAAGGAACAAAACAGGCAGGTTGGTGACGGTCTTCATTTTCCCAAGTGTCCGTGAGGCCACACTTGGCATTTACAACTTTCTTAAGTTCCCGCTGCCCTCTGCCTGCTCCTCTTTAGGGTCTTTAGCTTGTGGAATGACCCAAACCTTCAATCCTGAAGTCTTTGCTGTGCCCGTGGTGTTGTCTTCCATTAACTTGAACCTCTGGACACTTTAGTACCAGGAAAGGTTCCAAGGGAGTGCCCTGACTTGCAAACATTTCTTCTCCTCCCAGTATGGCTGGACCCTTGTTTCCCCTTCATAATCAGGAGCCAAATTCCCCTGAACAATGGCCGCAGTCCTTTTCTTTGCCTATTGCTCCAGTGACATAAGAAGCCAAAAATGACCAGGTGGCCATCTCAACTTCTTCCCCACCCCAACCTTTGTTGCATCCCGGGGTAAAATGTTCCTCCCTTGGAATGTCAGACTTCTAGACCAGCAGCCCTTAAAGTTGTGGGACACAAGAAACAAACATTTTGCAAGTGGGTTTTGTGAGGGGTGAGGGTGTGAATCCACATCTATCCCAATTCTTGGTCCTGTTTTCTCTCTCTGGGGGTAGAAAGGGACTGTGTACAGGCAGCTGGTTGCAGCTGAGATGGGATCTTGCAGGACCACAGGTTTTATGTGTTGTTTTGTTTTTTATTGTGTTGTTAGTCACCGTAAAATACATCATTAGTTTTTAAAGCAGTGTTCCAAGAGTCATTGTTTATGTACAACACCCAGTAGGACCGCAGGTTTTAGTTGCTCCTCCAAAACCTCGACACTGAACCAGGATGTGTCTACTTACCTAGGAGCTTTCCTTCTGGCTGTCGCACAAGGCCGGTCTCAGGTGTTGGTTACGGGTTTAGGCCGACTTGAGTGACACAGTTGGCCTGGCTCGGTCCGTCTGTCTCCGGCATCTTCGTCAAACACTGCTTAGACACATGCAAATGAACACACACATTCACAGGATTTCTGGTGTGAATCCCCAAAGCTGCATTTTCTCTTTTTCTCTTGAAGGCTCCCCGTCCCCCACCCCCCACTCTCTTTCTTTGGTGGGGGCATTTTAAATGTGTTAAATCTAGGAAAAGATGTCATCAAAGGGAGAAAAACAGGTGGGGAAGAAAGAGATGAAAACACTCTTTGACAGTTCACTTCTGTTTTGCAGCTGCGAGGAGAGTCGCAGATTTGAATCGCGTTACCTCCCTCACCAAGCTAATTAATTCTCCTTTTAAAACAAAACAAAAAACGTCTCCTTCCTTCAATCAGTGTCAACAGCCAATTACAATCTTTCATCACCCAGTGTAGTAACACAAATGTTATCAAGGAAGAAAACAGTTGGACTGACAAGATTAGCAATTCACTCCTTCTTTCTTAATCTTGTAATCACATGGGATGCAGTTTACAATAATATACACCCAAGTTTGCCAGTAAATTACACCATAAAGGCCATGTGTAAATTCCCCATTGTGTCATGTCTACTTTTGGCACAGAAGCACGTGTCTTCCAGTAGGAGACATGGGATAAATTAAGATCAGCTCCTTAGAGAGCTTTTTCCTCATCCATTAACTACTGCAGAAGGTTGTTAATTATGTAAAGAGGGGCATACTTGGTAGAATATATAACCATGGATGGCATTTAGGAGCAACAGAAAATGGAGGCAGCTGACAGTGACAGAAGGTATTTTGCCGGTGATAAGATCAGCACTTTGCTGTCATGTGCTGGAAGAGAAAAGGCTTCTTGCCTTGTTGGGATCAAATATTTGTTGATATGATTTGGGTTTTTTCCCTGACATCTTTGGGAAGCCTGACTTGGTTATCGGTGCTGAAAAACCACACTCCTTACAACTCTAGCAGTTGTGATTATAATGGGTATGAATTTTAAACCACAAACTGGATTGTAAAAGAATATCACATAAAATTGATAAAAAGAAATTGACTTAAATAGCTGATTCCCAGCCCCCATCCTGTCGGGCTGGTGGGGGCCTCATTCTCCATCTTGGCTATGGCTACCGCATCTCCTTGGAGTTGAACAAAGACCCAGGAAGCTTATGTGATGTTTAGAGAATGAATGAGGGGTTCTGATTTCTGTTCGTCCTTGGGTGTTGGGGTTTCTGAAGCCTGGTGACCCTGCAGCTCCAGTGCCTGCCCTGGAAACACTGTCTGGGTTTTCCCTTGGCTGTGTTGCTCTCGGTATTTCCCTGGTCCAAATGCCCAGCTTACCTCAGGTGGGGGAACACGGGGGCGGGGGGATGGGTAACTAAAACCACGCAAAGGCTTTAACGAAGGAAAAGAATGGGAAGGCAGAGGCCGATCAATGCTCTGTGGAAGTACAGATCTTGCTTCTCCTACCTCGGGTGGAGAAGGAATGGGGGCTTGTTTTAGAACCTTCTGTGTGCCTGATACCCTCCTAGCTTCCAAGAGGACTCACCACTACCACCACTTCGCTGCCCAGTGTGGTCTCGGGGCCCCTCGGCTTCTGCTGCTATATCCACACTTGACTCTGACCCCTGAAGGAGGATTTCTCCTTCCTGGGTAGCTATAGGAATTTTAGATCTTTTCTGAGAGTCATCACACTTCGTTCGGACCCCCTCTATTGAGGAAACTGGAATACAGTTCCTACTTTCCCAAAGTCCTCATCATTTCTGCCAGGAGGACCTGTGATCTCTAACTGAAAAGCCCAGGAAGCCATGAAGAAGCAGACCCCACAACTAGCCGTCACTGAGAGTCGCACACTTTCCACACAGGATCAGATCTTAGCTGTGTGGAAGAAACGTCAAAATGGAGTCGGTATTGCTAAGAGAGCAATTTAAGATGGACCCATTAAGGAAGCAGAGCTTATGCACGTCCCCACCTGAACGATAAACTTTAAAATACAGGTCGCTGCCAAACCACAAGCATCCCGGAGCACCAGCAATGCTGCCATGTCAAGAAATGAACTTTTTTCTTCTACTTAGAAACTGACTCTTTGCCTAGTGATAGCCCTTAGCAACCAACCACATGCAGATAAGAATAGTTTCGGCTTGTCAACACCAATCACAATTCTTGACAAACAATTTACGTGGCTTTTCTGGAAGTCTCCTCTTTGCCTTTGTAAGCCCACTTCTTCTTTCCCTGTTTCTGGAACAGATTTTTGATTCCTGCTCTTCTGTGTCTCCCCAACTGCAATTCTCGGGCCCCAGATGAAAGCCTTTCTTTGTTTGCCTTCCAGTCTTGCTGCATTTCTTGTTCAACAGCAGTCAGCTGGGTAATACAAGATCAGAATATTTCTTAATGAAAACATACGTCCCAAATCTCCCAATCATCCTTAAGTAGCCAAAATGCAATCACCATAGATAATTTATGGAAGCCATTGCAGAACTCAGCATGCTTAGTGCCTTGTGTTTGACAACCTCCCACCAGAAGTGAATGGAAATATATCTATTTCAAATGAAAGACACACACACTCTGCATGTTGAGTTCATTTCACACAACTGAGGCATAAATTCTGCAAAAACACTTTGTCATGGCAGCTCGTAGGCAATCAAAGCCTGGCCAAGAGTGTGTTATGTGCCTCTGAGCCTCTGCCATTTCCAGGCCCCAGAAAGCCTGTGGGGGATGTGGCTGCCGTGGCCCACCAGCCACCTGTCTGCATGCAGAAATATATGATGATAAATGAAATTTTAGAAGACATGATCAATGACAAGTTGTTGATAATGGGCTATAAAGGATTAAGACGTTTTACTGTTTTTTTAAGTGCATTGTCTAATTGTTGAGTACCGCAGTTCACAAGTACAGTGCTAAACTCTAGCAATATGAAGCTAAGAAAAAACTGGGTACTAATTTTAAGGTGTTTCTAGTCTACTGCAGTAGTCATACTTACTGGCAATTCCCATCCCACCACCCAAAGACAGGTACTGAAAAATACTGCTATATTTCTTTCCAGTTTTCTCAATGCCTGCACATCATATACCAAAATTAGGATCATAGTGTATATTAGTTCTGTGCTCCATGTTATTTACTTAACACTGTTTCGTATGTGTTTTTTTTTTCTTTCAAAACATGAGTTTTAATGACATCATGACATTCTTATGTGGATGTCCCATAACTATTTGAACAAATTCATTATTGTTGAACATTTCACATTTATGTTTCCAAAGTTGTTTATCAATAGTGACTGTACGAACATCCTTGTATATAAATCTGCCTGCATTGATCAGAATTCTTTCTTAGAATGCATGCCTTGAAGCAGCTTTATGGGTCCACAGCCTGTGAACAGTTTTAGATTCTTAAAGATATATGGCCAAATTTGTGTGGATTTATAATTCACATAATTCATTAAGCATGTTTTTTTTTTAAGTTTTCCTGGTTTTAAGATTTTGTTTATTTGACAGAGGGATCACAAGTAGGCAGAGAGGCAGAGAAGAGATCACAAATAGGCAGAGAAAGGGAAGCAGGCTCCCCGCTAAGCAGAGAGCCTGACGCGGGGCTCGATCCCAGGACTCTGGGATCACGACCTGAGCTGAAGGCAGAGGCTTTAACCCACAGAGCCACCCAGGCACCCCGCAAGTATTTTATAAAAACAAGTTACCATGTGCCAGGTATGGTGGTCCAGGACAAGGAATATATTAGTGAACAGAATCAACAGGGTCTCTCTCCTTAGAGAATTTATAATCCACTGAAAGAGAGTTTAGATATAACCTGAGAAGTGAAAACAAGAATCTTTGCAGATTTAATATTATAGTTCATGCAGAATTAAGAGCTTTGGGGTGGGGTCTGCTTCCCCTCTCTCTGCCTGCCTCTCTGCCTACTTGTGATCTCTTTTTCTGTCAAATAAATAAATAAAATCTTAAAAAAAAAAAAAAGAGCTTTGGGGAAAGAAAAACTAGGAACAAAATGAAAATTTTGACTCTCGGAATACCATTTAGGCAAATAATTCTAACAAATGTTAAAATTTTCTGAGCATTATAGCAGCTGTCGAGTTGCCCATAAATGATGCAATTACCCATAAATTGTGCTCAGTCAGTTAAGGTTATAGAGGAATATTAGAAATTGGTTTAATTCCAAATCCTACTCAGTGGGAAAAAAAAAAACAATAATTATTTTACTTCCACAATTTAAAAATGAAAATGAATACCTCACATGTCAAGTGAGTTGTCTATTTTTCAAAAAGTTATCTAGGAAAAACTGCCCCAAATGCTAGGAATGGGAAAATTTAAGAGGCAGAGTCTACCAGGAATTTCTGTATAATGTGATGGGTTGAGCTGATATGGATAGATCCACCTCTTGTTCCAAACCCATAGATATTTTGGGGGGAGAAGTAACAAGGAAGGGAGGGAGGGAGGAAAAAGGAAAGGAGTACAGGGTACAAACGAAGACATGTTTGTAATATATACAACTGATAATGGATTAATATCCAGCATTTATAAAGAACTCTTAAAATCAGTAAGGAAAAGACAACTGAAAAGGAGAACAGATGACAAGAACAGTATTTCACAGAATAAAAAACACCCAATGGCCCCTAGACATGAAAGGATGGTCAATCTCACTCCTAATTAGGGTAATGCATCCTAAAAGTGGAGTGATAGATCATGGTGCATTCATCATCAGACTGACACTGAAAAGTCAGAAAATAGCAAGTGTGGACAAGGAATATCAACAGGAACTGAAAATTGGTATAGCCAACTTGGGAGATAATTTGGCATTATCTTTTAAAGCTGAAAACCTGTCTATACTTGGACCAGAAATCACTCCTGGCTAGACCTATAGAGAAACTTTCTTTGCCTTTCCTTGCCTTTACTGTTCTTTTTCTTTCTTTTGTCTGGCTTTCTGAATCATGTATTGATTGGGTTTTTAAGAACTTGCCCCAATTACAAGGAAGTGGTTATTATTTAGGTAAAATTAGTGGCCCAAGCAAAATCTTTATTTAGCAGAACTCATGGTTAGAGTAAGAATGTTGCCGCAATTTACAAGTATTGCAATTTCAGGAAAATTAGAGGTTTATTTATTTATTTATTTTCTTACTTACCTATTTATTTATTTATTTATTTATTTATTTATTTGAGAGAGAGAATGAGAGAGAGAGAGAGAGAGAATGAGCAGGGAGAGGGACAAGCAGATTCTGTGCTGAGCCTGGAGCCCAATGCAGGGCTCGATCCCATGATTCTGAGATCATGACCTGAGTGGAAACCAAGAGTCAGATGCTCAACCGACTGAGCCACCCAGGTGCCCCTCAGGAAATATTAGATTGGATCTCTACATCTAATCTCAGAGATCCAGTAAATATAGAACTTAAACATTCCACAGTGGCAATTGAGGATATTTTTGACTTTGCATTTGGTAGGAATTACTGTTTCTTATAGGAGTTAGAGAATTAGAGGTATGCATTAGGATAATAGAATTTTCAAGAGAACCTTATAAACTAGGGTGAAATTAGATGTGGGGCTTTAGTGTCTAGGATTCTAATTTAACATGCTGTGGAATTCACCTAATCAAATTGCTGAACTAATCTCTCATGCCAACGACTGCTGGGGTTCATAAAAAACTGGGAGCTTTTCACATGTTAATAAATAAGAGAAAACATAAAACCGCAAACCTTTCTCCTCCTTAAATGCAGGCAAGTGGTACGTGACCTTAGCTGAGCCGCTGTGATTTGATGGAGGCATTCTAATTAGTGGATCAAACTGCTCTCATTTTTCGTAGTTCTTGTTCAACAAAACTTGCTGCATATGCTTTTTGAAAAAGCAGTGCACTATACCATAGATTCTGTGTGGTGCTAGGCTGATTATTGTACTGAGTATTGTTCTTTATGTGTCAACTTCATCATCTTTGAAAACAACTTCATTATCAACACAATTTGGGATTGGAATGCTTTCATTAATCAGATACTTTAGGTTTTTATGCATAACCACTTTTCAGAAAAGTCTGAAAACAAAACCATACGGTGCCTGTGCATTTGCAGATCAAAGCAGCATATATTCAACCATGCAGTGTCTCACCAACACTGTTAATGAGAAATGTTTAAGATGTTTAATGGGGTTTGGGAGAAGAGGATATAGACAGTTTGATTCACATCAAGCCAGGGACTTTTATCCTACTGACTATGCCAACTGTCAAGGAGGAAGAATCTCTTCTGCCCTTCAAGGTCCTTCCAGCTGGACTGAGAATCAGATTGACATGAGACATGAGATTAATAGGAGAAAATGAAATTTAGTTTGTACGGGGGATCCACACAGACATGAGATTCCAAAGGCAGTCAAGCAGAATGAGGTATATAGATCACCCTGAACTAAGGAGAAGGGTTATGGATTTGGGACTTTAAAAGCAAGGAATGGAATACATACCCAGGAAGATGAAAAAGAATAAATGTCTGGTAAACACAGGTTTGCTGGGCCACTCATAAACAATGCGACATAGAGGACTTCGACTACATTGGTCTTGTTAGGTTCCTCCCTGTCTGCCACACCTAGTTCATATCATAATATACTTCTTTATGGTGATGGCTGTCTTCCTGGAGCAGAGCCTTTATCTAAATGATTTTTAGGTAGTTGAGGGAGAGGTAAAGAGTTTTTCCTGAATTGGCTGGGCTTTAATTGTTTTTAATTCAAAAATACCCTTCATGCCAAAGTGGCCCATCTTGGGGAGCCTTCCCTCGGCCCCTGCGGGAGCCAGGTTATTCTCTGGGTGCTCTCACACTGCTTCTTCCCCACCAGGGACTCTGCTTGGCCCTTGCACTGTGCGAAAGGGTCCTGACCACAAAATTGTTGCTATTCACTGGCTTCCTGTCATGCTCTGGTTTGCATTCCACACCCCCCCATTCTCTTTTAGTCTTTGTTTTGTTTTACTAAGGAGATAAATATGATGTGTATATATAAATATATCATAAATAAAAAATATGTGTATATCATATACAGAGATATCTACTGTTTTAGTGGTTTTTTTCTGGATCTATTTTTATTATTTTATTTTCTATTTATATTCTTATCCTATTTTACAACTTATTTAATCTTTGGATACTTCGTCTTTTAAGATTTATCACTACATGTCTTATTGTAACACTTTAAAAACACTTATTTTGAAATTTTATTAAAAAATTCTTCTTTTAGGGGTGCCTGGTGGCTCAGTCAGTTAAGCATCTAACTCTTGGTTTCAGCTCAGGTGACGATCTCAGGGTCATGAGACTGAGTCCTGCATCACGCTCTGCACTAAATGCAGAAGCTGCTTGAGATTCTTTCCCTCTCCCTCTCCCTCCCCTTCTGCCCCTCCTCCCACTGGCACATGCATGCATGCTCTAAAATAAATAAATAAAATATTTAAAAATTGTCTTTTTTACTATCTCAAATGTTTTTCATTTAACAAGTCCAATATGGTAATTTGTCCACTATGGTATTTCTTAATTACTCTTTTCTATTTGAGTTTTTATTTATTCTTGATGTCCTGGTTTTGAAATTCTTGTTAAACTTGTAAGTATCTCACTAATTCAGTTTTATATCCTTTTATATTAAAATTATTTTATTACTCACATTGTATGAATAGAAATGGAAAAATTGACCCCACATGACCCACATGTAGAGTGATTATATAAATTAGTATCTACACTGGATGGTTTTGAAAATCAAAGTGTGCCCATTTATAATTTTGCTGGGACAACAGGCAAAAAGTGGGACAGCCCCAAGCTACCTGGGACACTAGATCACCTAACCCACAGGACTACTTTCTATGTCTTCCCTTACCTCAGCACTCCCGGACACCATGAAACAGAGTAGTGTTTTGGGTTTTCCATAATAGATCCTTCCTATCTTCCAAAACTGTCTTGCTAAAAATACATATAAAAGTAAAAATAGCTATGTTCATAGAGCATTTACCATTTGACAGACACTTTATGTGGACAATTCTGGAGGGAACACGGTAGCCTCTTTCCAAACTGAAATGGTAAAGCTATTCAGTCTGCCCTTCCCACGCAAGGTGGGTTTTTTGTGTGCTCAAACACAGTAGTCCCTGATATCCTTGCAAACAACGTGTTACCACATTGTGTGCTACCACACCAGAGGGAAAGGTCAGAGGAAGGATCAACTGGCAATGATTTCTCAATAGTCCTGGCTGACTTGGCAAAAAAACCTACAAAAAATAAAAAACATAACCATAACCACAACCATAGAGAAATGGCACTGGAGGGGACCTGGGCTGGCTGTCCATTTGCTCTCTACCTTCCTCTAAACATGCATTTTTATGTTTATTTGTGGTTTAACTCTCTCCCTTGTTGAAAGAAGGAGTTTCCTGGTACATGCAATTCCTTCATTATGAGGAACCTCGAAAAAATGGATAACATAAGCGATAGCCCTAGTAGGGCTTCTTCCTAAAACGGGAGAGCCATATATCTGAACACCTTCTCTGACAGAATCCTAACTGGACTGCTGCAGCCCTCTTAGATTGCCAGAAGTGTAGAGGGATTCATTCTATCTCCCTAAGTAGACACTTGTCTGCCTCTGAGGAAAAGCTGGTCTCTTACAATAATTAGCACTACCATATTTTATTAAATCTAAGATATTATAAATTGTAATATATAGCATCATTTTATATTCCACCAAGAAAGAAAAATAATGCTGCCAATTCAACTATGGCATGCCATCAATTTTAAAATGTGCCTTGATTTAAAGATATTAAAATGCAAAAAAATGTGCCTCCTGGAATCAATATTTTTTTCCTTCCATTTTCCACCACCTGATTATTAATTTTCTTCTAAGACCCATCACAGGGGATTGGGGACTTGAGGCTGGAGACCTGCAGGCTATTGTACAACGTGATTCATTACATTCCTTCACCCTGCCTCCACACCACTTCCAGTTCTGTGAAGCGACATCTCCATCAGTCCCTCCATGACTGAGCCTAGCAGTTGAAGAAACAGAATAAATTCCCTAAGGTCAGGATGGCTTCACAGGTAAATTCTACCAAGCATTTAAACAAGAGTTGATACCCTTTCTTCTCAAATTATTCCAAAAAACAGAAAAGGAAAGCTTCCAAATTCATTCTATGAGGCAGCATTACCCTGATACCAAAACCAAAGACTCCACAAAAAAAAGAACACTTCAGGCTGATATCTCTGATGAACATAGATACAAAAATCCTCAACAAAATATTAGCAAACTCAATCCAACAATACATTTAAAGAAATGATTCACCAGAATCAAGTGGGATTTATTCCAGGGTTGCAATGGTGGTTCAATATTCACAAATCAATCAGCACGATACATCACATTAACAAGAAAAACGATAAAAACCATATGATCATCCCAATAGATGCAGAGAAAACACTTGACAATTTACAACATCATTCATGAAGAAAACTCTCAACAAAGTAGTTTAGAGGAAACATATCTCAACATAATAAAGGCTACATATGAAAAACCCACAGCTAACATCATTACATGGTGAAAAACTGAGAGCTTTTCCTCTAAGGTCAAGAATAAGACAAGGATATCCACTCTCATCACTTTTATTCAGCATAGTACTGGAAGTCCTAGCCACAGCAATCAGACAACAAAAACAGATAGAAGTCATCTAAATTGGTAAGGAAGAAATAAACCTTTCATTACTTGCAGATGACATGATACTATACATAGAAAACCCTAAGAACTTTACCAAAAAGCTACTAAAACCAATAAATGAATTCAATGAAGTAGCAGGATACAAAATTAATATACATAAATCTATTACATTTCTGTACATTAATGATGAAATAGCAAAAATTAAGAAAATAATCCCAATTACAATTGAACCAAAAATAATAAAATACCTAAGAATAAATAAGGAAGTGACAGACATGTACTCCAAAAACTAGAAAACATTGATGAGGGGCACCTGGGTGGCTCAGATGGTTAAGCACCTGCCTTCGGTTCAGGTCATGATCTCCAGGTCCTGGGATCAAGCCCCACATTGGGCTCCAGCTCAGTGGGGAGTCTGCTTCTTCCTCTCCCCCTGCCCCTCCCTGCTTGTGCTCTCTCTCTCTCTCAAATAAATAATAAAATCTTTTAAAAAATGGATTAAAGATCTAAACATGAGACCTGAAACCATAAAACTCCTAGAAGAAAATGTAGGCAGTGATCTCTTAGACTTTAGTCAGGGAAACATTTTTCTACAAATGCCCCCTTAGGCGAGGGAAACAAAAACAAAATTAAACTATTGCGATAACACCAAAATAAAAAGCTTTCACACCGTGAAGGAAACCATTAACGATATAAAAAGGCAACCTACTGAATGGGAGAAGATATTTGCAAATGATCTATCTGACAAGGGGCAAATATCCAAAACATATAAAGAATTTATACAACACCAAAAAGACAATCTGCTTAAAAATGGGCAGAGAACCCGAACAGATATTTTTCCAAAGAAGACCTATGGGTGGCCAACAGACACATGAAAAGATGCTCAACATCACTGATCATTAGGGAAATGCAAATCAAAATTGCAATGCGATATTACTTCACATCTGCCAGAAAGGCTAGAATCAAAAAGATGAGCAATAACTGCTGGTGAGGATATGGAGAAAAAGGAAGTCTGGTGCACTGTTCGTGGGAATGAAAATTGGTATGTGGAAAACAATATGGAGGTTCTTCAAAAAGTTAAAAATAGAATCTCCATATGGTCTAGTAATTCTGCTACTGGGTATTTACTCAAAGAAAATGAAAACACTAAGTCAAAAAGATACATGTAACATGTTTACTGCAGCATTATTTACAACAGCCAAGATATGGAAGCAGCCCAAGTGTCTGTCGGTAGATGAATGGATAAAGAAAATGTGGTGTGTATACACACACACACACACACACACACACACACACACACAATGGAATATTACTCAGTCATAAAAAAGAATGAGATCTTGCAAATTTGCAATAACATGGATGGATCTAGAGGGTATAATGCTAAGTGAAATAAGTTACTCAGAGAAAGACAAATACCATCTGATTTCCCTCATGAGGAATTTAATAAACAAATGAACAAAGAAAAAAGGAGACAAAAAAACAGACTCAAATACAGAGAACAAACTGGTGGTTGCCGGAGGGGAGCTGGATGAGGGGATGGTGAAACCGATAAAGGAGATTAAGAGTACACTTATCATGACAAGAACTGAGAAATGTATAGAATTGGCGAATGATTATATTGTACACCTGAAATGAATGTAACACTGTATCTTAATTATAATTCAGCAAAAATATTGCCTAAGGTCAGACTCTGAGCAAATGGCTGAATCAGAAGTCGAACTCAGGAATTCTGATCGCAGTCTCACCTCTCTATGCTATAGTGCCTTCCTACTCTTTAGACAGCCTTTAAAAAAAAAACCTGCCTTTGTTTGAGGGGGAGGGTGGCATGCAGGGACTGTGATTTTGTATTACATAGTCGATGCTGGAGGACATTACAAGAAATGGCTACGTCAGACTCAAGACTATTTAATGCCCGTAAGGTAAAGAGGATGTGGTCCACATTTCCATGTGCCCCCTTTGGGAGAACTAGGAATGAAAGGTCACTCTACAGAAAAGCTGTACTGTTCCTGGGTAACCACTGACTTCATCTTAAGGTCACTGTGAATCTGGAAATTGTGGAACTGATCATGCTTCCTTCTCTACTGTGACTAACCAGGAAGCCTACTTTTGTGACCCGCCTCTAAGAATTAGGGCTTGCACCTGATATATTAACCAGTCTTTTTTCTCTTTGCCTGATTAATATCCTTACTTTTTCGTGCTCGGTCCAATTGAACTGCATATATCACAATTTCATGTCCTCAAACAGTTTCTGGAATACAGTGGTGGTATAGCATATATCTAGAAAATTTAATGTTTCTAGAAATTTAAATGCAGGTGTCCAAGTTAATATGGTGGCATATAAGCAGCTACCTATCCTAACTTCCCATTCAGTGAATTCTGAAAGATGCTCCCCGCCCCCGTAAAATCCAAACAAAACAACAATAACAAAAGCAATTGGCACCAGGAATAAAATCTAAAGGTCAGCCCATATGCCCAAGTCCTGTTTTATACCCTGGGAATAGAATAAATGTTACAAAAATGTTAACAAGTTCAGTCACCTGTCACCTCTCATTTCTTCTACCGGAATACAGAAATCAAGCAGATTCTTCCATTCCTATGCAGAACTATTTCTGAAATAGTCTCCTTCCCTCACTTTCCCTTTGCACCTTTAGATTAAGAATGTGACAATGAGAAAATCATCATATACAATCATTGGTAGTAAATACTGAAACTATTGAAAAATCCAGAGAGAAGTAAATACTTAACATAAGGCCAAAGCAGCTCTTGAAGATTTATTTGGCAAAAAGAGGAGTAAGGTTCTATAAACTGAGTCCTAATTAAATTTATAATTATGGAGATGAGAAAGGATGGGAGAGGGGAATAAAAACATTTTAAACTCCAGGATACACATCAGAGTAGGGAAAAAATATATCTTCCAAATCACTATAAATGAAAAGAGCAAAATATGTAGCAAAAGGCAAAAGCCAATAAGTGAAACAGCAAAAAAAAAAAAAAAAAAAGTCTCAAACTCACCATAAAACATAAAACAAAGTGACGTAAGTAGGACTGAACTCATTATTAAAAACAAAAAAAAATAATTTTGCTTCATAACTGAAGTAAAAGGCAGAGACTCTGAATGAGTTAAAGAACATCCAACTATAGGTTTCTTGTAACAGTGAGACCAAAATCAAATTATATAGATAAAATAAGAATAAAATGTATCAGGCAAATAAAAATAGGCGATGGCACTGATATTATCAAAGAAAAGTTCAAAGCAGAAAGGAGTTAATGAAACAAAAAGGATCTTGCACACTGAAACAAGCTGAAATCCATAATCATATAGTAGTTCTGAGTATTTATGAGTTGATTAACATAACCTCAAAATTTATGTAGCAAATAACTATTTAGTATATAAAGAAACAGAAATACAACTACAGTTACGTATTAAATTTGCAATATCATTCATGACAGCAAATTAAAAAGAGGATATATCTATGTAGTTTAAATAATAATAAAAATGTAACAGAGACATGAACTAATAATTCATAAGAAGGAAATGTTAACCAAAAATAAGTCTATGAAAAATATTAAACATAAACATATTTTGCAACTATCAAATTAGTAGTGAAAAAAATTATAACATACTTTATACTAATTAGAGTCCGGTAAGTCACTCATAAACTGATGAAGGTAAATAATAAAAACTTTTGACAAAATCATTCTAGAAAGCCCCACTCACTAGTCATTCTAGAAAACCCCAGTCTAGGACTTCTGACACCTGGCTATGCGCTCTGGGGACTTTAAAGAATACAATGTCTGAGCCTCCATACCCACAGATCCTTATTTAACTGGACTGAGATGGAGCCTGGGCATGGGTACTCTTCAAGGTTATGGAGAGTCTGGTGTGCAGACCAGGTTGAGAACCATTACTCTAGAGTTACAGAGATATAAGTTCAGGGTCTGGGGTACAATAGAAGCAGGGGCACTTATGTCTACTGTTTGTCTCCCCATATAGAGCTGTACCAGATACCACTGAGTTCCCAGTGTACCCATGTGGTGGGAACTCATCAGGGAAAGAAGACTCTGTGGAGGTCAAGGCAGAGAGGCTGAGACAGGCCTCTTGTCCCAGAATGACATAAGGGAGTAGTTGGTTTATCATATATTTTCATGAAAAGAACCAAAGTTATATAAAAAAGAGGGTAGGCATACCTGGAGTGGCCAGAATGATGGGGATGCAGCAGCAGAGGACTGTTGCAGCAGAGGACTGCCATATTCACGGACCCTGGAGAGTAGGCAAGACCCAAGGCTTTCATGTTAATGCAGGAAACAGATGCATCCCCCCACCCCCACTCCCATGTCTTAAAACTCTAACCCTCTGGAAGTTGGATACAATCCCAGGTGAAAAAGCAAGTGAGGAAAGGTAGAATTGATTGAGACTGTCCTGAATTGACTGAGAATAAAATTAAATTTCTTTCACTTTGGATTTGAGCTTGAAATTAAAAGAGTTTATGGTCTGAGGAATTCTTATTCACTACACATTCATTATCTAGTGTACATATCACAAGAATTCCAAACAGGCACTCTTGTTGTAATCCTGGTTTTATAAATGGTAATGCTTTGATTCAGATAGAAAATAATTTACATTTCTAACACTTTTTGCTTTATATACTTTGATGTTATATGACTCAATTCATAAGGGCTCATGACTGTTATGTCTTCGTAATGAGATGCACCTGGTTTAATATAAAGGGTGTTATATGTATCATTTAATGATTTTTGCCCTGACTTCTTACTTTGATATTATATATTCAACTTGTGTTTTTTATTTGTGTGATGTTACTTTTGATGTTTCTATAAGCATTTCTTTTATGTACCACTAATTTTTTTAGTCAGCAGGTAATCCAGGAAGGGAAGGAGGGCGGGAAGAAGAGGAAGGAACAGAAACTCAATCACTGTGAGTGACATCTCAGTATAAGTGAGTAGAAAAAAAAAACTAAAAAGATAATAAATTGGGGGCACCTGGGTGGCTCAGTGGGTTAAAGCCTCTGCCTTCGGCTCAGGTCATGAGCTCAGGGTCCCAGGAATCGAGCCCCGCATCGGGCTCTCTGCTCGGCAGGGAGCCTGCTTCCCCCTCTCTCTCTCTGCCTGCCTCTCTGCCTACTTGTGATCTCTCTCTCTGTCAAATAAATAAATAAAATCTTAAAAAAAAAAGATAATAAATTGTTTGATTATAATGAATATGATTAAATTAATACATACCTCAATTTTTTGTACCCTATAAAGAAAATGCCTTCTTTTCTATACTCATTCATGGTAAAATTCAGTGAACTAGGAATTAAACATTTTTTTCTAAAAAAGTTTATCTGCCAAAAATCTATAGCAAATCTCACATTTATGAGTGAAGCATTAGACATATATATATATATATATATTTTTTTTTTTTTTAAATAAGAAGTGAGACTAGAATGCCCACTATCAATTTCTTCTATTCAGCATTGTATTGGAGGTTCTCTCCAGGGCAGTTTTTTCAAAGAAAAAAAAAAACGAAAAAGAAAAAAGAGATAAGTAATAAGAATAGAAAGGGAAAAAATGGCATTTTTTTATATTACCTGGATGGAAATTCTGAAATAATCTAGGAGTATATTATTAGAATAAGTACCCATGATTTCTATATTTCAGTCACAGAAAATATAATCAAAGAATATTCCACTTATAATAACAAAAAAAGTACCTAAGAATAAATCTCAATCTTGCTAATGATACCTATGTTCTTTATGGAGAAAATTAGACAAGTTAAAGAAATTAAAGAAAACCTACACAAATGGAGCATGTTTATAGACAGAGATATCCAATATCATAAAGAAGACAAGCCTCTTCAAATTTATGAATTCAGTGTAATTCGAATCAACTCCAAGCAAGGGCATTTGTAGGGTTTGAAAAACAAATTCTAAAATTACTTAGAAAAGCAAAATGTGAAGAACAGCCAAGATAATTTTAAAGAATATGGAAGTACACAACTTGTCCTACTATGTTGTAAGTCTTATTACAAATATGTTATATGCAACTAATGAATGGTTGAACACTACGTCAAAAACTAATGATGTATTGTATGTTGGCTAATTGAATTTAAATTAAAAAAATATTGGTAATAAGTAAAGGTCATATGGTGTTACATACAGTTACGTGCATCTGGCTTTAAGTGACAGGTGCGGTGGAGAGCAGAGTCTGGATTAGGAATGGAGAGACCTGGATTCAAATCCTGGCAGTGCTGATCATTTGTTAAGCAATAAAAATTATTCCTTTTTCTATCAAAACAAAAACAAATATATGGTAAATAAAATAGTGAGTTAGAGGAGAGAGCCCAGAAGGAGACCCAAGCATTTATGAAAACAGTTTATGAAAGAAATGGTTTTATAGACTAGAGGGAAAAAGGGATGGGACAACTGGAAAAAAAAATTCAGTCCTACCTTATGTCATACACAAAAATCCATCCCAGGAAAAGTATAGACCTAAACTGGAAAAGTAAAATTAAAAAATAAATTTAGAAGGAGATCTAGGAGATTTTATTCATGACTATAGGATAGGGAAGGAATTCATAAGACATAAAAATAAAAGGTACCAACCATAAAGAAAAACACTGACAAATTTAGCCATATTAAATCTTTTATTCATTCAAAGATACTCTTAAAAAGTGAAAAGACAAGACAGCCTTGGAAAATATACCTGTAATACACATATTAACAAAGAATAATAACCAGGATTCTGAAATAAATCCTGCAAATTGGTAAGAAAAATATAGCAATCTAACATAAAACTAGGCAAAACACATAAACAGGCAATTCAAAGAGGAGCCATAAGTGGCCAATAAACTCACAAAAAATGTTCAACTTTACTAATAATTGGAGAAATTAAAACTAAATACAAAAATGAGCTTATATTAACAGCCATTGGATTAGCACTTAAAAAGATTGTCAATTTCAATCCCAAGATGCAGGAAAATGGGGACTTTCTTAGATGTTGGTGAAGGCATATTAGAGTAACCAATGTGGTAATATCTAGTAAAGTTAAAGGTTTACATACTATAACACAGCAATTCAACTCCTAGACAAGAATTTTTTTGTTTGTTTTTTTTTAGAAAGAATGTTTTTAGGGGCATCCTTTGTAATAGAAAAAAAAAAAGGAAGCAAATTCAGCATTCATCAACAAGGAAGCAAATAAACTGTGGTATAGTCTTACTGTGGGATATTATATGATAGTGAAAAAAAAAATAAAACTAAAACAACACAATCTACATGGACTAATTCCACACACATAATGTGGAGAACAAAGTTAAATGCTGAATATATACAGTATAATATGAAGTTTAAAATCATGGTGAACAAAAGTATATATCGTTCAGGATAAATATGTACATACAGAAGTCTTCATCAAGTTGAGGAAGGCCTCCTCTGTTCCTAGATTTTTATCATGAGAAGGTGCTGGACTTTGTCAAATAGTCTTCCTGCATCAATTGATATGATCATGGATTTTTCTTGTTTAGCCTGTTATTAGAGTGGGTTACATTGGCTGCTTACAACTACTGAACCAAGCTTGCATTCCTGGGATAAACCCACTTGGTCATAGGGTGTAATTCTTTTTATGTATTGCTGAATTGTCTTTGTTAATATTTTGTTAAGGATTTTTGCTTCTACTCATAAGTGATATTAGTTTGCAATTTTCTCTCTTTGTATGGCCTGTCTGATTTGATATGAGGTTAATATTAGCTTCATAAAATCAGTTGGAAACCTTCTTTCCTTTTCTCTTTTCTGGAAGAGACTGTATAGAATTGATATGAATTCTTCTGTAAACCTTTGGTGGAATTCTCCAATGAAAGGATCTGGGCCTGGAGGTTTCTTTTTCAAAATTCAATTATCAATTCAAGTTTAATTCTTCAGTTTCTTTAATATATATATGGGGTTATTCAAATAATCTATCCCATAGTGTGTGAGCTGCGTTTTAGTTTGAGGAATTGGTCCATTTAAGTTGTCAAATTTATGTCTGTAGAGTTGTTTCTCTTACAGTCCTTTGATGTCTATAGAGTCTGTAGTCTCATCCCCTTTCACTTCCAATATTGGTAATTTATGTCTTGTTTTTTCTGTGTCAGTTTTACAAGAGAGGGGTTGACAATTTTACTGATCTTTTCAAAGAACCACCTTGTTTTATTAATTTTTCTCTGTTGTTTTTCTGTTTTCATTTTCAATGATCTCTGCTCTTATCTTCATCATTTACTTCTGCTTACTTTGGATTTATTTTGCTCTTTTTCTAGATTCTTGAGGTAGGAGGTTCTTGATTTAAAAATCCTCTGCTTTTCTAATGCATGCATTTAGTGCTATATACATTTCCCTTTCAGCACTGACTAGGCCTCATCCCACAAATTTTGATATGGTGTATTTCACTTTCATTTAGTTTCATGTATTTTTAAATTTCCTTGAGAGTTTCTCATAGACCCACAGGCTATATAGAAGTATGTCGTTTGTTTTCAGATGTTTGGAGATTTTTCTGTTATCTTCCTGTTACTCCAGTTTGATTCTATTTTGGTCAAAGAACATACGTTATTATGATTTCCTATCCATTTTACTACTGAGCCCTCCAGTGAGTTACTGTATTGTTCAGGCATAAAACTTCCATTTGGTTCTTCTTTATATCTTCTATTTATTTGCTAAGATTTTCTCTTTTTTTTTTTTTTTTGCTGAGATTGTCTGCCTTTTTCATTTTTTTCAATTGTGTTTATAATTGCTTCTTGAATCAGTTTTATGATAGCTGCTTTAAAATCTGTCAGATCACTCCAGCATCTGTTTTACCTTGGCATTGGCATATGTTGATTATCTTTTCTCATTCAAATTGAAGTTTTCCTGATTCTTGAGTTTTGTTTTTCTTTTTTTAAAAACTGTATCTTGGACATTTGGGATAGTATATTGTGAAAGTCTGGGTCTTATTTAAATCTTCTTAGCATACTTTTCTTCGACACCATGCTAGTGAGGGAGGGGACACTGACTCATTCCTGCCAGGTGGAGGTAGAAATCGAAATTCTCCACTCAGTCTCTCTTGACACTTAAGGTAGGAAAAGGGGGAATGATGCCTTATTGATACTGGGTGGGGTAGAAGTTTAGGGTCCCCACTAGGCCTTCACTAAAATCATCTTGGCTCGGATGTTGGTTATCTTTTGTCATTCAAGTTAAAGTTTTCCTGATTCTTGATGAATTTTGTTTTTCTTTTTTTTTTTTACTACATCTTGGACAGTCGGGGTATATGTTATTAGAATATGGATCTTATTTAAATTTTCTGTTCTCCACATGGCCCCCACTGACCCTGCAAGAAGATAGGTCAGTGGTGAAAGTCCTGGATCTCCACAAGACCTCTGACACCACCCTGATGGGAAGGGAAAGAAGTGCCTCATTACTATCAGGTAGGGAATGGAAGTCCAGGTCCCTACGTAGCCTTCAATGACACTGTGGGAAGGGGTTCTCATTAAAATTGGGGAGCGCTGCAGGTCCTGGCCCTCCACAAGAACTTCCCTGACACTATCCCAGCAGAGAGAAGGAGGGAACCTCATTATAGCCAGAAAGCCTTTGCTGACAGGGTAGGGAAAAAGGGTGGGGTGACAATTTGATACATAGCGTCTGACCAAAGTAAGGCAGTTATTGTCTAAAAGTTTTCTGTCTTGCTAGGCTGCCCCTAGCTAGAGAGAGCAAGCTTTTGGATGGAGATGTGTGGTCTTTACCATAATGTTTTGGGGTTACAGCTTCTCTAGCACCCAGTTCAGGATATTTGAGCCAAAAAAGAAACCCAGGGAACTCACCTCTGTGTTGCTTCTCAGCTCCCAAGGTCCCCAGCTGGCTTGTCTTCTTCCTTCTACCTCTCCATCTTCTTATGTTTGTCTTAGATACAATTTCTAGGATTTGACTGTACTTAGTGGAAGAAATAGGGAAAAGTATATTTCCTCCATGTTGTCTGAAAATTGGAACTCTTATTTTTGTATCTTCTGGTGTTTCTACAATATTTCAAAATAACTTTTTAAAAGATAAGATGATGCTAGTGAATTTTAAAGTATCACACTCTCTGCCTCCTCATTGCTCTAGAGAGGACTCTCTTTTCCTGCTCAGCCTTGTCCTCTTTTTTCAGGTTCCCCCCTTCCATCCCCTCCCACCAACCCCAAGAAAAGAACTTTAAGCAGCTTCTGTTGAGAACACGGCTAAGTGGCAGACAGAAGCCAATAGCAAATCAAGTTACATCCAAATTTGATCATGGGAAAAAGGATTATTAAAGGGGGTTTTAATATTTTTAAAAGGAAAGTCATTAAGGGTTTTGATATTTTAAATATTTAACAATTAGTAAAGTACTATGTGGAGGCTCTTGCTCCCATGAATCATCAGGCACAGAGGATTCAGAGAAGAGACCATCTACCAATCCAAAGAGATGTGTTTCAATATTTTAAGAACCAGGATAGTCTTACTGGCACATATCAGCTGAATACCAGCCTTATCTATAACTACCCAATGTTTTTTTCTGCCAACGGTAGGTAGTGAAGCTATAAAGATGAAGAAAGTTGTTTAGAAATATTTCTAATGACAAGAAATACATAATCAGAGTCAGGAAAGGGTGAACTAAAAGAAATATCTGGTAATTCTTATTCCTTCATATTGCAAGCAACTCAAGAACCATGAAAAAATACATGAATTAATTCCTTTTGAGAGATGCAGTCGAGATCCTCTTGGTCACTAGTTAAACGGAACTCTACAATCCTTTCATAATCAGAAGAACAAAATATTTCAATCCCCTAGGGTATACACAAATGTTATAAATGGACATATTAAAATTTCAAACACAGAAGCCTGGTTGGATATATCCAAAAATCACCATGCACACATCAATGCCAAGAGCTTGGGAGAGTTTGCCATCTGATATTTCAGAGCAGGAAGCAGCTGGAAAAATCATTAAGAGCTATGAGAAAAACTGAAATTACATTTCTAAAAGCTAAGAATAACTTACATTTTAAAAAGACAGTACTTGAGAATCACAAAAGAAATCAATGGAGAGAATTAAGGCACATAGAACATTCTTTTGTAGGTAGTTGGTTGACTGGGAAACAGGATCCATGGCCAGGTAAGACAAAGGGGTTGGACATTGATCAGAACAAGTTTTGTGTGTTAAGACCAAATGTGAACTACTGGTCTACTTGCGGCCCTGAGGGATTGGAGGGAGGATGAGTTTGGTGTTGAAACCTGGGTGACTGACGACCGAGACCGTGTGTCTTCTGTGTTGGACAGACACTTTGTCACATGGAAGTGACTGTTTACATAGCTCTGTAAAACATTAAGGAGACAAAAGACAGTACATAGAGTTAACCTCTTGGTATACAAGAAATTTCTTCGTTTACAAAGAAAATAAACATTGCAATATTGTTAAGCACCAGAATATTTTTTAGACTTAATTTATAACAAACTACAGGGAACAAAAGACATCCAAACAAGAAAAACAGGGGATGAGTTTCAAAATACATCATGTGCAGGGCTAGATGAGGCTTAGGTTGTGTAGACTTGCCCAGGGATCAGGAGGTTGCAACCCCAAGTAGTTCCTAAGCTGCTTTTCTATCCTACTCATACCCTCTGTAACGATGGCTGGCATCATATTCTTTTACAATCATACCTAACCAGACTTAGCACACACACACACACACACAGACACACACACACAGACACACACACAGACACACACAGACACACACACACATATATATATATATATATATATATATATATATATATATATATATCCTAAAATCCTCCCTAGAAAAGCCTCATCCACTGTGCTCTAAGGTTGGTCTGTTCACTAAGACACTGAGGATGGACCATGGAGCTAGGTTCCATTGGGGACTGTGGGCGGCAAGAAGAGTTTGAGAGATAGAGACTGAAGGTAGAGCATGGTGGCCACAGAGGAAGCTGAATTCTCACTGGGGAAAAGCAGTGTAGCACGGATTGAGAAAGTGAGGCAGAGAATTCTACAGAGAATGAGAAAAACAGACTGCTCTATATCGTAAGATTAGGAAGACTCCATCTATTGGGCAAACAGAAGCAATCCGAATCACCGAAGGGAAAATGGACCTTTTTAAGGTATATTCAGAGCAAGAAGGGCACATTCCGTGAGATGATATTATGTTAACGGAGGGAAAAAGAGCGAGAGAAGAAAAGGAAGAGCTCCTCCTTGTTTGCTGCTGAGGCTCCTTTATTTCCCCCCTACTGTGGAGATGTTTTTCAAACTGGAAAGGGTAACAAAAGCATCTTAAAAGAAGTAAGGCCCTGAAGAAGAAAGAAGACAGTGGAAGAGTAGGCCTCCTTTCTAAATCAGTTCAAGTTTCCACACCCAGGCAAGTTGAATCCCAGCCTGCTGGAGTAAACTACAGAAGTGCTTTCAGAATTTGGTCTTGTAGAGCTCATTGATAGTAAGAAAAGACAAATAACACTGCTGTTTTTAACATGGGAACAAAGATTTACAAACCAGTGGACTTGACCTCAAGCCTTAGCAAATTCAAGTTTGTGAAGGAAATGGTTTGTGCATTTATAAAACACCATAGTGAGTGATAAGTGTTGGAAGGAGTTTGCAAATTATGTCAAATTAATTATTTCAAATTAACTCAATTTCCTTTTTACTTGGGCAGGGGTCAACAAACATATAGCCCATAGGCCAAATCTGGTCTGCAGTGTATTTCAGTAAATAAAGTTACTGGAACCCAGGCTATGACCATTAATTTACATATTGTCTATGGCTGCTCTCACACCACAACGGGAGGGTTGAGTCATCGCAGAAGGGTCTAGCCCTTTACAGAAAACTTGCTGACCTCTGAATTAGAAAGCACCACTGGTTATAGCACCACTGGTTATAGCCTTGTCTTGATTTCTGCAAGGCATGTATCAAAGTTTCTCACATAAAGATGCTAGAGAGATGTGAGTAGGAATCACATGGCAACTAGACTCTCCCTGGAACTGAGTCTCTGAAGACTTGTCACGGGACACTACTCTTGGCCAAGTCCTGGATCCTATTGTTGGCAGGGACTATGACAAAGGCATAGGTAACATGCTTGCTACAGAAACTTATAAAACTGTAAATATGGAGGATGAAACAACACCCAAAATGACTGAATTAAACTAGACTGCGGGGCTGAAACCAAAAAAATAAAAAGAAGAAAATAAAAGTTGCCTTCACGTAAGAAGAAAATAAAGTGCCTCTGTGTTAGATGACGGAAACCTGGTTTGGCAGTTCATGTGCAAAAGACAGGAGAGCTTACCTGACCCAGAGCCAGTCGTGTGACTTATCTCTAAGAAAACCACCCCTGAGAGACACTGGCAAGATGGCAGACAGGGAAACTCCAGGCCCTTGCTCCCCTGTGCAAACACTGAACAGTGAGACTAACCGAAACAACCTTGTAGGAGCTCTGGAAATCAGTGAAAGAGCCCTAGCAACCAAGCGAATGCCCCATCAAGAAAAAGCCACGTTAAAAACAGTAGGAAATTTCAAGGTTTTTTCCCCACTGATGTGCTAAGCTGCCTTGGGGCTGCCTGAGCAGTCTCTGTGTCCCCTAACTCGGCTTTCAGAGGGCCACAGGTGGCACAGCTGGCGTCCCACACAGCTGAAGCTGCAAAGCAGTGGGCATGCAGAGCCACGTATGCCTGGGGCAAGACACTACTAATTGAAGAGGACAAACGAACACCTTCATAAGGCCCCAAGAAGCAGCTGGGGTAAGACTGTTAGGGAAATGGAAGATTTTAAAAAATGGCTCTGTATGCTGGGGACCTGGAAAAAAGCATCCGCACAGGTCCAGGAAAAGTACATGTCCAGAAAAGGACCGGAAAGACGTTAAGGCTTCGCACTGGACTGGTCCTGGGCTCGGGACAAGCCCTGCACCCAGGGCGGCCCGCACACTTGGAGAGGTGGCTGCTTTTTCAAATGAGCAGTTTTCAACAAAACATCATGTGGCACATAAAGAAACCAGAAAATACGGCGCATTCAAAGGAACAAAATAAATCTCCAGAAACCATCCCTGCAGAAAACTACCACTATCTTTTGCTTCTGCGTATACAAATTTATAATTGTAATACCGAGTAGGTATCTAGCACCTGACTTCTTTCTTACAGCACACCCTATCCTGTTGGTTCCAGATTATACTATATATGACATTATACATGTATATTATATATGTGTAATATATGGTGGTATAGGATGTTGCTCTATTATTGTAGGACAGATACCGTTCTCAAGGCTCAGACTTTATCTGATTTGCCCAAAACTATGCAGTCAGACAATGGCAGAAATGGAGCTAGAACCAGGCCTTTGGATTTTGAATCCAATGTTCTTTTCGTGGGTAACAGCCCCACTTCCGTTCTGGCCAGACTGTTTG
Source organism: Potos flavus (assembly GCA_028534135.1). Taxonomy (NCBI): domain Eukaryota; kingdom Metazoa; phylum Chordata; class Mammalia; order Carnivora; family Procyonidae; genus Potos; species Potos flavus. The sequence continues at coordinate 77,814,341 of CM052887.1, read as the reverse complement.
GAATGCAGCTGGTGCCTGTAAGCATCCCATTGAAGGAAGGATACAAGAGGACAGAAAATAAGATGGGAAAGGTCTGGAAACACTGTCCTATGGGACACCAGAACCATGATGGGCCTTGGTAACACATTTGGTCCAGGGCTCCTGGAGTTTTGTCCTCAGGCCCTGGGGTAGCAGGTCACAGTCTTGAAGGGGTTCCTAGAACACTTCCCAGAACCCGTGAGATGACAAGGAAGTGTCTACTTCAGAATCTGGGATGACTTTCTGGAACTTTGGTCTGGGGACTCGAATCCTTACCGTCTGTATCCACCCTCACAAATAATAAAATCCTCGAAAATACCTTATCTCGGCCTTATTTGTCTGGAACATGAGTACAGCTGAAGAGATAGTCCTCGGCCCTTGAGTTGGTAAGAAGCTGCCTGTTTAGGAACCCTGCCTTCTGGATGCGCCAACCACTGTATTTTCTTGTCCCTGGCAAACTAACAAGTATTTATTCTCTTTCTGGCTCCCCCAGTCACCTGAGCAAGCAGGGGGTCCTCACGTCCCCTCTGGGCTCAGGCAGAACTTCACCACCTATCCAGGCTACAAATGGTGTCTCCCCGTTAGCCTGCAGGTCCTGCAGAATCCTCCAACTTACTCATTGTTTTATCCATTGCTCACAGAGCCCCACCTTCTAGCCCAACGCCGGGTTACTTTCTTCCTTTCTCACTTCACCTCTAGCCCTTCAGTCTCCCCAACACTGTTCAAGGTCTTTACTCGCTGTCATTTGTGAACGCTGCTCCTATGCCCAGAGACGAAAATGCAATGCCCGTCTTGTCGGGGCCTGGAGATACGCATTCACCTGTGTGTTGAGGAGCAAGTGGCATGAAGGGGGTGACGTGGCTAGGCTGGGCCAGATCCTTTTAAATCTAAAGCCAACGGGATTCTGCCAGAGTCCCAGAGTAGAAGATGGGCCAGCAATCTGAAACCTTCCAGGCTTCTCTTCACCCTCACTGAATGGAGCCCAAGTCATCTAAGACCTCCCACAGAGAGCATGGCCCCCGACCCCAGAAGACCCCTGCAGGCAGAATGGCTCAGTGGGCAGAACAGCAGTCTATTCTAAGCCCATTCTAAGTGGCCTAAGTAAGTGACCTTGGGCACATTCCCGACCTTGCTGAACTTTGTTCTCATCTCTAAGCAATGGGAGACAAAAAAAAACAAAACAAAACCCACCCTACCTCAGAGGAGAAGGTCTGACTTAAAACACTCATTTAATTGAAAAATATCAGGAAACAGTGGGAAATAGATATAATAATATTAATATGTATATGAGAACTGCATGTAAAATGACACATACCTCTTAGGGCCTGATCAGCCTTGCTATCACTCACTCCTGATCCCGGGCGGGAATAAACGCTGCCCTCTGGAGGCTGAAAAGACATTTCTTTGGACCACGGATAAGAATGAAACATTGTAGAATGGTCCTTGATAAGGTGGGAATCCTTGCCACTGAAAAAGGAAAAGTGAAGGATACCATTGAGATGAAAAGCTCCCGAGCGCCATACGGTCGAAGCCTGTGACCATATTGGGCCACCTCTCCGGAGCCACGTCAGTGGCGTGTGCACGTCTCTGCTGAGCTCAAGGTTCAGCGGTATCTGTGGCAGGAGCTACATGGCACCGGGCAGAGCTGTACATATCAGCTAAACCTCTCTTCCAACCGACAACACATAGCTGCACGCCTACTGAGAGCAAAGCATCGTGATGGATACTGGAGCATACACAAGATGAGGGAGGTGCAGATACTAATCCTAGGACTTTAGAATCGAGTGCAATTTACATATGGCAGTTCCTGCTATTTCAAGGACAGACGATATGCAAGCGTCTTAGGAGGCCTGATCTGGACCACACATCAGGCATATGTAATGTGAATTTCGGGGACTGGGATTTTGCTCCCCCTTTAGGATAGGGTTGGGGTGTGATTAGCATGCCCGACATCCTTGGGTTTGGCCCAGTGCACTTCTGCCACCAGGTTACTCTCCTTTGGGATTCACCTGCCTCTTGGTTTCCTCCTGGGGGGAGGGGCTTATCCTGAAGAGCACTGTGAAGTAAGTGAGCTTTGTTGCTTTGCTTACAGCAAGATTAAACATTATTTCTTAGTTTTTAAGTTTATTCATTTATTAATTAGCTTTTCTCCTGTCATTTGTAAACATCTACCTTTGAAGGATCTAACTTCCTGTTTGCCCTATCAGTTTGTGTGAACTCTTTATATATTGAATGTTGACTCATTTGTTACATTTTAAATATCCTGCTGTTTTTCCTTTTACATTTGTTTTGGACCTAGAGAAACCTAAGGTGTTTATATGGTCAAAACGTACTCCTCTTTCCCTCTGTGATTTTTCTTATTTCTCCAAAAACATTTCACTAACATTTTAAGCAACTTATTACAGTTGACCCTTGAACCATGTGAGGGAGGGGGTTAGGGGTACTGACCCTCCCTGCAGCCAAAAAGCCACATGTAACTTTTGACTCCACAAAAACTTAACTACTCACAGCTTATTGTTGACGGGAAGCCTTTCCGATAACATAAAGTTGATTGACACATATCTTGTATATGTATTAGATACTGTATTCTTACTCTTATGATAAAGGAACATAGAGTAAAGGCTATTAAGAAAACCGTAAGGAAGAAAAAATGCATTTATGGTACAGTAGTACACTCTACTGCAAATAACCCATAAATAATTGGACCCATGCAACTCCAACCTGTGTTGTTCACGGGTTAACTGTCTATACATATAATTAAAACCAAGTTCTATTATTCAGAAGGGCTTATAATAAAAAACAGCAAGCCAAGTCCTGCCTCTCCCAGCACCACTTTCACTCTCCTGAGAGCCAACCATTTTTAACCATGTCTGTTTTCAGATATTCTGACAATGATCTTGTTTGTAAATAATACATTTATTGACTTATCAGTTTTAAACCGATCTTTGGTAGACATGGCTGTCGGCTATAATTAGAAAGGATTCATTAATAACACTGCCCATTTTTTCTCCCCCAAAGAGCTCTACCACTGTTTTCAGTTCCTCCATCTGTCAGATTTACATGTTCATGGATTGTATTTCAATCCCACCTTTCATGTTCCACCAACAACAGATGATACATGTTGACTTTCTACCTCTACCTCCTCGGCTTTGTCATCTGAGCTCTACTTTTCACTGCCAGTGTTAATCATAGTAAGTTTTGTCGTCAGAGTATTGTCTTTTCATGATTTAGCCAAAGATTAATTTAAAATGTTGGAAATTAGAAGGTAATTGTTTACTGCAGAGCCTGGAGGTTGGCCGTGATTACATGTTCTCTGTAGCTCCAACGCGAGGACTGCTATCTCAGCACAGAGGTACATTTCTGGGATCAAATGTCAAATTCAGGTTGACCTCCACTTGTTCACACTCCACATTTAACTTAAGTTCATATCTTTTCAGTAGCAAAGGCTGATGCAAATTGGGTCTACTCAGAATAAAGCCTGTCATTTAATGAGGGTGTCTCTGTCTACCAGGCTGATATTAGACTGTAGCAAAGATGAAAAGGGTAGAAGCAAGTTTTAATGAGGTGTCCCCAGGAGTTCAAGGCCCTATTACTAGGAAACACAGTCCAATTAGCTATCTTGGCTTGCCCTTGACCCAGGAGGAAATGTAGGGGTGATGTAGGCATACTGAGGGGACACGTCCAACGTGAGGACACTCATGCTGTCTGTGTTATGTCTGAATGGCAAGCAGAGGCTGCAGTCTTTGGGTGGTAGTCCATGGCTGGAATCCAAAATCAGTGGTCCTGGAAAGCTCCCACACTGGGCATGGACACTTGCCTTCTGTTCAACCTATTAACTACAGCTAGGGCTCGATGGCACCAACATTCCCAGGCAGAGGTAGTCCAGAATGGAGCAATCTCCCTGCAGCTAGGGTTCTGCTTAGAAGATTTGAGTACTTGTAGGGGCGCACCTGGGAGGCTCAGTCGGGTAAGCATCTGACTTCAGCTCAGGTCATGATCCCAGGGTTCTGGGATCGAGCCCCGTGTCGGGCTCCCTGCTCAGCGGGGAGTCTGCTTCTCCCTCTGCCTCCCCCACTCCCCTCCTCTCCTTGTGCTCTCTTTTTCTCTCTCTCTCAAATAAATAAAATCTTAAAAAAAAAAAGAAATTTTGAGTACTTATTATCAACAGATAGAAAAACTGAATTGCTCGTTGGAAGGAGGGGATCCCTCTTACCAGGTTGGACTGAGTTCTTGGGTTTGTCTTTTTTTGTTAAACAACAGTTTTGGAATCCTTTCACAGAATACTAGACCGCTTCAGGTAGAATACCGTGATCCTAGAAGACTTTGTTTTCCAACCTCTTGCCCCCACATAAGGTAACTGAGCTAAGAAGCACTTCCTAAAGAACTGAGACCAATTTCTCAGTGATTCCTCAGTGACTGAACAGCTCTTTCCTCTTGCAGTGGGCAAGTGACATTAGTAACCCTGCTTGGGAGCTTCTCTCCAGAAGTATTCTAGACTGAATCTTGTTCTGCTGAATACAACATTAGATGCATTTATGTTTTATGGGCTAGATCTTCTATTCCAAACTATAGCAGCATAAAGCTTTCTTCCTTCTTTTAGTAAAAAACCACAATAAACTGTAGATCTTATAGCCAAATCTCTAAAGTAATACCAATATAGTATGTTGAAGGGAGCACAGAAAGAAAATAGCAAGAAAAAAATGGTACTGGATTTTTAATACATATTAGTTTGTTAGGGTTGGTGTAATAAAGTACTGTGAACTGAGTGGCTGAAATTTAATATCTCACAGTTCTGGAGTCTACAAGTCCAAGACCAAGGTGTCAGCAGAGTTGGTTCCTTCGGAAGGCTGTGACAGAGAAGCTCTTTGAGGCCTCTCCTCTAGCTTCTGGGGTTTGCTGGCAATCTGGTGCTCCTTGGCTTCTACATCACCCCAAGCCCTCTTCTGGTGTGCGTGCCTGGGTCCAAATTTCCCCTTTTTATGTGGACACCAACCATATTGGTTTAGGGGTCTACCTTACTACCTTACTCCAGTATGAACTTATCTTAACTAATTACACCTGCAACAATCTTATTTCCAAATAAGGTCACACATTCTGAAGGGATAGGACTCCAGCATGTGAATCTGGCAGGGGGTGGGGGAAGGAGGGGGTGCACAACTCAACCCATAACGCATGTTCTGGTCTCTTATTTTTGAAAAAGGAGAGGTCTTCATTTAAAACACATACCAAAAAAAGGGGGGGGGATCACAGAGCAAGGTCTTTCAACAATTACTTTTTCCTTTTTATCAAAGAAAATATTAAATGAAAATGCTTTGAAAGACAGATGTAAAAAAAGTGGTGGAGTTGAAAGAGACACATATGTTACCACCAGCAAATGGTCAGATTTGAGGGTAGGTCTGACCCACCCTTTTCACCGTGGGGACAGATGAGGTATAAGCCCAGTGTGGCCTGTTAAGCATTCTTTTTCTCTCTCTGTTACGGTCTGAATGTGTCTACCCTTTTCCTTCAATTAATACTAAAAAAATATTAATACTAATTAGAATACTAACTAGAAAACTAGGGTCTCTAGTAGCTAGTGAAATGTGTAGGCTTGAAGGAACCACTTAGAAGGGATGGTTATTTTTCATCATCAAGTTTAAGGGAGGAAATCCAAGTGTTACCGCAATAAAACTCAGAAATAAAGGAAAACATCACTCATTTTTTTAAACTGTCATTCTTATCATGACACAAGGTCTCAAAAAATATCCCTTTGCTGTGGCAGACTTTTAAAAAATAACTTTTTAAAGTTACATTAATACTTCAAAAATACTTCACCACTAAAAATATGCGAGAAGAACAAAGAAATAAAAATTGGTCATAATCTCATCACTACAAGATAATAACTAATACTATTTTGGTGTCTTTTCAATATTTTTTTTCTATACATACACATGAATATTTTTAAACCTAATTACATTGGATATATATATGTATCTCAATTTCCACACTTATTATAGGCATTGGTTTGTATTTAACTCCTTATAACTTTAACATTTGTTTTAACATATAGTGTGGTGTGAGAAACTTAACAGTATCTAAAGGAATTTTTTCCATTTATTAAACATTTCATCAAGTCATCATGGATTCTTCAGTTTTTTTAGGATATAAAAATTAAGTATAAATTCTAAATTGAAAATTTGAGTAATAAAGTGAGGTCCTTGTTTTCAGAAAGTAAGAACATGACAAGACCTTAATTAAAGCATTAAAAATTTTTCAATTTAGAAATTACAAAAAAGGATAAAGAAGAAAATAAAAATAACTGGTATTTCTAGAGAAATCTCCCTTTAATATTCTAGCGCACTTCATTCCAGTCCCATTTCTTGTCTATTACATTGCCATGCCATGTGTTCAGACGCCGCAGAGACTGCCAAACCCACATGACTCCTTCTGAAGAATTCTCTACTTGGTTCTCTGTCACTGGTCTAGCCAGATAAAGGATGGGTGCTTGATATAGGTGCAACCAATCCATAGACCAGCCTGTTTCCTATGAGGGCTCTGGCTACAGATCTCTATTCAAGAGTGGCACCCTAGAAGACGGTGATTGACCCGATCAGCCAGATCCTTGCTTGGGAAGTTTGGATTCAAGATCCATGTATGGAGAGATGGTCAACTATAGAAGTAAACACAGCACAAGCAGAAACAGAATGTAGCAGAATGCCTGCAAAGGCCAAACACTAAAATCAGTGGTAGTGTCGGCTGTGGTCTATATATGGTCTTCAGCTTAACACATACTCAGCTTTTGAACCACCCTTTGACATATTAAGCACTGGAATCCTGAAATGTCCTTTTGTATATTAGACACCAGCTGGTAAACATTTAGAAACACAGCACTATACTAATCAGAGATGTTAATTGCAAATAACAAACAATTCAGGCTCATTTTAATACCTAAAAAGGAGTTACTGAAAAGCTATTGTGTAGTTTATAGACTAATGAAAAACTGAAGGATCATACCTAAAAACTGGGTAGGAATCAAGGTAAGCTAGGTGCCAGGAACACAGCCAGGTCTCAGTATGGGAAGAGATCAGTAGATCATCACTGCTTGCACTCCACAATGGATTCTTGATCTTCCACTACTGGTGTCTTGATGGATCTCTAACTGCTTTTGCTTCTCTGTGTCCCTCCCTCAAGATTCAAAATCCCAGAGAGAAGCTTTTAACTGGATGGACCCAGGATATATGGCCATGTCCTCCCTAGAGGGCCAGGATCTACTGCCTTCAAATTCCATGGTGGAAGGTGGGGCCCTGCTCCCCAGTTTTAGGATTTCTCTGAAGCTTAGGGAGGAGTGCTGTGATCTTAACTAATCAGCAGAAAATAACTGATTTTATTCCACAAAACTCAACTCACCTGTTCTCAGAATATGGTCCAATGGGAGTTTTAAAATAATCTTCACAAAGCTCAAAATTTTTCTGTAGTTCTAAAGCTGTAAAATAATGTAGATCATTGGTAAAAGGTGCTGGCACCGGACCCCTGAAATCAGAAAAAACAAAACAAAAAACAACAGAGAACTTTGTAATGATACCATGCATACACACATGTAATACCTAAATAGTGACTGATATATCCACATAAATGTAAATACCTGTAAAATATATTTGGAATAATGTAATATAACCACTCATTTACTCCAGACTTGTCTTAAAACACTAGCATTATTAAATTCTAACTTGTAGATTAAGGAAATTTATATTGTTTTACATCTTCCTTATCTATAAAGTCACTAATATAGGCAAATTATCTTCCTACTGATTAGTATGTATTCTATGTATTCTATTATAAACCCTAGTCCATTTGTTATGTGAGTCCCACAATTTATTAACTGCTATAAAAACTAAAATAGATGTTTTCAAATTTTGTTTCTAATCCAGTGCTTTGAAATGATACCAGAATAAAATATTCTAAAAATTCTAATATTATACTCTCAACTGAACTCCAGTGTAAAATATTCTTTTTTCATCTCTACTAGCCTGTTTCCTCAGAGTGACTTGGAAGAATCATTAACCGTTTTTAGTGAAAAAATCCTGTTGCTATTCACCTCAGACTTGCTAAATAGAGTTGCTGTGTGCAAAGTAGCCCAACTGCATATAAATACATGCAAATTTGAAGCATCTATCTGTCCTGGTATGACCCATTTCGAGCTCATATTTAAAACTGCTTCAGTTCTCTGTCCCCAGCGTTTCCATAAGCATGGCCCTGCTGCTGGTCGGAGGTCACACAGACCCCAGCTTTGCTGCTCTGGAAGGTACTGCCTATCTCCTGGCCATCACCTTCCTGGCCCATCAATAGAACTCTGTGTATGCCACACAGTCTATCTTTTGAATCGGACTATCCAAAGATAGCCTATCAATATGGAGAAAATTCATCACACTTTTAGGATATGGAACAAATAGACAAAACTTGGTTTCATTTATATTGGTTGAAGATTTTCAACAGATAGCTTAAAATTACAGACAATAAAAAGAACTGAAATTGAAAAAAAATTTAAATGGCTTCTTTATTCTGCTTCCTTGAATCACTGCATTCTAAAAAAGCTTTTTAAAATGCTGTAATTAAGGTCTTGTCATGTTCTTACTAACTTTCTGAAAACAGGGACTTCACTTTATTACTCAAATTTTCTAAAATGTGACATAGGAAAGAGAATTCAGAATATCAAAGCCTGTAACGTTAATGAGAAAATAAAATACAAACATTCTATAGCTATCCTGTGACCTACTTATTCATTTTGAGTAAATATTAAAGCCTAAATGTGCCTCTTGATATGTAATAATAGTACAGTAATTATTATAGCCACTAGCATCATGAAGCCCTTACTATGTGGAAGGAACTAAGTAAAACCTTTCATATTAAGAATAGAGAATTCACAGATTAATAAAGATACAATAATTCCCACCCTCATGGAATTTACAGTTTAATATGGAAAGGAGGCATTAAACAAATGACTTTGCACATAATAAATTACTATTGTTTTGAGAGTCATGACAGACAAGAGCAAGATATTCACTAGGTTATAATTAACCTTCAGTCATGAACGGCATTGGTGAAGGCTGATATATCTATATATTCAAATTCCACCAGAAATACAATTCTTTGTAGTCTTCAAGAATGCAAAAAAAAAAAAAAAAAAAAAAAGCCACCAGTTTTTAATAGCTATGAACACAGTATGTCTTTTTAAAATATATATAAATGAAAGGAAAATACAACTTCTAGAACTCGGTTTACTACTGAATCACTGGGTCCACTTTAGTACAGAGTCCTCTGTTTATGTTGATGATTTAGAATTCATTTGGTTATTTGGATACTAGAGAATCAATCTAAAGATGCCCCAGTATAAATAAATGTGATATTATCACTACCTTTGAAACAGGAGTGTGTGATGAGGAGATACGTTTCCCATCAGGGCCTGCCGGGCTGTCTCATATTGTCTCTCTATAGAATCTCTTTCCTAGGCAAGGAATATGATCAGAAAATTATATTGATGTCAAAAATATGTCACACAGTGAAAGTAGCTATAATCATTATCTTCTTACTAGATATTGCCAAATATGTGGAAAGAAAGAGGGGAAAAAGGCCTAAAAAACAACTATTGGTTCAGTGGAAAGAAAAAAAAAAACTTTATGAAATATTTTTATGAAGACCACAATTTAATATATCAACTTTATTTGACATCTAAATAATAATGTGGCAATTCCTTATTCATGCTTATATATTTTTTTATCTCTCCAATGAGATCATCTCTTATTATTATCTTTTTGTCTTCCCAGATCTTTCCGCACAGAATAGTCAATGATTGATTATATCCAACAATATTTCAGTATAGCCCTGAAATATCTCCCACGTGTCACCAGCAAGTCACCATCACTATATACTTAGTAAACATTTGACGGGGATACAGAGACATAAAAGACACAATCGCCACCTTTATAATCTGGTGACAAAAGGGGATTTAAAAAGACAGAAAAAAACAAGATAGCACAGGCTGTTTTATAAATAGTAAAATGTATGTCTCTACACGGATTATGTAATGGAGTGTGATCTGTTTAGCCACCGTCCAAGTGCTGGATTTCCTCACTTTAAGCAAAGTTGACATATAAAATTCTCAATTTACAGAAAAGATAAGTCAGCAAGTGCTTATTTGTTTTACATAAAAGACTCATTTATAAAGGGATTTATAATAACATTTATTTAAACAGCAATCTTTGCTTGCAGTAACTGAATCTGAAATAAACCTCTTTTGATTTTAACGTCACTACCAGGCTCGTCTGTAAGTTGATATTTAGTTAAAATCACATAAGAAATTACGACAAAGAAGTACGCCAGGGGAAGAATACATGCCAAAGCTACGGTTGTGAGCTTCTAACTCCAGGCTAACCACTTGTTTTAGCCTTGGAGGTTAGCACAGTTTCAAGTGGTTGTATGTGTTTTGGGGGAATTTTTCAAGAATCAATTTTTAAGGGTTAAGTTGATGTGATTCTAAAAACATTTTCGCGTTACAGAAACTAATCTGAAGGAGTGGTTCTGCTCTGTGGTGATGCCAAGGTTGGTGCAGTGAACACCCCTGGGAAACAAGTCACGCCCCAGAGACCAGAAGTTCCTTTGGTCACTCCTATGTTTCCCTGTACACAGCACATACACCTGAGCACGAAGAGGGAGCTCAATCTATATCTTTAATGTACAACAGTATAAATTTGGGGAGATACTACAAAGTGTGAATAATGTCTACCATTCTCTATGATCTGGAATAGAATTTGCTGTCAAAGGTCGCTAGTTGAGAAATTCTGGGTCATGCTTTTGAAATTGTTTCTTAGACACCATGACACATGAGAGCTAACATGTAAACTCACTGAACACAGGCTCTCGGGTGTCCATTTAGTCGCCAAGACCATTTAACTGTGTCCCTGACCATTAGCTCTGTGATTCTGTCTTAAGCAGGACAAGGAGAAAATAGCTACTGGGCTGGAGCGATGGGGTTTGCAATGGGACCAGAAAGGAAGAAAGAAACTCTATGTAAATTTCACTATTTAAAGCTATCTGTTTAAATAACCCCATAAAATACACCTAAATTATTTCATATTACTACATAATTACTATATATTGACAAACTCCACTATCCCACTCTCAGGTTAATTTGTTATTATTGTTCCTCAATTTCTCCATAGCAGTACACATATTTTCTATTGCGATTTTACTTTATATCATCTTCATTTTTTTTTATATTGATCCTTGATTTCAATTATATCATGACTGGGAGGATGACAGTAATAGTGGAAACCTGGTCTGGATCTTTCGGAATTCTCACACAAAAGTAGTTAGAGCAAGCAAATGGCAAAATAAAAAACATATCAAACATTGACAAGAAAACTAGGTGAAGAGATATCCCCTCAAACCCTAGATCCCCTCAAACCCCAAGTCAGAAGAGAAATCCCCCTCAAACCCCAAAATACAGGTGATAGTAGTGACACCACCACATGGCACCAGTGCCTATGTGAGAGGAAGGCAAAGGAAGCAGCAGGGGGACTAAAAGACCTGAGAACAGGAGAACCTCAAAATAGTTAAAAAGTATTCACTAGGAAGAAAAGCAGCACAAATGGGCACCACAGCTGGATCCAAGGGGTGCTTCTTCCTACCTTAATAGCGGGTAAGAATAAGGGATCCACAGTAAGTTCTGAAGGAGCTGGGTCAGCTGTGATTTCTTGAAACTGACCCACTGTGGCTCTCTTCTAAGACAGGGCCCCACACTAAAGAAAAGCTGATGGGAGCAGAATCAAAATTAATTAGGACAGAGTCAACAGAGACAAAGAGAAAGTCTAGACCAAAGTGGTGGAGGCAAACAGAGCCCAGAAGCCCCCAAAAGAAAACTGCTATATATTTTAACACAATTTGAAGGAACCATTCTTCCTTATAAAAGTTTGAAAAAACTGACTTCACATAAGAATGAGAAATTTCCTAGTAAAATCCCAAAGCTATTACTTTAAAAAAGAAAAAAAGGAGAATAACACCTTTACCTACAGTGAAAGCATTCATTAAACAGATAAAACCTGCCAAGTACTATTTCAAAATTAATGAAAAGACATTAAGGAAATGGCATAAAACGTTAAAGAACAAATAAATTACTTTTCCCCCCCAGAGGGAGAGAGCACATGAGTGGGGCGAAGGGCAGAGAGAGAGGGAGAGAATCTCAAGCAGGCACCATACCCAGTGCAGAGCCCACACAGGGCTCAATCTCACAACCCTGAGATCATGACCTGAGCTGAAATCAAGAGTCAGACGCTTAACCAACTGAGCCACCCAGGCACCCTAATAAATTACAATTTTTAAAACTCCTAAGTGAGGTGACAGAACTCAGGAAAAAAATCAGAAATATAAGGAAAAAAGTCACTTCAGAAATGAAAACTAAACCAGAAGGAAGAGAAGAGTAAATTAAAACAACAAATAATGACTTTAGAGGAACAGAAAGTGAACGGAAGAAATTTTCTAAACTCAAAAAAAGAAAAAAAAAAAAGAGGTAATAAGAATCAAGAGAAAATGACAAGTATTTAAGACAGACGAAGAAGATTCAAAACACAAACAATAAGAGCTCTTGATAAACCAAATCAAGCAAATAGGATAGGTCACAAAAACTACAATTCAAGTCTCAAGTATGACAGACTGTCAACGGCAGGCAAGAACTCAGGAAATGCTGCCCCCGTAAACCTTCCTGGATCTAGTAGAGAATGTGCCTAAACAACAAAACTACTAGCCATTGGCCTGAGGCCTAATGATGAGTATCAAGTGTGTACATATCTAAGAACTAAGACAAAGTGAGAGTTAAAAGGGAGTGAGCATATGATTATGTGCTGAGTGTGTAGCTGTAACACAACCATAAATAACCGGGCTGGCGTTATTGGAGAACATGTGCAAACAAAATTTTTAACTATTCTCAGTCCTTCTACTGGGCGCTAGTCATATTGGTATTGTTATTTGGAGACTCTTCTGTACGGGATCTAGATAAAACACGTGAGAAGTTTAGTGACACTGTAGCTCTATCATCTCCCATGTCTTTCAGAATCAGGATGCTCAATGTGAAAGAAAGATAGGTAATAGAGAAGACGAGTAAAAATCCTCAAGTCTTGAATCTGAATTGGAAATATTAACTGGGACTCGTGAGGTATTTTATCTATCCACACAAAATGCCTAGAAGCAATGACCACCCCAGTAGCGACGAGCACTCCTGGAAACCACATGTCCTTGCACTATCAAACCCCACTTAAAGAAACCAGGGCTCTTTGGAGAAGAGATGGTTTGCAGATCTGGGGCAGGTAATGCACAGAAGAGTGTAGAAGATCTTGCCCTAACAGAGAGCAAGATGGCTACTGAAGTCAACAGGGGTCATATTAAAGGACACAGCAGCCACCTGAAGAGGCTCTCAATGGCCGAAGGTAGGACAATTTGAGTTTCAATAAGGATACAAAATGCAGTGGGTAGATACATTCAATACATACAAATCAAGAACATAATGATGATAAATGATATTTAAAAATTAATTGGTTACCTTCAGAGAATAATAGGAGACCATATCCTGCAAAAAAAGCACTTAGACAGCTGATCCTACATGATCTGTGCCACTTGGTAGCCAGGTTGTAGATGAGAGGAGCATCTCTCTACAGTATTATACCAGCTAATACATCTGGTGAATGTTGTGTCCTGAAAAATGCTTCTGAGTAGAGGAAAGCACTTTTCTTTTGGAGTCAAAATTGACATTGCTAAGCTGTGTAATCTTGGAGAAGCTCCCTGAGCTGAGCTCTCTCACAGTATTGAAAGGAAGTGGTGCTTAGTAGATATAGGTGCCCAATATTTTTGTCACCACAGATCCACCTTCTCACTGGCCTTCATACATTCAGGTACTTCATGGGATTGGACTGGACTAATCCGCCACACACACACGCATTTGCTAAAGTGGCTTTGAATGAATCAGCTATTCGGCAATTTTTCTGGAGAACTGGCTTTCGGTAAGCTGGTCTGCCCCAGGAGAGAGGGTATCCCCTGAGGAGGTCAGAAGACCTGGCTGAAGAAACGGATACAACTGAAGTTCAAGTGAAGGTTGAAAATCAATCTTCTTCTGGAAGGCAAAGATCTAGTCACAATTCCGGAGCAGAAAATCTTCACTAAGCCACCATAGCCTTCATGCATGCCTTCACAGGCAGCCAACCAGGCAAAAGGGGGTTGCTACCAACGGAGAAACTAAAACATAGTGATATCTGACAAAACTCATGACCTCCGACTTCTATAATCAATAGTATACGCGTTGTATAAATAAAAACCTTTTACTGGATAGTGTTTGTTACATACTTTTTGCAACAGTAAGAAAAGAGCTGTATGTTGGTTTTTTGTCTTGTTTTGTTTTGTTTTACTCAAACCTTAAAAGAAAACTGCATTTAAGAAGGTTGATCAAAATTATATTTACAGTTCTGCAGCAATCTTTCAGAGATGTTCAAATTAATATGCTCTGGGAGTTGTTCATCAAAGTAAGTACCATTTAAGCTAAGAAGAGAGAAGAAATAAAGCAACAAGGACTGTATAAGCAAGGAATGAGGAAATACACTGGGTATCTATTTAAACTCAAATTAAGGTCAAATTCATGGAAAGCATTTGATATTGATAAACTATTAGAATCTCAAGCAAGAAAAATGATGTTAGCAGATGTTTTTCCAGACTTGAAGAACAAAGAATACTACTCTTGGACATTTCTTCCTAATGGAGACAAGCCATGTGGGTCCCAGTGATCCCAGAGATGAGAAACAAAACACAGCTGTTGGTATATTAGGCATCAGTAATCCTGAGGATGTCTCCAGGCTCCATTAGCCCATTTTCTACTCAAATAAAGAAGGCAGTGGTAGAAGGGCTAGAGATACACAGACCTCATCCACAGACGAGAGGAGACCAGAGGCATCTCTACCAGACTATTCCATCCAATAAGGGCAGGGATCAGCTCCACTTCGTTCTAGCATCTAGAACGGGGTCCGGTAAGCAAATACCTGATATCTACTGAAAAGCAAATCTAATCCTTATATATGGTAGGGATCCAACAAATTCAAGACACGTGAGAAGAGGGGAAGATGAATGAGTGAGAAGAAAGGAAGGGAAAGAGTTAGGGAGGGAAAGAGGGGGGAAGGCGAGCCTTCTGCATATGAGAATGGACAGGATGGCTAGGACAGCAAAGGCTCTTCCCAGGATTGCTAAACTAGCAATGACAGAATGAACTCATCCTCCAACGAGCCATCACACAGACTATGAACACTACTTTCCCACATGGCTCATTATTTCCCTTTTCCCAGATTTATATCCAGGAATATAGAAAGCTAAGTCTCAGCCTCTAGGAAGCTCTCACCCTCCTGTGCTCTACTGCTATGGTCTGAATTCTTCACTCTCTTCCAATCCTTTGGATTGATCATGTAGTTGTACCTCTGTCTGGTTTTGGTTTCAGCATCACCCTTGGACTAAAACCCTGTAGACCGCCCTTGATTTTTCAAGCTGCAGGAAATCCTACCCAACCCCAGAGAGGTTAAGTAACTCATTGAGGCTTGTCCAGCTAGTGAACAAATAGCACTCATTCCACTACACCAGGTGCCCTCCTAAACCCCCAGGCGCCAGCATCCCTTGTGTCCTTTTCAACCTTTACCACCTCCTTCCCTCTCCTGAGATAAGCACTCTCTTGACTGTTATGACAACCACTCCTTTGTTATACTTTTATCACCTAAATATGCATCCCCAAGCATTATGGTTTAGTATTGCCAATTTTTTCAATTATATATTAATAGAATCATATAGTGTGTATTCTTTAGAGTCAAGAATTCTTTATTCAACAGGATGTCTGATAGAGACATCCATGGAGTGAAGTTTGTTCATTTTCATTACTGTACATATTTCACTATGTGAATATTCAAAATTTTACTTGGCCAATTTATTGCTGGTAGACACTTGAGTTTCCAGTTTAGGACCACTATACACAAGGCTATTACGAACATTCTTGCACATACCTTCTGGTGCACACGGCCCCACATTTCCATTGGAATCCCACTGCTGAGTCATGCTCAACTTTAGTGGATAATGCCCATTTATTTTCTAACGTATACAAATAGAACCTCCCACCAGTTGTCCTACAAGAGTTTCCCCTGTTCCACATCTGAACAGTCAGCTCATGATTTTAGTGCTTCTAGTGTATGTGTAGCAGTATTTCACTGTGGCTATAATTTGCATTTCCTGATAATGAGGTTGACTCTCTCTTCACATGATTATTGGTCATCTGGATATTATCTTTTGTAAAGAGTTTTTTCTGTAATTTTTTCTTAATAATTTATAAAAGTTTTAAAAATATATTCTAAATAAAAGCATTTTGTTGGTTATATTTATTGTAAATATCATCCCCCTTGTGTGCTTTGTCTTTTTTCCTCTTTAATTCTTTTTTTAAATTGACATGTTACTAATTTTAATGTTCCTCAATGTTTTAAATGTTTCCTTTGTAATTAGTGCTCTTTGTATTACATTTAAGGAACCTATACCTGCCTCAAAGTCATAAAAATCTCTTACAGGGATGCCTGGGTGGCTCAGTTGGTTACATGTTTGCCTTCAGCTCAGGTCATGATCCCGGAGTCCCGGGATCAAGTCTCGCATTGAGCTCCCTACTCAGTGGAGAGCCTGCTTCTCCCTCTGCCTACGGCTCCCCCTGCTTGTGCATGTGTGCACTCTCTCATCTCTGTGTGTCAAATAAATAATTAAGATTTTAAAAAAAGATTTTAAAAAAATCATCTCTTACATTATCTTCTAAAAGTATTCTTGCTTTGTCTTTCACATTTATATAGATAATCCACCTTAAATTTTGTAATCACACCTTGACATACGTGTAGTTAGAAGCTATGCATAAGGAAAGGGTAGAATATTCGAATATAGGGATGAGACAGAAAGACCTCATTTGCAGAGGGAGTTTGGGGTAGAGAGGAAGAATGTCGTCTTCAATTAAGTGGCAAGGAGCTTCAAAGAAACAGAACCCAAAAAGCCTAGACGATGGAAATTTCCATCTATCCATTACTGTTAAATGGCTCTCTTGATAGTTTCTAAAGGTAAATATGAATACATTAAACCTACAGTGAAGACACCAAAAAAAGCATAAAAATTTCTACTTTTGGGGGGAACAATTTAAGATACAGGTTTTTGACAGAAGAAGTTGCAATTACTTTCTTCAATCCACTAAAAGGTTTCAAAAATACATGGAAATGTATGTTGGGAAAAGTAAAATGAGCAAAATAACATCTCCAAAGGGGTGCAATGAAAGGTACATGAGATAATTTACATGAACACCCTTTCCAAATTATAAATGCTGTGTAAAGGCTATTTATGTTCTCTAACATAACATGATGACGTCTTTCTAAAGCTTCTGCTGTCATATTGCTCATTTTGCATTGTTAACAGCTACCCAGGTTAATAACCTAAAATCTGAAAAGTACTTAAAATTTAAAAATAGCATCGAATCCATCATCTTTAAAAGAAAATGAGGCACTAAAAATAACCTTAGGCACATTCCACCCTACATATATGACAAAAGCAATTTAGTATTTCCCACCTATTTCTGAAGAACGTATCTGTTGGCTGTTGGGGGATTTGATTTGTTTCCCTATGAAACTGTTGTTACATTGTATCTCTACCAGCACTGACAGGCAAAGATACCAGAACCTGGGGCTGCAAGGAGTTTGAGCTCTGTTAGCATCAGGGATCAGTCACTGCCAACGCTCTAACAGGGGACACAAGAGATGTTCTAGACCAAGCTATGGATGCCCTGGATATGGGGCTGAACAGTTTTCCAGGGAGGTGGCTGCAGGGAAGGAGTGACCCGGGGAAAAGTTCATGAGACTACTTTGACCACAAGTGGTCTGCACTACCTGCGCCCCTCCCCCGTCTATCACCACCAACGTGGGGGCCCCTCGTACGATCACACTGCCTTTTTATCATACCCTTCCCTCTCCAGTTTCCCCAAACTCTTTATTAATCTTATACTGAAATGTTGGTCATGAATTATAGCGAAGAACACATTGGGTGTGTCTGGGGTTTCCCCCCCCCATTTCTGTTCCTCTTACCCTCTGTTCTCACTCCTAAATGCCTAAGTGCCCTTGACTAGACGAAATCTGTCTTTAATCAAGCCTGGAGGTTCTCTAACAGGTGAAATTCAGATTGATCATATTTAAATAAATCATGAATACCCGCTAACGGGCAGCGGGGTGTGGCAAATGAATGGTGCGTGTTTCTCATCAGTGCGTGTTTCTCATCAGTTGTGTGGCAGGACAGCAAAAGTGGGATGTGAGGGGTTCTGGGTGTCAGGACACAGACTTCATCATGAAGGAATAAATGTGACCAAAGATTTGTTCTGGACTTTACGCTATGGGTCTGAAGTGTCCTGGGGACAGAAAGAAGAACCTATAATTAGCAAGGCTAAGCCCCAAGAAGCATAAAGCCACACTAGCCGAGAACAGGATAACAAGTGTAGAGAGAAAGGGGTAGACTGACTGGTAAAGAACTGAGATTTCCTGGGATGGAAAGATAGAGGCTGAGAGGCTCCTCCGGGAGGGAGAGCCCCCTAGGGGTCAGTCCCAGGCGAGGGCCTGGTAGCAGAGGATAACAGAGAAAGGAACGCCACTGGCTCAGAGTGGAACTCGGGCTCTTAGACTAGGGGCATCTCCATGGTAACCATGGTGGTGTAGAAGCCAGGGGCTCTTCCTCCATCTTCCAGGAGGGTGTAACCCTCAGGGTTCTTGAACTTGATCTGAAGAATGGGAGTGATCCCAACTCCTCTTGACTGATATTTGACTTCCCACAGATCCTGGTAGATGGCAACAATTTCAGAATTAATTTATTTTGGATAAATCAATATGATGTTTCCTGCACTTACGTATCGTGGTACAAATTCATATTATTTATAAGTGTGTGGAGCGCACCCACCCTCTGTTCCTCCTAAGGAAGCCCTGATGGGTACGTGAGCCATTTGCCCTTCCACAAGTGACTGGACAAGCAGTCTCGCATGATCTCTGTGGAAGGGCCTGAAAAGTCCAGCTGGGCCAATTAGATTCTCTTGCCTCCCACAATATGAATGACAGAGACAGAGAGAAGTGGCCAGGAATTGCAAGCACAGAGCCAAGAGGTGATGGAGAGTCAGGGCTGGCGTGCATGAGCATGAGTTCAAATGATGTGGGAGGGAAGTCTGTGTGAGTGGAGGAGGCCGGCCAGGAGACAAAGGACCACGGAACACTCGAGAGTCAGGAGCAGAGACAACAGGAACTTGATGACTCTGGAAAGCAGGGAAACCTGAGCACCTCACTTGTTCATTCTAGAGCCTGGCAGTTCCTGTGAGGTCTGTACTTCATGCCTGTTCCTGATGCACTGTGAATCCACTCGTATTTTTTCTATGGAACTACGTCTTATGTAAGCTGACGTGATAGGGCATCTGTTTCTTGCCCCTTGAACACTGGCGCCGTAGGACTTAATCTGAGTAGACTGCAGACCTATGCCTGGATATACCGCAGCCCTAGACTTCTCATCTGAGGTAACTAGTCTAAGGCTTTCGGCCACCGCCTACGGTTCTCACTTTCAAGTCTGACGTGATTGACTATTTGCTGACAACAGCCTCGCCTTAAGGAACCATCAATTAGGACTTGACAACCAAAAGGCAAGTCCTGTCACATCTGTGGCGACAGCAGTGGCCATGAGTTAGGCCTCTTCGTGTTTCCAGATCATCCTATAAAACTATGACAGATGGAAACTGAGCACAACCTAATCTACAAGCAGAGCCAACTCTGCACTCGGTCCTCCCACACAGGCCGATTTTTCTGGATGGTCCAGGAACTGAACTGTGACAAAGTTATATGACCGGCTTGAGCACTGCGAAGTTATAAAACAGGGCCTGTGAGTCGACTCGCTTTGAAGGCTCAGCCCAAGAACACTCAACATTTTACCCCAACAGGAAAGCCAGTTTTCTCTTGAAATGCATATTTTACCAGCTTAGTGCTGTCTTGCTAAAGAGCTGAGTGTGTGAGTTTTGAGTAAGGGCTAGGGAAAGGGACTCACAAAAGCTACACTGAATATTCTTTGTAGAACCCATGTCTATTCCTAGAGGTGTAGAAAGAGGCTAAAAATTTGTCTTCAGCTCATACCAGACAGAAGAGTTTTGGCGAAACTTAGTCTCAAAATACCAAATCCCCTTTTGGTCTGAGCCATGTGATGCTCGGCTGCAGCTCCGCCCCTTCCCCCCCCAACCCCTCCTTACCACTGGGGTTTTTTTGGCTGCAAGTTTGGCCCATAATTTCACAAAGTAGTTTCTGTCTGTAGAATCCAGGAAATCACACAAATTCAAAGTGGAGAGCTTCCTAGAAGACTCTTCAGATTTCAGCGGAGGCATCTTAATACCTGGGAGGGAAGAAACCAAAGTTTACAAATAAGGGGCACGAAATAGGATAAGGGAACTTTCTGAAGTGAGGAAACTGGTTTGTATCTGGATTGTCCCAAACATAGCAAACTCAATACTTAAAGTCTGTGCATTTCAACTTGAGAGTAAGATAACTAAAAATATGTCTGAGGGCTTAGTCGGTTAAGCCTCTGCCTTCGGCTCAGGTCATGATCCCAGGGTCCTCAGATCGAATCCCGCATTGGGCTCCCTGCTCACTGGGGAACCTGCTTCTCCCTCTGCCTGCCCCTCTGCCTACTTGTGCTCTCTCACTCTCTCTCTGTCAAACAAATAAATAAAATCTTTAAATAAAATAATGTCTTATAAAACAAGGTCATAATTATTACTGATTATAGTAAGGCCACAGCACCTAGTAGATGCATCCTGGGAGTACACTTGGGGCTCATCAACAAGGCTTATGAAGGGAACTGAAGGAGATCTTGGCACATACAGTACCTTTCAGATACTTAAAAGTCACACTGATAATTACTTTCCATTCGACAAAATTCTCCTAAAAGGCTAGAAAGAAAATAAAACATTCAACACTGAGAAGAAACTTAAAAAAATAATGGAATGATGAGATCGCTGTTTGACAGAATTTGTTCATAAATAACACTGAAAGTTTCCTTTAAAAAGTTAGAATGTCCAGAGACCTAGAATATAAATAATCTAAATTTCTATTACTGCTCATCTATAGAGAGCCCTGGTGTAAATGCTTTGGGATATATATGAGCATCAATACTTTCAGGAATATTGCTTTAAAAATGAGAAAGTAAAACATTTTTAAATGCCAGAATAAATTATCCCAGCATGTTCCACCAGTCAATATGGCTGACCGAGCAGACATGGGAAGCTCTCTTGACCCAAAGATAAGAAAACACTAGGTGATATATATAATAGAAATTTGTCATACATAGTACAGCTGAGAAACCAAGAAAGAAAAATTTCCAGGTGCTGGGAGTGAGGGTTCCAAGTCAGAACAGTGGGAATCGATGCCAAGAAGTCCGAGGGCTCCTGGGGCTGAGGTTTCTGGACTGAGAGAGGCCAGTCCCTGTGTTCCTGATGCAGAAGCCCTGGGTTCTTTGATAAGGTGAGAAGCCGCAAAGCAGATGTCTGGAAATCTCAGCCCACAGACTAAGGGACTGTGCCTGGACACGGAATCTCGCCAGGACCGAGGATGGAAACACCTGTGGGAAATCAGGCTTCTGATCCTGTGTTATGTGCTGGTACAGAGAACCTGGACTCAAACTCCCACCAGATCCTGTGGCAATCCCAGGCCAGTGAGATAAGGAGAAAACTTGTAGGCGAGTCAAAGTATTTAATCCTGTCAGAAAGTCTAAAGCTCCACCACCCAACACCTGCCTTGAGAAAGAGAGACAGAGACTCAGAAGATACAACAAATGAATGAGTCCACACCTGAGGAATTCTAGGCAACAGAGCAATCTGAGGAGCACTGTGGGTAATTACAGTTTTAACAGTCACAGCAATAATAAGGGATCATCGCATGTGGAGACCTTCTTTGTTAAATCTTCATGATGGAAAAACCATTCAATCCATATTTGTTGAGTACCTGCTATGTGCCAGCCAGGGCTCTGGACATTGGAGATATGGCAATAGATAAAAAGTCCTGAGCTGTGGGAATTACAGTCTCATGCTAGAGAGGAATGAACAACGCATCAGATGCTATAGGCCGTAATATGAGCAATGAAGTGATGGGAAGCCAGATAAGGGGACAGAGCGAGAGAGGGCATGATGGTCAGAGAAGTCCTCTCTAAGGGGGTGACATCCAGCCAGGCAACTAAAATCATAAGAAAAGCATTCAGCTGTCTGGGACAAAAGCATTATCATGCAGAAAGAGATGCTTTTTTATAAGGACCCAGAAGCATGCTTAACTGAATTACAATAAAGAATGAACATGGCTAAAGGAAGGTGGTGGGTGGGGGCGTATGGTGAGATGGAGATGATGGAGACTGTGGTCAAGAAAAAGAAAGAGAGAAGGCTTGTCATCTTGATGGGACTCTAAGAACTGAGACCATTGTGAAAAAGACCAGATGAATTTGAGAAATAAAGATAAAATTTACAGATATAGATAAAAATTAAAGAAATAGAAGCATTTTCACTGAGAAAATTTCCACAAAAATCTTCAGTCTATGTGTCAGGGTTCCTTTTTCTACCTTTCTGAGACATAAGCAATTTGTACCATGGTGTGAACAAGTCAAGTTCAATTTGATGATAAAATGGAGCTATAATTCCAATAATTTTATGTCTTTAGGTTTCTCAACAATAAAACATTTTGGGTAAAGATAATGTGTTTACATTATTATTAAACTACCTTGTAATGCCACCACTTTAATGACTTGGACTCCTATAACGAAGAGTTTCATACAGTTCTTAAAACAGTTTCTAGTGTCTTAATACATCATTGGACAAGAGATCCTGCTTCTCAATTAAAAAAAAAAAATATATATATATATGTATATAATTACCACTGTTACAATAACCTGCAACAAAAGTTTGTTAACATAATCTATTCAAAGTATCTACATTAAAGACAACCTTGAGGCAACATTAAAATCTATATGTAAATTACGGTCCACAAAAACAACCAACTTCTTCAGTGTAAAGGCTAGTTAAATTAAACACCTACAATGAAGCACAAATGAATTTAATGATGCATGACAGATTTTAAAGTTATTTTATGGATTTATGGATTTTATGCATTATTAAATGCAGGAAAATATAAATGAATTTAACTGGAACAAGTGGAAGTACATCTTAAATTAATTCTAAGTAGCTTAGACCTTTTATTTAGACTTCTATCCCTTTGCAGTCAAGTGAATTAAAATAATTTGCATAAAACATTTTAAAAGAAGCAGCATAGAATCCAACCTAAATAACAAATGCAGTACAAGCCATTTCCTAAGAATAAAACATGTTGAGTATATATTTAATATCATACCATTACACAGACAAAATGAGGCCTTTTCCTGCATAAAGGAGGAAATACAAAATGTTGATCTGACATTATAGGCATGCAGCCACATAGCCATGTCAATAACTAGTAATAAAATGAGACTTTGGAATCAGACTGTGAATATTTTGAGAAACAAAAATCCCTACTTGAATAACCAATTTTTTCTACATTAATGAGATTAGTTATATAGCAAAGCAACTAAGTCATTTTCCTGTTCAAAAATATGAGACAAAATACTTGTAAATATACATTTTTTAAAACATTTAAATAAAACCCTGGGAAAGAATGAATCAACTGGAATTTGTCTCTCTTTGAAAACCATGGGAAATGTATGACTTGGAAATAGGCTTTAATTTTCAAACAAAAGTTCTCAGATAACTGGATGGTTTCAGAATCATTCACCCCCCCCACTCAAATGGGGTTTAAAAAAAACAACAACACATGTTTATGTAGGTAATAGTTTTTTTTTTTAACTAAAGAGAGTAATTTATCCCTACCATGAGTAAACATATATACATATGAAACATATAAATACTTAGAAAATCACTGTAAAGGAGTCAATACTGAAATATGTAACCATAAAAAAGGCCAAAACCAAATTAATGCACGATAATCTGTGATATGGTATTTATTTATTTTTAACGAATGTTACATAATTTTAGTGGAAAATTAGAGGAAAGCTCAGTTCATTGGGAAGTATCACAAAATTAAGGTTCTGAGAAAAGCTATTTTTCTAGGACAGAATTAAATCTTCAAAGTCTTGTCTATCTGTGCTTCCAAGTAAGGAATAAAAGCAACTGCAATTTCACATAATATACATAATAATTTTCCATAGCAAAATAAGCTTTTATAGAGGAAAGCTACCAAGTCCAAGGAAACAGTAATAATGTTCATGTTATATACGGTAAAATGAATACACTTATTAAATCCTTCTAACAGTAAAGTGCTCTATTCTTGAGTTTCCAATCAAAGGAAAAATCAGCTACTTAAATAGAGAACAGAGTCTGTATCAAGACAAAGGAAAGCATGTGAATGTATATTCTCGCACAGGGAGAATGAGGTACCAAAAAATGTTTCTTTCCATTGAACTTCACACTGAAACCTCAGTACAGCTGAACTAATGGACTCAATATTTGGTCCCTGCATTTAGAATGTCCTAATTCAAACATATAACAGGGAAGGGGTGCCTGGCCGGCTTAGTCGGTGGAACATGCGATTCTTGATCTCAGGGTTGTGAGTTTGAGCCTCATGCTGGGTGTAGAACTTACTTAAAAATAAATACAAAAATAAACTTAAAAATAAAGTAAAATAAAACATATAACAAAAGTACTCTGAATTTCTTTTTTTTTAATGGATGAGTTTATCAATAGATGCTTTGGAGGAGATAAGATATAGGACTGGCAAATTTCAAGACGGAAACTTGATACGTAAAATCTGCATATGTATAGCACTTGGGCAAGAGAAAGGAGAAGCAGGAAATAGGAGAGAAATCTTCAGGGAGTTTGGATACACCGGAAAGCCTTTTCCTTTAAGTAATATATTGGATAATGAAGCTGGTGATGAGACTTCCCCCCAGTCCTATACTCCCACCTCTGGCAAGCGCAAGGTGCTTCCTAAGGGATCATCCTTCAAGAACAGCTTTTTCAAAGATGTTACTTTATTGGTCAATTCCTCTAGGAAAGACCTTCTTTTTTTTGTTGTTCTTTCTTCACTTTTCTTTGTCAATGGAAACTGAGGGTCTTTAAGATTGAGTAGCTTGTAGAAGTCAGTCTTGGTCTCAACCCACCGCAGAAGGAAAAGAGAATGACCACTATCTGGTAGTTGATTTCTGAGTTAAGTAACTTGACAGTACTTACTATCGAATCAATTTGAAATGCAGAATATAAATGATTTTGACTTTATCAATAAAGAAATATCAATAATAATAGGTAACATTTATTGAGCAGGTACTATGTGCCAGCTGCCATGACAAGCCTTTCATGTGTGTATCACAAGATTTCATAACAACCCTAGAGCTGATGTTTCCCCAACTCACTTTTCCAAGCTGTGATGCTGTGTGTGAACGTCCATCAAACAATTCCTTGATCTCCATAACACACTGCTTCACTAAAATTTCTTCCCAACATTATTCTAATTCTGTTTAAGCTCTTTAATTCGGTCAAGCTCATGAAAGTTTTTAAAGGGATTTTCAGAGACCGTCCTATTTGCCAAATGTTTCTATCTAGCTTGAATGACTGTTAAATTCAATTAATGATAAAATGCTATGTTTAATTTTATTTTTTTGCTGCTTACATGTTTACACTAACATTCATACACACACTTACTATATGCCAGACATTTTCTTTCAATTTATTAACTCATTTATTCCTCACAATAATCTTGAGGTAGGTTATTGTCTCTGCATAAGAACCCTGTAACTTGCCCAAGGTCACACAGCTAGACTATACTAGTGCTGGGATTTCCAATGATTATTTTGACTGTTAATGTAATTTGAAATTATGAATTTC
Organism: Potos flavus; assembly: GCA_028534135.1. Classification (NCBI taxonomy): domain Eukaryota; kingdom Metazoa; phylum Chordata; class Mammalia; order Carnivora; family Procyonidae; genus Potos; species Potos flavus. The sequence goes on along the minus strand of CM052887.1, from coordinate 77,788,342 downwards.
TAAGGTTATAAACTAAAAAAAAAAAGCCTCCAGCTCTTGCTAATCATGCCCACACTCATAATCATCTCGGAGATGAAAGATTTGGTGGTCTGACATTATTTATCTATCATCAACACAAAAAAATGGTTAGGCTCTTATTATCCTTTTTTTTCTGAATGCCTGGTCAATAAAAAAAGTGATTTCTCAAATTATATCTTTCAGATTGAACTAAGGAATTAAATTCATTTATGAACAATTGTGCTAGACACTATATAAATAGCACAATTATCTAAAGTGGAGTTTAGAGGATCTTTTATGTTAACAAGATGATTTCAGGGTTGTCATGGAGCAAAAGGAAAGGGAGTCAGCTAAGTACTTAGTGCTGAAAACACTACTGATCAAAAAAGTTTCAAAGTGTTTTGGTTTTTTGTTTGTTTGTTTGTTTTTGCTTTACATAAGAACTTATTTTTGTGCCTAAGAATTTTGGACATATCTTCTCTGGAGCCCTAATACTGACAAAGAGCACAACTGCCAATCCACTGGATCCTTGCTATTGTCCCAGAAAGGAATTCAGCATTCATGTCATTCATGCCAACCCATCTCATTACACATGAACAACCAGAGCAGGGAAGCATCTAGTCAGTAGGCCTCTAGGAACAACACCAGAGCAAAGCTCTAGAGAGCTCAGCACAAAGGTTTTCAAACCACAGGTTGCAAACTAAATTGTGGAATCCATTTTGTAGCTTATGACAAGCATTTTTAGAAATTAGGATTAAGTAGAATAGGAAACATCAGGGTTTATCACTATAGTAAGGTGTCTCCTACATGTGTCTGTGTAAGTGTGATGATTTTGTAAAATGTATTCCTAGTTATGGATCTGGGGTCTGAAAGTTTGAAAGCCACTGTTCTAATGAGCCCTAAGTACATGCGATTTTCTAGTATTAAGCTCTATTTTCAATAAAACAGACTGCTGGATTCTCCATAGCCAGCCAGCAGAGCCAGTTGTAGTAAATGGATATCATAAAAGCAACCTTAAATTTTATCCAGCCCAACTAATCGCCTGACATATGGAAGCTTCTCGTAAGATTCCCAACACAGAGCCTCTAAGTTCTAGAGAAAGCCTGTTTGTTCCTTTGTACATGACTTCTAACTTTTAGAAAGTTCCTCAATATGCCAAATTGAAAGACAACATAAGGTTGCTCTTTCACAGCACAGATTTTCATATATGTGAATTTGATTCTATGTAACCTTTTCCAAATAAACACAGGTTTGTTGTAGAAAATTTGGAAAATACTAAAAATACTAAGAAGCATAAAGTAAAAGTTATTCATAATCCAACAACCCAGAACTCACAACTGGAACTATAGTGGCTTTACCTCCTTAATCTGTTTTCTCCTTAATATGTAACAAATATTTTCCTCTTCTCTATTTTCATCTAGAACATGATTATAATGGCAATGTAGCATTTTAGCATATGGCTAAAAACCATAACTTTTCTGTAACTTATTTTTAAAATCCCATTGGGGGGCTATATTACTTCCAGATTTTATTATAAAGACATTAATGGGAACATCCTTCTATATCAATTACTTCCTTGGGATAAGTCGTAGATTAGAATTACTAGGTTAAAGATAGGCAATATTTAAAGGCTCTGACAGATATTGTACAACTGCCCCCCCAAAAGTGGTGCCAACTTACTTTCTTAATGATGACACACAAAGTGTGTTTCTCCTTAACCTTGCCAAGAATAGGCAGTAATTTGCTTTCCATCTTTGCTAGTTTGGTACCCCCCAAAATCTAATCCATTTTAACTTACAGAAGTAGTGAAAGCTAAATGCTTTTTGACATGTATTTTGGCCGTTTTTCTCTCCTCTTTTGTGAATTACCTGATCATGTCCTTTGTCCAATTCTCTTTTGAGGCCTGAAAATAACTGATTTAGCTCTTTAAATATTTGAAGAAGTCTCTTATGCCCAGTGGAACTATTATCTCTGTTGATGTCAATACTAGCTGCCGGACTTCCTTTAAAAAGCTAAAGATCATATTAGCTAATAGAGTGACTAAACTGCAGTGTTTTTTGCTGTCCCATAAAGATCACTTTGCTGAGGAATACAGCAAATGGAAGTGATGTGAACTTTGTAAATGTAGATGGAAAATGACAATTCTTATACAGCTAAAAAGCAGAAGTTTCCATTATACCAAGAAAATCAATAATAGCAGTAAAATCCTCCCACCACAGAGGAGTTAATGATCTTTGCTACTCCCTTTCTTGGACAATAAACAAAGTGTTGCCCAGCTGCTCTGAACCTAGGACATTTTTATATACTATCAAAACACAAACTTTGTACCCGGAAGGGAGCTAGAGTTTCCTCTAAGTCAAATGAAGGGAAACTTGGCTTTTCACTTCCCTTTAGAACCCAAAAAAATGCAACCACGAATGTCTTAAGCAGCCTCAGAACCAGTTGCCCGAGGAGGAAACCAAGTATTTTTCTAAAGTTCTCACCTAAGCGAGGTATCACTACTTCTGAAATGCACCATTCATGGCTCATACAACAAGGGGTGGTTATCCTTATTTTCTTCCTTTTTTTCATGTCTATCCTTCCTGCCCCCCCCCACCATGTCCAGTCCAGATACTTCCTGAATCTGTCCACTCCTGCCACAGTGCATTATTACAGGCCCTTACCATCTTGCTAGGACTATTGCAGTAGCTTCCCAGCCATCCTTCCTACCCCCTGTACTACCTTAAATTTATCCTCCATACCAACTCTAGACACATGCCTCTAAGATAAAAACTTAACTATTCAATGGATCCCCATTGTTAGGTCAAGTTTCCAAACTCGTTATTAGCACAGCACAAAATGCCCTTTGGATCTTTAGATACCTACAGCTCTCCTGAGATCTGGATCCTCAGAAGAAATGCTGTGCCTGCTTTTACTTGCCATGCTTAGGCATATGCTGTTCCCTCTTTGAAGGAACCTTTGCTGTCTCCCATCATTCTAATTTTGCAACCTTGATGACCTGGCTGAAAGATAATCTCCTCTTGGAAGTGTTTTGTGATCCAATTCTCCCATCCCAGGCTGGACTCAGTGTCCTTCCTTGGTATCCTTATGACATTCTGGAAAAGTTAATAAATGAGTTTACCTATTTGATGTTAAACCTGGCCCAGCGTGCTGTGGGGATTCCAGCTGCTCCAATCACATGGTGGTGTAATGAACTCTCTTATCTGTCTCTCTGGATAAAAGACAGAGCTCCTTGAATGTCTTCATCATCTCGCTATGCATGTCTAGCAACTAGCGCAGTGTCTGGTAGCTAGAAGGTGCTCAATCAATGCTTGTTGGATGACTGGACTAACTCCATAAATGTAAGTTACGATATGTTAAAAAAAAATAATTCACCTTATTATGGTCATCTTTGACAAACCAGATAAATCAAAGGGTAATTATTGGCATAACATAGGCTTTTCATTTTACAAGAAGATTCCTGCCTCCTGGATTTTAAAACTGTCAATTTCCTCTACTGAACTTGAAATAACATCTGCCATACATACAATTTTGTGGACACATACCTTTCGTATATGATAAGATCCATTTATACAGGCATTTAGTCCTCGATTTTTTCTATTTTTGAAATACAGGATGCCAAACACAGCTTCCGATGCTGCTATCTACAGAGTAAGGACTCAATAAATACCTTGTAACTCTTTAAGAGCCAGATCTTGGGTTAGCTGCTTTGCTCACAGTCACTGCTGTCCTGGAATGCAGTTGCCATGTACTCGAGGAGGGGGCCCCAGTGGTTACATGTATGGGACCCTGTCTCTGGCCAGAGTAGATTAGTTTAAGAATGAGCACCTGGCCCAAGCCAGGCCAGTTGATATCTTTCCCTGATTTTTTTTTTTTAATTTTAGGATTAAGGAACATGCAAATTAATCCCTTTCTAGTAGTGGGTGCTGAAAGATGTAAAACCAGATCTAAGACTTGAGAGGTACTGGTGGCCATGTTCCCTGCCACGTGCAGAAACTTCAATGTAATCTGTTGGAACCAAAGAGAAAGAGCCACCATGGAGAAAGAAACAGAGAAATGACGAGAATGCAATTGATGACAGAAAACACTGGGGATGACGAGAGTCTGGGTTATGTTCAATAACTGGTCCCCAATTCTGAGGCTCCATAGTTTGGTTGCGGGAGATACTCCACTCCCTTCTTGTAGATTCTCATAAACTGACTCAGGTCACTTGACAGTGAAGGAATCCTGATGGTATGAATCGATAAAGGAAAATTGACTCTCCTCAATCTTCTCCCCACTAACCCTTTTAACTGATTCAACCAGGTGGTTTGGCATAATGAAGGCATGGGTTAATTTACATGAGGTTCCTATTCAGAGACAGAGGAAGGTTTCATCTTGAAATACATGTTGAACAAAAGTTAAGTTTCAGGTCATATATGCCAACGCAAATCCGAAGCACTCATCAATCACAGTGTCACGTGTGCAAGGAACTTATCCTCTGCTCTTCAGAAGACTCCCACAAATTAACCACGGGTCTGGAAACTTTGCGGTAGTGACCAAGACCCAGATACTGCAAAAGCTTCCTTTCTCAGAGTTCTCCTTCTGGATCCCTCGATAAGGCAAGAGGCAGGCGAGAATTCTCTCATCCAGAAGTGACTTTTCCTAACGAAGTCAACAAAAACAATGGCAATGTGACATTGCTTCAGCCAGAGTTCGAGCGCATACTGGAGTTCATACAAGTCTAGACACAGAGGCTTCCTGCTGACACCAGATCTTTAAGACTAGCTTTGTAGCTTGGTGGAGTACCCCACTCGAGGGACTGCTCTTCCAGGCTACAGTGGCAAACCACAAGAATTCGCACGGACTCGCTGCCTTCTAAGAACCCAATGGCTGGACGAGCTGGTGCCTACCCTCTACGCCATGCTTATGTGGGGTGGCAGAAGGAAGTTGGTATATGGAGTCATAGGGCCCTGGCCATCACTTTCCTTTCTGTGACAGCACTGCCTCCAAGGGGCACAGATGTTAAAGACCCAGTGCTCCAGGGAGGGCTTAAACCTTGGTGCTCTGACTGCCCCTAGCTCGCAGTCTTCCTTCGCAGCTGCCCCGCTCCTCGGCAGACATGTGATTCTGGGGTGCGGCAGAGCTCTTGTCCTTTGGTGCTCCCCCATGTTGCCGGCTGTGTTTGTCTCTGGCTTCCTGCCCGGCAGCGCTGTCCCTTTGGACAGCACTCTCTCTGGTCTGACTGGTCCCATTCTGGGCTTGTGTCCCTCGGACAGGCTGCTGGGTGGAGGCCTGCCCCAGGGAGTCCAAAGGAGTCTCTCTCTTTGGAAATCTTCCCCTTTTATGAGCCTCTTCTTTTCTCCTTGGATGTGGCCTAGGAGCAGAATCATCTGGTCTTGACTCTGCAGAGGACGTTTCACTCTGGAGAGGTCTCCTGGGCAGGGGCTGACCCTCCTGAGTTGGTTGACCACCACTGAGGGTCGCTTTAGTTTCTTGAGACAATCCTCCAGAATTCTCTCTTTTCAAGGATAGTCCTTTTTTGGACACAGCTACCTTCTGAACCAGGTCATCTGAGGGGAGGCCAGCACGGGCCTTTTTTCTGGAAGAATGTTCCTTTTCTAGCTTCTCTTCTTGTAATTGGGGATCCTTAGGCAACGGTTCAGCGTGGGGTGGCTCAGGGATTTCTGGTGCGTGGACTTTTCTCCTCTGGTTCCCCTGAGGACTCTGAGGTGGGCTGGGATTAGGGTGGTCGGGTACCTTTGTGGGAGTCAGCTTACTCTGGGATTCTGGCTGCAAGGCTGTCTGATAGCTTCTAGGCAGTGCCTTTTTAATATGCCCTGGTCCTTTAGTTGTCTCTCTTTGGACAGGGAGTTTTTTTTTCCTAGCTCCTGCCTGCTGCACTGTCTCTTGGTTTTGGGGTAATGCCTGCACATCTGAAATCTTCTTGCTGGAGGAGTGGCTGGCTTTTGGAGCTTGCCTTTCCTTTGCAGGCCTTGAATCATGGTGAAGCCCTGTGTTCTGAGGCAGCTGCTGCTCAGAGAAGGGAGTGGGAATTTGTGGGAGCCTAACGACCTGAGCCTCCTCTTCCTGGGGTGGATCGGGGGCTGGCTGTGGCTTGTGCTCCTGGATGGGGGGACTGATAAGAGGGAGTTTCACCTCCCTGACCTTTTCTTCTTGGACTCGATGAGGACTATGGTCCAGATGGGGGCTCAGATTTTGTGGTGGTTTGGAATGGGGAGGGGTGATGGGAGGAAGTTTACTGGGGTCTCCTTCCTGAGCTAGTGGAGGCCTGGGGGAGGGAGTCACAGTTTGATCTGAGGCTGTTCCTGAAGCTTCCTCCCTGCTGGGTGAGAGGTGTTTGGGTGTGGGCCTCCGACTCTGGAGAGGAGCGAGGACCTGAGGCTGGGGCAGCCTGGTGGGAGCCAGGCGGCTTCTGGGAAGCAAAGTCATTGGGTCGTTTCTGTCCTGGGTCTGTTTGGTATCTGTTGAATCCTGAGGTTGTGGTAATTCTGGGTAAGGAGTGCTAACCCGAACAAATTCTGCTTTGGGGATTCCCTCCTCTAGAGGTGGAGATGGTCCCGGTGTTTTGGTCCCATTAGGGTGGGAAGGGTCTCTTGGAGGCTCATAATGGGTACTGTTGGGTGGCAAATCAGCTGACTTGGTTTCCTCATCCTGGGTTCTCTGGGGGCTAACGGATGTTGGGCCAGACCCCTGGGGAGCCTCCGATGGGGGAGGGCCAGTGGAGGTTATCTTGGCCTCCCCTGATTCCTCATCCTGGTCTGGTTGACGGCTGTGAGCTGGAGGTGGGTCAGGGTGCTGAGAAGGCCCTTGGGAAGGAATGCTGGAAGGCTGCCCTATTTTACCTGCTTTTGTCTCCGAAGTCTGGGACTCATTTTCAGGGAGATCTGTTGTTGTTATTTTTGAAGAAAGATCTGATTGTTGAGCATCCCCTTCCTTCTGGTTTGGGGATAAGTCTTGGGCCTGCTGGGAAATACCAAGTGCTGAGGAACTGGGCTGTGCAGGAGGCTCAGCATTGACATAGCTATTGGGAGAAAGTTCTTCCTGATGGGTTGCTCCCTCCTGAGTCAGCTCTTGGTTCTGGTAGGGGGCTAGGTTCTGATGTTCAGGGACCTGTGCATAAATCTGTATTCCAGAGAGATGCTTTGTTATCTGGCCATCTGCTTGCAGTTTCGCCAAGCGCCTTGGGGATGGGACCAGATGTGCTGGAACCCCGGAGGGGGTCTTCTTGCTAGAGGGAGCTCCTGCTTTAATATAAAAAGAAGTTAGCTAAAAATATCTTAACATGTATTATGTAACTAAGTAACTTTAGAAATAACAACAACAAAAAATCTTTTCCTTTCCTGATGCACATAGGCCTTTGAAAAGAATAAAATTACACAGATGAGAATTGTAACCGTTCCTTCCCCTTGGGGAAACTAGGTGCCTAGAATTCTCTCATTTAGTAGAACGTAGAACAATCTTAGGCAAGGGAAATCAACTTCAGCAAGTAAACATAAAGAGACGTATTCACAGAACCAAAATTTACATCCGGGGCGGAGAGTGGCAAGAACACTTTTCAAGTGTATGAGATTTAAAATTTCCACTGGTTAGGGAGGTCAGTGCTGCTTTTGATGGTAGAAACTAGAGGACAGACATCCAAGCCACGGGTAGTCCTGCTTGTTTAATGGCAGTGCCCTTCAAGAAACTGGGAACTCTCAGGAATAATCAGCTTACCAAGGGAAGGCGCGGCGCGGCGTGACACGGGAAATTCAACAGGCACTCAGTAAGTCAGTAGGGAATGGGAGGCGGCAAAGAATGGATCCCATGGAAGCATGAGGTGCCATGGCTCAGAGGAGCTGCTCCTGAGGCTCCGCCCCACCCCCAGGGCTACTTTTTTTCCTCCGAGTCTACCCGGGTTTCAGCAATGGCTCTCAGAGGCCACTAGCATGTTAACGTTGCAGAGGTGGACACATTCGATCGCAATGGGAGCAAGTTCTCCGTGTGATTCTGGTCTCATGGACCAACCAGGGACTCAATCAGCTCAGCAGGCACTTGTTTCTAAGAAAAGCCCATACATATTCTGGTGGCCCATAGAACACCTTAACCCAGCCCTAAGGACATGGCTCTGAATTGCTGTGGTCAAGGGTGGCACACGAGGGTGGAGAGCCTTGAAGAAACTAGTCTCGGCCCACTCTGAGGGAGACCTGATGCTCACAAACTGCAAACCAAGTCAGACCTCCCAGGTGACCCCAAGGTGGTCCATCCCTAGAAGCAAACCAGGCTCCTGGCCACGGTTCATTCTCCCCCACAGAGGAGGATGAGCTTGACTACTCTGGGTCCTCCCTGAATCTCCTCGTCTGGACACATACCCTGTGCCTCCAGTTGAACTAGACGTCTCTAGGGAGGGGTTGGGGAAGAGTGGGGACAAGGAAAAGCTTGCCTCTTGGTGGGGTTTCAGAGGGGCTGGCCCTGCTCATCATTCCTATCTCCCTAGTTCATGACAGTTATAGATTAAATACAAATTTAGTCAAGAAAGAAGGCTAAATTAAAATAGAAGAACAGTAAAAATGTCTAGAATAGGCAAATTCATAGAGACAGAAAGTAGATTAGAGGTTACCAGGGACTAAAGGGGGGAGTTATTGCTTAATGGGAATTGAGTTTCTGTGTGGGAGGGATGAAGATTTTTGGAAAGAGGTAGTAGGGATGGTTATACGACACTGTGAATGTAGTTAATGCCATTAAGTTGTACACTTAAAATGGCTAATTTTATGTTTTTTTTAATCACACACACAAAAAAGGAATTAAAAAAAACATAAAGGCATAAGAACAGTAAAACCCAATGCTGAAGGCTCTTTCTCTTTGTAAACCCCTAGTTTCCTAGAATCAGAAACACAAGGATTTTTTTCCCTACTTTTAGAATTCAACAATTCACATCATTTGGCAAATGAAACCCTGCCCTTTATTAGAGATAAAGGCACCACGTGGGAACTAGTAAATTGCTCAATTTCCCCGTTTGACTCATCATCACCATCATTTTCCTCTATCTTAATCAGATCTAAATAATGATTTGCAAATATAATTTTATTTTATGATTTCTATAGCAGGAACTCAGGGTGGTAGTTGGATCAGCTTTTTAAAAGCTTTTTGGGAGCACCAGATAAGTATTCCAGAAATAGGTTGTATACAGACACATGGAGGGTAAAGACATCCCTTACACTGAGTTGTGAATAGAGTGAGTTTTTTCTTATTGCATAAAAACTATATTGTTTGCTCAGGATTTTTTTAGTCATCATGCTTTATTATTTTTTTTTTTAAAGATTTTATTTATTTATTTGACACAGAGAGATCACAAGTAGGCGGAGAGGCAGGCAGAGAGACAGGGGAAAGCAGGCTCCCTGCTGAGCAGGGAGCCTGATGCGGGGCTCGATCCCAGGACCCTGGGATCATGACCTGAACCGAAGGCAGAGGCTTTAACCCACTGAGCCACCCAGGCGCCCCTCATCATGCTTTAGAAATGAATATTACCTGCATTGCAATAGGGAAAAAAAATAAGATCATCCATACCATGGTTGATAAACATTTTTAATTAATCTCAGTATTTTGAGGTTTTATAATCACTCTGTACCTAAAGTTACTACTTTGTATGTGCATTTAATGGAAATTCAATCAGTCTCTCCTCTGGTAAAAGTTTGCATTTCTGGGTCCGGGCTGATGTGGTTGCTATACTGATAGACTTCAGGCTTATTTTTATGATTTTGTTCTACTTTCATCATTAAGAGTAGAAATTAAAACTGCATTCTCAGTTACAAATTAGCAACATGAAATTACTGAAGATAAAGCTATGTATTATTACTTCAAATATCTAGGAATACTTCTCAATTGGCATTGGTACAGGATTCCTGCTTCCATGAAAACAATGCCATTGGCCACCAGATTTCGGTTTGTACCGCAGCCTAACTATAGACAGTCTAATCTAATGGGGAAAAACCTCAGCAAATTCCAGAATGTTCCATAATATTTTATGTAGTTGGCTTTTTTAGAAATGGCAGTTCAAAGTGATTTCGCTAATCAAATTAATGATTACTGGTGGAATTTGTAATACAAAACTAAGGCTTCCTATCTCCAGTTCAATTTTCTAATTGCTCAGACTGTCCTTTCATAGAATCTTAAATATTTTTTTTCAATTTCTTACCTTTGACAGCTTAATTAAATATTAAAAATATTCCACTATGCTAAAATTATTGATCTTTTCTTTCTAGGGGTCTCATTTATACTTCTGTAGGTAATAAAAGTCTTTATGTAAACATACCTAAACTACAGAACTTAAAATCAGAGGGACCCAACTCAAAGTGGAAGCAAAAATGCAAAAGCCAGCCAGGCCTGGGGCAGTGACCCTGCCGGGGCTCTGGTTCCTTTTCGGGGAGTCATGACGCTCATTTTGAGGTGGTTATGGTTGGGCCCTGCTCGCCTGCAGGGAACCCGTGACCATCCGCGCCTGCCCTCCTTGGCATATTACTTCCCAGCCCTCAAACGCCAAAAGGCCCCTGGCTCTACCCTTGAGCCACTCGAGATCCTTTTAAAGCTTTATTAGTAAGGACCATGCTCACTAGAGTTTTTAAATACTCACTTGAATCACGTCTGGCCTCCACAAAGTCACTTTATGTGCAAGTTTATTCTGAAACCATCAACTGAAGACAGTAACGTCCTCCACAGATTGACTATTTAAATGAGGTGGTCTGGCTTCTTAAGAAAACACATTATTTTCCAAAACACTAACCCTGCCAGGAAAACAGGGGTCTACCCAGGCCAGTGAATTGATGTATTAATTATAAACCCTCCCCTCTGCTTTTTAAAGCCGAGGCTCTATAAGTCAATAACAATGACTCGGTTTCTGTTATGAAATGTATCTGGGAGGGAGAATGTTTTAACTAATTCTATAATTCATACTTTCCATTAAATCAGACGGGCCGAACCTAATTGGTCCAAGTAAATGAAGTTTCATTTTACCCTTTAAAACGGGAGCCTGTTTTCCTGTGTACACATTATCTGGTCTATTAATTTGCCAAAAGGCCACTGTACCCAATCGTCAGCATCGTGGTAGTTGCAGAATGTGGAATGATGGAGAATATGGAATGATGGAGAGCTGGAGCCCCACTGGCTGAGATCCCGCTCAAATGCCATAGCTCACAGGACCAACAAACACACTTCTCTGTTCCTCAGAACTGGTCAGGCTCGGGGGACTGACTCATGCTCATCTAAATCCGCAAGGGACTGATTTAAAAGCCAGAACACCAACTGATTCATTTACAGTGAGAGACGGGCCTGGCTCAGGGGTCAGGGTGGGGTGTTCTAACGTAGGCGAGCGCCCCCAATGGGATAGCTCCACCCGGGGGACCAAATTAAAGATCAGAAGTTGCCGGGTTAGCAAAGATTGAAAGCAAAGAGAGTCAGATTTCCTCCCGAGAGACTTCCATCCAGCTATCGAAGCCTCATGAGATATACCACGCCCCCTGCCGGGCACGGCTTTCTAAAGAACTGATGGGAGCAATGCCGGATAAACACATGGGCACGCTCCTCACTGAATGTCCCCCTTTTGTAGGCTGGGCACAGCCCTCCAGTCCCCCATGAAGGCCTGTTTGTGCACAGGGCACACACTTTCGTCCGCTCCTCTGCAGGCAGGAAGTCATACCCTGGTCACCTGTCTTCTAGAAGACACACATAGAAGGACAGCCTCACTCTTATCTGTTGGTTGCGAACCAGTGTCACACTGACCTTGTTCCAGAGGTCCCTGACCTGAAAAAAGTGGGTAAAATTGCAAAAGGGCACCACCAGTTTCAACTCTGGCAAAATCATGGCCTGGCCTGCCTCAACCTGGCCAGTGAAGTCCTATTGGGCCAAGAGCCACAAAGGCTAAAGCACACGAACACACAGCAAGCCAGAGTCTCACGTCAACATTTTACTATGTGATATGTGAGAGCAGTTCAGCCCACTGGAGGGGACCTTCTTTTTCTTCCTTAGGGTGGCGAAAACTACACATAACATAAAGTCTGTCGTCCCGACCATTTTTAAGTGTGCAGTTGAGTAGTGTTATGTATATTCATGTTGTTGTGCAACCAAGCCCATGAGCTCTCTTCATCTTGTAACAGTGAAACTCTGTAGTTATTAAGCAACAACACTCCATTCCTCTCTCTCCCCTAGCCTCTGACAACCATCCTATTTTTCTGTCCTTACAGATTTGACTAGTCTAGGTACCTCATAAAAGTGGCATCAGACAGTATCTGTGTTTTTGTGACTGGCTTATTTCACTTAGCAGAACGTTCTCAACATTCATCCTCATTGTAGTGTGTGTCAGACAGAATTCCCTTCCTTCCTTTTTAGGGCTGAATAATATCCCACTGTATTTATAAACCACATTTAGTTTATTCATTTGTCTGTTGACGAACATTTGGGTTGCTTCCCCCTCTTGGCTACTGTGAATAATGCTGCAATTCACTGGGGTACAATACCTATGGGAGTCCCTGCTTTCAGCTCTTCTGGGTAGATTCCCTGAGGTGGAATTTCTAGATCATATGGTGATTCTATTTTTAATTTTTGAGGAACCATTACATTGTTTTCCATCGGAGCTATACCATTTTACTTTCCCAATCTCTCCACATCCTTGCCAACACTTATTTTCTATCGTTTTTTTCATAGTTAGCCATCTCAGTGGGTATGAGGTGGATTGGGAAGAACCTTCTAAATACATCTCAAAATACTCAGGTACCAAAGTTCTAAGTTAGGGCTTTAGAATTCCTGGATTCCAAGGAGATACACTGCTCTACAGCCCACGTTGTTTGCTGTGCATGCTCCATGAGGCACTAACTCTCCATTAATGGAGAGCATCAACTCCATCTAGCACGATAGTCAAATGAAGCTCCAAACAGCAAAGCAGCTTGCCCAAGGGAGCGGGAGGGCCACAACCAGGCTCGCACCCTCTGACCGTGCCCTTCCACTATCCTCTCTAGTACCAGACACTTGGAGGACTAGGGCAAGGCAAAGAAAAGGAGAAAGAAATCTATTGGATTAAAACAATGCTAAATACAAACCTGACAAGCAGAATGCCACCTCAGCTCCCTAAGAGAACCAAACTTCCAGAAGGCTGAGTTCTGAACCACGAAGCTGGCCCTTATTTACCATAAAACACCAAGGAGGCACCAGCCGGCATGTCCCTGAAGGACAGTCCTGTGAGTGCCACTATGGCCACCCAGACAAGGAGGGGGACAGGTCAGGGGGCTGATTCACATAGCTCACTTGTGGGGACAATCACACCGGAGGAAGGAGGGGGATTAAAGAGTTAGAGCCAGCTTGAGCCTGGTCCATGAGTACCCAAATAGCAATTCACAGACTTGTTTTCCTGGCACAAAAGGGGAGAGGGTAGTACCTGCAGTTGGAGCCAAAATCTTGGATGTTTCCTCAGACAATCCGAGGTATTCTCTGACGAGGTGACTCAGCTTTTGGTAGGCAACTTCCAGATCATCTACAGTAAATGAGAGAAAGTACTTTAAGGCAACAGAATCATACCAAAATAGCCAATTTTTGCAACTGACAGTGGTAAAGATTTTTTAAGCTACATCTAATGTTATGACTATCATGGTAGGCAGAATTCTGAGACCCTCACGACACTTCATCCTCATACAACTGCCTCCCTTTAGTGTGGGCAGAACCTGTGAACGTGAGGGGGTGTTACTCCTGGGATTATGTCATGTTAAATGGCAAAAGGGATTTTTTCAAATGTAATGAAGGTTACTCTCAGTTGAGTCTGGGCTAGGCAGAAGGGAGACTACCCAGGTGGGCCTACACATGATCACATGAGCCCATAAAGGAAGAGCATTTTCTGGTCGAAAAGAAAAGCAGACGCTTGAAGTTTGAGGAGAATGTCACCAGCCTGAAGACAGAAGGGCCACATGCACACGACCTGGGAGCAGCCTCTAGGACAACCCCTGGCAGAGAGCTAACAAAAGAAGCAGGGACCCCAGTTCTATAACCACAAGAAACCGCGTCACCCAACAGTTAAGAACGTAGGTTAGAGCAGATTTTCCGCCAGTAATATTACGCTTCAAAAATAAAACTTCAGGGGCGCCTGGGTGGCTCAGTCGTTAAGCATCCGCTTTCGGCTCAGGTCATGATCCCAGGGTTCTAGGATCAAGCCCTGCATTGGGTTCCCTGCTCAGGAACCTCTCCCACTCCCCCTGCTTGTGTTCCCTCTCTCGCTGTGTCTCTGTTACATAAATAAATAAAATCTTTAAAAAAAAATAAAAGTAAATAAAACTTCACTGAAAGTTACCTACCTGCATTGATGATCGCATCAAAATATCCTGGAAATTTCTGATTGGTTTTAATATAAAGGTCCACTCTGGACACAGCAAATTCAATCTCTACACGACTGAATAATCCTTTTCTCCGCAAATATCCCTCATATTTTTCCTTGTCCATGGGCACCACCAGGATATATCGAGGCTCAAAATAGGAAAATTTCAAACTTCTCACACCCTATTTGTTCAAAGAAAAGGTAATAAATTAGAAACAAGACACACAATTTAGAAATCATGTTGGAGACATCTGACAACATAGGTGTAATAAGTAGTCTTGTATTACAAGATTTATTTGGATAATTAGCTATTATTTTCCTGTAAATATCTCAAAGTTGGATTACTTCCCTTTGTTCATCAAATATTGTTATTGGAAATAAAAGAACTACCTGGCCATCCTCTAATTAATTACTTTAATAAACATGATGGCTAAAAAAGAAAATTGCTGGGGTGCCTGGGTGGCTCAGTCTGCCTTTGGCTCAGGTCATGATCTCAGGGTCCTGGGATTGAGCCCCGCATCGGGCTCTCTGCTCAGCGGGGAGCTTGCTTCCCCCCTCTCTCTCTCTGCCTGCCTCTCTGCCTACTTGTGATCTCTCTCTGTCGAATAAATAAATAAAATCTTAAAAAAGAAAAAAAAGGAAATTGCTAGGGGTCCCTGGGTGGCTCAGTTGGTTAGGTGTCCAACTCTTGATTTTGGCTCAGGTCATGATCTCAGTATCATGAGATCGAGCCCACTGTTGGGTTCCACACCGGGCATGGGCCCTGCCTGAGATTCTCTCTCCCTCTCCTTCTCTCCCCGTTCATACTCTCTCTAAAAACAAAAAAGAAAAAAAAAAGAAAAAGGAAATTGCTAGATACAAACAGGTACATTCACAGTAGTGCTGCATCTTTAATACTGAAAAGTAATTTCTCTTTTTCTTTTTTCAGACTTTATTTTTAAGGAATCTCTACACCCAATGTAGGGCTTGAACTTAAAATCCAGAGATCAAGAGTCGAGTGCTCTACAGACTGAGTCAGCCAGGTGCCCCAATGAGAAGTAATTTCAAGCCTACATTTCAAAGAGAATTGCAGCTCCAGGGGATAAAGATCTTCCAGAGAAAAAAGGTCTTCTGTTACCCCTGGGTCATCTCCTTGGGGTGGTCCTATTCCTAAACCAGCAACCTGGTTGGCTGGTTCCTATCACATCTCACAGCTTCTACCCAGAGCAAGGGACAACCAAGCTCCAGGAGCTCACACCGAGAAGCAGGGCTGGGTGGTGGTCTGCGGATCAGGAGGGCAGGGTGGTGACTGAATGTGGCTCCCCAGCTACTGTAGACCATGAGCAAATCCCATAATTGCTCCCAGCACCAATTTCCTCATAGCTAAAATGCAAGAGCCCTTCCAAATGAACTCTAAATCTCCTTCCATCTCGATCCCATCATCAGGAGTTTAGCTCAACGTTCAAAATCTTTGTTTTAAACATTCAGGGGGCAGGGGAAGGGATGAAATATGGGCTTTTTAAAAAAATAAAAAATTATTTTAAAAAATAATTTCTAAAGGTGTCAATGACCAGAGCAGTTTGGAAAAAGGCTTTTGCTTGGGAGAATCAGGGACATCAGGCCTGGTTTACAGAGTCAACCTCTTGGAAATGAGGAGGAGAAAGTTCTCAGGGAGGAAAAAGAAGACAGGTGCCAGCACTCAAGGAACCAGTGAACTGGAGGAAGGTAAGCACAGGGAGCTAGAGAGTTTCTGTCTTGTCCGAGGAAGATATTTTTTGTTATTAGCAGAGAAACCCAGAAAACCTCCCTAGAGATGCAAATGTAATCAATTGCAGAAAGATGAGAATTGCAGGATTTTGAAGTTCGAAAAATTAAAGAGCTGGAAGAAACACGACCAGCTTCACTGAAGTGAGGCAACACACCAATCCAAGGAGCCAAAAAGGAATCCCAGTCTCCTGTTCTGCCCGGTTACAAAGGAAACAAGTTTTAAAAGAAGTTTCAGAGTCGATAGTAACAGAATATCCGATCAGCCCAGATTTTGTTTTCTGTAAGTTTGATCTAACAGAATCATTTTTCTAACTTTCTTTTTCTGACTACAAAACCGTTAGACTGCTCAGTGAAGTTACCTTAAAAAGACGATCAATTGTCTTTAAAGACTTCACATACTTAATAAAGGCATATATTTTTAAAATAATTAAGTAAGATGGTCATGGTTTTACTCTGGATCTGGATTGGAGAGAAACTTCTGCATATTCTAATTATAGAAGATCACTGGGGAGGATGGGAAATGGGGGCAGAGAGGGAAATCTGAAATCTGCAAGTCTAAATTGCTCCAAGCCGGAATGGATTGCAACCAGTGAGCGAGGGGAGTCTGACAGTACAGCCCACGAGTCTTCCATGAAGAATCAGAGAACAAGGCCGGCTGCACAGAGTGGCCAGGCAGGTCCCGAGGGGACAGCGTATCAGCTCCACAGCCTGTGACAAGGACCTTTACCTGATGTCGGTTTATGCAAACAGAGACCATATGCCCTAAAAGAGAGAATTTAGTGAGGAAGTTAACTTAGAAAGTAAATCCTGAGTAGCATTTCTGTTCCTAGTGGATGTGCAATCCATGTCTTTTCTCGTAACTCCTGTCATTTAATTGTTCACATCTGGCCTCCCCCTGTGCCTGGCAGGGTGCTACCTGCATTCGTACCCCCTCCTCAACCCCAAATATATATATATATAGAGAGAGAGTCACACACACACATGCATTAAAAATAAATTGACTGAATAAAAAAAACACTTACTTCTATTTCCATGTGAATACAGCTTGCTAAACCGACTCTTGCGATACCTTCTATGGTGTCCCTATTTAATCCATAACTGTGATTACCATAATTAAATGTTAGAATGAATTTCCCCTGAAATTTGAGAAGCACAGAGATTTTTCATATAACAGCTGCCATAATGAAACTGAATATAAATAAAATTATTTGATGTCTTACTTTTATATGTTTCCATAAAACTTACAAATGCAAGGCTGACGATGGGTTTATGAAACCTAGTATCAAAATGTGGTAGAGAAATTTATTCGGAATTCTCAGCTGGCAAAAAAATTAAGTTTTTGGAGATCCCGTAATCTGCTGACAAAACACGTGGGGAGAGTGAAGGCACTGAAGCTGCTGGCAGAACAGATCATTTTGCTTATTTACCTGCTTCCTTGCCAAATGTGCACCATAAACTGTCATTACTGAGAAAGCAAAACCAATGGCTCACCCTATGCCTCAGCAATGTTGGCGACGCTGGTAGACCAGGTACCCCAGGAAAAGCTCCCATTCTTGAAAGCCTTGCATTCCCAGATAAGCCCGAAGGCCATGAATTATAGGGACATCTGAAAACCTTCGCATCCTGAGATAAGCTACGAAAAACAGACCCAATTCTGTTTTTCCTTATAAAACACAGCTTTTTATTGACACTGCCCCAAATGTTTTTCAACAGAATTGCTGTGTGCCCTAGAGTGATTTGAGGTTTAAATACTGCCTTCTATCTAATTTCTGGAAGCCCAGTTCTTCCCAAAGCCGTACTACTCCCTTGCAAAACAGTCCAAGTTAAAACATGCCTCTCAAAATTGACCTTTTCCTTGACACTGTTATATTTATTAAGCACTAGGTCTCATCTAAACTGGAAAGCTGATGACAAAAGAAGGAATAAAAATATATATAAAAATCCATATAAAAATATGGATGATCTTGGCAACTGTGGCTCCTCACGCACGGGATTCTGAAGGAAATGAAATGAAAGCTTGCAAGGCTGAATCCCATCAATTGAATCCCATCGGATGGCAGCATCATCATTAAGAATGGTAGCAGTTAGGAGTCCCTTATGCTACCTCTGCCTCCTGGCCCAACACGTTCTGGAGATTTGAGGATGGGGGACAGGCCATCTGTCAGGCGGTTGGCACGGGGGTTGGAAGTCCATGAGACACAGAATACCTGCTGTGGCGAGGTGGGTCTCTAGTGAAAGTGTCTGCTAGGAGCGAGGAGGAAAAGCCACACACCTCATAATCCAGAGAAGTTTATAGCATGCATTGTAAGTTAAAAACTCAACAATAAATACCCTAATATTTTATTCCTTCAATGTCATACCTTCTTTGTTCTCTGGAGCAAATACTACGATATCTTTTATATATATATATATACATATATATATATATACACACACACACACACACACATATTTTACATATGTATTATATATATTTTATATATTATATATAATATATATGTATTTTTTCTATATAGGTAGATAAGATACTGACTCTCCCATCAAGTATATACTCTATCTTGTTTACTGTGACTTGTTTACTTGTTTACTGTGACTCACTCTGTTTTCAAAAAAATTTTTTTTTTTTTTTGGAGGTAGGGGGAGAGGGAGAGGGAGAATCTTAAGCAGGCTCCATGTCCAAGGTGGAGTCTGACATGGGCCTCGATCTCACAACCCAGAGATCGTGTCCTAAGCTGAAATCAAGAGTGGGACACTTAACCAACTAAGCCACCCAGGTGCCCCTCAAAATGTACTTTTGAATCACATTTCAGATATATACTGTGCATTTGTTTACTTGTGTGTACAAGGGCCACCCTCTATGGATCCCAAAAATATTTTCTGGAAGAATGAAGAGTTGGACGAATCTGGCACTGTACTTTTATATACAGAACAGGCTTTGTTATACTTTTTTTTAAAAGAATTTAGAATAAGTGGTCCTCCAGCTCCTGGCTGGTGATAGTCCTTTTACATCTTCCTGCTGGAGGATTTCTTAGTAAACAGCAATAATCCTATTTCAGAAGTCTCCAGGTCTGTGATCTTACTTCCACAAGAGAGGAAGAATATCTTCAGGGAAGTGACTGCACGTATGTCCTTAAAAGATCGTGTGTCTGTAGGCATGCAGTGGGGTGACGATCCACGTGTTGGTGATGAGGGGCTGGAGGAGTGGGTGGGTGTGACTGTCCACAGGAGGCATCCGGGGTCTTGGTACACTAGGGTACTCTGCCAAGGCGGGGCGGCAGGGTGTCTGGGTGGGGGTTCCGGGGAGCGGGGTTGTGTATACAGGAGGCTGAGTGTGTCGGCGTGACTGGTGAAGCTGACAATGTGTCATGAGTTACAACCTCTAGGCTTGCCTCTTTGTGAAACAGTCACAAGCTCGCTTTAAGGAAAAGGAGCTCAGAAGCAAAATTCAGGTTGAAGAAAATGACATTATACTGAAGTAATATATGTTAGCAGAAGCAGTAAAAATGGGCACTGCTCACACAGACAAGGATTTTGTAGAAGGAGTCAAACTGTGAAACCAAATATGGAGTGTAAGTACAGCAATTTCTTAGACTAGGAATTGAACCAGACTTAGTTACTACGGATCCAATAAGGTATGGAACGTCAGGGGAGCATATGGGGTACTGAAAACAGATGAACTAAACCAAGAAAAAAATACCTCAGATTCTAACAAGAGAAATTAACATGGATTTTGGAAACTAGTTGTTTTCCAACCCAAAGAGTCCTAAAGGAATCCTTCTTATTAATATCAAGATAATGCTTCCTATCTCTATTAAGGCTTTTAGAAATATAAAAATCCCAAAGTACTCTGGATACATTCAAATGAACTACCAAAATACAGCCCTAGGAGAGAAGATTATAAAGAATCTCTAAAATGTTCTTTTGACAAAGTTAGAGGGGAAATGGCCTAGAGATTGTAGGACTTTCTCATTTGGGTTTCTCTGTGAATGCAAGAGAAAACATGCACTATGTGTAAAGTTGGGCATTCAAAATCAAACTCAGAAACTGCAGATCCCATGCTTAACTCTACCGCAGTTATGCGCACTCATGCGTAACATGGAAGCTTAAGGCTATATATGTGTCAGGAGAGGCCAACTGAATGAGACACACCATGATGAAATGATGCTTAGGGCCACAACAGTTAGAAAGCACCGTGATGGAGTGCCTGGGTGGCTCAGTTGGTTGAGTGTCCTACTCCTAGTTTCAGCTCAGGTCATAAACTCAGGGTCCTGGGATTGAGCCCCACATCAGGCTCTGCACTAGGTGTGGAGTCTGCTTGTGCCTCTCCCTCTGCTCTCTCTCTCTCATAAATAAATAAAATCTTAAATTAAAAAAAAGAAGAAGAAGAAAGCACCAGTGATAGCAAACAGGAGTAGTCTCCGGACAGAACACTCCAACACCAAGAGAGGCTCAATTCATATCACACATCAGAACTGGTCTGTGAGAACTGCCTATGTCTGATTAATAACAGCAGCACGTGATAAACACAGATGACAAGAACTTTACATAGAGCTCTTATTTCCATTTTCTTAAAACGTCTACGCATTGAGCTTCGCTGAAAATTTATAATATTCTCTCCAAGATCCTAAAATAAAGCTCCATGTCAACAAGGATGTATATGTGGTTTAAGAAAAAACAACCCAAAAAGGACACTTCTCTCATAACAAACACAAGATTTTTCCCTTTGTTATCACCAGTTCCTAATATTCCTACCAGAGGACGTCTGTTTCTAGTGTAATACAAGCAAAGGAGAACGTTCTTACCATGTTTAGCATTTCATCAAAAACTTCCTGAGAGATAAAATGATAATCGACTCGATCCCCTTCTCCAAAGTAAGGCGGTCTTGTGGTGTGGCAGGCCCTGAAAACACAGTAGATAACTGGTCTACTTCCAGCAGCTTGAGATTCAAAATGGAAAAGGTTTGAGTAAAAGTACGTTTTAAAAAGTTGAAACTGATCCATGAATCATGAATTGCGAGGTAATGTAGTTCTGAACACACTGTGGTTGTGAAGTGCTAGACTACATTCAGCTGCTACACTCCTACACGGGTTATACAAATTCAGGATTATCCCCACCAAATCTTGATGCATTGTTATCGATCACCTCTGAACCAACTCACACACGACTCCTTCGGTTCATTACTTATATATTTCCACCCAAGAGTCTTCGTGTCCTCTCTGCTCTGTGGGCACTTCCCCACTCCCCTCCTCATCCCCCACCTGGCTAGCCCACATGTCCTCAAGGACTCGAGTTAAGTGCCCCACTCCCCTCCCATCCCCCAACACAAAAGCCTTTCTTGACCCCCTATGGCTGATTATGCTCCTCTTCTTCACACACTCGTAGCCTCAGTGCCTGCCACCCATCTCATCCCAGTTCTTGTTCAGGACCCCACCTCCTCAGTGCTGCCAGTGCTTATCAACGCCAGGTATGAGCCTCCCTTGGGAAACCATGGGTGGAGTTCTCAGCTCAACCAGAGAGGCCCTTTCTGATCACTGTGACGGCATCCCCTCCCCGTCCCCACACCCCCCACTTAGTCCCTATCACTAAAACTGCCTTCCTTTATCCACATATCTGGCTTCTCCCTGTCTTTCCCAGCAGGACGTAGAACTCATGAGGAGAGGACTTCATCTTGTTTATCTTACTTGCTACTGCATTCCCCATGCCCAGCCTCCCTGCAGGCAGTCGCTAGTTATCTGTAACACGAAGGAGTAAATGACACCTGTGAGGTGGATAACAGGCGTGACCAACCCCATTTGGTGGAGGACAATAAAGATGGCTAGTCTAGGGCCACAGAGCAGACCAACATCAGTCCCAGAAATAGACAATGGGGTCCCAACCAGCCCATGACTCTCAATTTCATACCCTTCTGACTTCCTAGTGTTAAGTTCTGGGACTGCAATGCAAACTGATCTTTGTATTACCCTGTGGTTTTCAAGGAGAAGATGAGACTAGCTAGACATTTGACATGGTATTTCATGTCTTCCTCACAAAAAGCCATGAGCCGAGTATTGCCGTTTCCATTTTACAGATGATGAAACTGAGGCACACAAGTAAGTAAGGTGACTAAGCAGCAACGCCAGGACGACTCCCCGTCAATTCCTTTTACTATCGCGCCAAGAGGGTAGAGTTGTAACCTCAAAAGCCTCTCTGTTACAGAGTCCAATTTTTATAATTCATACCGCTGTTCCCCTTCCATTATCATCAAGAATTAACTAGACTAGTAAATGTTAAGGTCTTAACATTCTACTTAAATTACAGACCCAGGAAGGAGAGTATATTCGAAGAAAAGACTGTCAAAACACCATGATATTCGTTTTGTTGTGTGACTACACCGGCATTTCTTCACACACTTTGGCAGGGCCCTGGGACCTCTGTCTAACGGTGTCCTTGACAGGCGGGAAAAAGAATTCAGTGACGTGCCACCCTGCACTGGATGCCCTTCACGTAGCCTTTATGCGCGGTACTGGATTTGCATTTTCCAACAAAGGAATTGAGCAGCAGGAATTTTTTTCAGAATTTCTAAAAGGAAGACAAAGCAAAGAAGTACTTTAAAGCCTCTAGGCAGGTAAATAAAGAGAAGGCTTCAGTGAGGTGGAGAATGCGGATGACAGAGCCTGTATCCACTGCAGAACCTTCTATTACGATCGACCTAAGATGACTTGTGGGTTTTTGAATCCTATCATCCAATTTTCACATGCAGAAATGTTCGCTGTGGAGTACTGCTGCCCAAATGCGAACATCTTAAAAAAGAAATACTGCATAGTGAAAGCAGTGTTTCACTAAACTTAGAAAAAAATGATGCCAAATTTTAGACAAAGAAATCTGCTTGGGCCATCACCTTCGGTGTCCTTTTTCTCCCTGGTCTCAATACAATTCCATTTGTAATTTAGATTTCCATGAGTTTATTATTCACTAATTAATTTACTAGTTAAGTTATGGCGAATTAGTTAAGTCATGGTTTGCAATGGGAGCCACACCAAAGAAGTGAGTTAGAGATGAACATCAGACTACAACACTGGGCCTGAGAGTCTGAGTCTTAAGAGTGAGTTTAGACATTTGAAAGGCCTGTTCATGGGCCAGCTGTCCTGGAGGATCCTAATAAATCGAGTCCGTGGGGAAGAGATGACGATCGGGAGGGGAAGGAATCTGCAAGGTCAATGGAATGGCCCAATATCCAGGGAAATGTAATAGGATGAAAAGATGCCGGAGAAGAGTTAGCCAGTTGGACAATACATTAATAAAACAAAGAACAAGAATCATATGATACTCTCAACAGATGCTGAAAAAGCATTTGACAAAGTACAGCATCTTTTCTTGATCAAAACTCTTCACAGTGTAGGCATAGAGGGTACATACATCAGTATCATCAAAGCCATCTATGAAAAACCCACAGCGAATATCATTCTCAATGGGGAAAAACTGAGAGCTTTTCCCCTAAGATCAGGAACACGACAGGGCTGTCCACTATCTCCACTGCTATTCAACATAGTACTAGAAGTTCTAGCCTCAGCAATCAGACAACAAAAAGAAATAAAAGGCATCCGAATCGGCAAAGAAGAAGTCAAACTCTCACTCTTTGCAGATGATATGATACTTTACGTGGAAAACCCAAAAGACTCCACTCCAAAACTGCTAGAACTCATACAGGAATTCAGTCAAGTGTCAGGATATAAAATCAATGCACAGAAATCAGTTGCATTTCTATACACCAACAGCA
>CM052887.1:77731493-77747709 GCA_028534135.1 Potos flavus | reverse complement strand
TGAGGCTCCCTCCCCTGATTTCCAGAGTCATGTGATTCATATATCTGACTCTTGTGTGCAGC
The DNA here is from genome assembly GCA_028534135.1 of Potos flavus. NCBI lineage: Eukaryota > Metazoa > Chordata > Mammalia > Carnivora > Procyonidae > Potos > Potos flavus. Next base: position 77,747,647 of record CM052887.1, on the reverse strand, counting down.
TGCACCTGCCCCATTTCCTACTGTGGTGGAAATTTCCTACTGTGGTGAATGGCCTTAATATGTCTCCGGACCGTGGCAGAGACCTAGCAATCATCCTAGACTTCCAATACTTACTTAGTAACTGTCCCACCTTAAATATTTTAAATGTCTTCATCTTTAGGTTCTTTTCCATTCCCACTTACACTTCCTTAATCCAGACTCTTGTCTCTCCTCCATAGACATTGCTAGAGTCTTCTCGTGATCTCCCTGTCTCCAGTCTTACCATCCTCTAATCTAACCCCAGTCGGGGCAGCTACCAGGCCAGCTCCCCACGACTTAGAGACCCAAGTCCATGGTCTGTAAAACAGCGCGAAACCCTCCAAAATCTGCCCCACACCTCACCTGTGTGCCCACACACCCCCTCTCCACCCAGACAAGGGTCTGCTTCCCTCGAAGTCTGCCATGATCCCTGCAATCCACCTGTCATCTGTACACACCTGTGTATAATGCTTCAGATGCTCAATAGCTGTGATTTACTCACATCCTTATCTGACCTTGAGCGCAGGGGACACCTATGTCCTCAAGGAAGTTCTCATCTTCTTCTGTCATTACTATTGCTATTATGCATTACCTCTGTAACTTTTAGGAATCTACTCTGTATCAGACACTCTATCAAGAATTTTAACAGGCTTTCTTATCCAATTTGATGTTTATAACTATCCCATGAGTAGACATTACCCACATTAAGTTACTGGCAGAGTAGTTTCCATGCATCAGACACATGTGATGGGCCTGAATGGAATCAGAGTGGCTCCTACATAGCTATCATTCATTCAATGAATGTTTGCTCAACGTCAGTGAAATTAACCAAATCACTTAATAAGCTATAGTTAGCAGATAAAAAACACGTGTGTTATTATTTGCATCAGTAAAAATATTATGGTAAGTATTTCACTTATAGGTTCTCATCTAAGTCTCACAACTCTCCTATAAGATAGGTATCATTAGAATTCCCAGATTACAGGGGAGACATACAAGTGAAATAACATTCAAAATCTCAAAACTAACCAAAGGTAGTATTCTGAACAGCTGGTCTACCTTAAGTTCACCAGTGGCTTCTGAGACTAATTATGCTATAGGCACTCGGTAACAACTGTGACCATCATAGCATTATAAACCTTAGCCAGGAGAGAAGATGGACAATAAATCTTTGAACATGAAAGTCTAAATTTTTCCTTTTAAAAGTTTTCAGCTTATGCAGCCTATTAAAACTTATTAGATACCCTAAAAAGCTAAAATAAGATGTAAGAACACAAAATAAATATTAATATTTAGAACATAAGTGGAAGAAAAAAATAAACTTTTCCACACACAGCCTACAAGCCAGGGATAACCAGTTCAAGTCAACCCCCTGTATGGTTTGTTAATGGCATACTGAACACAGATTAATACCAGCACTAATGAAGCCCATAGCCCAAGAGCATGCGTTAATTAGAATAATAAAGTAAACCGGTGATTCATCTGTGAATTCCTTTGGGGTGGAAGCTGGTAGAAACCATACAAACATCTCAAAGCTGTAAAAACATTGCTACAGTTTTGCATTTTCACTGTTAAGGGTAGCAAAGTAAATCAACAAAAGACGAATAACATAAGTGATAATTTTCTATTGTCCACTTTAAGAAAAACTAATGTGTAACCGGACCATATAAAAGGAGGTAGAAGAGGAAAGTCAAAATGGGAGAAAAGGGTGGAAAAATGGGCCAAATATTGAAAATGGATAAAAGGATGTTACGAAAGAAGGGAATCCAAGTGGGAAAAGAATGTAGGTGGTTAATAGTAAAATCAGAGCAACATAAGACAGTGCAAATTACAGACAGGTGAATATGAAGAAACAGGACAAATGAGGAAGGGAGTTTGTGACAGAGAATGGGACTACCAAAGAAAAACATATTTGGCCTCAAGGAGAAGAAGGAAAATGCACAAAGATACAAAGCAAGGAAGCCAAAATATCACAGAACTTGGATACTGGAAACATTGTATATTTCTGTATTATATCTACTTCAGAAAAGATTTTGCAGCTTATACCATGAAGGAAGAGGAAAGGGGAGAGAAAACCCTAGAGAAAAACTATTAAAATGAAAAATATCAATTCTGAGTTTCCCAGCAGCCAAGGCAAAGAGGAAAACCCAACAGTTTATTGAAAGGAAGTAAGTCAACTTATGTTTTTGAAGACAAAGCAAACAATATATTAGAAGCTAAGGGAAAGAAGTGATAAGAGATGGAAAGGGACCCAAACCACCCCCCACCCCCAAACCAAAAAAAAAGGCAGTGGGGTAAAAAGAACACGATGATGATCAGTGTAGGAAAGAAGTGGAATTGGGTGAGGTTTAGAAGATGTACTGTAGAAAAGAGGATTTTTAGTAATTTGAAGGCAAAGCCACACCTCAGGGATTACAGATGGGAAGGTAAGAAACATACTCCACCTGAAAAAACACTACCACATTGAGCCGGCTGTTTGTATTTTAAGGGTGTGTGTGTGTTGCTTGTGTAATGCATTATATACCCCTAGCAGAAGTAATACATTACTTGGTCTTTGAGTTAGCCCTTATCAGATTACTTCAGGAGAATAATTATTTCTTTTCCTGGAGGAAGGAGGATGAAGGGACTGGAAGTGGGGGAAAGCGTTGGAGTACTTCACAATTACGGAAAAGGGTGCAGGGGCTACCAAAGACGAACTCTGCCCGTTCACAATACCGTCGAAGCACAAGTTTTAGAAGCTAAAGCTGTAACTCCCCGTACAAGTCAGTAGAAACTTTTTCATCAGGACGCTGTGCAATTTGACTTAAGACACCAAATGTGCTAGTGACAAAAAAAAAAAAAAAAAGGAGACTCTCGGAAATGTGCAAAGGGCGAGGGAACGTGAAGAAAGGAGCAGGAGCCTAGGAGCGGTCAAGGAGAGGGGCTCCCAGCGGCGAGAGCCCGAGGGCTGGTGAGGGGCGCGTGGGGGAAGTTGCCGCCGAAGTAAGAGGGCCCGACACCTAGAGAAAGGAGCGAGGGGGTGGGGGGAAGGCACACCTCCAAATTCAGCATCTCGGACTCTGAGGACTCCTCGGATTCCCCTTCGCCCCCGCCCTCGTATTCGTCTCCGTCCGCGTCCGACTCCTGAGAGCGGCGAATGAGCTGCTGGAGCAGGTAGGAGGAGGCTTTGTGGAAAGTACCTTTCGGTCTCTGCCCCATGGGAAAAGAAGACCAGCAAGACTGCCTCTCTTTTTCTGAGTGCGGCAGACTCCACTGGGCTCCGGTTCGTGAACCGCTCTGGAAAGAGGAAGACGCAGGCCTTAGGGAACTGCTCTCGGCGCTCGCCATTTTGTTTACCGGGGTTGCCCAGGACACTGACGCCTGGGGAGGAGGCGCCGCAAGGGATTCTGGGCCTCCGCGCGTCTTGGTTTACTGTCTGAGCCAGCACAGGCTCTCGGCTTTTTCTTTCTTTTCGTCTGACTCGTCTAGGTATTTTTTCCTTCTCTTTTAGTGCGTTCAATCGCTGGCTCTCTTTTTACTTATCTTTCTCATTTTCACCTCTTTTCTTCGCGCCCCTTTTGTCTCCAAGTGGTTTCTCCTGACCTGGAGATCCCTCTGGGAGATTTTTCATCCCATCCTAGTATCACCTGTGAGCCTCCTTTCACCTGCTTCATTCAGAGGCCCTTTCCGCAGAGTGTTAGATGTTGAAACAGTTTAACAATTGAAAGTGTTAGATGTCTCTAATGATCTCTGTCGGAAAACTAATTAAGACTGAAACTTTAAGCGGACCGCGCGTTGTTAGACCAGGTTGTGCATAAATGAAGTAGAAGGCATGGCTCCTGTCCTTATTATTTAATTGCAGATACTAAAGAGAAACTACCAGAGGAGGACTGAGAGCCGATTTGCAATTAAATTACATTTTCCCCCTGAAATGATAAGCCATATCCTTGGGGAGAAAAATGGGCAGTGTCCTAACCAAACAGGAAAAAAAAAATATTGTCAAATTGACACTGTATTTGAAAGCCTCTGAAAAGCTATTAGCATCCCATAAATAATTGTATTAGTCAAGTCACCTGCATTGGTAATTATTTTTATCTTGTTGCATAGGTTCTCTGTGCAGTTTCATAAGATACTCTTGCAAGATTACAAAGCATGATTTTATGCTAGTGTGATTTTATGTGACCCAAATCCCATAGCCTTGAGCTCCACAAAGTAGACTATGGAAAAGCAGAATGAAAATTATAGTAACTATTATTGGCATAGTGATGACAAAAGAGATCCATGCAGGGAAGTTGCTCTCATCCTCCTGGCCTTACAGGGCCTTTTCTCCATGCTTCAGTGATAGCAGTTGCAAATACAAAATGATCCCGTCAATGGCTGTCAGGAGAGAAGAAGAAAAAATCCTTATGGACACCATCCATTGACTATTATCTTTCTCAGTGCTTGAGGGACCGTTAAAACTGACATAAAGCTTTCAGAATTACCTTCCTTCATTATCTTGCTAGTCATAAATGTAAAGGCCACAATGAAAGTATCTCTTTTTGCTTGGCTCATCTTGCTGCTTGTTTCTTTTTCCAGTGGGTGGAGACTCCTCCAAGAGATTTTTTCTTATTGTCACCCCCACAGGACCTGGCTCTTGCTAACTGACATAGGGAAGAAGGGGGCAGAAAGTCTAACAATGGAAACCAGGTGTGGTTTTGGTTTCTTAAAATACCTTAATCAGCATTTCTAGCAAAGCAAGATTTGCCAATGCCAATCTATTGAGGGCAGTGTCTTAAGACGGAGTTAGGACCTGTCAAAGAATAATTTTCAAAAAGTTAAAAACATGATTCTCATAGAAGATGGAATAAAACACTTGTGAAAGATTTTATTCAACTTATTCATTAATGAGAGAACCAGTAAGATGGTAACAGGGCAGTCACAGTCCATAAAGAAAGGCATTCTGAAATAAGTTCACTAAGTTAAAGAAAAAAACTGGCTGATACCCTACAGGACATTAAACTATAGCCTCTGGAGTTACGTATTTCCTTTTTTTTTTTTTTTAGATTTATTTATTTATTTATTAGAGAGAGAATGTGTATGAGCGGGGGCAGGTGCAGAGGGAAAGGGAGAGAAGCAGGCTCCCCACTGAGCATAGAGCCAGACACAAGCTCAGTCTCACCACCCTGAGATCATGACTTGAGGAGAAATCAAGAGTCCAATGTTTAACTGACGGATCTACCCAGGCACCCCTGGAGTTACGTATTTCTAAGTGCTTTCTTTTCACCTTCACATTTACCCCGTGTCTATCCCCATTTGACAGATGAGGTAACTGAGGCCCAAAGAAATTAAATAACTGACTCAAATTCAAGTGGTGGTGCTGAAATCCAAACCCAGAATGACCAATTCCACAGTCAGCCTTCAAGTACCATTTTTGCAGATGGAAAATGTAAGTCAAGATAAAGGTACATGAGAGGTCTCGGGAGAAGAAACATCTATCAGTTAATGTTCTTCAGTAGAAATAAGAGAATTCACTCAGAGAATGACCCTTTCATATAGAATCATGGCATATCAGAACTAGAAAGAACTTAAATGCTTATTTTATCGAGTGTTCCCTTTTATAGGAGAAGAAACTGATGGTCCACCAGAGACAATAACTTGCCCCAAATCACCTGACTTGTTAACAGCTGAGCAGGAATTAAGAGTTTAGACCTCTCATTGCTCAATCTTTGCTCTTGCTAGTTCACCAAAATGCTCCTAAGGCTGGAATTATATGAATAGAACACTTTGGGGTTCTGGGCATCAAAATGGAAGACATTACCTCCATAAAAGTTATGTTACCAGGTATAGAAGACAATTAGGCAGAAGTAGAAGAAGTGAGGGGAAGGAATATTTTATCTAAACTCTTACTAGGATCAAACATCAGCAATTGCTTCCATTTATGCTCTGCTTACTGTAAACAGGGCTTACCCTAAGTGCCATCTACATATCTCAATGAATTATTCCAATTGCTCGCTGAAATAGGAATCGATATTTCCATTTTAAAAGGGAAAGAAGGATGCTCCAAAATGCTAAGGGAATTGCCCAGTCACACAGTTTGTGTCCACACCAAAATTCCAAATCAATTCTTACTGGATCCAAAGCCTCTGGTCTTAACCAGTAGTACTCTGTCTTCTTGAGAAGTATGAATTGGTTTCTCAGGAAGTAAGTGTGAGGCACGAAGAGCATGGCCTTGGTGAGAGCCTGAAAATGTACTGTATGTGTGTGCACGCATGTATGTGTTGGGGGCCAGGCAAGAAGAGCTCAGGATTCTGGGACCAGGGAAATAGAGTAGGGTGGGCCAGCAGTGAGATATGATAATCCAGGAGAGCAGGGGCTTCCGGGATAGCCCTGGATCCTTTCTGCTGCGGATGAAGGGAAGGAGAAATTGGAATACTATCACCATGAAGCTGAAGAGCACCTCTCTTTAGAGGACAAACGGAATAGGCTACTGAGAGGAGAGAGTCAAAGAGGTCAAGAGTTGTAGCTTGAAAGAAGGTGCTAATCACCAGCTTTCGTGACTAGGTAGTTTGGCCTCAGTAATAGTATTTATCCATACTCTTGACTTTTTGTGTGGAACAGGGGTCTTCCCCCATCTGGAGCCAGCACTCTAACGCAATTGACAATGGGAAGAAAAGGCAGGGATCAACCCTCTATTTCCTGTATTTGGGGAGAGTACCTTCCCAGGAGTGTGGACCTTGGGCAAAGCAAGGAATGTGTGGCTCCATCCCCTTCATGTACCTATGCCCCAATTTTGTGCAAGGAAAAACAGGTGGGACAATGCTTCTCAGGTATGTTGAGATGGCAGCACCTTGAACTTGTGGTATTTTTTATGGAATATTTAAATTTTTACAGAGTATCATGAAATGAGAGAACAGATAGGCCATAGAAGGCACCAGTGATATGATAGTAACAATGAAAACATAACCACTACTAATGTTTATGGGTATTTACTATGTGCCAGACACCCTTATAAGTGATTTACATATGTTAATTCATTTTATCCCTATAAGGACCCTACAAAGTAGAAATTAAAATTATCCCCATATTATAGATGACCTAAGCACAGACAGATTGTAACCCACTCAGCCTACTTTATCACACAGTGGCAAAGCAAGGACTCAAATAGAGAAAACTTGGTTTCCCAGCCCACATCCTTAATCAAAACACTGTACTTCATGGGGCGCTTGGCTAGCTTAGTTGGAAGAGCATGCAACTCTTGATCTCGGGGCTGTGAGTTCAAGCCCCATGTTCGGGATAAAGATTACTGAAATAAATAAAAAACAGAACAAAACACTGTACTTCCATTCAACCACTTTTGTGAAAGTTTATGAGGGCTGTTATGGACTGAATTTTTCTGTCCCCCTCCCCCCAAGTCCCTATGTTGAAATCTAATCCGCAATGTGATAGTATAAGGAGGTGGGGCCTCTCGGAAGCGATTAGGTCATAAGGGTGGAATTCTCATGAATGGGATCATAAGAGGCCAGAGAGCTAGCTCCCTCTTTCTGCCCTGTGAGGATACAAGGGGAAGATGACAGTTTATAGGCTGGAAGTTCTTCCCCAGAACCTGAACCTGGCACCAAGATCTTGGACTTTTAAGCCTCCAGAACTCGGAGAAGTAAATATCTGTTGTCTATAAATCACCCAGTTTACGGTATTCTGTTTCAGCAGCCCAAACTGACTAAAATAGGGGAGACCCTTAAAGTTGAGATAATTCAATGCATTAACATCATACCTCGTTTACTTTGTTATCCCTTTCTATGAAGAAGAGTTCATTCTTCATAAGGAAGTTCATTATCTAATAACAGCCTAGTGGGACTATAGACATTAAGCAAATAATTATACAATAATCATTTAATTTCAACTGCCATAAAGGCTAACGAGGGAAAATACAGGAGCCATAAGAACATAACCTAGGGCCCTGACACAATATGGTGTGGAAGGATCCTTCAAAATGTTAAGACAGACACTTTGAGCCTCACAATTATTATCAAACGGGTTGGGAAAAGACAATACAACAAATGAGGAACTTCATTTGTTATCTTTGCAGAAATCAATGGCATACGATTATGGTGGGAGTAATTAATCGGGCTGGTAGAGCTTGATAAAGTCCAGGCAGGACCTGACTGAGACACATACTATGTATTCTAAGTAGGCGCACCTGAGTGCCTCAGTCGGTTAAGCATCTGCTTTTGGCTCAGGTCATGATCCCAGGGTCCTGGGATGGAGTCCCACATCGGGCTTCTTGCTCAGTGGGAGTCTGCTTCTCCCTCTGCTCCTCCCCCCGACTCATGCTCTCTCTCTCTCTCAAATAAATAAATAAAATCTTTTAAAAAATGTGTTCTAAGTAGATATCAAAGGGATTTTGGGTATGCCCCATTAATAGGTACTCTGTATCAAATACTGGTGTTGAGATCAAAGATATAAATTGCAGTCTAGGAGGAGATAATCTCTAAAGCTCACATGCAAAGGCAGAAAAATCAAGCCAATGAAAAACTGTTTAAAAAGGAATTGCAAGCATCAGGTCACGAATAAAATCTGAACAGAAGACCAGGCAAGGATTACTGAGAATTTCTAGCTCAGATTATCTTCGCGGGCTGAATGGTGGATTTCATTAGGACAGTCATAGCCACTTAAGATCAAAATGATTAAAGTGTGGAAATGACGAGCAGAAGGGACAGTATGAAATCTTTTGGAAGAAGACACGAGGACTTGAGGATGTTATACTTGGGACATTCAGAAGAAGATCAAAGAAGACCAAGAGGAATTCAGGAAGACATCAACTCAGGAGGTAGTAGAAAGGAAAGAGTCTGAGAGACATGAGGTTCAATAACCAACGCATCTTAATGGCACTGAATAATAAAACGGAAGACAGATGGATGAACGGTGCAAGAAATCCCACCATAGGTCATACACTTCAAAAGTCGCAATATATTTCATCTAGTTAACCAGTTTGAAACCGTGGTGCTCTGTGAAAAAGCAAATCAGGCTCTGGTGGAAAGCACAGGAAACACACAGGTAACCAATATCACTGACTGATTTCACAACCTATGGAAGAGGGGGTTATCTCAGGCACTGGATACAAAAAAGGTAAATTCTTGGAACACCTGGGTGGCTCAGTCAGTTAAGTGTCTGCCTTTGGCTCAGGTCATGATCCCAGGATCCTGGGATCGAGTCCCACATCAGGGTTATAGCTCAACGGGGAGCCTGCTTCTCCCTCTGCCTGCCACTCCCCCTGCTTGTGCTCTCTAACAAATAAATAAAATCCTAAAAAAAAAAAGTTAAACTCTTGATCTCTTTAGTCAAGAAATTTGCATTGTGGTTGGGCAGTAAGATACAGAGATTTTAAAAAGGAATTAAAAGTACCCAAGAGGGGCACCTGGGTGGCTCAGATGAGTAAGCATTTGCCTTCAGCTCAGGTCATGATCTCCAGGTCCTGGGATCAAGCCCCACGTAGGGCTCCTAGCTCAGCCAGGAGTTTCCTTCTCCCTCTCCCTCTGCCTCTCCCCTTGCTTGTGTTCTCTCTCCGTCTCTCTCTCTCTCTCAAATGAATAAGTGAAATCTTTAAAAAATAAAAATAAAAAAATAAAAGTACATAAGGGAAGGTAAGTCCCACTTGACAGATCTGGAGTTAGTGTTTCAGGCCTTTAGGGAGGGACTGAGCAGGAGGCAGGTGCAGACCACTCCGACAGAGGGCTCACTCCTCTGGGCAGATAAAGCAGGCCAGTCCATGGGAGTTGTCGGTTGAGATAAATCTGTCCCCAGACAGGGATGTTCAGAAGCTTCATGTGTGTAGTAAGAGGTGAAGGAGGCCTTCAAGGGGGAAGGAGACACACAGGAGAAGGAGAGTGGGGAGTCGAGCAATGGGAAGTGGCATAAATCGAGGCAAGGAGTCTGGCCTGGACAAGTTTTAGGAAGAGGCTCTGAGAAGTAATGGGTCTAGAAATAAAAACTGCTCACAGAAGTCGGGGAGAAGGGAGGGTGCTGACTTCCTTGAAGAAGAGGGGCGTAGGTGAAGGAGGAGATGAAATTCTCTCGTGTCTAAATATCTTAGAATCTAGGGGATGACAATAAAGAAAAAGAGGAGAAGAGATGGGCCTCCTAAGAGATTCTGACAGCCACGCGGAGAAGGCAGGAGCCATAAAATTCTTGGCTTTACACACAGTCCCTTACACACAGATGATGCTTTCCCATGAGAGGAATAGGGGGCTCTGTTGGTCTCTGATGTAGAGTGTATTTTAGGCACAGGACGCAATTCCCATCCACACCTTGTGGCCGGACTTCCTCAGTTACCTTTCCCTACGGAGGGTCCCTCCCTTCCTTGCAAATGCGCGTTGTACATACGCTTTATAAAAAGTGCTTTATAAACATGTATTGACTGCTCAAAAGCTGAACTTTGTGGTGATTATACCGAATGCAGCTGCTGCTTCATTCCTCCTGAGTGAAATGACATCTGCACGAAGGAGTGTTTGGAATTAAATTAGCAGGACGCCCATCCCAGAAAGGAGTACCCGGACTCTGAAGCTGCCAAAGAAATCAAAAGACACAAACTAGAATTCCCTAACTCAAAGGATTTCACAGGACTCCTTTAGATTAGATCTGGGCTCTAATTCAAGCCAGTCCTAATGCCTACCTCCCCCAGTTACAGGGAGAGTTCAATCACAGGAATATTACACTCGGGGCTTCAGGGTGTTAGATGGCAAATACAGCCACGGATTCTTCTGTCCCTGTACGCACGCGCCTTGCCACGTAACTTCAGCCCCTCCCATTAAGAGGTGGAGCCTATTTCTCCACTCCGAGCAAGACCGGCTTTGGCCCACAGGACAGTCGCAAATGTGACAGGCAGCAGAGACTGGAAGATGCTGGGGCATTGGGCCTGCCTGCCGGCCTGCCTTCCTCTCTTTTTTCCTTTCTCTTTCTCTCTTTTTCTTTCCCTTCTTTCCCTCTTTCCTTCTTTCCCTTTCTTTTTCCTTTCTTTCCCTCCTTTCTTTCTTCCTTTCCCTTCTTTCTTTCCCTCCTTCTCTCCTCCCCTCATTTCCTTCCTTCTTCCCTTCCTTCCTCTCTCTCTCCCTTACTTTCTCTCTCTTTCTTCCTCTTTTTTTCTCCTTCCTTCCTTTCTTATCTTTTTCTTTCTTTCCCTCCCTTCTTTCCCTCCTCTTTCTTTCCTCCCTCCCTTCCTTCTTTCCTCCTTTCCTCCCTCCCTCCCTCCCTCCCTCCCTCCCTTCCTTCCTTCCTTCCTTCCTTCCTTCCTTCCTTCCTTCCTTCCTTCCTTCTTTCCTTCCTTCCTTCCTTCCTTCTTTCCTTCCTTCCTTCCTCAGAGAGAAAGAGCACATAGGCAAGGGCAATGGCAGGCAGAGGGAGAAGCAGGCTCCCCACTGAGCAAGGAGCCTGATGATGCAGGACTCATTCCAGGACACTGGGATCGTGACCTGAGCCAAGGCAGATGCCTGACCAACAGAGCCACCCAGGCATCCTTGGGCTGTTCTTTCTTGCTGCTTCTAGGAAGACTGTAATCACCCTGTGAAGAAGCCAGGACCAGCCTGCAGGATGATGACAGACAGGTCTAGTTCCCTGGGGCTTTGGCCAGCTGCCTCCCATTACCAGGCACATCAGCGAAGCCAGCCTAGCTCAACCGACACCAGCCGTCCTGCTAACTGACTCAAGATTTCTGAGGCAACCCAGCAAAAACCAGACCAGAAGAACTGTTCAGTTAACCTAAAGAAGCATGAGCTAAATAAATGGTTGTTTTAAGCCACTAAGATCTGGGATGGTCTGAAAGGCAGCGAAAGTGAAATTACACATATAATGTCTAGATTGCCTACGGTCTCATCTCACTGGTTAGTGACACATTGATGTTAGAATCTTTATCTTCTGACTGTGACTCAAGTGATTTCATTTCTTTTCTTTTCTTTTCAAAATTTTACTTATTTGTCAGAGAGAGAGCACGCGCACAAGCAGGGGGAGCAGCAGGCAGAGGGAGAGGGGGAAGCAGGCTGAGCAGGGAGCCCGATGTGGGACTCAATCCCAAGGCCCTGGGATCACGACTTGGCCATAGGCAGACACTTAACCGACTGAGCCACCTGGGCTCACCCTTAAGTGATTATTTTCATATTGGCCTTCGCTGCTGTCAGAATTAGGTTCCATCGTAAATAAATCTTTGCTGCCATAAAGGCCAAAAAATTTGCAAATCTTTCCAACAATGCAACTATATTAGTCAGGGTTTTCCAAAGAAACAGAACCAATAGAATATCTATCTATCTATCTATCTATCTATCTATCTATCTATCTATCTATCTATCTCTATATATGTATGATTTTGGAGGCTAGAAGTCCCAGGATCTGAAGTCGGCAAGCTGGAGACCTGAGAGAGCCCACGGCATAAGTTCCGGGCCAAGAGCAGAGGAAGACAGATGTCTCAGCTCAGCAGTCAGACAAGCAGAATTCCCTCTTACTCGGCCTTTTTGTTGTATTCAGATCTTCAATTTTTTTTTAAGATTTTATTTATTTTGAGAGACAGAGTGAGAGAGGGAGATCACAAGCAGTGTGGGGGTGGGGGAGGGTAAAGGGAGAAGCAGACCCCCTACTGAGCAGGGAGCCTGATGTGGGACTCAATCCCATAGGACTCTGGGATCATGACCTGAGCTGATGGCAGTTGCTTAACTGAATGAGCCGCCCAGGCACCCAAGGTCTTCAATTTTGATCGCAGGAAGCCCCCCTATATTAGGGAGGGCAGTTTGGTTTACTCAGTCTACTGATTCAAATGTTAATCTCACTCAGAAACACTCTCATGAATGCACCCAGAATAATGTCTGACCCAATGTTCAGGCGCCTTGTGGCCTGGTCAGGTTGACGCATAAAATCAGCCATCACAGGAGCTAACACCTGTGAGTGGTTTCTAAATAAAGGACAGAAACACAGTCCTCTGGGATCCGTCAAAGGGGGAAAACAAATCTCATACCTTTTCCCATCAGTGGACCAGTGGCCCCGTCAGAGTCTCGTGGATACGCTGAACACCATCCTCCATTTCGTGCCCCACTGCCTGGGGGAGCGCTCTTTCATTACTTAGGTCTGTGATGATGCAAGCCACTAAGAGTATTAAAAAGTCTAGGATGTACATAGGAATAATAGGAGTAACAGTGATGATTAAAAAATGGAAAGAGCCACACTTACATGAGAAATACAAGTAGACAAGAAGTAGCTCTAGAATTCAATTCCTTTCAAATGGAACATTCAATTCCTTTCAAATGGAACATTCAATTCCTTTCAAATGGAACATTCAAGTGGAAAGAGGATGATAGAGGAATCATACCTGGAGTCATGTCACAGGACTTTTCGGAGTCATAGGATACTGGCAACATACTTATCTGTAAACAAAAATCAATAACCATCAGAAGAATAGGACCAGGTCCTGCCCTTGGGCCTCTCACTGCCCTTAGATACCCAGGTGAGCAAATCTGTGTTTGAATTATTTATCTGCTTTGTAAAGAGTCTTGCAGATAAAAACATCTCCGAATATGCATAGTATTTTCATGATAAATAAAAAGAGGCTTAGGATATTTTTCAAAGGTCATTAATTATTGAGGTCCCCTCAAGCAGCTCTTACTCTGTCTTGTTTTGATTTTTGTTCCTGACCAAATCAAGTTACTAAGGAGTCCATCTTGATTGGGAATTCAGTCAGGAAGTGATTTACGGCTTTTATAAAATTCCTTTGCATAAAACTCATGTTGGAGAAACTTATTTTTGACTAGGTTCTGGGTTGTTCTTCATACTACAGCTTTTAAAAAATATGGCAAAATACGCATAAAATTCACCATCATAACCACTTATAAGTGTACATACAGTTCAATGACATTAAGTATATTTACATTGCTGTGCAATGATCGGCACCATCCATCCCCAGAATTCTTTTCATTGTGCGAAACTGGCTATATAGCCATCAGACAATAACTCCCCATTTGCCCTTCACCCCAGCCCCTGGAAATCACCATTCTATCTTCTGTCTCTATGAATTTGACTAGTCCATGTAGTTCATGGAAGTGGAATTGTAGAATTTTTGGTGACTGGCTTATTTTATGTAGCATAACATCCTCAAGGTTTATCCATGTTATAGCACGTGTAAAAATTTTCTTCTTAAGTCTGAATAATATTCCATGATATGTCTATACCACAGTCTGCTTATCCATTTATCTATCAGTGGACACTTGGGTTGCTTCCATCTTTTGGCTGTTATGAATAATGCTGCTACGAACATGGATGTGTGGAGACTCTGCTTTCACTTCTTTTGTGTATATACTTAGAAGTGACATTACTGGATCAGATGCTAATTCTATTTTTAAATTTTTAATGAACTGCCATACTGTTTTCCATAGCAGCTGCATCATTTTACATTCCTACTAACAGTGCACAAAGGGCTCCAATTTCTCCACATCCTTGCTGACACTCGCTACTTTCTGGTTTTTGTTTGTTTGTTTTGCTTTGTTTTTGGATAGTAGTCATCCCAATGGGTATGAAGTTGTATCTCCTTGTGGTTTGGGTTTGCATTCTCTAATGGTTAGTGATAATTGAGCATCATTCTGAGTGTTTATTGGCCATTTGTAGATCTTCTTTGGGGAAATAGCTATCAGTCCTTTGCCCATTTTAAAATCAGCTTGCTTGGGTTTTGTTGTTGAGTTGTAGAAGTTCTTTATATATTCTGGGTACTAACCATTTATCAGATATATGATCTGCAAATATTTCACTTATTCCATGGGTTGTGTTTTCACTCTTGTCGATTGTGTTCTTTGATGCACAGAAGTTTTAAATTTTTATTTAGTCCAGTTTATCTATTTGTATTTTTGTTCTCTATGCCTTTGGTACCACATTTGAGAAATGACTGTCATTGTCTGGAAGCTTTTCTCCTATGTTTTCTTCTGACAGTTTTATAGCTTTACCTCTTATGTTTATGTCTTTGATCCATTTTGAGTTAACTTCTATATATGGTGTAAGGCAAGGTTCAACTTCATTCTTTTGCATATGGATATCCAGTTTCCTCAACATTATTTGTTGAAAAGACCCTGCTACTTTTTTTTTTAACATATAAAATTATAAAAAGAAACAAGGATTGTCTTTTTAGGCAAAGAGTATTACCACTGTACAAGATGGGACTAATCATAGGGCAGGCATTACCAAGCACATGACCAGTATTAATTTAATAATCTGTAAGGGATAGGCACTGGTTAGTCTCCATTTCTTCCCTGCCCCATCTGTTCCCTTCTAGTTTCCATATCCCTGGAGGGGCTGACCCCTGCAGATGATATCATCTGGCTCCCTTGCCTTTTGTCTCTTAATTGATTTTGGCCAATGGGAAGTCAGGTGAGAAAATGGTCAGAGTTTCCCTTTACCTCCTGCTTCCCTCTGTGACTGTTGTTCCTGCCTACAGACCCCCTTCCATAGCTTCAGTTCTCACTGGGCTCAATTAGAATATTGTTTGCTTCCCTTGATCCTTTAGTTTCTGCTTCAGCTAGGCCCTGGTATCTCAACAACCTTTCGTGGTTTCCTTAACTCTACTCATAGTCTCTTTATTAAATTCTATCAGAAGCCTAACCAAGTGGGCCTAATATTTCCTACTGAGTCCCTCACTGATATGAATGGTAACTGAACATGAAGACAGCTCTTTTTTTTTTTTTTAAGATTTATTTATTTATCTGAGAGAGCGAGAGAGAGCATGTGTGCATGTGCATATAGGGAAGGGGCAGAGGAGAGACAGTCTTAAGCAGACACTGTGCTCAGTGCAAAGGCTAGCCCAGGGCTTGATCTCAAGATCCTGAGATCACGACCTGAGCCACAATCAAGAGTTGGTCACCCAACTAACTGCACCACCCAGGCACTCCGAAGACAGCCTTTTTTAAGGAGCTAGTGAAGCTAATTGGTCTAGTGAGATATTCACCATGGTATTTACATCCTGTTTAGAAGTTGAAGGTTGAGTGAGAGAGGCCCAGGAGTCATCTCTCTTGCTTTTTTCTTTTCCTTTCTTTTTTTTGGATGCAAGGGAAGTCTAGGGCTATTCCACCCTGAACATGCCCAATCTCATCTGGATGCAAGGGAATTAGGGAGGGAGGGAGGGGAAATCATGAAGGGTTTATTTATTTATTTATTTATTT
>CM052887.1:77689377-77730993 GCA_028534135.1 Potos flavus | reverse complement strand
TTTTTTTAGAGGTTGTCATTTAAACTGCACAGACAGGAATAGATGAACAGAAGAGGGGAAGATTAGGGAAAAAAAAAGAATGCACTGGGTTGCATGCGAGGATCTTGAAAGTATGAGCAAATTCAGTGGTAGGAAAACAGATGAGGGAGTGTAAGAAGAAATAGCAGAGGCCAGCATCTGGACCTCTGCCTCGACACAGGGGGCAGAGAGCACTGGACACCAGGTGACCATTATGAGAAAAAGATCAGGTGCTTTGAAAGGGAAGGTTGTGGGTGTCACACAAGGCCAAAGACAAGTCAACATGACTCCAAATGACAGTGTAGCTATTGGTCTTAAGCCTTTAGCAAATTTTCGTCATTGAGATACTGGTTGATATCTGGAACTCACTTGGGGGGCAGCATTTAGAGTCACGGCATGAATATGCCTTACCACCCCCTCCCACCCCAAACAAATCTTGGCCTACTACGAGCATCACTGGGAGTATCCACCCACCTGATTCCTGGTTAGAGATAATTAATATGGAACCTGAATGCATATCACTATGAAGCAGGTCCCTTCATCTATTAATTGAGAGCTAAAGAGCACTGGACTTTTAATTATGTGATAAACTATAGAATCTGAGCTGTAAACTGTTAAGACTACAATTTTGAGCCCAACCATTCAAAAATGGAATCATCGAAGATAAGGAAACATTACAGCATGAGTAACATGTGGAAATCCAAAATAGGAAGGAGGCCCTCGCTGCCAAACCTCAAGACCGTAAAGCAAATCTGATAAACGCACAGCCCCTGGAGAAGAGCAGCAAAAAAAAAAACAAAAAAAACCTGATTTCATAAATTTTGAGCTACTCCTACTAGAACAGAGGAACAAGAATTCCCTCTCAAGGAGCAGTGGTTAAAAAGAGAGCTGCCAAGAGAGGTTGAGATAAGAAAGGAATGACTCAGCAAGAAGATGGCAGTCCTTGAAAACTGAAATGTAGGTCAGAGCATCAGCCCTTCTTAGCCTTTCTAATGACTCCTCTGAGGGCAGTTCTGTTAACTTTGCAGCCATCCCTTAAAGATGAAAATGAACATCCCACTAAAAGGGGTCACATTCTAGTTAACAAATGGCAGGCTCTCTTTAAAATTTACATGCTAAACAGAAGCTTCTAGATTCCTGGAATTTCCCTTAGGGAGACAAAATAAATAAGAAAAAATGCCTGTGATAACCCGTGGTGTAGTGGGAGAAACTGAACTAAGTACAGATGATTCCTAAAGATGGGTGGATTTTGTAATACAATGTGAGAGATGCTAATGATGGAGTGAGGACCAAGTACTAAGGGAAGGCAGAGGAGGCTGTGACTAATGGACCTCATTTGGAACCCATCTTTTCTCACCATAGGAGGCCAGGGAACAAGTGCAGGATCAAGTCCTAGTGAGGAGAGAAAGGGCATGCCAATGTTTTCCCTTTTGTTTGGGTCCCTTAGTTTGCTAGACTGGCTCTAGGTGCCACCTGTCCTCGATATTTATGAAAAATACCTTATTGTACTTATTTTCTCAGAAGACTCTGTGGAATTGTAAATTATTTCATATGTTTCCCCTGGAAACAAATCTAGGATATCAGCACCCCAGCAAATTAATACACAGCTGGCTTACCCACTATTGCTACCGTTTCTAATACAGA
Source organism: Potos flavus (assembly GCA_028534135.1). Taxonomy (NCBI): domain Eukaryota; kingdom Metazoa; phylum Chordata; class Mammalia; order Carnivora; family Procyonidae; genus Potos; species Potos flavus. The sequence continues at coordinate 77,729,331 of CM052887.1, read as the reverse complement.
TGAAGGATTTCATAATAAAGACACCTAGTATGTGGCAGGAACTATGCTGGTTTTTTTTTTTTATACTTTCTCTTTCTTAATACTCACAACAGTAGGAACTATTATCCCATTTTGCAAACCAGAAGATAGGAGTGAGGGAGTTAGGTGACTTACCTAAGAGTACATGAGCCCATAGGTAGGCGGTCCAGCACAAAATGTAAACCCAGGTCGTCTTGATGTGGGAAACGAAGGCAAAAGAAAAATTAGATTTCCTTACTACATACAGCCCTTTCACAGGTCTTTAAAACAGGCAGAGTGACATCCCTCTTGGAACTCAGCTGCCTCGATGTTAGTACTTTACTAAGGGCAAAAGGCAATCTTAGCCCAACCCCCACGATCCTGTAAGTCTACTTTAACATATAAAGATGCCTTTGGAAACTTTCTTTATCTTTACCTACCCCCTCCTCCTAGATATATATTGGCAATCATCCTTCAAGCCTATGACCCACCAACACACATCTGAAGGGTCTCATGACTGTTTACTAAACAGTAATAAATGACCTTTTCCTAATAATAACTAGCCCCCTCAGGATCCTGGAAACCTTGCTTGCCAAAAATACCTGGGAGGCTAGTGCTATTCCAAATCCCCTCCCAACTTGAAAGTATATAATGGGCCACTTCTCATGACGCCAGTGCAGCTCTTTCTGTCCCATGCTTCAATAAAACCACCTTTTTGCATCAAAGATGTCTCAAGAATTCTTTCGTGGCCTTTGGCTTCGAACCCTAATGCCTATATGCTCTTTCTACCACATTCTGTGCATCCCCCAGAAACCTGAAATATAACCCAGTACCAACGAAATCTCTTAGAAGAAAAAAAGCTGAGGCTTCACTAGTTTAATGAGTTAGAATTAAAGCACTGGGTCATGAAATACCCAGGCTAGGGCACATCACTAACATCTGTAGACCTAACATCTCTTACCCCCAGCCTCCACTCCACCCCTCCTTCCTCACAGACCCTGGACCTCCTCAGGAACTCTGCCAACGAGCAGACAAGTGTTGCCTCCTGGAGCCTGGCCCCACCTAGTGAAGGCCCTGCTGTGGCTTTGATTGATTTCAGTCCAGCAGTGCCCCATTCCTTGCTGGCGACTGGCTTAGGATGTTCCCATGCAACTCATCTGGCCAATGGTATGTCTCCACCGAAGGAGCTTCTGGGAATGGGTTCCCACTTAAAAAAAAAAGTTTCAGAGGGCAGAGATGGTCTCTTCTTGCGGTTTGGGGACACTCACATATAAGCCTCTTGGAACTGGGTCAGCATAAAATCATCAGCCTTTGTAATCAGTGGGATAGGGACAGAGGGAGCCTGTTTTCTGAAAAATGGTGCCTTCGGCCCAGGTCAGGGACCACCTTGGGTCTTTCATTACTTGCCTTGATCATGGGAACCATTCTTGGATGTTTCCAATGATTAACTGGTTATTTGAATTAGTTTGCCTTTTTTTTTTTTTCCCCCAGAATCTGGAGCAGTTAATCACATCACACTCATTTCTTTTGTAATTTAGAGAGCTTTCTCTATGAAATGCAGAGCAATTTCACAGAAGCCATAGGAAACTTCTCTCCCCACGGTCCCTTATAAGATCAAACAGGTATCTGTCAACAAAGGGCAGTTGGTCCCTGCTAGAGCTCATTAATGTGATAATGAGATAATGCCGGTCTCTGATTTCTCCTGGGCTTCTCAAGGGGCTGCAGACTACACCCGGCCTCCACCTCTTCTCCCAGTTCATCCCCTCTCAGCATCCTCCTCCCACCTCTCTCTTAAATGCAAATGAATTTCTCAATATCCTCTCTGTTCTGTACACTCTTAACCCTTTCTCCTTACAACTTTATGCTTACAGGGCACCCCATATCTTTATCCTTACATTCAGGTCAACAAAGGCTTGTGGAGTGCCCACTAGGAGCAAATCACTGGGATAAACAAAGTGCAAGATAGAAACCTGGGGTGCCTGGGTGGCTCAGTCGTTAGGCAGCTGCCTTCTGCTCAGGTCATGATCCCAGGGTCCTGGGATTGAGCCCTGCAGAAAGCCTGCTTCTCCCTGTCCCGCTCCCCCTGTTTGTGTTCCCTCTCTTGCTATATCTCTCTGTGTCAAATAAATAAAATCTTAAAAAAAAAAAAAAGAAAGAAAGAAAAAAAGAAACTTGAGTCAAGTTCCAGCTCCAGGTAAAGTAAACAGGAAGTACAAATCAGCTCCCAGTTTTGACCAGCGGCTACAGAAAGGGCAGGTAGAACAGGCGGTATGAGCAGACAGGAGCCACTGGACAGAAGAGGGCTCGTCAGCTCGGCCTGCCTCACGTTCAGTTTGAAGAGCTAGAGGACTGATTACAGATGAAAGACGCTTCTACCCCATCTTCCACCTCACCCTTCCTTCCTGGGATCCTTCTTACCCTGCCTGGTGACCCTTTCCATGCATCTTTACCTTCTCTCTCAAATGAGGAGCTCTCTTCAACTATTTAAAAAAAAAAAAAAAAAGTACTGTTAGGATTGCCATTACCTTCAGCTCCCTTTTCCTCCTAAGTTGGATATTTTCTGGGATCTTCTGAGGCTGGGTGTGAGGCAGAGTCAGCTCCAAGATTCAAGTAAGGCGCCATCCCTCAGCCTGTGGCAACAAGAGTTCATTCAGTAAGGGGAAAGAGCTGAGGCTTTTCAGGGTAGGGGGCAGCCGGCTTAGCCCCCTTCTATGGATAATGTTCCCTGCCTGGCTTCACTGCTGTGCTCAGTGGGACAGGATGAGGGGAGGTTGGTAGGGCGGGTCCAACGACCCGTGTGCCTCCATCAAAATGTGGGATGGTCTTGGCGCATCACGTGGGTTGCCTCTGTATAATTCTTTGACTGCGAAAGCTAAGGAAACTCACTAAGTACCACTATTTGTAGGGTTGGCCTCTGTCCTGGTGTTACTCAGAACTAAAAGGACCATTAGTACTGAAAATTAGGACTTTTTACCGGTCACCCCCAACTAGCTGCTGCTGGTAACATGTATGTGAGCAAGGTATTTAGCTTCTTTTATCTCCAGTGTTCTCACTGAAAGCTGGGAGCAATGAACATACTGCCCAGGGTCGGCGTGAAAGTGACACGGGCTAATGTAGATTTAACCCCTGACACACCATGCAGTGCAGAGACAGCCTTCCGTGAGTGGTAGTTCTCCTCCACCCCCTAAATCCCTTCCCATAAACATTTCCTTGAGATTCTACTTTGGGCTTAGTACAAAACACTATTTGTGAACTGAGTCCTGCGGCCAACCTTTCAACAAGAGGAGATACCACAGAATATTGGAGAAATTTCTAGTAAATTCAGTGGTCAGACATTTCAAAGTAAAGAAAAATCACCCTTTTTGAAAACGAGGTGGGAACCCCTCAGCTGACGTGGATGAACAGCTTACCAAGGATGATGTCCCCCTGGTTCAGAAGAGGCAACGTGACACCCTCACCTAAGGTGGCCACATGTGGCTGCCGAACCCTTGAAATGTGGCCAGTGTGAACTGATCTCAGTTCATTGGGAGTAGAAACAGACACTGGATTTTGAAGACTTCAAACATTTAATAAAATACGTCAAACATTTAAATATTAATTACATGTTGAAATGGTACTATTTGGGACATATTGGGTTAAATAAGATATTTTATTATCTTATTTATTATAAGATTTTATTAAAATCAACTTCACCTGTTTTGTTTTTTACATTTTTGAATGTGGCTGTTTAATTAATTATTTAATTAAATAAGCAATTATTTAATTACTTGTGGCTCACCTTAGATGTTTATTGGATGGGGATGAGGTAGTAAGTAGTTTTGACGACAAGCCACCGTATGGGGTCTTCGTTTTGGCTTAATAAGGTTTGGTGACGAGACTGTAGGAGATAGTATTCACTTTTACCTGGCTTAATAAACACTTCAGCATAGAAACAGTTAAGTATGGTTTGTATTCTTCTGCTACCCTTCACTGCTGAACTTAAGCACAGCTTTTATACTCTGCTTTAAAAGAAAGTAGTTTCTCTCATTCTGTTGCAAAAAGCATCCAAGGTCTTCTTTCCAGATGCAGCTTCTTTTGTCTCCCTCTCTCCCGATGCATCAATTAAGAATACTTTGATGACCAGAGCTTCCTCTGTCAGAGATTTCACTCACCAACTAATTAACTCTCCAAAGAAAGCTGAGAGCTTTGCTTTCTTACTCCCTCGGTGTCTCCACTTGGGTTTCCTGCTATGGCCGGGAGAGCAAAGCAGGCAGATCGCTCTCTGGGGCTGCAGGGCCTCAGGCTTGACTTCTTGCTTTTGTTTTTCCAGGTGGGAGAGACTTTCCCTGACAAACAGTATATTTATTTCATTACTTCATCCTCTCACACGGAGACAGGACTTGGCTAAAAGCAAGGTTCAAGCGGTTTTGCCACTGACCAAATCTTTTCTTTGTTGATAGTACTTAAAACAAAACAAAAAAAAAGACAACCACATTTGAATAGATTAGAACAGTCTTTAAGTGGATTACCAGACTGATTTTTCCCCCCATTTCATTTCCTGTATGCCCGAACTGTTATTTTACAGTTGGCTTCAAACTTTCAATTCTCATGTCAAGGTGAATGATGTCATATTTTCTCTCAAGTTCATTTTCTTCCGAGTTCAACACCTGCCCCACAGACGACCCCAAAGTGGATGTGTGTGAAGGAACTCCTCAACTCCCTCCACGTGGTCCTCCCTTCCTCACTAAATCCATCAATGCCACTACTGTCCTCCTAGTCGCCAGGCTCAAGACATTGACAACATGTGGTCCAATTCCTCTCTCCCTCTTCCTCTCCACTAACAGACATTTGCTAGGTCAACATATGGTTTCATTGCTCGTCATTATCCCCTCTGTTCTGTTGCCATTTTCGTACTTCGGTCCTTCCTAGCTTCTTCCTCAGGGGCCCGCAGCAGCTTCCTAGGCGGCTTCCTGTCTCTCCTTTCGCTCAGTAGATGTGTCCAAGTTTAACCTCCTGTAGACACTGATCAAGTCACCTCTTAGAACATAACCAGTTTCCCCACGACTTACAGACTGAAGTCAGACATCTCAAACCACTTCCTGTCAAAGTGGATATAAATAAACACAAAACAATGGAGAAGTCCCTCAGATAAAAGAAAATTTCCTGCCATTCAAAGCTCTGTATTGCCTGTCCCCAAAATACCTTCCCATGGCTCCTCTTCAGACTCCTGGTTCCAACAAAACTGAACCACTGAATGCTCCTGAGATGCAAGTCCAATTCTTTTTTTTTTTTTTTAAGATTTGAGAGAGACAGAGAGAGGGAGAGGAGGGGCAGAGGAAAGAATTTCAAACAGACTCCTTGCTAGGCATGGAGCCAATACAAGGCTGTACTCATGGCTTGCTCTCAAGGAAAGAAGCGAGGTTGCTTCAAGCCCTCCCTACCCCTGCCAGCAGCTCTCCCTTCCAGAGCAGTTAATCTGCTATTTAAGATGCAGATCTTGATTTCTTTTCACAGCCTGCTCAGCCACACTTGGAGGTTTTGATTAGGAGATAGCGCCCTGTGTGCAAGAATTGGGTCGGGTCACACCATTTAATAAAGCTATCATGACTGATGTGAGCACTACACACAAAAGGGAACAGGAGTCATACAGCTGTACTCCTGTGGCATGAAATTGTGCAGCTTCCACTTGGGTAGGGACCTTTTTGATGTCACAGGGTGAGGGATTAAGTCATAATTATGTAGATCTAAATTACCTTCCAGCAAACCTACTGGCGGTTCTTCATTAACATCACAGCAGGCTTCAATTCCAGCATACGACTGATCACCCTTCAGCTGCCTGACATCCAGCCTGCAGAATATGTTTGGAATTAAGCAGGGACTTCGGTGAAAAGAACATCAGGTGCCATTTCTCTACTTTGTCTCAGACTCGATTTTGATTAATAAGTGCATGTCCTCCTTTCATGATATTGCTTGGATGTATGCTTGCTGGTTGCACACATTTGACTTCACTACCCAAAGCTCATGGCACTGACATTGGAGAACCTAGTAGTGATGAGGGACCTTGGATATCACTGATCATCTGAGTTTTCACCGGAAGGCAGTACAACTCCAAGTCGGATTTCTCCCAGAAACTTTTACAACTAAGGTGGCCCACTGATAGGATCATCAACCTTTGGCAGGCCCAAATTAGATTTAGAGCCACGACATCTTAGTGTCTTTTCTGGAAGCACTGAGATAATGAGGAGAAGAGGTTTAGGGATAAGAGGAATCTGCTAGGAACTTGGATGTTTCCATTCATATCAGGTTGTGGAAGTTGATCCCTGGTCAATGTGCAGGACGCCTTACGACTGGTGAGTTGACTCCTGTTTTGGATCACTCAGGAACTTGTCTCAGCAAGGATGTCCATGAGCCACAACCATCTCCTCCATCTTCCACTGGAGTAAACCAGGAAGGCTGCCTCCTAATGTTAGGCGAGATAAAACAGCCTTGCTTTAGGAGACTTTCCTGCAAGCAGTAGACAGTGAGATCTACTTCTCTCCATTAAGGAGGAAGATAGGTTTTCTCATACTCATCTTCTAGGATTGGTTACCCATAGACTTTTTTTTTCTATCTGTAATAAGGAATGTTCTTCAGTTAAATCAGGTAATGTTTAGGGGCACCTGGGTGGCTCAGTTAAGCGTCTGCCTTTGGCTCAGGTCATGACTTCAGGGTCCTGAGGTTGAGCCCCGAGTTGGGCTCCTTGCTCAGTTGGGAGTCCGCTTCTCCCTCTTCCTCTGCCCTCCCCCTCTGTGTTCTCTATCTGGTGCACGCACACACACTCTCTCTCGAATAAGTAAAATCTTAAAAAAAAATTTAAAAATCAGGTAATGTTTAGCCCCTGACAAAAGCATACAGGAGATGACAGAGTTGGGAGGGATCATCTGGGCCAGTGATTCTCCAACCAGAATTAGCTAGTGGGCTGAAAAATGGGAAGATATTGTCAGGTCTCACACTAGGGGTCGGATGTCAACATCTCCAGTGATGGGGAATGGAATTTTTTTTTTTAAGCTGCCACGAAGCTTAATTTTAATTCTAGTAACTCTTCTAATTCTTCTGTGTGTTTTCCGGACTCTGTTATTTTTATCTTAGCTTGTTTATGGATGTGTCATAATTCTAGACTACTTTAGATTCTTTCTGGAAAACAGATGGTAGTGGTAGTGGTGGGTGTGAAATTATAAGTAAATTTGAAAACAGAGGTCATCCGGAAAAATCCTGTACCCACTAGAAAAGGAAACTACATTCATCATCTGTGATAAATGGCCATCCATCTCTGGTTGAAAATCTAAAATAACAGCAGCGCACCAGTGTAAAATGTGACTTATTCCACTATAGGCTGCTCTCGTTGTATAAAGTTCTTCCTCATATTGAAACAAAATTAGCTTCCTGGTAACATTTCTCTATTGATCTGAATTCTTTCCTTCAATTATTTTAAAGGATTTTTGCCTCTCAGTATTTATTAGTTACTCTGGCTGAATAACAAATTATCCCCAAACTTAGCTGCTTAAACAACAGACACAGATGGTGTGAGATACACAGCTTCCGAGGGTCAGAAATCCAAGAGCAAATTACCTGGATGATTCTAGCTCAGGGGCTCTCATGAAGCAATGACTGAGATATCAGCTGGTGGGACTACCATCATCTGAAGGCTTGACTCAAGCTGCAGGATTGGCTTCCAATGTGACCCAACCACATGGTTGCTGATGGGAGGTCTCAGTCCTTTGCCATGTGGCTCTCTCCACTGGGCTCTTCCAGTGTCCTCATGACAAAGCAGCTGGCTTCCCCCAGAGCAAGGAATCGAAGAAAGCAAGAAGCATCAGTGTTTTCAGTACCTAATATGGTCACCACCATCATTTCTGCCATACGCTACTCAGTAGGATTACGTTGCTAACTGCGGCCCAATTCAAGAGGTGCAAAATTAAGCTCTGTCTCTTTAAAACAATAATCTCTATTCATATTCTCTATTTGGTGGGACATTATTCATATGCTTCCATTTAATTCTTTAGATATGGTTTCCTTTAGTTCTTTAAACATATTTATAATAACTGAAAGTCTTTATAAAGTAAGCCCAACATCTAGGCTTCTTCAGGGACAATTTCTATTGACTGTTTCCTTTCCTGTGTATGGGCCATACTTCCTGTTTCTTCGTGTGTCTCATAATTTTTTGTTGAAAATTAGACATTAAAAAATTTTACTGAGATACATCACATACCAGCCATAATATTCACACTTTTAAACTGTACGATGCAATGGATTTTAGTATATTCACAAGGTTGTACAACCATCACCACTATCTAATGCCAGAACATTATCATCAGCCCAAAAAGGAACTCCATACCTACTGAAAATTGGACATTTGAAATAATATATTGCGGCAGTTCTAGAAATCAGACACCTTCTCCACCGGGGTTCTTCTTGCTGTTTTTGTTTTGTTTTGTTTTGTTTGGGTGGGGGCGGGGAGAGGGGCAGAGAGAGAGGGAGAGAGAGAATCTTAAGCAGGCTCCATGCTGAGCTCAGAGCCTGACACAGACCTAAATCTCACGACCCTGAGATCGTGACCTGAGCCGAAATCAAGAGTTAGCCATTTGACTGACTGAGCCACGCAGGGCAGGCGTTCCATTGTTGTTTTGTTATTGTTTGCTTATTCTGTAACTTTTCTGGACAGATTCTGTATACAGACAAGTATATGTATTCTGTATACAGATATGTATTCCCTGTGATGTGTGATCACTAAAGTCTGTGTTCGGTTAACTTAATGGTCAGATAATGACTGAAAAGAAATTTCCATAAATGCTTTGAAGCAATTAGTCTCCAGTCTTTCCCAAGAGGCACTGTGTGTGTGTGTGTGTGTGTGTGTGTGTGTGTGTGTGTTTGCACGCGCGCGCGAGCGCGTGTGTGCTGGGGCACACTTCCAACACTCCTTAAGTATACAACTTCTTATTTAAGTTCTCAAGGTCAGCCAGTGATGAGAAGTTGCAAATTTCCGTCCCTCTTACGCCTTTCTGGAGTGTTCTCATAGTCGTGCACATGTGTGTGTGGTCTTCCAGATCCTGTGATGATGTTGGAGCTTTTCAAAGCCCCCTATGAACAACTCATTTCTGAGATCTTCCTCTTAAAGTTTTGGCCAGGCTCTTGTTGGCCCCAACTGGTGTTCAAACTCAGGCACTCACAATGAGAAACAATTGCTATATTTATTGTTTTTGACAAATGCCCTAGGGATTAGCTTCCCTCCTCCCTCCCTACCCCGAGTGAGCTCTGAATCAGGTCAAATAATGACGATGTCCATGGAGCTATAAGACAGGTAAAATAGTGACAACTCTATTGGAAAGGGGCTTTTTGAGGGCCTCCAAACTCAATCCACCCCTCCAATGGTCATAAGGCTGCTCATTCTCATAGCTACCATGATTTTGAAGCTGCTGGTTTTCATGACGGCAGAGCCAGGGTGAGGGGCACTGGAATTGTGCGAGTTAAAAATGCTACAACATTTGCTATTCTCATGGAGATTCAGCAGTTTTTCTTGAATAAGGGTTCCTTGGGTTGTTGGAAGCCTTTGGTTAATTTCGAGTTTTTGGAAATGTTGATTTTGGCAATTTTTACAAGTATTCTTACTGCTTTTATGGAAGAACGAATTTTCAGAAGTTCTTACTCCACCATTCTGGAAGCCTCCAAGGTCCACCTCTTGAAGGGAAGAGTACCAGAGAATTTGTGGCCATACTTAACACCACCACACAGCATCTGTCCCCAGAACTCAAATCCAAAGTCTCACCTGCCAACCTGGCACAGAGGGGCCATTAGCAGTGATGACATGTGGCAGCGGAATTCAAGGGTGGGGAGGCCTGTCCTTCGGGTGAATACATTTTTTAGAGCTGAACTAGATGCCTTCCCAGGGTAGCTCATCCTCTCTTTGACCTCTTGGAAAGCCTGTAACCTTGGAAACCTCTGTAACCACCTGAAAGGTGGGGAGGCATCTACACTCGAAGAAGCCTTCCGGAGGCTCTCCTGATATAAAGATAATCCAAGGGCATCGCAGGTTTTCACCTGTGATAAGGAGATCTGCCGGCCTCTTGGGACCTTCTCCCTGATCAGCTTTCCCAGTGAGGTCACTCACTGTGCCTGGTAGCTCTTCTTGCCTGTATGGTACCCTACCAGTTGGCAACCATGGTCTCATTTTTGGCCAACCCCTCTGGCACTTTTTATGTAAGCCACGGTGTCCTGAGATTTTAATACTGTCTTTCATGCTGTCTTGAACACTAACAAGAGACACATCTCTTTGCTATTGGACAAATAAAGACATAACTACGGCTTCTATGGGAGTATTTTTGAATTATAACTTAGGTCTGTACAGTTGGCTCTGAAGTGGCTGCCTTCACAGTGGCCATTTATATATGGCGTTCAATGTAAGAATTAATCAATGGAAATTCCACCCTCTTGGCTGAGCCATGTTTCCAGAAATGAACGGCTGAGACTAGGCAGTTTCTCTTTCACAGTGAAGGGCCTTCCCAGGAGAGCTAGGATAGCAGTTTACATGAGCCAGACAGCCTTGGTTTGCCTCACGTCTAGATATCAGAATGACATTATAGGCGTTCTTTTTTGTTTGTTATAATAAGTCTAATTTTCTGTGGAGAAGGAAGCTGAGAGATTTTCACTTTGCAATACACTTACAGGGAGGAATTGGCCCACACAGTAGAGGAGCAGAAAGAGAATAACCAGAATGTACATGCTGGACCTTGCTCTCTTGGCGATCCTGAACTAAGAAGTGTGACAGGGATGCTTGGGTGGCTCAGTCGGTTAAGCGTCTGTCTTTGGCTCAGGTCATGATCCCAGGGTCCTGGGATGGAGCCCCACATCGGGTCCCTGTTTCTCCATCTCCCTCTGCCAGCTGCTCCCCCTGCTTGTGCTCTCTCTAATAAAGAAACAAAATCTTAAAATTAAAAAAAAAAAGAAATGAGACAGATTAAAGATGGATAAAAATTCTTCGATATTCCTCTGTTTGAGAGGTGGGATCTATTACTAGCCTATTACCTTTTGACCTTTAGGGTATGGCCAAAGTGACACCAAGATAGTTTTAGGGCTAGCTTTCAAAAGAACTGGCAGCTTCTGTCTGGGTGTCTTAGTGTCCTAAGCCATCATGAAAAAGTGCAGTTACTCTGCTGGAGAGCCCACATGTGGAGGCTCTGAGACAATCCAGGGAGGGAAGAGGACCCTAAGAGCCATTCCTGCTGACATGTCAGTCACGTGAGGGAAACCATCTCGAATGCTCCAGACTAGCCCAGCTGCCAACTCAATACCACGGGGTGACCCTGGTAGATGCCACATGGAGCAGAAGTGCCCAGCTAATATTCTGCTCAAATTCTGGATTCAAAGACCCATGAGATATAATAAAATGATTAGTTCCAACTCTGAGGTTGGGTTAGTGTGTTACACAGCAGTATGTAACTGGAACATACTGGAGCTGGTGTCCTTCTTTGAGAGTATGCCTTAGGCTAAGCAAAGGACCAGCGCTAGACCCTGACTTTTCCGCAGCTGCATCCATCCCTCACAGACCTTCTTAGGGTGCCAGGACGAAGGGCCTGTCCTGTGCAGCACCGGGCGGGGTTCCTAGTTGCCTGCTGGTGTGCAAGCTGGCCTTGCTGAAGTAAGAACCACTTGGCATACAGCCTTTCTTGTGCTTATGATTAGCAAGGAAGTATCTAGAAGAGGAGCTGTTGAGTCACCAACATGTCCACTTCCAAGCTTTTTGAGACATACTGCCAAGTTGTGGTTCTGGAAAGTTCCTACCAAGTTCTAGTTCCTTCTACAGTCTGTGAGAGTGTCTGCTCCCTGCCCCCACAGTGACACGAGCTGTTATCAACTATGGTAGTAAATGTAATCTTACGAGTCATGTCCTGCCTTTGCATGACCTCGCTTTGCTCGTCTTGGTATCCATTGCACCTAGCAGAGTGTCTGGAACAAAGCAGGTACAAAATGAAGATTTTTTTGAATGAATAAAGGCTCAAAAGGCTGCGAAGTCTATTCCTGCAATCCAAAGCCCTCTCCTGTCTACTCTTTTTTTCTCTAGATGTCCCACAGTTGCTTCAAATTTATCCACTCACTCCTTCACTTCCAACCCTGCTTCTCCCCTCCCCCGTGGTATTCCCAGTCTTACTGACTGACTGGCACGTCACCCCTCAGGTAACCTAGCCAGAAACCTGGGAACCTTCCTTTGCTCCTTTACCACTTCCTCTTACCTCCTCCCAGCCAACCAATGATCGCATCCTGAAATTCTATTCATTCTTCACCCATACATTCATTCTAAAAATATTTCTTGATCATCTAGCATGTCCCAGGCCCAGGGACTGGTCTAGGTGTTGGAAATCCAGAGGACAAAAGATACAAATACTCCAGCCCTCATAAAATGTATATTTTAGATGGTGAAACAAAACAAAACAAAACAAAACAAAAAACAAATTAACAACTAAATTCTATGGGATGTCAGATGGTGATCAATGCTATGGAGAAAAATCAAGGAGAGAAAGGTGACAGGGAATAGGAGAGGGACTTCTGTGTTAAACAGGTAGTTGAGGAGGATTCACTTAGGTGAAATCCAAGTAGAGACTGGAAGGAGGTAAGGGAGCCATCACGCTCCATACCTCCTGAATCTATCCCCTTCTGTCCATCTACCCAGCCACCGCCCTCATTCAAGCCACCACCATCTATCTCCTGGATTATTACTAGTCTCCCTGCCATCCACTTTCTAATTTATTAACCATCTTCCTCCAGGGTGGTATTTCTCAAGTCAAAATCTGATCCCAACTCTCTTGCTTAAAACCCTAAACTCTTCAAGGTAAAAACTAAAAATTCATTTGTATCTCCTACAAGCCTCCAAGACTTTCTCCAACCTTTTGTCTCCCAAGACCCCTTGATAGCCATAGCTACTTACAGTTCCTTCGATAAGCATGGCGCTGAACTTTTAAAAACCCTTTAAAGCTCTTCTTTTCTCATTCCATAAATAAAGTAATAGGCCTCTTTTTGTTGTTGTTGTTGTTGTTGATTCCTTTTTATTTGACTTGGAGATGCATTTCAGAGAACCTGGCTCCCTTTAAAAGAGCCATTCATTCAGAAAAGGTAGGTTTTGGGGCAGGATGAAACTTTCTAATCAGTAAGGTAAGAGCTAATCATGCAAATGACGGATGTCTGTAGCATAACTAAGTCAGGGGCTGTAGCTATATATTATTAATAAGCTATGGGCTGGTGGCATGGCTCTGGATATTAATAGCATAAGGGTACAAACGTCTGTACCCTTGGAGAGGGAGCCAGTTTGTGGCAGCAATAGCAGGCCAGGTTTGGGGCCTCTATGTACCAGTTGATGGGGTCTTTGGACCAGACTTCGTGATTGTGGGTGAGTGGGGTGGAGTGCTCAGGGGGTCAGAGAAGTGTCGCATGACTGGGGTTGGGCCTGGCTTTGTTTTTTTTTGGGGGGGCACCTAGTCAGTGCCTTTGTGTTCTGAGGGAGGCTGGGACTAGACCCTGGGTCTTTGCCTGACAAATTCAAGTTGTAGGTGCCACGGTCGTGTGGACCACTCATTGCAAAGTCATGTCCACAACTAGGAAGAAGACCATTAGTAGATGTCCTCATGTGTAGCATTAGAGAAATGGACACTGTATCTGAAGGGTGGGATGTTAATGAGGGACAGGAAAGCTCAAGCATGAGAGGGATTAGATGTTGGTGGTGAGATGTGTTCAAGATAAATGCTTGGCTGGTAAGACTGTCTGCTCTTCCACCTTTTCATGAATGAATTTAAAAATAAGTAAAGCCAGTACCTACAGCTACGGAACCAGACTCCAGGATCCGGATCCCCCATAAAGAATTCTGTCTCCAGATCTGTCTAGAAGGTGAGTCTGATCCTGCTGACAAAACATTGTTGTGTTTGCTTTGGAATGAATGTTCTGATAACCTTGGTGGTTGGAGAGCAGGGACAGAGAGGGAGAATTCACTGAACTTACGGATCATCTTGAAAGATGACATTCATCCTTGCTAATAGTGTTGCTAATAAATGTTGTCTATAGCCTGCTTACTTTGTTACCTACTACCTGCTAGCAAAGTTGTGGGGAGGAGGTATATTGCTCCTCCTTACTTCTTTTGGAAGGCTACTGATGTTTACCAAAGGAACCTGACAAATATCAATGTCAAATTGACTTAGATCCATGCTACGGTCTGAATGTTTGTGTTCTCCCAAAATTTATATGTTAAAATCCTAATCCCCCATGTAATGGTGTTAGGAGGTGCGGCCTTTGGGATGCACTTAGGCCATGAGGGTGAAGCTCTCATGAATGGGATTAGTGCCCTTAAAAAGGATACCCCAGAGAGCTTCCTGACTCCTTCTGTCAGGAAGGAGTCACTGACTCCATGTAAGGACACAGTGAGAAGGTGCCATCTATGCACCACAAAGCGGGCTCTTTCACTAGACACCAAATCTGCCAGTGCTTTGGTCCTGGGACTTTCCAGTACTGTGGGAAATAAATTTCTATTGCTTATAACCTACCTAGGAGCCAAATGGTCTAAGATAATCAGTCCTTAATGGAGGGGTGGGATGCAGGGCAAATTACATAGATACTTTACTTTCCTTCCAAGCTCTGAGTAGGGTCTAGAGCACTGTGCAAGCATCTCAGGGGTCTGCTGGGGCAGGACCTGTGCCATGACTAGCTGTATCTAGAAACATGGAAATAAAAATTCAAGCAAACGATAATAGTTAATAAACCTGCAAAACTTGAGAATTTCTATAATCCCTGTGAAAACACTTCAATGCTTCCTATCTTGCAGATGAGTGAACTGTAGCTCTTTACCAAAAGACCTAGTATCTTGTGCTTTATTAGTATCTTAAAATTAGCTGAGTTAACAGCATTTCAGTGTTATGTTTCCTCATTTTAAAATTGCAACTTCAGATCTCTTTCACAACCACTAGCATTTATTTCCAATGGGACACCAGAGAAATACAAGGAACCCTGAGCTATTGACGAAGATAGTAGAAAAAGAGAAAATTGATTTTTCTGCCAGTCTTTTTCATGTTTTTGTGAGTGGACCTAGGTTATCAGAGGATAAAAACTCAATTCTAGGGACTGGTATTGAATGGCCCTGTGATGGAAAGCTTCCAAAGTAAAAAGAGTTGGTCCAGTAAGATGATTAGACCTCAGAGAAAATTCAGGAGCAGCGATGTGTGGCCTCTTGGTTAGGCATTTTCAAGCTTTAAAACAGTTAATTATAATGCTCTTTTTTTCTATGTAGTGGGTTTCTCTAGAAGCTTTCCTATGAATAATCAGAAATACTGAACTGAGGCCTGTGTAGATGGCCCACTAATAGCAGGAGTATCAAGAGTTCAAGGAAGGGGGCAGAAACATTAAAAGACATAAATAAAGAAATAAAGTAGGGGGGGGGCTCCAGGGTCACTCCTTGAATGAACAACACATCCTTGTTGCTTCTATCTCTAGCACAAATGTGCTGACGAGCATTTGATACTGGCAAGGCACTCTTCTCCCTCAAGTCTCTAAATTTGGCTTCGGTTCCCATCACACCACTCAACCAGTTCTCTTTGAGGCTAATAATTTTATCCTTTTTAAAAAAAGTTCCTTGCTCTTTCTGCTTTCATTAAGGTCAGTCTCTGTCGTGCATCGTAGTCAGGACAAGCAAAGCTATGCGGCAGGAACAGACAACCTCCCGAATTGCAACAGCTTACAACAAAGATTCACTTCATTCTTACGTCACATGTCGATGGCATGTCAGCTGGGGCTCTGCTCTGCATTGTCCTCCTTCTGGGACCCAAGCACACTGAATGGTCGCTGTCTGGCACTTGCTGGATGTTGTGGCAGAGGGGGGCAGTGAGCTCTGGAGGGTTGCACACAGTAATTAAATACTTTAGGAAATGTCACACTTCCACCCACAACTCACTGTCTACCTAATCACATTGTTCCACCCAAACACAAAGGAGACAGGAAATACAATCCTACTATATTCCTGGAAGGTGGAGAGCATGAAATCAGGTATGTTGTTGCCCTGTTCTTTACATGCAGACATGTCATGTCTTTGGAGGCCCAACCTTGCCTTCTAGCACTCTAGTTGGCAGCTTACCAGTGTGGGGCACATGTGGGCTCCCAAATGCATGGTCCCTGGAATTGGCAGTCAAGAGATCTGGATGCTGGTCCCGCGTCGGTCGCCAAGTGTCCCCACTCTCTTCTCTTGGAACATCTTACTTGACCACTCAGAAAAGTGGAACAGTGGGGACAAATGCTCTCCAAAGTTTGATCCAGCTCTTATGAATCCACAACAGATGCGTTACTGAGAAACTGACATCATCGCTCCACCCCAAATTAGAATAAAAGGGACATCCCCTCCCTCAGCCACTTTATAGGAAGATTATCTGGGGACTCCTCCTGAAGCCCAGGTTCCCTTAACCCCCCAGGTGTCTGGTTAATAAACTTCCTATTCAGGACAGAAAAAGAAGAAAGGGAAGGGACAGGAGAGTCATTTGGGAAACTCCCTTCAACAGGCTACTGTCTTGAAAGGTCCAGGACCTCCCAGTGGTGGAAAGAAAAACACACTTTAGGATTTGGTGCAAAGAGGGGAGAACCGTCCCACCTGGAGTCAGTCCCCAAAGCCGGGAAGAGACAGGCTGTGGATTCCAGGCAGCTTTGGACCTGCGCCTAGCTCACAGTGCCCCCAGCTGGCAGGTCCTTGGGCGGGGTTGAGTGCGGGGCGTGCCTGTGGACGCTGGACACTGTGGCCGGAGGCCCCCTCCGGGTGACACCTAGGGATATGAGACAGGACGTCCACACCTGGAGCAGCAGAGGGAGTCTGGAGCAGGGGTGGCAAAGTGGTGAGGACACACAGATGACGATTCTGTCTTCACTGCCATTTTCCAGCAGAGCTTTAGCAGTGGAACGTTGACACAACCCAAAGGAAGGGAAGCCTCTTCCCTACGTCCCTACCAGGAAACCACAGAAAATTACTGCAGTTAAGGCGTTTGCTGAGAATAGTAAGTGGGAGCTCAGAGCCAGATTTGGTTTAGAGGGGGGAAAAAAAGATATTTTTTTTCCCTGCTCAGTTTCCTAGATCAATTTATGAACTTCTTTTAGGGATCTCTGATCTGACACTGCTCAGCACAGGCAGGAAGAGTAACAGCCAATTCAAACCCTGGACAGAAGGCCATTCGGTCTGTTAAGGCCTGGTCCCTAATGGGTCTGGGAGCCTTCAGTTTAATGAGATGCGCATAATACACTGGCGGGCAATGAGATGCAAACTCACTAAGAGCTAAAAGGGAAGCAGACACAGGAGGGCAGGTGTCCTGTGCTGGAGAGGGGGCTCAGACAAAGCAGTGACAGGCTCTGAACTGCTGCTGTCTGGTGGCTTCAGGCTTCAGGTACAACAAGCAGCATCCTGGCTCCGCCCAGCAGGTCCCAGGCCTTTCTGACAACGAGCCTGTCAAGATGGCTGCACTCCTATGCCACATCCACAGAGCAGGTTTTCTAGGTATTGGGTCAACAGCTTCTCAAAGAAACAGACAAAATATTAAGAGAATATTATTTATGATGCATATGTCATATTTATCATATGGCAGGCGTGGAACACCTCTTTTACTTTATACAGCAACTCTGGGATAGGAGCTATTATTATTATTATTATCCCATTTCACAGATGAGGAAATTGAAGTTTAGGGCATTTAATAGTTTATACAACAGCAAACCACTTCTATAAGGCTGAGGTGACCTTCCGGGCCAAGGTACAGAAGATTCTTTTTTTTTTCAAGATTTTATTAAGTTCAAGTTAACATATAGTGTATTATTAGTTTCAGGGGTAGAATTTAGTGATTCATCAGTTGCATATAACACCCAGTGCTCATTCCATCGAGTGCCCCCCTTAATGCCCACCACCCAGTTACCCCATCCCCCCACTCAAGGTACAGAGGATTCTAAAACCTGAGCATTTAGTGCCCACCCCCCAATGCTCCAGCCTTTGGTCCAGGTATGGCTCATCGTCAGCCTCGCTGGCTGGGCCCAGCCCCTGGGCTGAAGGTTCTTGTGTCCAAGAATTTTGTAGGTATGCTGGCCAGAAGGGGCTGAGGAGCCCCAGAGAGCTGGAAGGTAGTCTTAAATTCAGTCTGGGAGTGGCTCCCCCTGGCGGCTGTAGGAGAGGACACAGCAGATGAGAACGTCACTTGAGGCTCAAATATAGCATGTGAAGGTCTCTCCTTTGCCCCAAGGGATGAGAAGAGAGGGGTGCCAAGCCTGAACTCTGGCGTTGGCATTGTCTGGGCCACGTCTTAATGTGAGACTTGGTTTCTTCTGCAAAGTAGGGATGATAATATTAACAGTCTCATAGGGTTTTTTTTTGAGGATTCAATGGAATAATGTGGTAAAGCATTTAGTACAGTTCTCAAAAAGTGATATCTAAAATAACATGATAGCAATCATAAAAATAATAGCAAAAACCAGGTCCTGTTTTCCTGATCGCTTGCAGTAAATACATTTATGAAAGAACGCTCGGCCTGGTAGGGAAGTACGTTTGGGATGAAGAGATGGCCAGTTTTTCTCCGCTTACGGTATGTTTTGCAAAGTCAGCAGGAATCTGAGGCCACATTTCTAAAACGGATGGAATATAATGGGAGCTACACTCACCCGACAGCTCCTAACCTCATTTTTTTTTTCATTTCTATGGACACATAAGCTGTATGTACATTTAAAAAAAACCCTGTGCAGCTTTTACAGGTCCCTGCATTTCCAGGCTCTCAGGGGCTCCCTCTCCAGGTGTGTGACTGTCCCGGCAATATTTTTAATTACAGACACGAGTCTTTGGCAGGGATGTCGAAGCAAGCCCCTCGAACCAGGCACCCTTCCTCAGACTCACACCTCGCCCCATTAGCACAGTCTTCTCCTGCGTTTGCCTCCGAGTTCCCTTTTAAAGAGATTTCCAGCTCAATTCCAGTGGCTTTTGCATCTCATTACTCTCGTGATAATTAGCTGTATCTCATTACAGCCCAGCCCCGCTGGAAAAGGATTAGTTGTTTTCAGGTGTAAAGCCGTGGTGGGCCTCTTACTACACCTCTTCAAAATTCCAGGCAGGCTGCCCGCCTCAGCCAAATTAGGACAACTCCTTCCAGCTGTGTACACTTCATTACAACTTCCATTTCGGGGCAAGGCTCTGCTGTATTTCACATCTGGTCACACGCTTATTAATTATGCGCTTCTTATAACAACCGGGCCTAATTAGGACAGAGCCGAGACCTTTGCTGAGCCAAGTCTTTCTTTGTTTTCTTCTTCTTGGTACCTCATTACCCTCCCTCCAAATTAGGCCCAATTTGTTTTACATCCCTGCCCCATTAAGACAATTGCTCTCAGGTGTGTGTATTTCCGCACTAACTCTGCTTCTTCGAGCACAATCCGGTTGATTGGGACACTCCTTGTTTTCCTATCACCTCCTGCGCCGAGAACAGCCACTTTGCCGGGCTTCTCATCGCATGTGTCTCCAGTGGAGTGGAGAGCAGCTATGGCTCCTGGAAGCCTGACAGCCTGTTTTACTGTGAAATTTCTGTGCCCGGCGCTAGGAGGCAGCCACCGCCATGCTCTTGAGTGAGAATCCAGAACCCGGCGGCCTCAGGCTGTTCATGGAACCCAGGAGGCAGGAATCCATTTGTTCCATCCACACATGGTCAAGGGGGGAACTGCCAGGCTCTGGCTAGCCAGGAAGGGCACAGTGAACAGTGAGATACAGTCCCGAGCTTCCAGAACGGCAAAGCTCAGAGGAAAGCAGTTAGAGGGTCAGGCTGAAGACGTCAGTCCTCAATCCTAGGAGATGTCTTCCTAAATGAAAGGGTGGTCTTGATGGATTGAGTGGCAAACAGAAGCTCTGGGGAGGGCAAGATCAGGGGGGAGGTTGGGTAACTCTTTGTCAGCGTGGATTTATAAGCTAAGGGACTTCGTCTCCTGCTTGCCACTGCATGAACCCCGTATCATCTGAGCTGTGTAACAAGCAATGGCATCTTCTTGACCAAATGAACGCAGTAGCGCTAAGACATTCATGAATAGGACTTGACAGGAAGATTGCTGGGTTCGGTTGCCAATTCAACTTGGCTAGTATTTGAGTTTTTCCTCCAAGCTATCTGAAACATAAATTAACGATGGTCATGCTGAGAAAACGTTCAGGCAAGAATGAGGTCCTGGAGAGGGGCTGGGCTTCTATGAATGAAGTCCTTCCGTCCGCATCCATTCGGCCATCCACTGAACCTGTTAAAAAATGAGTGACGTGCCATCCTACAAAGAAATCTGCGCCTTGAATGTCCTGGACAAAGAGGCACAGATCACTTTTTCTGTGCAGAACTGACATTTTTCAATCCTATCATTACTGTAAGCAAAGCAGGGATTCTACTTTTCTAAACACTCCCCCGCAGCAGCCCATCTGCCATTTTCTTGCTGGTTCTCAGTGTTCTTTGCATTCTACTCACTCCAAATCCATGTCCATTTCCACATCCAATAAAACTATCTTAAGAACTCACCAATTCCACCCCTAGCTCTTCTGGTATCCTTGGAACCACCCCAGGGTTCTATACCTAGAGTGGAAGGAAGAAGAAAAGGTACAGAAACTATGCTGGGAAGCCATGGCCACCAGTAGGAGGCCTCCAAACCAAAGGGGTCATCTCGAAGTTCCCTTATCTCCCCTCTCCCACCCCTACTTCTTGGGTAGGCTACTTTCCTACCGTGTTGTTGTTTCCATGGTTTTCTCCTACATGGATTCAACTTCTTTCCGACCAAGACTCTGAAGCACACAGATTTACAGTATTCCTTCTAGAACCCTCTGGAAGACCATCTTTCGGCAGCCTGCTGAATTCTCACTGTTGGCCCTGATTTCTAACTCAGCCTTGAGTGTACATCCATTAGGGCTTTGGTTAGAATCCAGTGCCCATACCCTGTTTTAAAGGTAGATAATGAAGTGCCCTCCCTCATTGTCTAGTATCTGCCCCTAGGCCTAGCAGCATTTGGCACACATTAGGAATGTTTGCTGAATAAAGAACTCAAGAAAAACAACATACAACACTTATTTCAGCTTCTCAAAAGATTTTTTAATTTTCTGCATTTCCCACCAAGACCAAACCTGTACAAACAGGTATAAATTTTGGACCATCACAATGTGAGGCATCGCCGTGTATGGTCAAAGTCCTTCCTGCTCTCCTCTCCACGTGTTTCCAAGGTGTGTCCCAGTTAGTGCATTGCTTTCTCCTGTAACACATCAACCACGGGTAGCAGGAGTGCTTGGAGACTTGGGGGACGATGGCGGGGTCCAGTGTGCCAGGAGAGGTGAGCACCCAAACCACCCTGGAACACTTTAGAGATGGCCTCCGTTGGTGGGTGCACAGAGGTCGAATGTCATGCTGTCCCATCGTCCGGGCACTCAGCTGAGTGGACCAGGGCAACTTTCTAAGGTGAGAAAGACCTAGAGGCTCAGATCGAGAGCGAGTAAGCATCTAAGAATCACTCACATCCAAACAGTGTTTAACTGAGAATTAAAGTTCTCTACCCATGATTTTCTCTTGGAAAGTAGAGGTTAAAAAATCAAGAGGAAGGTGGATTGCCTTTCATTCTTCCATTTTTGTGATTAATTTGAAGGCTCTTGGTTTTGATGCAGCAGAAGTAAAGACAAAAAGGCAAAACAGTAACTATATTCTGTGTACAAGCGGCCACACACAAAACTCATTCAGGGACTGAGATAAAAGGACTTTTCCCCCTAGCTCTGAAGAGGTCCTGTTTTGGTTAGGAAAACTTGTTGAAAATTACAGCCTGCTGAGAAGCCACTGATTTGATGTCGGCAATAGAGATAGAAAGCAATGCGCATATGCTCATTTCACTGAATTGTAAACTGACAGGGTCAAGAGAGTCAAGAGCTACCGTTTGTGTAAGAGAACCCTATGAAGTGTTTTAGGAAGGGACGAAAACTGTGGGAGCAGTCTGCTTTCTAAAGATTGCCGGGTAGTTGTAATTTGTGCATTCATTTTTTTCAGAGTCCGATTTGATACAACCTTCCTCCCATCCCACCCTAATCACTCAACCCTTTGGAACTGACTGCATTAGAGAAGACGTTAAATCAAAACATTCTGTACTGCAAACTCCCTTTAGAGTTTATATGAAAAGCCCAAAGTAAAGAGACACACAAAAAATATCCTCACATCTTCTCTCCACTAAAGCATCAGTGTAGAGAAAAGCAAGTCCGCTCTGAATATACCAAATAACATACCAGAGAAAGACGCAAGTAGGACTGAATAAACAAAAATGGCGCCCCCCTTCCCCCACCCCCCTGCCCCCCTGCCCCCAGCGGCGCGCCCGATTAAACCGTAGTTATTTTCTTATCCTTGGTGGCTTGCTTGATGGCAGCCTGCTCGCAAATGATCTCCTTGAGCCGCTGCAGCCTCATGTTCTGGGTGGTCTGGTCGCCCACCCCAGTCTGACTTCGGTGCAGCAAGGTCAGGGCGTGGATGTACTCTAGCTCCGTGTACTTCACGCCCTGGTCCACCACCAGGTTCAGGAGTTCGTCGGCCGTGTTGTATAACATCTCGTAATACTGCCTGGGGAAGCAAGAGGGGACGCTGTTCACAATCTCCACTGTCAGCCATTTATGTGGTTTTAGGGGTAATGAATATGCTGTTTATAAATTACTTACTTCATAGGCATTTGTTGATCACTAGACATTGTTCTAGGTCCTACGAATATAATGGAGAACAAGACAAACACAATCTCTGTCCTCTTGGATCTCACTTCATGAGAATAAATGTAAATGAAGGCTGTGGGAGACCTGTTCACTCAAGATTTGCCCTAATGTTCTATTTACCGAGGAGGTTCCAAAGAAAAAGAAGTAGGGGCAGCACCAGGAGGGAGAGAAATAATCATCTGGCACGCACTGTGAAAGCTAGTTTTGTCTTATTCAATCCCTCGTTCATTTACTTATTCGTTGGAGGCTCTGTGAAATGTATGGTTTTTTCCTCCATAAGGTGGGATAATAATAGCACTTACCTCTTAGGGTTATTGGAATAATTCACCCCTGTAAAGCACTGGGAATGGTGCCCTACAAACATACATGCTCTATAAATATTAGCCATTATTATTTGAAATAATAATAGTGTATTCATAGTAATGTAATGATAGTAATGTAAGTATATAATGATGAACAAGACACTGCCTCTCTCCTCAAATAGCTCAGAGATAAGTTGGAAAGATAATGAAAATAGGGAAATAATGATTGCATTTCTGTTGACAAAGTTCATTTCCATGTACTGCGTCACTCAACCCTCAATATACCTAGGGAGCCTTTAGTCACTTTTTTCACCTAAGGAAACTGAAGCATAGCCAAGTTACAGGACTTGCTTAGCATCCCAAAGAAGGGAGAGCCTGTGGTAGGATATGCACCCGAGTTTCTGACTCTCCTTCATTATTCTTACAGATAAGAATAATGCTCCACGTGACACGAAGGCAGTATAAATGTTATAGATTTAGAGCAGAGGAAGGAGAAATCCTACCAAATGCTGAGGGGAAGGTGAAGAATCGAGGAAGACTTCATATGGGGTACAATATTGTCAGGCAGGGCTTCCAGGAAGGAAATTCTAGATTAAGGGAAAAGAGAAGAGCAGAAGCAAAGACTCCTCCTGGGAAGAGGTATCTGGTTAGCCTGGGGAGTGTAGGTGGACAGCAGAGTTGTGGGAAAAGGCAGTTAAAGCCAGAAGGCAGAATGTTTGACATCAGGCTAGTTAAATTCATAAAGAACCTTAGACTTAGTCAAGTCAGTAAAAGGCCTCCCTCCCTCACCCCCCAAGGTTCTGTTGAGAACAGAAGCACCATCCAAGCTGTGCTTCTGGAAAATTAAGGTGATAGTGGTACACGGAATGGTCTAGGGGTGGGGGGATTAGCTATAATTCTAGCAAAAGTTGCGGACTTGAGATCCATTTGGCTGCAAGGCCACTGGTCTGGGTGGAGGAGAGAACAGTAGTACCCATAAGAGAAACATGCATTACAGTGAGTCTCCAATGCAGAGAGAAGATGGGGGAGTGGGAGTCAGGAAGGAGAAGGCAGCCATTTGCCCATCTTAAAAGCAACATTATGCCACCACTATCCCTCGTGGAGTCTACACTGAGGCTCAGACCTGCATGCTTACTACAATCACCCAGGAGGTAAAGTTGAGTACAGGCTCTGTGCCAAGCAATGCTGTCACAGCTGGTTAGGCAAAGAACAGAGAAGCCTTCCCAGGCACAGTTTACTTCCTTCTCTCTTCCTGACAGGAAAGGCAGCTTTGCCTCAATGGAGGGCAGACCAAGGCAGAAGGCCCAAGGCAACTCCAAAGATGAAGGAATCTTGCAGACCTACCAGGATCATTGGACTTGAGTCTTGAATTTGTTTCTTGTTCATCAGGAACATCTTGATAAAAAGAACATCCTCTGGGAGAAGTAAGCTATCCTTGTAGTAAGGAATATATTCTGGGAGCTCATAATTTCAAGAATATTTTATAAACTGTTGTTACAATGGGAATATGGTCAGTAAGGGCACTGGCATCTTTTCACATGGCTAGTAGTTCCTTTTCCTGCTCTGCTAAACCTCCTTTTCTAATTAACATACTCTTAAAAAAATACTCTTTCACAAATATTTCCTAAACAGTGGCAGGAATAATAAGTGCTCATCTTATATTGGCAAGTTTATGACTGATTCCAGGCAGCAAAAGGGTCAACATCCTTGTGTAGAGGGTCCTCTTGGGGCTAGTTTTCTGTAAATGAGAGTTCACTTTAACTTTCTGGAACCACATATTTAGAAATCATCGGTCAAAGGTAACCTTGAAGGTAGACAGAGGTACTTCTAATAGGAGAGGCAAATTAACTCCAGCCTGCAGACTTCTGGGAGCCCAGTATCAGATACGGTCAGGAACTTTTCTGAAGCTTCATGTTCAGCATAAAACCCACGCGAACTACCCATACTCCACAGTACATATGTTGTAACTTAAAAATACAAATTTTAAGAAAAACTTGATACTGTAGGAAGATGCATCATATTTATCTGATGGCTTTGCATGTCCCTTCGCACGCCATGGCTTCCTCCCTGATACCACCCGTTTTGAGAAATGAGGCCCTGCATCATCTAATTTGGTTTCCCTCGGATGCACAGGTAAGGGAGAGAGCTGCCCATTTAGGGAACTACTTAAGAACACATTTTAAGACTTGCTTGAGAAGAACACATGTTCAAATCTAGACTTACCTAATGGAATGAGAGAGAATTGGGGGCCCATGATTCTTTCAAAGCTAGAAGGGACATGATGGCTGCAGTTCTCAGCTGGTGGTTCTCTAGCTAGGAAGTGCCTGGGAGGGGGGGCTTATGAAAAGTGCAGATTCCTCAGGACCCACCCCAGCTATTGTGATTCCCAAAAGTCCTGAACCTAGCTGGGACTCTGACCCAGCGTCTCTCTGGTGTGGGAAGAGTTACAGAACCATTCCCATCTCCTTGAGCCAAGGACCTAAAAGCCTTAGGGAAGGAGAAAGAAGCAGTAAGTGGATGGTGATGCTTTTCACTGAGATTAAACCAAAAGAACTGGGTTTCTTTGTATTATGATGTTGATATTTTCATCATTTATCTTAAAAAGTAATATTGAGCCCACCTACCAGATGAAATTGGATTTCTTTTGAAAAATCTGATGAATTGTTTCCAGGGATACTGGCTGGTTTTCTACAGAGACCACTGTTCCATGCTGGGAGCAAACAACAAAACAAAGATGCTTGGATTTCTAGTCCTGGTTCCTCCAGTGTGATAAGTAATAAAGGGTGAGCCACTTAAGTCCTTAACGTTCAATATCCTCTGTGCAATGAAGACCTTTTTCACTCCCAGAATGACACTCTGAAGTGGACTCAGAGACTGAAGGAGTCCTCAAGAGCCTCAGATGAACAGTGTCCCAGAATTGCAAAGCTGAGTTATTAAACAAAATCGACAGGTAACTGATGGTGTGTTTTCTGTAGTTAGGGAAAAAAAAATACCCATAACCACGATGATATATTAGGTCATAAAGAAACATAAATATTTAAAGATGGAACGAAATTCATTCATCTTGCAGACTAGTACCCGGTAGCAACGACGACACTAAATCAGCACAGCAACAGTTGTAACTAGAGGTGGAGAAAGGGTGCTACAAGGTGCCCCAAGGAGAAAATAGAATACCCCAAACTGTACAATTAGAATGGGCCTCCATGATAAACACTGACACGCTGAAATGAAATCATGTAATCCAATTGGGCTAAATAATTTACCAGCACTTATTGAAGCTCCAGGAAAATGAAAGCTTGATCTTTATCATCGAGCATTACAATAGCAGCTGTGGCTCCCAGGTATCACGTTTTGTATGAGATAGCACTTAGCTGCTGGGATGGGATCAATGAACACATATCTGATTTAGGCCTTTTCTGGCTCATGACTTGTACAGCAAGTCTCTTCATAGCCTGTAACATTCGGAGGCCAACTGCCAGACTGTGGACCAAAGATGCTATTCTGGAAACCAGAGCTCCAGGTCACCCTGATGGGTGGCGGTGGTTTCCTCCCGTGGTTTCTCTCTTTGCGGTGCACCTCTGCACAGCAGCTCTGAAGTGGCTTGAGTGGACAGGGAGGCAGGTGGAGGGACAGGAGAGCAGTGGGATGATGTCACCTAGACTGGTCTCCTGTGCCCAGTCTGGAATGTGACAACATTCATACTTTGTTCTGGTGCAGATTATTTTCTCCTACCTTCTTCACCTTCCCTTTTTCAATGGGCTGTTCTTCCCTGTGTTTTTTTCTTCTTAGTTGATTTTAATGGCATTGAACTGCAACTCTTTCTCCCCATTGACTGCGCTGGCAACTATTTACACAAGTGAGGACAGGAAGGGCATGTTGGTAAGCTGGGCAGGACTTCCTTTTTAAAGTTTTCAAATGGAGTTTATTTTATCTTTCTCTAATTGGGAAATTAATATACATGTCAGATAGACTATATGGACTCAACACAAAGATTAAGTAGAAAAAAAGATTACTCCTAGAAGTCCGTTATAAAGACATACCACATTTTCACATTTCCTTTCAGTTTCTGTTTTCCATATGTGATGTTCTACCAATTTCTCTATTATAGTTGAAATATTTGGGTTGACAAACTATTGGACACTTTGCTTCCAATTTTATTTTATTTATTTATTTTTGTTTTTAAAAAGATTTTATTTATTTATTTATAAATATTTTATTTATTTATTTGACAGAGAGAGAGATCACAAGTAGGCAGAGAGGCAGGCGGAGAGAGAGGGGGAAGCAGGCTCCCTGCTGAGCAGAGAGCCCGATGTGGAGCTCGATCCCAGAACCCTGAGATCATGCCCTGAGCTGAAGGCAGAGGCTTTAACCCACTGAGCCACCCAGGCGCCCCAGATTTTATTTATTTTGAGAGAGAGAGAGAGAGAGAGCATGAGTGAGGGGGAGGCGCAGAGGGAGAGGGAGAAGTAGACTCCCTGCTGAGCAGGGAGCCCGATTTGGGGCTCGATTCTAGGACCTGAGATCATGACCTGGGCACCCAGGTGCCCCTTTGTTTCCAATTTTAAACACTTTCTTTCCTGAGGATAGATTTCCAAAGCAGATTTAGCCAAAGGTAAGTACAGTATTTGGGACTCGGGCAATGCTGCCAAACTGCTTCCTAAAAGAGTTGCATCAATTTTTCTTCTTACCAACAACATAGGACTGCACCTACCTCCTCATATTCTTTTAACATTCATGAAGTTAAACCATTTTTCACCTACTTATTGGTTTTTAATGTACATAGGTCAGTATGTTTTAATGTACATAGGTTTGTTGATATACCTTTGTATATTTTGAGTATAAGTACTCTTCTCAGTTAAGAACTCTTCAGAAATTTCCATAAACAAGAAGGACCGTTCTAGTCTCTCATCCCTGGTTCTACCTCCCACTCTGCCATACTCATCATAAAAGTCATCACTGCATCTCTGAAAGCTACTGTCAACAGTTTCAGCTCTCTTCTTTGTAAATTGAGGAAAGAAAGCCCCAGTAAAACGAGCTATTCCCACACAGCAACTGTCATTCTTGGACCTGCAGGCGGTCCCGAGAGTCTGGGGGTGGGGGTGGAAAGAAGGTGCTAACTGGGGGCTATCCACAGTCCCCAGGGAAAGCTTTGCCATCTGCCTCCCTTTACAGGGTGGGGTCCAGAGTCCTAAATCCCTGAAGGAAAGCTATATTTTGCATGGCTTCCTAGTTATGTCTCATGCCAGGTGTGAGAATCTATCTTGATTGGGGTACTATTAATAATAACGTCTAAATTTGAGGTGACCGGCATGCATAACCCTTTGACGTAGCTACTGCAATCATCCACACTGAGGTATTTGTCTAAGACCTCACAGTCAAGGACTGTGAACCCTGTACTCACTCCAAAGCCACCATAATATGGACATAATGGAAGCTGTAGAAAGCAAAAGTACTAATTGCAAAGAGAAGTTGTATAGCAAATTTCAGTCATGATTCAGGTAATAGGGACAAAATAAAATTCACATACTAACTCAACTCTCTGCCTTCCGTTGTAACGGAATATGCCAGTATTTCAGCAATTCAAAATTCATTTACACATTTTGTAGTTAATATTTGAACAGCACTGGATTTGATCTGGGAATTCAGGGCTCTAAAACAAATAATGAAGTCATGCTGTCTAGTCAGCATTCCAAAAGTTACAGAAACGAGTTTTGGCTTTTTCATTTTGTCACCTATTCTTTGCTTTTTGCCCCTCCAAGTGGGTAATGGACGAAGTCACCCTTCTTTCCAAAAGTTGGCTGCCCTTCTGATTGATTACTTCCTTGAGGAAGAGGGATAATTAAGCAATGTCATTGTAAAGGCTTTTTCATCTAGTCCTTCCTGAGATACTGAAAGTAATAATGTCAACAAGAGAATTGGTCTCTGAAGTAGACTTCTTAAATTTAAGTTTTGAAGGAGTAAAATTTTACCTGAATTTAACTTAGTATTGACAGTAGCCCCCCACATTCTTTTTAGCCGATAGTTGCAGCATTTTGAGAACTTTAATAAAAAACCCAGTAGTAGATGGGTCACTAAATTGTTGGGTAAAACATTCAACTTCTGTTCATTCAGTGGTGTACATGGTAATAAGCAGGTAAATGGAGAAAGAGAAAAGAAAGGAACTAAATAATCCATAAACTAGGTAATCATCCCATAAATAATTCAGAGGTAGTTATAGCAGAAAGACTTAGAGAGAAGTGAATACTCAAGAGATCAACTAAGCTCAGATTCTGGTTAAGTCTTTTACTCCCTGCTAACTAGTTGTGTGACCTTGGGCAAAGGCTGTTGGCTCTTTGGACTTCTGCTTCCCAAATGGAAAACAAAGAGGTCAGAACAGATGCTATTTAAGCATTTTTGGATTTTAAAACCTTTATAGCGTCCTCCGCTTGCTCCTTTAAAACCACAGGCTTCCATCAGAATTAGCTGATGCTGATTTTCCCTGAACTGTAGTAGGTGAGACACTGCAGTGATTGATTTGGAAACATTCTGAACAAGTGTAAACTTAGCTCAGATGTGTACTTTCCAGACCAATAATAAAATGGATGGTAATCCCGTGTGTCAGAAGAATAAATTAGTTTATTAAAAAATATAATATAATTGCTCTCATTTGTCTTCCCCTTCAAAGAGCTTAGAGTTTATTACAGACATGATTGAAAATTCTAATTTGAAATAGTGGAAGTTATTTCCATCACGGAAATGAGAAAACTCAGGTAGAGAAAAGCAAAATAATTTTCAGAGAGGTAGTGGCAGAATTGGATTTATGTTCTCTAGGGATAGTTCTTAACATTCCTGACAACAGACTGGGTGCAGGTTTTTGTTCGGATCAGGGCATTCCAGAAGAGAAGTGTGGTCTTTAGAAAAGACAGTGTAGACATTCTCTCAGCTGGTGGCAGGAGAAAATCATTCAAGAGGTAGTCAGAGCCTAAGAATCTGCTGTGCTAAGTCTTGTGCAGGCTTCATGGGTCATCTCCCTGCATTTTCTTCACAGAAAGTGGCACACACACACACTGCCTTCATGGACAGTACTATCCTTAAACCGCAGTTACCTGCTGGCCGAGTCCGGGTAACCAGCATGCGTCAGTAGTATCGGGGGTGGGGGGTGATGGGGTCTCTTCTGAGGAGATGTTAAAAGCTAAAGTGGGCTGTGTTCATCCTTCTCGGGAACGTAGCCTGATATTTTGATAGCAGGCCCCAGAGCCCTGCTTTATTTCTTTTCAGAAAACACAACCACTCCAAACAAAGGAATCCCTCAGAGACCCATCACTTGTGAGATGAGGACCCTCTCCCAAGCTCACTTATAGTCCCTGAAATGGGAAGAAAATTTCTTCTGGTTCCCTCAGCTAGAAATTTTGCTCCCCACCTTCGCAACACCTTCTAAATTTATAATATCTGTGGCTGAAATTTCCTCCTCAACAACTTAAGGATTCATATGTCGCTCTCCGCTCCATCAGATAATTTTTTAAATTAAGTTTTCTATAGCAGGGCTAGAGGAAGATCTGCATTTTAAATTCACTACAATTAAAACTGTGTCTCTTTGGTCTGGCACTGCCTTCGGTCAAACCCCATTTGTATGAATAATTATTCAGTCCATTAAGAAGTCTGCTCAACTCCTTCTCCCATTTTGAAGGTTTTAATAAATATTGATCAGGCACACTTCTATTTGCACTTGCCAAAGCAATTCTGATGGATTCATCTTCTGATGTTATCAAATAATGAAATATGAAAGAGTGAATAGAATTACCCTCTTGTTCTGTGATTTTTTATTTAGGTCCTTCATTTTACTTTCATAATTGTGTTTGTCTCCTACTCCTGTAAACGCTCTTTTGATTATCGAAAGGTGAATCCAGGTTAAGGAGAATTATGCTGTGCTGAATATCACTTTAGAGAATTTTTTCAATTTAAGAAAATAATATACCGAAGATCATAGGTTGATAACAGGAGATAGTATTATGTACTTTGGTGGTCTCCAAGCCACATATTGTTTACCAATTAGCACAAGGCCTTTATACTGTATGTTATCTATATTGCCCAGATTAGCCATCTGGGGAACGGTTGCTGACATATGCAGAAGAAAAATAATTCAGAGGCCCTATGGCTTTCTCAGTTTTAAGCATTTATCAACTTTTCAATAAATAATGCAAAGGATTTCTTCAAAGGAAAATCTAGTATTATTATCACTAGTACTTAGGAAGCTCTAATAACATCTTAAAAGCTAATACGGTAGTGCCCCCTTATCCACAGTCTTGCTATCTGACGTTCCATTTATCCATGGTCAACCACGGTCCACCAGCAGAGGACCCTCCTCTTGACGTATCACTAACAGCCTTGTGCTATGTCACATGCCTATGTCATGCACCTCACTTCATCTCATCACATTGGCATTTCATCATCTCCCATCATCTCAAGAAGGATGAGTACAAGATATTCTGAGAGAGACCACATAACTTTTCTTACAGTGGATTGTTATAATTGTCCTCCTATTTATTATTAGTTACCATTATTGATCTCTTACTGTGCCTAATTTACAAAATAAACTTTGCCAAAGGTATTATGTATAAGAAAAAGATAGTGTGTAAAAGGTTGAGTGCTATCCGTGGTTTTAGGCATCCGTGGTGGGGTCTTGGAAGTTATTCCTTACTCATACGAGGGGGATTATTGTATAAAAGAGTACAGAGGTGTAGTCCTCGGTTTCAAGAAGCTTCTTTTATCTCCACTTTAAAAAATACAATCCAGACCCAGATCAAACTAGGTAAAAACTTCAAAGTAAAATAAATCTGGGCTTACCAGCCAGCCTGCCCATTCTGCTCCTCTCTCTTGGTATGTGAGAAAGAAGAAAAGAGCTGGAGGGTGCTAGACAAGGAACAGAAGCCAGGGATAGGATTCTGCTCCAGTGACTACCAATTAGTGATGGATGGAGAAGTGAAGGGGTAACTGGTGTTGGGTTTCCATATTTATAATATGGAGATCCTTCTCTACCTGTGTTTGGGGAGAAAGGTCAGTGAGGATAGGCATGGACTACATGCCTTTGATGGAAGAACTGGCCATTAGAATATTAAGCCAATGAGGGCAAGGTAATGGATTCATCCCATTAGCTGCTAGTTACTTCTTTTCTTCAGCCATTGACACTGCCATAGCCAGCTACCTCACAAGTGGTCTGGGTGAGGCTGAGTGGATAGTTCACTGCAAGTCATTATCACTGCTGGGAAGCCTAGATACAAGAGTTGCTATTCAGCTATCAGTTGGCTAAGTTACTCAAACCCTTACTAATGATTTTTGGTCCTAGTTAGGGACCCTAGCACACTTCTCAATATTGTTATGGGGGATTTCTCTACTTTGCTGAGACAAAAGAACTCTATCTTTTAGGACTGAAGGGCCAGAAAGAAAAACAGGTTTGGCAGAGGAACAAAAAAATCAGCAGATTATTTGAAAAGCATGAGCATAAGGAAATCAGTAGGTCCCAATGGCAAATACTCCAGGGCGTTATTTACTAAACCCTCAGGTTATTTACAGAAGCAAGAAAACCTAAATAAACCAAAGCTACAAAATGGGCCACCTGAGATTCAAGGACATGTGACTCAGAACCGATGTCAACTAGAAAAATGATAGACTAAATCAGAAAGAACTAATGGAAATATGTACAATATCCAGCAGGGTTTAATTAAAAACCCAAATACTCTGACAAATGTGATGGATAGCTTTGGGTAGCAATGTGAATTTGGTGATGAAAAGACCACTGTGGCTGATATATATTTGGATGTCAGTGAACCATTTTATACAGTGCCTCTAAAAAAAATATAACTAGCAAAACGAATTTATTTTGAATGGCTACCCCTGATAGGACACAGGCTGAAGAACAAACAAAGGGTAATAATAAAGGCAAATCAACAAATTCATAGAAAAAGCACCTAGCGAATGCTGAGGACACCGGCTTGTAACTGATCTCACTTAATACCTTAATTAATGTGCGAGCACATACAGGTGCTGCAAAGGGCAAATGTTACTAAATGGGGAAGGGCCGTGAACAGCAACAAAGAAAGAGAAAGAATGTAAAGGACTCCAGAGAATTCAGAGCTGGGGCAGAAAACAATGAAATGTGATACATGTTGGAAAAACCCAAATGAATTTCTCTGGAAGAAATTCTACCCTTCTGTATTTCATAGTAGGGAGGAACCTTAGAACAGCACTGGTGAAAATGGTTCGTAGGGTGTGTGTGTGTTGGGGGAGTAAGGTCATGGAACCAGAGAATTTTCTTACTATCTGTAAAAAAAAAAAAAAAGTACCAGTTATAGGGCAAGGAAGTAATGATAACCCCTCCTTTGTTGTGCTTCATAGTTCTGTATTGCTTTATATTCTAAGCCAATTGAAAGAAAATCAGAAAAGAGCATCAAATGGGATTGAAGGGACAGAAGGTTGGAGGAAAAGAGAGGATTAAAAGAAGTTCAGTCCAATGTTTGCTCCAATGTCAGCTTATCAATAAGTGAAGTTTTCCCTGACCACCTTCTCGAAAACGGTACCTGCCCCACTCATCAAACTTTGTCCTTTTACTGAGCTTCACTTCGGTTTAGCATCAATCTTTATCTAAACATAAATATATATTAAAAATGTTTTCTGGGGACAGTTATATTTTTATATTATACATATTTTTAAAATTTATATTATACATATTTTAAAAATGTATGTACATATAAAGTTAGAGATACAGCATCTTATAGTGGTTAAGATCATGGACTCAGGAGCCAGTGACCTCGGTTCGAAT
Source organism: Potos flavus (assembly GCA_028534135.1). Classification (NCBI taxonomy): domain Eukaryota; kingdom Metazoa; phylum Chordata; class Mammalia; order Carnivora; family Procyonidae; genus Potos; species Potos flavus. Next base: position 77,695,499 of record CM052887.1, on the reverse strand, counting down.
CCTAGTTCCGTCTCTTACTATTTTTATGCTCTTGGGCAATTTACTAATCTCTCTATGACTTCTTTTCTTCATCTGAGAAAGGAAGTAGTAATACGGGGTTGTTACAAGGATCAAATGGTGAAGAAGAATGGCTGGAACAGAGTGTTGTTTAGGTATTTACTACATAAATGTCTGCCGCCCCCTCCCAGAACACAGGGGCTGTGATAGCAATGTGGGATTCTGTCTCATTCCTTGGTACCCGCTGGCCCGAGAACAAGACATCTATGGCGTGGAATCAATGAAAAGGAATGAATGAATGAGAGAGCCAACAGTCAGTCCATCTCATTAAGTGATAGAGGACAAAGTATAAAGCAGTCTCAAATTCTTCAACACTGACAGGGGAGCAACTATGAATGAAATAGCTGCACTGTGTAAAAGGAGGGGTCCTCTGACCCAGCTCTGGGAGGGAGACAGGGAGCACCTCTGTGTGGGACAACTGGTTGCAAATAAGAAAGGGGAGGACAGAGGGAAGAGACCCGTTTCTGGCTAATGATGTTCAATCCTCCATTTTTTCTTTCATTCTCAGGTGGAATTAGACATGAATCCCACAACTTTTATCTGATACATATGACCTTGGTCACTTCTTGATTTGTCTGAACTTTTCATTTATACGTGGGGTAGGTAATGTAACACCACAAATTAAGTTTGAGGATTAAATCAAATGACATGGTAGGTATGCCTTTGATCCCAACGCCGTTAGGACCCTGCTAAGGTTTTGTTTTGTTTTGAACTTGTGGATCTAGTGTCTACCCCTCTTCCTGGTTCTTTCGTGTCTGCCTTCAAACATCCTTATGTGTCTCCTCTTTTGAAAACAAAAAACAAGAGACAAAACCCTCCAAATCCAAACAAAAAAACCCACGACCTTCATGCAGTCCTCTGTCCACTCTATCTCTAATCTCGTTTTTCTCCTTTTCATTATTAAATTTCTTGAACAAATCATTTGTATTCACTGTCACTCCTTCTAAAGCCTCCATTTTGTCTGAAACTACATTTTAAAAAGTCACCAATGACATTCTATTAGATAAACACAATGGCTTTTCCTTAGTCCTCTTCCCCTTGGTTTTCCATTCTGAACTCAACTCTCTTTAAGCCACATAATTAGATCTTTCTCCAGCTCCCTCAGATTCTTCCATTTCTTTCTTGGCTCCCCTTCTGTCTGTTTGCTGCAGGCATTCCTCACAGGCAGGCCTTGGCCCTTCCTTCTCTCTCTGCTTCCAAAAGTCTTACCTGTGCATGAGATGTTTTTCCTCAAGATCTCATCTCTCAACAGATTAAAGCTTCATTTTCATGGGTTTCCAGACATTTCCACTAGATGCCCTTATCGAGTGCCTAACTTTCAAAGTTTGCAAAACCTTAAAGTATCGATGTCACTATTGACTCTTGTCTGATCAACCCCAGGTCCATCGGTGTAACATCCCTTATGCTCTTTGCTTATCTCCAGTCTCATCACCGTAGATCGGAGTCTCTTCTCGGTAGGTTATGACAACTATCTCCTTCTGGAGTCTCTCGTCCTCACTCACTCACCCAGACTAATCTCTGGTTCCAACCAGATCAGATTACTATTCTGTATAAAACAAACAAACAAACAAAAAACCCCAAACAAAAAAAACTTGTGTGTTCACTGATGTCAACAGGATCAAGTTCCCAAACCTCTAACACTGACATCCAAGGTGGCCCCCATTCCACCTTTTCTTCCATCTTCTCCCTGCGTCAACCTTCTATTTAAGCCGAACAGAGCTACTCACGTCCCTAGAACATACTTTGTCCTTTTTGGCACCAGACTTGTATATCAAAGCCTAAATAACCCTCAAGACTGATGAAATCTCTTTCCTCTATGAAGCTCTCCCCTGAACAACTTCTTCCTTCTCTGTTACTGCATGGGTCCCCCATTTAACATGTGACATTCCAAGCAGGATCTGCTTTTGAAAGAGGTTATTAAGATTCTTTACGAACGCGTGATACAATAAAAAAAGTTACTAGGATCTAAGAGGAGGCTATGATAGTACCTATCCCATAGGGTGTTAGGAGGATTTATTGAGCTAATACTTGTAAAGTCCTTAAAACAGTGTCTGGCACCTAATACACAAGTGTTTGTTAAATAAGCAAAACAAAAGGTACAAACAAGCATATAGTTCAAAGCTTTTTTTCCTCCCTCCTGTCTCCTAGCTAGCTACCCTGTTTCCTTTCCTAGAGCCCATCACCATTACTAGTTTCCTGGGTAGCCTTCCAAATACATTTTATACATACACCCGTGTAATTGTGTGTGTGTATGTTTGTGTGCTTGCACGTGTGAGCACCCACGTGCACATATATTTAAAGAGAAATGGTGTTTACATGCTCTTCTGCAGTTGGCTTTTCCCACTTAACTATATATCTTAGAGAAGGTTCCACTTCAGTACATATTGACCTGCCTCATTCTTCTTAATGGCTGCAAAGGATTCAATTGTTTGGATGTACCATAATATATATTTATTATCTACTCCCAGAATGCGGGCTTCCTGATGACAAAGACGATGTCTTATGACTCTCTGTAGCTTCCTCAGTGCTGATATAGTGCCTTTCAAAACCATTCTTTGCTTATTCGCTCAACAAACATTTAAGCATCAATTAGGCATCAGGAAGTCTCTAATAGGTTCTGGGGCTGCAGAAGTGAGTAAAACTCTGCTCTATGGAGAGGACAGTAGCCATGTGATTACAGCAGCGTGACAGTGGCTGTGATAAATGTACACATGAGACTCCCTAAGATCACAGACGAGGGGACTGTACACTTCTTAGAGCAGTCAGAGAAGGCTGCTTGGAGGCAACGCCGGTGCTGAGGCAAATGTGAGGGGAAGAAAGTGCTCCATGTGCAAAGGCTGGTTTGGAAAGTGGGATGAATAGGGTATTTGGGGGGAAGGGGCCCCACATGGTGTTTAGTCCTCACTGGGGTGCAAGGGGTGCGTGGAGGAGGAGGGAGGGACAGGAGGTCAGTGAGGTAAGCTGGAGCCAGGTCAATATGGACCTTGCGTGTCCTGCCAGAAACCTTGGACACAAGGCAGGTGGAATGAGGGGTAGGCATGGGTAGGTGGAATGAGGGCATGAGGGTGACACTGCTAACCTTTTATTTTGCCTATGTTGTTACAACTAAACAATCATTTATCATTACCAGGATTTTTAATTTATTTATTTTAAAGATTTATTTATTTATTTGAGAGAGAGTGAGTGCACATGCAAGTGGGAGGGGGCAGAGGGAGAGAATCCTTAAGCAGACTCCCTGCTGAGTGTGGGACCCCATGCGGGGCTCAATCCCATGACCCGTGAGTTTCCAACGTGAGCTGAAACCAGGAGTCAGATGCTTAATCAACTGAGCCACCCAGGCATCTCTATTACCAGGATTTAATAAAGGAAGGACTTTTAATATTCCTCAAGTAGGAAGGTAATTATTTCAGAACAAAAAATTACATTTTCTTTGATGACAAACTCACTACAGGATCATTATTTTTCTAACTGTCCTAAAGATGAGGACAATTTTGCTTCAGTTTCCACCCTGGCATTGGGGAACCGGTGCTGTGGTTGATGGGAAGGCATCTGAAGACAGAGGGTTTGAGAAACAAGTCAGATGTGAGGACAGCTGGAATGCAGAAGACCTCTTGGGCTGTAGGGCGTACGTCGGCCCTTGGGAGAAGCAAGGGAGCCTTCCGACTGTCCAATTACCCAGCTTCTCCCTGGTTTGCTCAATATCTCCTGGTCAGACAGTGTCAGTGTTCCAGGTGTCCTCACCACGTCCCCAAGCATGCAGCTGAACAAAATCAACCTCAAAGAGGGAAATGGATGCCTCAGCAGAAAAACACATCCTGCTGTCACCTCTAGTGCCTTCTATTCAGGTCAACACTGGATGGAACTGTGATGACATACTCAGCCAGACGAAGAGGCAGAGAGGGAAGGGTGGTGGCAGCAGGAACAGAAGATGGAAAGAGGGACACTTTTCACCGAAAGGAACCACCTATCCCTACTCCTCCACTGGGCTGTTCGAAAAACAAGGCAAGGAGGACGAAGATGTATATAATCATATATAAAATTCTAAATTAGGAGTACAATCATCATCTTATTTAATCTCTTGACAACCACACACAACAGGCTTGATAACCTTAGCTGGCAGATATAGACAGAATCTGAGAAAAAGGTCACAAGTCTTCATGGACTGACACTGGATTCCAAGCCTGGTCTGTGGGATTCTCTCCTGGTCCGTGGGATTCTCCATGGGGATTCTGGGAGCACTGGTAACTGACAGCATCCTATTGCAGGGCAAGAATTTACACCAGATTCTTCGTTTTCAATCGGGATTTGAGTCTGGGGAGGGTGTCTGGAGGGATATGAGGTATAACAGCATATAATTAGCCATGGGGAAATTCATTCTGAGAGTCTGCAGAGAAAATCCGGCATGGAGGGACAGAATAGAAATTTTTTTAAATTGGACCTTTCCATATAAAAGACTAATGAGAGACTGTTCAACAATGCAGTTCTCCTAAGTCTATAACTAAAGAAAAGGGTGTTTGATGGGGAAAATATATATAGCATTTGCATTCTTTTTGTAGGAAGAAAAAAGTATCCGATTTGAAAAACCTCCCAGAAAGGGCACCTTATGAGAGGGAGGTCTTTGAGCGCGGTTAATACCTCTATTTAAATGCTAATGCTAACCTATAGCTCTGGACCACACAAAAATGAAAGTTTTTCAAAGATCATAAAGCAAATTTAATTTCCTGAATAAAAGATTTTTTATTTCGGCAGAGAAGCGGATACATGGAATTGCACGAGAGGAATACCCTGCTGATCAGGGTAAAACCCAACTGGCAAAACCACAGTGGGCCAGGCTAATGGCAGGGACAGGGGGCTGCCTCTGTCACAAATCGGGGTTTCCCCTCAAAAGACTTCCCTTTGGAGCTCAGCGTTTGCCCCAGATTGTACCTGATGGAGGGTGTGGCTCCCCCCTCCCCCCTGCACCGACCGATGTGGAGGGAACACAGGTGTCTGGAAGGAAAGCTGGAGCCCCAGGCAAGGAGGAGGCATAAGTTGGGGGTGGGGGGGGCGGTGACGGTCACACGGTCACAGCCAGGCGCTACAGGTAAGTCTTGTAGTTTACTGTATGCAGGTTATATCTCAGTAAGAGCGTATTACCTTCCTCCCCCACCCACCTAAAAAACAGAAAAGAAAATGAGAGCAGGCAATAGGCCAAGTGTTGGGGTGGGTACTGGATATGTATTTTTAACTTAGCCTTGCATCCTAACATTATGACAAATGCTGATTTTAGGAACTTTGAAAACACTATGGGGGCAAAAGAAGCTCGTCACAAAAGACCACAAGTTATAGGATTCCGTTTATTTTATTTTATTTTATTATTTTATTTTTTTAAAGATTCTATCTATTCACTTGACAGAGAGAAAGACCACAAGTAGGCAGAGAGGCAGACAGAGAGAGAGGGGGGAAGCAGGCTCCCCGCTAAGCAGAGAGCCCGATGCAGGGCTCGATCCCAGGACCCTGAGACCATGACCTGAGCCGAAGGCAGAGGCTTTAACCCACTAAGCCAGCTAGGTGCCCCAGGATTCTGTTTAAATGGCATCTCCAGAAGGGGCAAATCCACAGACAGAAAGGAGATTAGTGGCTGTCAGGGGTGGGAGTCGGGAAACGAGGAGTGCCTGTTAATGGACACAGGGTTTCCTTTTGGGGTGATGAAAATGCTCTCAAATCACCTAGTGATGATGGCTGCCCAACCCTAGACCACACAAAAACCCCACATGAACTGCACACTTTAAAAGGGTTAATGTTCATGGTATGTAAATTATATCTCAAGCTGTTATAAAAATGCTAATTTTATGAACTACAACCCTGACTTCTTTAGCTATATGGACGATGTATACCCACAGCCAATAGTGGTGTGAGGATTGATCCATTCATCAAGACACCTGCTGCAGTTCAGTGTTCGCCCGGGACATTTGCAGAAAAGATTCTGTCAGCTGACAGATACGGAAACATTTTCACCAGCTTCCCTTTCCACCAAGTTCCCCTGAAATGTGCAGAAGCCATTGCACAGAATGCCTTTGAACTCC
>CM052887.1:77637803-77688877 GCA_028534135.1 Potos flavus | reverse complement strand
TAACCAAGGTTATCCCAAATACCCTGCCTCAAATTAGCGCTACTGGGCTGAGCTGTGGGAGCTAAGCAGGGGGATGTGGAAAAGAACAGGCAAGAAACCAGTAAGCCTTCAATCTATCCTTTCTATGGCGAGACTGTTTGGGCCAGTTTCCTGCCTCCCCCGCCTCCACACTTCCTTCTCAACAGTCTAAATTCAGGGGCAGAGGAGAGAACTCACCTGCTGCCCCAAAACTTATGGGAGCGTAGGATACCTGTTAAGAGTTCAAAACCAAAGGCCTCGACAGTCTGAGGCTCTGCTGGGAGATGTTACCCGTGACTTACGGGCCAGAAAGGAACCGGTACGTCTGAAGGGCCCTGATGTACCACCCAGGCAGCTGGCGGTGTCCCTCCCAGGGAAGGTTTGTACTTCTGCTGAGAATCTGTTTTACTGGGAAACGTTTCTAGTGTTTTCGAAGAGAAACATTTCAAGTGCAGTGGTGAAACATACATTGGCTGGTGACCCAAATGTTTCTGCAAATGTTTTCTCAGGCTGCGGGTGCACATGTTTACAAACCACTTGGGCAGCAAACCTTTCAGAAATACTTGCTTGGGGAGAAAAATCACAATGCTATCAAGTGCAGCCAGGATGTCATGAAGAAAATGCCTGTGTCCTTTTATATTCCATGTGACAGTATAGACACGACATGTCATGTGTATCTATTCCAGTTCTTGTCCTGTCACTAGCTAATGACTGATTGCGATCACAGCGCATAATGCCGCTGGACCTCAGTTTCCCTATCTGGACGCAGACATAGGTTAGACTAGAAAGATGACATCTGAACACCATCCCAACCCATGAGAGAGACTAAAGTGGGAGGAGGGGTAGCATCATTGTTATTATTTCCATTTTCCAGGAAAAGAAATTTATGCTTTGGAGAGATGAGCCCCCAGGTCATAGAGCTCATCAACAGGAGAGCTTCCAATCTTTATCTCCTAAGCCCCTAACCCTGTAACTTTTCTATCACACCACACAGGCCTGTGACCATTTTTCTGGCTTCCTGGGTGCCTCTGTACTGAACCACGGTGTCCCCGGTCATAGATGGCCCACATTTATTATTGGTCCTCTTAACTTTCATTTCTTCCCCACCATGCATTGTGTCACTCAATCTGCCCTGGAAAAAAACCATGTTTTTGACAAGAGCATCAAGCACCCTGGGAATGTAGTAGATGGAGCCTGATTTCAGTGCATATTCAATTGAAAGCAATAGTGGCTCCATTGTAATAAAAAAGCTTTATTGTGCTTTGTAATGAAGACACAAAGCACTTAGTTGAAATCACAGTCTTTTAAACTCATCTGCTTTACAGTCTACCACAGAGATGCAGCTACAAGGGGATTCAAAGGGAATTTTACAGCATGACTCCCTCACGATACGATAGCTCTGAGTGGGAACCTCGGCTTTGCCCAGGGGTACCTCTGGGGTCAGCGTTTCTCATCTTTTCTCTTGTCCTCACCGTGTTTATGGCAGGCACTCTCTGATCTTTCTCAATGCTTCTTCTACCTGTGAGGATTGACAGGCTTCCCCCAAAGCTCCATTATACATTACATGATCTCAGTCAGGGTATACAAACCCTGTCCCACCCACTTCTTTCTACACACACACAGCCACACATGCACACCGGAATATGAGACCGCTCACGCAGTGGGAGGAGAGGGAAATGAGGATTTTCCGGCCTTTAAATAAAGATTATAACTGTTGTTGGGCTGTATAAAGATACAGAGTAATTAAAAAGCTCTTCAAAGAATGGAATAAGTACATTAAATCCAGTTAAATAAATTTTCAGAAACACTGCAAGACATCCTTCTTGCCGTTTCATTCTCTTACAATTAACTGAAGAAGAATATCTCATTCTCCAAATGGAACTTTATGGAGTTTCAATAAGCCCCCTCAGCACTTATCTGAATCTTTAATTAGTTCTATAATATACTGATGATATCAAGCCTAATTAAATTTATATAGATAAAGCGCAATGAAATTCTAACCAAGTGAACTGGAAAGCATATATTAAATAGTAAATTTAATGGTTCAAGCTGATAACTACAATTTTCTATCAAAAAATTAAATTCAATTTACATGTTGTATTCAAATTGATTTTGAGTGTGCAAATTATTGGAAAAATCTCTTGAATATATCAGTAAAATTGCTAATTCTGTCTGTTTAAATATCAGTTATTAATGTCTGCATTTGCAAATAAGCCACACACATTTGCATTTTTACTGCATATAGTAAAAAATTATCTAAACCTTATGCCATTTTATTAAGAATACTAAGTGATTTTTCTTTTAGCTTCATGCATAAATTAAGAAGCCAAAGAAATGACTATTGGGTTTAAAGAAGAGCCAGCAATTCAATATATAGCAAGGCAAAGATGATACATACTTTTTGCTGACTAAAGCAGTTTATGTTACTCTTTGGGAACAAGCAATTATGATGGGAAAATCCTTCCTTATTTAGAATCCACTGGAATGGAACCATACACAAGGATCTGATGCCATAATCACAGGGAGAGTTGGACATACATACATTTGGCGGTGTTTGCCAACAGTTTTGGGAGGGGAAGGGAAACGTATTGTTACGTTTATCAGAGAGAAAGGTACACACCAGATGATCACATTTCAGCCAAGAAATATGCTTGGGAAGCAATATTAAATATTTACTGGATTAGTCAAAGAGAAGGCCCAACCACCTATACCGTATAAGATGATCAATAATTGTGCCATTCTTGGTTTTCACAGGTGACTGGCTACCATTTAGAAGCATTGGCATTGAACGTGCATCTTTTTCTTTGCTGACATACAAGAACATTGAAGATGTTACAAATATTGTTAATTAAGCCTCAGTGACCTCAGAATTAGCTGCATATTTGTACAAATTTGTGCATTGATTACTTGGGACCAGCCATTATCTGCTTTCCCCAAAACGTACCGTTATTATTCTTGCATTCCACTGGTTAGAAAGCTATCTTTGAAATGACCAAATATTTATTAAACACCTAATGTATGTCATGTGCTTGCATTACGGAAGATACCAATAATATGCTAATGATGTCAGAGAATAGGAAAATGAGTGTCAAGTAGTCGAGCATTCCGGAAAAGGGGAGATAGGTAGTGTGACGCATTTTGGAGTGGGAAGTTGGGGCGCCTGGGGGGCTCAGTTGTTAAAAGTGTCTGCCTTCAGTTCAGGTCATGATCCCAGGGTCCTGGGATGGGAGTCCCAAATTGGGCTCCCTGCCCAGCAGGAAGCCTGCTTCTCCCTCTCCCGCTTCCCCTGCTTGTGTTCCCTTTCTTGCCATCTCTCTCTCTGTCAAATAAATAAATAAAATCTTAAAAAAAAAAAAAAGAGTGAGAAGTTTAAGAATAAGTAAGAACAGTCAGAACAAAGGCATGGAGTCACATGTAAGGAGCACTGTGAGATCAACGGGAAGAGAAGTTTCTGGAATAAACAATGAGAGAAGAAGCTGGCCAGTTTCCTAAGAAAGGACAGTGAATAGGATAATTTTTATTCAAGCCTATAAAGTTTGGGCTGGATAATTTATAATAAAGTTGTGCTAAGAATGGAGCGACAAATTAATTTAAGGGAAACAATATCACAAAGGATGGCTGACACTAGAAAGATATAAATACCAGCTGAAGGACTGTTGTTTATTCCAAATATGGGAGGGCAGTGATGGTGGAAACAGTAAAACAGCAGCGGAACCTGGAACCTTCTGGAGGAAGAAAGAGTCAACGCATCTTTGTGTTTAACTGGATATATGCAGTTGACAAGACTGATGAATGAGCCACAGAGGGTGTTAGAAATTTCTATAAAGTAAAATCTAAGGGTAAGGTACTAAGGTTCAGCTTTGGCAAACCTTGAGCCGATTTTTACAGAGAACCAAAACCACAGTGAAAGAGCCTGTTAGTCTGTTATTAATAATTTGAAAACTTAAGAGGAAGAATTGCTCGGCCCTGATAGAGACGATGAAAGAGAATCGGGCGCCAACGCTTATCCAGATTTCCCTCCTGAATGGAGAATGCTCTTAAGCTTAGAAGTGGGAACTTGCTTTATGAGAGAATAAGATGAACTCTTTTCAAATGTAAACTCTTCAACAAAGTGAAAGCCTGTGTATTGTGACATTGTCTTCCCCTTGCTCCCCCCCCCCCCCTGCTGTTCATTCTGTTGGGGCAGCTAAGCACAACAGTCTGAATAGCTGGGGAGTCGTGGTCAGTTCTGAATGGGGAACTCTGAGGGAGGGCAGTGAAGAGGGCAACACTCAAGGCCTGGCAAGATTATATCATTTCCGCATTTCTATGATGGCCTGTTCTTATCCCTAACTTTTGTTAAGAATGTTCCAAGGATGAGAGGGCAAATGCAGAGGGTCAAAGAAAAAGGACTGGGACTGTCACAGCACTTTTGAAAATTCAGTCAAATCGCGGACTGCCTTGCCAGAAAACAATAAAATCGACATCAACACGGATTTTGCATCTAGTTTTGCGGTTTATGGACCCCCTGAAGCTCCATTATGCACTCCATGTGAGGGTTACACAGTTTAGACTCTAAATATCACACACAGACATCACCCCCCACATAGACACACAAATATCTGTATCTTCACATAGAGAGACTCATCTTTTCTACACGAGGCTTGCGCGTGCATGCACGCACGCGCACGCACACACACACACACACACAGCTATCCACGAATCAAGCTGCATGTAACTCTCATTCACCCACTTGGAATTCTGATTTATCAGGATCTCTGCTCACACCATCTGGAAGCAGGAGCGTGGGGCAATTTAAGGTGCGGGGATCTTTCCATGTTGCAGCCAGGAAATAAAAGGAGAAACCTCCATATTATCATAAGTAGGAACGCAGGTTATGGGATTTATTGGTATAGACACACATCTGCTTATCCTGATATGGGCTCTTTGAGCGCTCTGAGACTGCTGGGTAAGCCAGTGTTCATTCACCTTCATTCTCAGGGCCTCACCTAGAGCCAGTCAAGCCCTAGGAGGGTGTTGGTTTGAACTTCCAGCCCAGGGAGCGTATGAGAGCCCCTCGTTATTCCTGAAGGTGATATACAGAGACCGGGGGCATCCTGGGGTACTTGGTACAGGCCTCCTCCCACTACCGCTACCTGAAAAGATGAGGGCATGGGGGCCATGGGGTGCCGCGAAGGAACATAAGGTAGAAATAGGGAAACAAGTACAATAGAGATGAGGATAAATTAGAAGGAAGAGCCATGGAGAGCTGAGGAATCAGAAGGAAGTAACGGAGAATAAAATAATGTTTTGCAAGCAATTTCTCCAAAAAGATTAATTTGCCCACCTCATTCAGCTCAGCACTCTCCGACAATTTAAAAGACAAATTAGAGAGGCCAACAGCTTCTGAACAATGGACTTCACACAGGGGCTCTAGAAGAGCATCAAGGTAAATACAGGCGCCGAGAGGATCAATCCAGCACTGGGCGAAAACAGTCTTATTCTGCAACGTGTTATAGGCCCTGGAATTAACAAAGGCTTAAATCTTTCTATGTGTTTACTGGATCACCATGGGGGGGTGGTCCTCAGGCTGCTCCATCGTGGGCCGCATGTTAAACCCAAAACCCGGCACGACGAAGCTCCCCATCCGCCTTGTGCAGATGCCTCTCAGCTCCACGAGTTCAGACAGCCCCCATCTGCCAGATATGCTGATTCCTACACAATCAATACAAAATTCCTGAGCCTGGCACTTCTCAGACCTGCCTCCGGGAGGGAGCGGGAGCGGGATGTCTGCTCTGCCGCATGGGCCACAGAAGGGGAAGGAGGTGGATACGGCACTGGATTTCGTCCCCATCTCAACCTTTTGAAGGGAAGTTGTGGAAAGACAAGCTACCTTTTTTAGTTCCCTGTGACTCAGAGTGCTAGGCATTTTGCAAAGAACTCCCTACGTTCAGAACCAGTTGGTAAGTAGTAAGACGCCGAGGATTACTGTTTCATAACTGGAAATACTGGCACGAGAAATATGTGCTTTTTCAAGAACTTCCAGCGTTCAGAGAAGAAACGCAGAGGGGGAGCTAGCAAGACGAGGCCTCCACTCACGAGGAGCAATGGGGACAGCCCACTTCTAAATCGTGCCTAAAACATTCACGGCAGAGCGTGCGAAGCCATGGATCCCATGGGAAGACTGTCGTGTCTCATTGTCTTGGTGAAGGATGTGAAGGGTGCAAAGTCTAACACAGGGCCCTCATCTTGACAGATGGGTGTTGGAACTAATTGAGATGATACATTTGAACTTCTCTGAGTCTCTCTGCTAGAGAAATTCAATTATTATTGAATTACAATCCTCTAACGTATTTTATCCACCATCTCATGCTTTTTGATTATCTGAGCCTGATTTCTTTTTATAATTCAAAGTGTTTCAGTGAAGGAATAAAGTTACCATGGTCTCCTTCTGTGAGGAATCCGTTCCACTGAAATCCCCTTCAAGGGAGCTCCATAGGATTCAGCTCAGGGCTCTGTGGGAGCAGCGTGCAGTCTTTGACTGAGAAACCTTGGTCAAAAGCACGGATATCTTCACCCTTTGGTCTTTACCCTTGCTGCCTTTCATCCTCCTCTTGTTACTATATTCATGCTTCAAATGAGAATCAAATTCTTCTGCCTTGCCTAATTTGATTCACTTTTCCGTAATGTTGGCTGACCACCAAACACATAAAAACTGGGGGACCAAGTGCTACACATCCTCTTGCATGCTACCATAGGAAGAGTTAGCAACTGCTGACATTTTCCTTATATTTATACCATTGGCAGTTTCACTTAAGCCTTAAAACCACCCTAAAATGTAAGCAAATCACCTCCATTTTTAGAATAACTAAAGCATGGAAAGGTCTGGAACTACTGGAGGTCACGCAGCTACTACTAAGTAGTAGGGTTGGGATCTAAACCCTGGTTTGCATTTTGTTTCCACTTTGCCAAGTTGCAAAACAAGGAAGTTTTGAGAAGAGGCACAGAATCCTTCTCCCTCTCCAGAGTCCATATATTATCACATGGCTATAGATTATCTAAAGAGAGGATGGATCCTTTAGGACCTGTGAATTATATGAAGCTATTTAATCAAAGAAAAAATTTACCTGGCAGCTCTGAGGATCCCAATTTCATACTTAGCCAGAAAGAAAGAACCCATATTTCTAGATCTTAAGAGAGAATTCCTGAACAAGGCCAAGAGACAGTTACTGTGGTCCTTCTCCCTCTGAACTATGTCTATAATTGACCTACACAGACAACAACTTTTCCTTGGTAGGTCTATTAGTATGAAGTCTTATCAATTAAGAGAGAGATGAGGTAACAGTTGTCAGGCCGAAGTCTTAGGTTCATGCTAGAATACAAGTTGCCATTTCCAGGGACCTTCTGCCAAGTCAAGTCAGCTAAGTAGCTGTAAGAAGGAAGTGGTCCCTTTCTGTCGCCAGGGTCTGGTTTAGAGGAGGGTGTGTGATACAATTAGGGCCAGTAAGACATGAGAAGAAATCCGTTAGCGAGACTGCTTGAAGATGTTTCCTTGAGACAAAACTGAAGCACAGGGAAGGAAAACTGTCTTTTTCTACTGGATGTTTTTGTGATGCTTAGAAGTGTAGGAACCTGTCTGGGACCACAGAGGGGGCTGTGGAGCATGAAGCCAACAGATCCTGAGGAAGGAACAGCAGAGAGCTGACAAGTTTTAATAAATATACAATGGAGTATTATTCAGCTGTAAAAAAAAAAAAAAAAAAGAACAAAAGCTCATCATCTGCAACCACATGGATGGAGCTAGAGAGGATAATGCTAAGTGAAATAAGTCAGTCAGAGAAAGACAAATACTATTTGATTTCACTCATATGTGGAATTTAAGAAACAAAGCCAATGAACAAAGGAGAGAGACAAACCAAGAAAGACTCTCTCTCTTTTTTTAAACATTGTATTTATTTTTGCGAGAGACAGAGAGAGGGAGGGAGGGAGATCTCGAGTACAAGAGGTAGAGGATGAGCAGAGGGAGAAGCAGACCCCCAGCTGAGCAGGGAACAAGATTCAGGACTTGATTCCAGGACCCTGGGATCACGACCTGAGCCAAAGGCAGACGCTTAACCGACTGAGCCATCCCAGCATCCAAGAAACAGACTCTTAACTCTGGAGAACAAACTGATGGCTACCAGAAGGGGAGGTGGATAGGGGGATGGGTAACATAGGTGATGAGGATTAAAGACTGCATTTATCATGATGAGCACTGAGTCATATATAGAGTTGTGGAATGTTTTAAATGTTTTAAGTCGCTAAGTCCCTTCCCTCTATACTGTATGGAGCCAAATGTATCTAACAGATAAATTTGGTGTGAAAGACAGAAAGTACAGCTCTGCAATACCTCTCTCCTTTTTCCAGTATTTTATTACTTCGGTGTAAAAATGCTGCCCTCTAGAATTTAAATAATTATCTAAACCACTACGTTTACTTCCAACTCATCTCCTGCTGCATGACGACTGGTGAAAACCACAGAGGGCATTTACATCGTTGTGCGTACCGCGTATGGCTTGGTGCCAGGCCTGGTACTGTGTAGGGAGCACACTTCCCTCTCTATCACTCAGTCATAACCATTAGGCGTCTTCGAGAGCATGCTTCTGGAACTCTGCTTTGTATTTGGACCATGAATTTCTTGTGCAGTTTTTTTCCTCCCTCAAAATTTCAGATTGGCTTTTTTTTTCTTGTATTGTTTGTATTTATCATAGCTTAAGGTTTTTGTTTCTGTTGTAATTCTTAATCACACTATGCATCTTCTTGAGTCTTTCTACTCCCAGAGCTCTTTTCCTGGGGGTGTTGAATCCTGTCACCACAAACTGGACTGGATCCTTCTTCAAGCCTGCTTCAAGGCTGCCCTTTCGCTGTTTTTCTGAGTGGGATCGAGTGTTTTTTTAGACATCGTGTTTTTTAATTTTTTGATTTATTTACTTGCTTTGCTTGAATACATCTTTAGTTCCCCCAGAAGAAGATCATGAGAAGTAAATTCTCTGAATCCTTAAAATTCTAACCACGTCTTCACCTTGCCCTCAGCATGGCGGATATACCCTTTGGATATACATTTCTAGGCCGAAATCATTCTTCCTCAGAGCTGAGCAGGTATCACTTCATTACTTCCTAGCACTTAGTGCTATTGATCACAAGCCTGATGCTGGCTGACTTGTTTTTCTCCCTCTCTCGCTGAAGCTTTTAAGAACTTCACTTTTGGCACTGTGATAATTCACAAGGCTGCCTTTAGGTGAGGCTGTTTTTTTCATTCACCGTGGTGGGCACCCAATAGACTCTTCTACTGTGAAGACATGTGCCCTTAGTTTTAGAAAAACGTTTCTACCGATTCAGTAGCACTTTCCCTTTCCTTTCATTTTCTCATCTCTTTTCTTGCGACTCCAATTAGTTGGACGCTAGGCCTCTAAGTACAGCTTGGATCACGTTCCTAAAAAGCCTCTCCTCTTGATGGGAGAGCGTTCTGCCTGCGGGAGTTATGTGGGGGTTGCTGAAAGTGCTAACAGGTAAGTCTATTTCTCTTGTGGGCTGGCGGGTGGGGTGCCAACTGTCAGACGGGAAATCTCATTCTCTGATCACACACGAAGAGGGTCTGTTTTGGGGCTAAGACAGCCACATCAGATGCCCTGACTTTCCCCAAATATTTCCCAAGACGGCTCTTTCAGGAATAAATTCTGGGTGCCGGCATTTTAAAGGGGTGAATAAAATGTGCTATAACGACATTTTCATATTTGGACATTTTTCATTAATCCCTCTGTTTTCAGTCTCTCTCGGCATTCCCATTTTTAACTGCAGATTATGGACCTGGAACTTCTCCAAAGCACTCATTGCACATTCTAGCCAGAGGTTTTCCCCACCAGTTTACCCATTAACTGTACCCTGTCTCTTTTCCATCTTCCAGAAATCTGTTGACCACCTTCATTCACTCGTAAATCCCCTCCTATTCTTTCTCCGCTGTGGATGGATTCTTGTTTATTTCTCTGCGAAAGTACAGTCTTGAGGGCTGCCATCTTGAATCCTACATATTATTTAACCCTCGCAAGCTTTGAAAAATATTGGAGATGATGCAAAATGTTTTAACACAACTTTTAACATACAGTACTGAAACTCAGTGTGTGCTCAGGGAGGGCACAGTATTGCTTATTGTGGGCACCTAAGCAGGCCCACGGCGAGGGGGACGTGGCCGAAGCTGTCCATTGGGCTTGGAGGAGCTTCAAATTGCTATCAACTCCAGAAACAAGCCAAGAAGAGAGACACTGGGCTCTAATGTGTTGACTCATAAAGATGCAGGATGCTTGGAGTCCCCAGGTCTAGTCTCACTGAGAAGCCCAGCTGCTTCCGCAGGTAGCAAGGTGACTATCACAGTCCCCCCACCAGTGGAACCACCCAGCTCTGGGCTGAGCTAGTCCCAGCTGGCACCATCGCTATGAGGGTGGTAATGAGTAGCGGCAGTGCAGGGTGTCAGATGGCTTGGAGCCTGGGGTGGTGAGCAGCTTCTGCACCTTGATGTGGCGTGGAGAGGTGCCAATCAGCCCCATTAGCAGCAGGAAGACAGTGGCAGAGGCAACAGCTTGTGTGTGATGGTGATGACAGCAGCCATAGTGATGACAGGCTGGCAGCTGCCACCAACACCAGAGTGGCAGCCACTGGACAGTGACAGCAGCTACAACTGCAGGAGAAAGTGGTGACAGGCTTAGGGCGACACACAACTACCACTTTTTTTATAATAGACTGAAAATCACTTTCAATATACAGAATATTGCTTTCTAGGTAACGTGGTTAGAAGAAAAGACCTCACGATGCTTAAAGATGGCTGTGACAAGGTGGCCTCCTTCTAACACCAAGGTCAGAGAACCTTCTAAAGAGACTCTGTCACCATCTATCACTGATTCTGCATTTCAGCTTGCAAGAGGTGCATCTGTTTCTAAAAGGGCCAGTACTTCTAGAAGGGCTGTACTCTTTGTTGTCATCAGGTGGCAATAACGAGTCATAATTTATAATCCCAGATGGTTTGGGTTACTAGGGAGATCAGACATTCAGAATTTTAAATCATGACTTTGTAACTCATCTCACTGTCTGCTTATTAAAACAAGCTAAGCCGGGAGATTCACGAACAAATGAAAACTCAGAAAAATCTTTCTTGCAAATACAAAACAAAAGAATTCCTTACATTTCTTGCGCTATTCTTAACTTAATGGATCTATAATGGAGTCTCAGATAATTTCTCTTTCATTAGATGCGTCTATTTTAACTTGGGGATTGCTTTTTCTTGAGTGGCTTTCTGCATCGCTCCTTTCCTGTAATAAGAAAGGCTTCCTCCAGCTGGGATGGAAGGGTTTGCCACATTTGGAACTGGTAATACCTATCTCTACCCTCCCAAGTGCAATTTTCTCTTTGTCTAGCTGGAAGTTCTGTAGTCCTAATTAGCTCCATAATCAACTCTTAATAATGATTAAAAATAATCATCGGGAGCACTAAAAGCATTCCCTTACTTCCAGAGGCAGGGTCTGTCCTCAGCCACAGACAATCATTCCCTTTTGGGGGCGGGAGAGGGAGAGAGGGAGAGAGGGAAGGGAGGAGGAGAGGAAGGAAGGAGATAGAGAAAAAGAGTGAGAGGAGAGGGGGAGGGTGGGAAGGGGAAGAGAGAGGGAGAGCGAGGGAAAGAGAGTCGCTCCCTGTCATTCTTTACCACTATTCTCAATTTTAGTTCTTATTCGTTTTTTTAAAAACAGCTTTATTGAGGTGTAATTCACATACCATATAATTCATCCACTTCAAGTGTACAATTCAATGGCTTTTATCATCTTTATAGATAATGTACAACCATCACCACAGCTGAATTTAGAACACTTTCATCACCTCAGAAAAGCAAGCTTGTATCTTTTGGCTACCACGCCCTTCCCCCCTGCTCCCTATCCAGCCCTGGGCAACCACTAACCTACTTTCTGTTTCTATGGATTTCTCTGTTCTGGATATGAATGGAATCACAGAGTATATGATCTTTTGTGATTGTCTTTTTTCACTGAGCACAATGTTTGCAGGATTCACGCATGTACTTCACTCTTTTATAGCCAGATAATTATCCATTGTGTGGATAGACCACATTTGCGTATCCATTCATCCAGCAATGGACATATGGGTTGTTTCCACCTTGTGGTTATTACACATAATAATGCTATTTATGTACACATTTCTGTGTGGACATATGTTTTCATTTCTTTTGGGTATATACCCAGGAGTGAATCTGGAG
The DNA here is from genome assembly GCA_028534135.1 of Potos flavus. Classification (NCBI taxonomy): domain Eukaryota; kingdom Metazoa; phylum Chordata; class Mammalia; order Carnivora; family Procyonidae; genus Potos; species Potos flavus. The sequence goes on along the minus strand of CM052887.1, from coordinate 77,676,588 downwards.
TATATCCTTTCTTATCCTAATCCTCTCCCTCTTAATTGTTGTCCCACTGTATTGTTCTCATTACTGAGCCCACCCTGCTCCATCAGTACAAGCAGGAACCAGAACTTCATCTTTGAAGTTCCAGTAATAGTTAGCTCTCAAGTATGTTCAGAAGGTATGAATGGATGACCCCTTGCCAATGGATGACCCCTTGAGGTATGAATGGATGACCCCTTGCCAGCTGTCATAACCACCTCGAGCTACTTACTTACTTCTTTAGGAAACGCTTCAGATACTGAAATAGTTTAAATTACATACTTTTGTGCTTATACGTGGCTTTATTCATTAAGGAAATCAGTGATAAGAAGCTCCCAATCGTACATGGTTCCAAAGATGTGTAAGAGCCTGTTTTAAAAGGTCCACCAAGGTTGCTAAGGTGAAACAGAAGCTTAATGTACCATGAACACAGGAGATATCAAGCCACATATTCAGAATGAGACTACCCCTGTTATCCCTGAACATGAGAAAAATAATCCATTGGATGATCATGTCTTGGTCTAGACAAGGTCTATTGCTTCCTATTATCAAACTAAGGAAATGATCCAAGTAGACGGCCTATGTTCAAGTTCTGCTTTTCCTCCCTCCTAACAGCTTAGAAAAACCACTTTGAGGCCTAAGGGTCCTCTCACATCTACTCACTAGATATGGCGAGGTAGATGAGAACGTTCGAGAACATTCTTTCAAGGCAGACAGCAGGTGTCTAAATCAGACCAGATTCCTCTCAGGGAGAAAGTAAGAATCTGAAGGTTTTTATAAATGACCCCAACACTAAACCTCTGCTCTCTTTCGAATTGGTTAGCTATCCGGATTCTCCCTGTCTACCCAGCACTTTAAGGGTGTTCATCTAAGTTACTAGCATGAACTCGGGCTCAGGAAAAGAACCCATATACCCTGTGGAAAAATGTTCATTGGAAGCAGATTAGTACCCAAGTTAGCACTTAATGAGCCAGTGATGAGACTCAACCTCCCATCCTGGGCAACTGTACCATGTCTCCCGGTATGGGAGTCCAGCCACCCTCCACACCGACGCTGACCTAAGATACTCTGGTTCTTCTGCTAAAGATCCAACTTCCACCTCCTTAGCAGCAGGAGAAGTCTCCCCCTCCAGTCACTCCTTCTCACATAATCACAGTCCTTATATTTTGTTTTGACTTAGAGTTTAGTAGAATTCAGATGGTAATTGTGTTATCATTTCTACTTTAATTTGCTTAAGAAAAAAGATTCAAATTGATGTGGGCAGAGCAGATATTTATAGCTAAGAGAGAACATGGCAATATCAATATCAAAAGCTAATAAAATGAATAATCTTTCTGTATTTACTTAATAACAAGGATATGAGTATGTGCGGCTAGTGAACAGAAGTCGTAATTATTATCACGTAGTAATTTCTGTTTATAAAGAAGTGTCTAGCAGCAATATTATTATAGTCTTAAAGAAGGAAAACATATGGGTAGTGGGGTTAACAAGACACCCCTTGAGTTGTAAAAAACTAGGGGGAGGGGTTCAAACCACACAAAGATGGTGATGCTTCTTTTCTGGAGATTGCCTGCCACTGCTGGAGGACAGCACTGCTTCCAATGGGAATGTGAACACTGGGAAAGTTGACATCAGCCTCCAGGAGGCCCTGAGTCTTGGGGTGTGGGGTGGGGAAGGGGGAGTGCTGACCAAGGAGTCAGGAAACCTGAGTTCTAGTCCTACCAGGATCCTTCACTGGCCAGTTTCTCCATCTCCCTGAGCCAGTTTCCTGCCTGTTAAAGGAAGAGGACAGATGACACCATCTCGAAGTCCTCGCTAATGAAGAATTTCTAGGTTTCTATGAAGACGGTGTGATGTAAGAAATCTGACAGTCAGCTGGGACTTCTCTTGACCAAATTCTATACCCATTTCTGCCTTCTACTGCTTGCTCCTTTTCCCAGTCTCAAGGAAACTATAGGTAGTTCAGTCAGGTCAGTTTTTGCTCTTTCTCCCTCATACTCCCCCAATCCGCTGTTCAAAGGTTTTCAGACAGGGCCTGGGGAGGGAGCTGGGCTTGCTTTCCTTTCCTCCTTAGCGCACCAGAGAAGAGCTAATTAATTTATGTAGAAACCTTCAGCCTCACAGGAGGGCTATAAACACAGAAATGCAGATTATTATTATTTCTGGTAATTCAGCACCTGTTGTCAATCAAAGTGACAGAGGACAAGTGAATATATATTTTCAAAGGGCTTTTCTCTTAACCCTTTGATAACAGTCAGCTTGGAACTTTATTTTTCTAGGAGCCCCTTAAATACTTGAGACACCCAGCTGTCACATTCGGGTTTACAAAACAATTCTTCCTGGGATCCAACTAAATTGGAAAGTAAATGGTACGGCACATTGTAGTAACCAAGCGCCTGATTTTTTTAAAGGTACAGTTTAAGGATAGCAGCTGCATCCAAAAGTTAGACTTTGTAAACTTCTCTATCTTTAATTGCTTTCGATTCTGCAGAAAGTGACCTTTTCTCAGTCTATAATATCCTCCTCCTCTTAAATCTCCCCTCTCTCAAAGTGCAGCTCAAAACTGCATTTTTTCTCTATTTCAATCCACTCCTAGCAGCACTTCCGTCTAGCTCTTTCCATAAAATAATTTTTAAGTGTCTATCTCCTTTGGCACGTAATAAACTCAGTACTTTACTGCGTATGCCACTCACTTACTAAATTTTATTTGTTCAGCACAATGTTATCGGGGGATAGTTATATCTTGTCTTTGTTTTTCTAGAATCCATCCCACTTCTTTTGGTAAGAGAAGCTTTCCTTTTCTCTAGAACACTTCGTATGAGGTCCTAGTCTGACCGATCAGCCCCTCGCAACAGGTGTGGACACGTGATGTGGATCGTCCAATCACGACGCCCCTTCTTCCTGGCCACAGCAATTGGTTCGCAGAAGGACCTCTAGGAGATTTGCTATATGGATTTTGGAAGCGAGAGGGTTTCTCTTCCCTAACATTTTCTGCTACAAGTATGATATTAGTTTGGGGCTATTATTTTGGCCATATGGGGAAGAGATAGGCTATATAATAATAAAGCTAAGCAGATGTAAACAGAAGCAAGAGTTTGATGGATTAAAAAAAAAGACTGAGTCCTGTTGATACGGTTTGAATCCTCGGACAAAACTATGTCTAAAACCAATCACCGATCATTGGTCTAAAACCAATATCTCAGTTTCATGATTCAATAAATTCTATATTTTGGCATAAGCTAGTCTGGATTTGGTTTCTGCTCCTCACAACTGAAATAATCCTGACAAATACTTTGGATGCCTACTGTATCTGACACTGAACACTTAATCTGCAGCCTGAAGTTTAGACACAGCAGTAGCTAAATCCCCCAGGTAACCCCTGTGAACTATGCCTCCCATTATTCATGCCTTTACGTAGTCCCCTCCTACGCTAAATGTGGGCTAGCCCAGTGACTTGCTTTAACTGATAGAATGTGGCAGAAATGATACTGTGCTAGCCCTGTGTCCAAGACTTAAAAAAGGCCTGGCAGCTTCTACTTTCATGCTTTTGGGAGCTCTAAGTCACCGCGTAGGTAGTATGGCTGCCATGTTGGAGAAATCACATGGAAGAGTTATTTGGAAGGTAGAATCTTGGAGACTAAATGAAGAGAGAAATAGAGAAATAGAGGGAGCTAGTTATCCCGACACCCCAGCTGAGCCCAGGCTTCCAGCGACCCCCACCAGTCACACATAGACAAAGTAGCTTGGATGCTCCAGGGCCAGCTGCCATCGCCTTACAGCCATGGGAGACATCCCAAGGCAATCCGGCAGAAGAACTGTAGAGCTGAGCCCCAGTCCATATGCTAAATCAATAGAACTAATGTCATGGTTGCTGTACTTGGTACTAAGTTTGGGGATGATTCATTATACAGCAATAGATAATGGAAACGAAAGTATAAAACTGATAATTAAGTTTTCTCAGCTATGGGAGCCAAGCCTCAGGGCATGCAAACCAGCCAGTTTTGCTTTTGCTTTAAAAAATTAAAATTTCTTTTTTTTTTTTTTTAAAGATTTTATTTGACACAGAGAGAGACAGCCAGAGAGGGAACACAAGCAGGGAGAGTGGGAGAGGAAGAAGCAGACTCCCCGCCGAGTAGGGAGCCAGACGCAGGGCTCGATCCCAGGACCCTGGGATCACAACCTGAGCCAAAGGCAGATGCTTAACGACTGAGCCACGCAGGCACCCCCAAAAATTTAAATTTCTTGATGGATATTTAAGTATACTATAGAAATAGCCAAGATAAAGAGATACTGTATAACTTTATATAAAAACTTTAATAGCAATGAGTAATAATCAAATCAAAGCTGACATTAAAACCTCAATAGTAATGATTAATAATGTACAACTGAGCTTTGCTGAGGACTGAAAGAATTAAAAGCAGAAATTTACTCGATTCACTAGATTTTATCATGTATATGTATGTAACAATCAAGGTTGTAAGTTGCAGAGAAGCAATTATTGAAAGGATACTGGGTAAAATTCATAGGTGAGCCAGGAATACAGGAGAATCAAGATTTGTAAAGTGAGCAGAAATAAGCAAAGCTAGGCGGCAGTTGAGATCATGGTCAGAAGCACTCCAAAATCACTGCAAAGACAGTTTGCTGAAGATACCACTGCTTTTGCTGCTAAACACAGAACACTATGTTTTGCTCAGCTGCCCGCAGAACCAAATGTTGACTCTGCCATGGTCACTGCTGTTGCCACTACCCCAGGTAACTGGAAGTTGCCACCACTGCTGATACCACCTCATACGATTGTCCATTACCCCTGAACTTGGAGTCCCTAGCTCCCTGATTAGTCTGGAGTAGGTGCATCTGATTGGCTGGTTAGGTTGGGACCCCATATAGGAAGTAAGCCTGGACTTTGTGTTTTTATGATGGAAGATGGGCTCTGTCTCCCTCCAAGGCCATACTGTGGAGAATTCTCTAAACGCAGGAGATTTAGAAGCTACGTGGTCAAAAAATGACACATGTCAATCATATATCACTCCTTTTATTTTTCTTTTAAAACGAAGAGGTGGCTCAGTTGGTTGGGCATCCGACTCTTGATTTTGGCTCAGGTCGTGGGATCGAGCCCTGCGCTGGGCTCCACGCCTGCTTGGGATTCTCTCTCTCCCTCTGCTCCTCCCCTCCCACTCGTGCTCGTTCTCTCTAAATAAATAAACGAAATCTTTAAAATGACTGGGTTTTCTATTGCTAGAACAAAAACACCTATCTTCTTGCTTTCCCCTCCTTTCCAAATATGTAAAATTCATTGAAAAACCGTAATAGCTTCTTAAAAGCTATTTAAGACAATTTCATTTCATTAGTCACTGTATTACCACCACATGTAGGTGTTTGGATACTTGGGGAATTAGGGTTTATATGTGGCAGTGATCCCCCTCTCCCTGTGCTGTCTGGTCCTGCCTCCCTACCTACACTGGACACCCCCTAATGCTGCTGTGTGCTAGTCCTCAGGGGTCCTACACCCCTTCCTGCCTCTGTTGGGCCTAACAATAACTGTGATCATTCCTCAATAGGCAATAGGTGCTGTGACAAAATCTTTGCTCATTGTCTTTTTGGCCTCCTTTTGTTTATCCCCGCAAAACAACATTTCCTTTCAATTTCTTGCAGGGAAGATAAAAAATTGTTACCTCTCCTTGAAGCCCTTTCAACGAAGAACACTCCGTCATCACCATTTAAGAGAGTCTAGAAGATCACTGAGGCTGTGGTATATCTTCTTGAAATACTAATGCAGTATATTGTCATGAGCTGTATAGAACAATAGCTAAAATGCAGATAGAGTTGGCTCTGAATCATGGCTCTGTCAGTTGCTAGTTGTGTAGACCCTGGGTTACTTAATCTTTCAGATGCAATTTTCCCATTTGTAAAATGAAAATGCTAATACCTAGCACACTCGGTTATTATAAGGATTACATCAGATAACCTGTGAACATCACATAAGAAGAGGGCCTTACACAAAGTAGGTGCTCAATACATAGTAATTATTGGTAATAATGTTAACAGTAATAGAATAAAAAATATTTAAGCAGTTTGTTGTTACTATCTCATCTTACTTACATGTGGAAAACTGAAATGCTATGATAGAATTACAGTGTTTTAAAAACTCCACGATGCAGCATGGGAAGAAAATAAGGGGTTACAGATGTAATCAGAGATTCTGGTTTAAACTGAGATATCATATTGCCACCAGTTTTTAATAGACAAAATACAGTAAAAAATAGACATAATGCTGAAACTATACTAAACACAGTAGTATTCTTCGATGATGGATGGGATCTTCCAGTCTCAGGGGCAAATATCATGAACACCAATGATCATTGCAATGAAAAAACTCAGAAGTCCCAGTAAGTATAATTTTCCATACAGAAGAATTCTCCAATAGACAACAAATTAATAAATAAGATAAAAAATGAGACAACCAATTCTCACTGCTCTTCTATTTGATTCTAAATATAAATGACAGCTTGAAGATAAAGATTAATATTGGAAAGGGAAAAAACTATTTTTCTAAAGAAGGGAGAGCTTGATCCAGGAGATTAAGCAAACCTTTGAAGTTAGGATTTATGATGGCTCACCAGTCATGAATGGACAAGATAGATTCAACGGAACAGAAAAACTTAATACTATAGGAGTTAAAAAGAGATACGAACACGTACAGTTCACGTTTTTAGGGGTGAGCCAGCCTTAGTGCTAACAGTAAGGGACCTACCTATGATAGTATGTGATGCTGGCCAGGATATCGTCCTCACTACTGTATCTGCTTGGGTAAGGACCTCTTCTAAGATAGTTGTGAAAAGGAAATTTCTCTCTTATTCTACAAGCAAGCTAACAAAGGGGTCAGTGTCATCCAAGCAGATCTGCACAGGCCCTATCGAGGAAAGGGACCCCAGGAAAGGAGCTGTAGCTTTCATTGGAAATTTTTCCTTTTTTTCTTCCTTTTTTTCTTTTTCTTTTTTTAAATTAAAAAAAGGGAAAAGAGCTATTAGAGGCTCTTTGGCTTCAGGGCCCGTAATTTAAACATATGCTATTGGTGGAAAGGAAGCTCAGAATGCCCCAGAGCACATTCTTTCCCTCTGCACCACAAACAGTAAATATTTAAGGCTCATTAGAGAAACTGGCAAATAGCTAATAGCCAATAGCTACAAAACTTAACTAAGGCAATCAGTTCCCTGGCAGACATATGCTTCCCTTGTTCAAATGTTAGTTATGTGTCATTATCATTTCAATACTTTCATCCCCGGAGAACTAGGAAACCAAGAAAAGAAAAAGGGGAAATTTCTGAAAACTGAAAAGTAAAAATGCTCCTATGCTATATAATTAAAGTTAACAAAAAACACAGACCCACTGCCACGTACGCGGAGTGGAGCGAGGCTGAAACTTCAGATGACTGATTTATCACAGCAAGTAATTACTTTATGTTTTTCACAAACATTTGAAACCTATTATTACTTTCACAGCAGCACACATCAACAGAAGACTGTCACCTAAGGGAGAAATGGGGGAACTGGGCTGTAATTAATTTCTGCTTGAACATATCCATGAAGCCTTTAATGTTGTCAGTAACATGCTCCAGCCCCTAAAACCCCCCAACTGCTCCCTCCTTCCTCTGTCCCCCGTACCCCCAAAACGTTTCGCCAGTGTCTTTGTGAAAGAGACTGCCGCAAGGAGAAGGAGATGGGGTGCTATTGCTTGCGGGACAGGGGAGGCCGGGGATCTACTCCTTCCCCTGACCCGGGTATAGAGGGAGAGAGAGAGAGAGAGAGAGAGAGAAGTCAATCAAGAGCTGGCCTCCCCTCCCCCCCATTCATTCTCTCTCCTCATTAGATTTCATCTGCGATCGAGCAAAATCGAAGGTGGGCAATTCCTTGGAGGAATTTGAACATGTAGATACCAGGCAATGGAAATCATTACAGCAGCAAGCGAAGCCTAGATCTTTAAAGGTTAGAACACAAAGATTAAGAGTGCCTCCAGGAAAAAGTGAAATGGCCGATCTGAATAAAACCTTTCCATCAACTGGAAAACCACAGCACGGCAAAGGAGATGAAGAGCTACAGCAAATGTGACATTTATATTTTTGAGCACCTACATGTTTATTTTTTGAATTACCGTTCTGAGCCTTATAGGACCTTTATAGGTCACGCAAAAGCAGTAGCCAGCTTCTGTCGGTCTTACTCTCCAGGAGGTGTGGTGAGCAAATGCCACAACTGCGAGCTGGACAGGAAGAAACTGGACTGGCCTCCCCTCCTTCTGTCTTCATTCCTTCATATATACACATGCCTTCATTTGTCTGTCCCTCCAGTCATCAAGTATTAAAAGTGCCTGTTATGTACTGTGTACCTGAGAAATCTTTACAGTACTTTAAGGAATTAGATTGAAGTTAATTTGCTTCCCCTCAAAAACCTTTCCTGGGATAGAGTCTTCTGAGAGCTAGTGGCCGAGGCCGGGCTCTGGGCCTCTGAGCCCTATGTCTGGCTCTACCTCGTACCAATCTGGGCGAGTCGTGTCTAGAGTGGATCTCCTACTCAGAGCCTTATTTTTAGATAAGGAAACTTCAGCTAAGAGAGCGGAAGTGACTTGCCCAAGTTTATACCACAACCGTAGATTGAATCTGTTTATTGGCCTTCTACTACATCAGCGAAGTACTAGTTAGTTCACCTCAAAACTTCCAAAACCACAGTTTACTCTGCCTCAAAATAGTCATCATTGTCATCATCATGGCGCCTGTCCTGAGGGGTGACGCTAATGGCTCCACGTAATCCAGAAAAAGGCTTTCAGGCGAGTTTTACTTTGCCTGCCTGCAGCAGGAGGAAGAAGGAGTCTGGGGGACTAAAGGAAGATAAGGGGCTGAGAGAGAAATGGCCTACTGTGAGTCTCAAAGAACATAGGAAAGGCCAGTATTTCTCTGAGAGAGTCCAAGAGCTACCCGCATCAGGCTCTCCTGGGCACTTGCTAAGTAAACGGCAGATTCCTACTCCCCACCCCACCATGAACTTTCTAGATTTGAATTTTTAGCGATGGAGTCAAAGAATTCCACTTAAAAGAAGTCCCCAATACCATCTAGCCTTTGAGAACCATTTGGTTCATCTGCTTGGTGTTTTAAGAGTACAGATGTGTATGTCTTTGGGATTAGCGATGGAGTTTACCCATGATATGATCATGTGCTAGCTCTAATCTGTGGTATGGTTCTGAGAGAGTGTTTTTTTTTTAGATTTATTTATTTGAGAGAGAGAGCGAGCGTGAGCGAGCACACATGTGGGCAGGGGGAGGGGGAGATGGAGGGAGAGAATCTCAAGCAGACTCCCTGCTGAGTGCAAAGCCTGATGCCAAAGTGGGGCTCCATCTCACGACCCTGAGAGTGTGACCTGAGCTGAAGTCAAGAGTCAGACACTTAACAACCGACTGAGCCACCCAGGCGCCCCACGAGAGAGTGTTCTTGAATGTCAAGTACTATTGCTCCAGCACGGTTGCTTGGAAGGGGGGCAGACCAACAATGGGCAGTACTGAGAACCAAACAGCTAAGTAAAACCAGCCCTCCCTCACACATGCCAGTGCAGGAGGGGTCTGCAGAGCCCTCTACAACGAAACTGCTAATTAAAGCTAATTAAAAGTGCCAGAGACCAGAGCTTGATGGAAATCAAGCGGGAAAGACAACCAGAAAAAATAAAGGAAAAGAAAACGTTCGAGAGCCAAGAGCCTAATTGAAAAATGAAATCATATTTTAGTTAAACAAAGCAAACAGAGACCCAATATTTACCCAATGAGAGCCCCGATTTCACATTGCTAAGAACATAGAGACTTTGGTATTGGACTGATCAAAGTTTGAATCCTAAAACTCTTATTATTATGTAAACAGAATTTGCTTAGCCTCTTTAAGCTTTAGTTTTTTTCATCTAGAAAATGAGGTCATAATAGTTACATACGGAGTTTCTTTTCTTTTCTTTTTTTTTTCTAAAGCTTTTATTTATTTATTTGACAGAGAGAGAGATCACAAGTAGGCAGAGAGGCAGAGAGGGAGAGGGGGAAGCAGGCTCCCCGCTGAGCAGAGAGCCCGATGCGGGGCTCGATCCCAGGCCCCTGAGATCATGACCTGAGCCGAAGGCAGAGGCTTTAACCCACTGAGCCACCCAGGCGCCCCACATACGGAGTTTCATATAGAGTTTCGGGGAGGATTCAGTGAACCAGTATAGGCAAAGCACTTCTTACGGTTCATCTCATGTATTGAGTTCAATTATATGATAGTAATAATACTTGCTCTGCCATCATCACTGCAAGAAAGTAATTTAGGCCTGTAGGTAGTTTATACTGAAGTCGGTTGTCTTCTAGAAGCTGTCCTTGTTTCAGTGAAAGCAGTGTGGAGTCAAAAGTCTAGGCACATGTTTACTTCTTGGTTACATACTTATATTTAGCTAAGGATGCTCTCCGAAACATACATGGAAATTCATATTTATCAAACACTTTGAAACGCAAATCACATTCATAAACATTTTAGATTGCTGTTACAGAGCAGTAGAGGGGAAAAAAACCCACCCAGAAACCAAAAACAAAACACAATTATGGTAACTAGTCATAAGAACTGTCTAATGAGAAAGGTGCTGGGAGGAAGTCTGGCCTCGATATGGTTTGTATGAGGTTTAGCGGTTTTCATGGCTACAGCAAATGCGCCTGTTTCATACGTTTAAGCACCAAAATTAAACACTGTATCTTCATTTAGAAAACAAGAAAGGTCAGCTTTCGGCCTCCAGTTTTTCAGTAAGAATTCTAATAAAGTCAGTAAATGATCATTCTTGGGCTTAAGTCAAGAACAAGCTTCATATCTTTTTAGTACATATCTTTTTAGCACAATCATTTCCTGGCAGAAAAATGGCCTCGCTGGTTGAATTAATTTAATTTCCTAACTGTGACAACTACAAAGGTAGTGCAGGGTATATAAATAGCACAATTTGATGAGAGATTTTGGGCAAGTCACTTCTGATTTCCAGTCCTTGGGATCTTTATTGGAAATAATACCGCCTGTCATCTATGCTAATCTCTGAATCATTCCAATTCCAGCACATGTGCTACAAAGGGAAGACTACAACTATCTGCCAATAATCTTGAGGAGCCCTGAATTATACATTGACATTATATATGTACAAGGTATTGTGACATTAATTGAGCATAATCAAAAGAATTCTTACTTAATCAAAGCCTCATACATAAGATATGACCAATCAAACATCAATACGGACAGGTATTACTTTTGAGAGCTTTATAAATACTCATTTTGGGGGCACTCTATGGGGGATAAAGAGCCCCCATTAGACAATTAGCAATCAGTTAGTTGCTAGAAGGTATGGAACCTACTATGAGTGCAATAAACACAGAAAAAGTAAATCAGTAGAAAGAGGGATGGTCAGAAACAGCATAGAGCAAGGTCAAATGAAGGTTTAATTAGGGAAATGTAATATTATTTATGTCTACTTATACAAATTTTAAAGAAAGTTTTCTCAGAGATTAAGCCATATAAATTTTGTTTTCTAATTAAATTTTATTAATGGGTATATTTTCTTCTACCAGGCAGCAAAAGCTATTTAACCTATCATATTTTCAAATTTACTAGGGCCCCCAGGAAAGTCAGGGCTAGCCTTGTATCACCATTAAATTCAAGAGATATAACACAATTTTTAGGAGGCACCATTGTTAAAAGAATGTGGGTAGCAGACTAATCTCTCCTATAAAATTTATCACAAATCCACATGATTAATAATCTTGAGTTGAAAATCTGGAGTTTTACAGGTAAGGGTTTGAAAAAGGATAGTCTATTCCAGGATTGGAGAAGCAGCTAAGACCAATGCCAGAATAAAGGTGGGAAAAAAAAAAGCAGAGAAAAATATATGAAAAATATATACATATGTAATTTTTCAGAAACAGAATTGCTCTTCCTGCAATCAAATGTCATTTTACTCAACAGGTGGGGGCATTTCATATCTTCAGCTGAATTACCTCCAAAGCCTACTTCAGCGGCAGTACCCACTCTTGATTCCCGGGAGCGATGGGGATTTACGGGACCACAGATATTCATCCGTCTGGATGTCTGTGGGTATTTCCAGTAGATGGCAGCATGGCATTGCTAATTCCTGTCAGGCTACACCCTGGTCAGTCCAAAGAGGAAAACCCGTACCTCTGCTGCAGAAAATGAAAGGGCTGTTCCTGGCGCAAGAGGTTTGTGGCCTTAACAGCCGTCTTGGAAGGAAATTCAACATTTTCAGCCATGCCAGAGATCATTCTTGGCCTTAGATACAGCACAAGGTCAAGGATAAAGGAGGGGTCTGAGGTGATATATATTGTTTCTAGGCTGAATCTAGTCACTCACTCTGTCACCCGGAGGAAGCTCCTAAACAACTTGCGTCAAAGAGGAGTCCGAGAGGTTAAAATGGGACGATGCTTTAATTTACTGGGAAGAAAGGTGCTACATCAATTCATGGGGGAAAGGACCAGTTCTATGCAGCAGCACGATCACACCCTGTCCTTTTCTGCTCTTGTACCTTCCCTATCCTCGTCTCATGCCCTTTACATGCTGGCATTCCCCAGGGCACGCTCCTCTGTCCACGGTGCTGATTTCCTCGAATGATTTCAAACTACAGCCCTAGGCTGATGACTCTTCACTTCTGTTGGTTCAGTACAGCTCCTCCCGCCCCCAGCTTCTAGCTCACATGTCCAGTTGCATATTAGACATCTCCACTTGGAAATTTCACTGGCAGCTTACATTCATCACATCCACTGATGATCTCCAAACCTCTCTCTCCCTCCTCCTGGAGGCTTATCTTTTTTAAAAAAATACCTAATTGGCTTTATTCAATGATTTCTGAATCAGGTGGCATCCTATCTAGCAAATGGAAGGGTGCTCCTAGGACCCACTTAGATACCCATGTCAGAAAGTACCCTGATTCTTTTTTCTTTAGTCTCATGGTTCCATCATTCTCTAAATCCTGCCAATTTTAGCTCCTATGTATCTCTCAACTCCATGTCCTCCATCTCCCCCAATTTGGACCTGATTTGGGCCCTACGCCCTCTTGACAATCACCTTCCACTGGGTCTGCAAGGCCTGTGGTTGATCATCCTCCTATCCATTTCCCACTTAGCTGCTCAAGTAATCTACTTAGAATACAGATTGGATCATCTTGCTCTTATGCTGACTCCATTTACCCTACAGGATAAAGTCTGAACACCTTATCATTCCTCCCCCCAACCCCCGCCCCAACGAGAATCTTCTACCACTCTCTTCCTCAAGCATCTGCCCCAGTCACCCTGAACTGCCCTCTCTGTTCCAAATGGCTCCCTCCCCATCCTGAATAACTGCTTCAGATTAATATGAAGTTATCACCTCCTCCAAAAATTCTGCCTTGATCTCCTACCTTCCTGACTGCGGGAACTCAAAAAGTTAGATATTTCCAACACAAAGTCCCCCCAGAGATGTAAGTATAAACCATGGGCTACTTATTGCCTGTGACAGGAAGCTTTCAAGCTTTAAAGTTCAACTTCTTTTTTAACAGCCTTATTGAGATATAATTCACATACCATACAATTCACTCATTTAAAGTGTACATTTTCTACGTCCTTTTGTATATTCACAGGGTTGTACATCCATCAGCACAATCTATTTTAGAACATTTTCATTATCCCCAAAGGAAACCCATGTTCCCATTTTCTCCCGACCCTCCAGCTCTAAATAACTGCTACTCTATTTTCTGTCTCTATAACTTTGCCTACTTTGGACATTTCATATGAATGGAGTCATATACTATATGGTCTTTCATGACCAGCTTCTTTCATTTAATGTAATGTTTTCAAGGTTCATACACATTTGTCATTACGGATCAGTACTTTTCTTTTATTGCTGAAAAATACCCGTTGTGTGGGTTTATCACATTTTATTTCTCTATCGGCTGATGGATGTATCCGGGTTGTTGCCACTTTTTGGCCATTATGAAAATTTGTATAAGATTTTTATGTAGGTGTATGTTTTCATTTCTCTTGGGTAATACCTAGTAGAGGAATTGCCAGGTCATAGGGTAAGTCTGCAGTAAGTCTAACTTTTTGAAGATCTGATGAACTGCCTTCCAAAGCAGCTCTTCCATTTTATATTCCAACCAGCAACGTGTGAGGGATCCGGTTTCTCCACATCCTCTCTAACACTTGTTGGAGTTGGACTATCTGTCTTTTTGATTACAGCAATCCTAGTGGGTGTAATATCATTATCTCATTGTGATTTTGATTTGCATTTCCTTAATAACATCTTTTCATGTGTGTATTAGCCATCTACATAACTTCTTTGGAGAAATGGCTATACAAATCCTTTGCCTATTTTTCAATAGTTTTTTTCCAATAGTTTTAGACTTACATAAAGATTGAGAAGATAGCACAAAGATCTCCCATATAACTTACACCCAGTCTCCCTATTATCAACATCTTATATTAGAGTGATATCTATATCACAACTAATGAATATTGATACATTATTAACTAAAGTCCATAGTTTATTCATATTTTCTTAGTTTTTACATAATGTCCTTTTTCTGTTCCAGGATCCCATCCAGGACACTGATTACATGTAGCTGTCATGCCTTCTTAATTATTAATTAATTAATAATAATCATTAAATATATTTGTTTATAAATGTTTTATTTATACAAATATTTTCATATAAGTATATAATTATTTATATATAATGCATATAAATATAAATTTATATTTATATAATATTTATATTAATATTTAAATATATAATATAAAATATTAATATATAACAATATACTTATTTTTATATTTTATATATAAATTATTATTATATAAAATATATAATATATTATATATTTTATAACATTTACAGATATAAATTTATATTTATAAATATTATTAAGTATAATTATTAATAAAGATTTTATTTGAGAGGGACAGAGAGATAGAGCAAGAGAGCATGCGTGCACATGGGTGGGGGGAGGGGCAGAGGGAGAGGAACAAGCAGACTCCCTGCTGAGTGTGGAGCCTGAAGTGGGGCTTGATTCTAGGACCCTGAGATCATGACCTGAGCGGAAGTCAGATGCTTAACTGAGCCACCCAGGTGCCCTGTCATTCCTTCTTAGTCTTGTTTTGGCTATAAAAGTTTCTCAGACTTGCCTTGTTTTTGATGACCCTGACAATTTCGAGGAGTATTGGTATTTCGCAGGATCCTCCTTTACTGAAAACCCTCTGATGTTTTCTCAATAATATGGGGGTTATGGGTTTTGGGGAAGATCACAGAGGTAAAGTATCATTTCATCCCCTCAAATCAAGGGTATATCCATCAACATGGTTTGTGCATGCTGGTGTTGACCCTTTATCACCTGGCTGAAGTACTATTTGTCAGATTTCTCTTTTTACAAAGTTGCTTTCCTCCCATTGCTTATGTACTCTTTGGAAGGAAGTCCCTAAGAACAATCTATACTTAAGAAGTGGAGAGTTAGTTTCCTTATTTAGGGTAGTAGCTACATAATTCATTTGGAATTCTTCTGTATAGGAGATTTGTCTCTTCTTCCTCACTTATTAATTTATTCGGTCATTTTACTTATATCACTATGGACTCATAAGTATTTATTCTATACTTTGTGTCATAATCCAATACTTTATTTTGTTGCTCAAATTGTCCCAGCTTTGGCCATTAGGCTCTCTTTTAGTTGGCCCTGTGCCCTGTGACACATTCCCATCAAAGTGGGGTGTGTGTGTGCGTGCGTGTGTATGTATAGTACTTCTTTAACTTCTGGATGCTCCACGCTCATCTTATATACTTTCTGTCCCAGGCCTAGAATCAGTCATTTCTCCCAGAAGCCTTGGTTCTTTTATTAGAGAAGCGTATTAGAAACCAAGATCTGGACACTAGGTGTGCTCGTTGTCACTGGGGTGCCCTTACCTATTCTTTAATTGGGTTATTTACCTTTGTATTATGGAGTTGTAAGAGTTTTCTATGAATTCTGGGTACAAGTCCCTTATCAGATGTATGATATGCAAATATTTTCTCCCATTCTTTCAGTTGTCTCTTCACTTCTTGATTCAGCCTCTTATTGAGTTAAACAAATACGGTGTATTGTTCTTCTTCATATAAACCTACGTCCTGAGGAGGCATTTCAGGCAAGATTTCTTTCTCTTTTGCTTTCCAGATTCCAAATGGTTCCTTCTTTACCAGTGGGATTTTTCTGTTGGCTACTGTGAAGATGTTCCTATGTATGTGTATTACACATAGAAGATATAGGTTAAATAAACTGATTAAGTAAACATACATAGAACAGCTCCAAAGATAAACCAGAGTTGCTGGAAGGGGGTCTAGGGCTAGAGAAGGGAGGGGTGGAGCACAGAGGAGCAGAGACTGCCCTTCCTTAAAAATAAAACCATTTGGTGTCCTTCTAAGAGAGATCACAACTCCTCTTCATCATGGGAAACACATGATGAATAAATATGCTGGGAAGAGCAGGGCTTTCTTAGTAACCATTCAATGAGAAAAGAGAGGGTGCCTATTTGGTCTTTTATATATCACACCAGAAACACTCTAATTGCATGTTTGTTTGTCATGAATGCATCAAACCCTACCACAGAATTGAGTAGTGAGAAGCCTGTTCCCAAAGCTTGTTTCTGCACTAGGTAAGTTGTGTAGAGAGGATTAAGGAGGACAAACCAATGCATTTCAGCCCTCTTGTCAGGTCCACCAGTGTCCCAATTCTCTGTCCTGAGCTAACTTAAACTACTAGCACCATTTGATACAGGTGAAGACACTCTCCTCTTAAAACACTTACTTCTGGGACAAAGACCTCTCTCCTACTTTCTTCCCTGCTCCTTCTCAGGTTCCTTTGCTGGTTTGTCCTCAGCACTCCAACATCTCAACAGTGGAGTACCTATCCAGGGCCCAATTCTTGGATGGCTTCCCTTTTTTATCTGCTTGTGTTCTCAGTAAGATCTCATCTCTCATTCCATCTCATGGCTTTAAATCCCATCTACCCACTGATGATTCCCAAACTCTTATTTCCAGCCCAGACCTCTTGCCTGAATACAGATTTGTACATTCAGCTCTCTCTTTATGATTTCTACTCAGATGTATAATATGCATCTCAAACTTAGCATTTACAAACCCAAACCCAAACCCAAACTCTTCCTATCTTCCCTGTTTCCACCTCCCCAAACTCTGTCGTTCCCAGTGTCTTGCTCATTTTCATTTCAATAAATCAAAACTCCATCCTTTGAAATGCTTAGAACAAAAACTTTGGAGTCATTGGTTTACTTCCAATCCTTCAGCAATTCCTGTCAGCTCTGCTTGTAAAATATATCCTAATCTGACCACTTCTCATCTTCTGCAGTGCCGCCATCTTGGTTCGAATCACCACTATCTTTCACCTAGGTTATTGCAGTAGTTTCCTGACAGCTCCTTCTGCTTTTGCTCTTGCCTGCAACCTCCTCTCCCCAAATGTCTACTTATAATGTAGTAGCCAGGAGTGATTCTTTTACAATGTAAGTCACATTATGGCAGTCTCTGTTCCAAACCATCTGATAGCTTCCTACCTCACTCCAAGTAAAAGCCAATGTTATGGCAACAGTCTTCAAGATCTCAGCTTCTTAGATGAAATCTGTGACCCCATCTCAGACTCTTTCCTTTGCTCATTCACTTCATACATACTGGCCTTTCTGCTGTCCTTTAAATGCCAAGCGTACTTCTCCCTCTGGCTCTTTCCTCTTACATGTCTTTTCCTGGTATGCTCTTCCCCTAGAGAGCCACATGGCTTGTTCCCTGTCTTCCTTTAGGTTTTTCCTCAATTGTTACCATATCATTAAGGGGTTCTGTGGCCACTCTAAAATTGTGGGTTACCTTTGTTATCCCCTGGCATACGCTCTTCCCCTTCCCATGCCTGATTTTTCACCATAGCATATATCACCATCTGAGATACCTTTTACTTATTTATTTATACTTATTTATTAGCCTGTCTTAATTGCCTGATTTACAATAATGTAAATTCCATAAGGGCAGGACCTAAAGAGAATACACACTCAGTAAATATCAGTTGAATGAGTGAATGAAAGAATGAGTAAAAGCGTGAGGGAGCTTTCTTATATGTTAGAACTTCCTTTACTACTTCCTGAATCTAAGCTTTCATTTCCTTATCTTTGTCAGATTTAAGATGAGAGATGCCAGTCCAAAGAAAATCAAAATGAGAAAAAAATCGAGGAGAGACGAAGCCTTGAAGGAAACCAGAGGTGGCAGGAGAGATGTAGGAGAAAGAGAACTGTAAAGGGAGAGTCAGATGTAAGAGGGAAAATGTGGGGAGAGCGGGAAGAACTAGGAAAAAAACTCCGGACTCATCTACTTGAATAATGGCTTCACTTAAAGTACAAAGATTGTCGGATCCACTTTGGGGACTTCAGTGCCCAGCCAGACTTCTCCCACGACGCAGTGCCTGGACTCCTGGGTTGTTTCAGAGACTCAGTCTGGAGAAGTGCATGGCAGCTCAGGGGAAGATGATTTCTCATGAAAGGAACTAAAAAAAGCCCACTCAAGAAGCCCTTCCATTTTCTAGTTAACCTGCAGTTATTTTCAGGACAAAGTATTGTCTTGATTCTGAAAATGTTCAATGGGGTTAAAAGGGTCAAAACCATAGCGAAGATCATTATCATGGGGTACAGGGTTTCTCTAATTTTGGTGATTATGCAGGTTATGCTGATCCTTTGCTCACCTGAGATTTATCCTCCTATTGGAGATGAGAGTAAAGGTGTGTAGAAAAAGAAATTGACAGCAATGCCGCAAGTAGAAGAATCAACATAAATGGAATCACTCCACATTCTTCTTTATTACAGAAAGGGTGTTATATTTTCCACTGGCCAGGGACGCTACAGAGGTAAAAAACTACAAGAGCCTTGCAACTTCTTGTTAAGTAAGTTTTCTGACACATGGCAACTAGTGATTAATTACTGTGTTAGAAGATAACATTCCTATAGAGACTTGCTGGAAATACACATGCTGCCCATGCTTGATTAGACACTGCTTAAGGAACACTGAGGCACACTGCTGCAGTCTATTATTTCTGGCTATTTTGGTATCGCTGTTATATTTATTTTACATAGCTTCAAATTCAGTGGAATCGATGAAGCCCATTTCCATGAAACCTGTCTCTACCAAAAACAGAAACAGAAAAGAATAAGCCTATAAAGTGTGTCTATGTATGTTGTATGTAAGAAAGCAAGAGCAAGAGCAAATGAAGGAGAAAGAGACAATGAATCGTAGGGATATATGGTTCCTTTTGTAAAATGCTTTATGCTCTAGGGAGATGCTGTTCCTCATAAACCTGTAAGAACACTAACCCATATCAGCCAGTTAAAACTTTTTGGGCATTAAAGACAGACTAAACTTTGTCATTATCCAAGCCCTTCATCAGCACCAAAAGAAGCCTTGATTGGATACCTATCCATTCATTCAATACACATCATGAGCACTTATTCTGGTTCAGCACTGAGAAAACTGAAAGAGTCTCAGTCTCTTGGGACATACAAGTCTAAAGGGGAGAGGTCTTCCGAGGGGCGCTTGGGTGGCTCAGTTAGTTACACGGCCGACTCTTGGTTTCGGCTCAGGTCATGACCTCAGGGTCGTGAGATTGAGCCCCACGTCGGGCTCCCTGCACAGCAAGGAGTCTGCTTGGGATTCTCTCTCCCTCTGTCCCTCCCTGCCACATGATCTCTCTCTCTCTCAAATAAATAAATAAATAAATAAATCTTAAAAAAAAAAAAAAAAAAAAGGAGAGGTCTTCTGAACTAAGATCGGAAGGACAGAATCATCCAATGCTACATATTTATGCGCCTATTTCCTTTCATAATCCATTAAGAGTAAACAGAAATAGTAGCAGTACCTCTCCCAAGTGGTCACTTTTCAGCCCACACCCACTGTCTTGGACATCAGTCACAAATACAACTATAAAAGGCATGGCTCAGTTGCCACTCAATTATTTCCTGAAGAAGCACTGTTGGCACACAGCCCACTGATGCCAACCTCAATACCACCCAGTCAGCATTTCATTATTCAGATGCTAGTTTTTTTAGTACGTGTTCGGGCCCCATACTGTCTGCCAAATCCTGTTAATTTACTTATTTCAGCTAAATAAAAAAATCATTTAAAAAAGGATGATTGAATTTAAGAATTATATTCCTCAGAGAATTAGTAATGCTTTTCTGTATCCCTCAGGCCTCCATGTTCTTAACTTCCCCTTGTCAATGTTATTATGAATAGACTAATTCAATAATGAGATCATTCCCCATAAGAGCGACCAAATAAATGCAGCGTTCAGTCACACCTGGTTTCCCTAATCTGAGCAAAGAAGGCTTTCTACCAAATTTAGCCTAAAATAGGGAATTTAATGAACACACAACACACACACATGCACAAAGGAACAATAAGACAGGGAAGGAGGACAGAGAAGCAGAGGAATAGGGTAAAAATGGAACAAATGGAGAGATAGATTGGAGAAGAAAAGTTAAAAATGAAGATATATGGTTATATGCTTCCAAAACAAAGATCCTAGCATATATGTCTTGATAACTGTCAACATAATGTAATATTTCATTTCCTGAAAGGTCTTAAAAATTGTTTCAAATTTTCTGGAACTTCTTGAGGAATCCAAAGATTAAATGAAGTGACACAGAAGTACAAATGTTAGGCAGGAGAATTCCGGATCATTAAAAACAAATGACTTCCTAGCCATGAAGGAGTTTATGAAATAATTCACCAAGGTACAAACAGCAGTAAAACATCAAGATACCATAATCATTGTCTATCTTCTTCAAAATTGTTTTAGCTTTCATTGAGTACCACAGGTCTGATGATTTAAGTAAGGTATACAGTTTTGAGACCACATGAAGAGAGAATAAAACAACCCTTCAAATTTGAAAAAGTTCATTACAAAGAAACATTAAAAATTGAGATCGGCAAACTAGGAAAGAGAAAGAGTGCTCTTTAAAAGAAGAGCCTTCAAGGACATGAAGGGTGAGCACAGCTGATGATGAGTAACTACTGTCTCCACAATGAAAACAAGAGAAGAAGGGATTTCAACTGGGAAAGAGAGAAGAGATGAGGAAAAGATTTGTGAATTTATGATTCATGAAAACATACATTCAATTCATGAGAGAAAAAAAGGGGAAAAAATCCTAATGTTTACAAATATGCAAATGATTAAATAATGTCTAATTTATACCATGGAATATTTGTTCACGTATTAAAAGTGGTACAGTGGACCCTTGAACAATGTGGGAAGGTAGGGGTGCCAACCTCCCACGCAGTCACAGATCTGTGTATAACTTCTGACTCCCCCAAAACTTCAGTATGAAAAGCCTACTGCTGACCAGATGCCGTACCGATAACATCAATAGTCGATGAACATGTTTTGTATGTTATATGTATTAAATACTGTATTCTCACAAGAAAGTAAGCTAGAACAAAGAAAATGTTATTAAGAAAATAAGGAAGAGAACGTACAATAATAGTAATGTATGAAAGAATCTGCATATGAAGGGACCTGCACCGTTCCAACCCATGTTGTTCAAGGATCAACCTGTCCTTTCAAGGGCTATCAGTGGCTTTGGGAAAAATAATGTTTTCAAAGAAGGTTACTGATATGGGGAAATGCAATTAAACAAATATAAAATTGCATTAACATAGTTCCAATTTTGTACAAAGAGAAATGATATGCATGCACAGTATGAAAATTCACTCATATCCATGGCAGAGGCACAAGGCCAGGAGAAATTACACCAAATGTCATAGTCTTCAGACGAAAGGCTTATGAGTCATGTTTATTGATTTTTTTTTCATATTTTATGTGACATATCTTATGCAACGAGCAAATATTACTTTTAGAATAAGAAAGTTACTGAAGTTTTGTAAGTAAGAAGAACTTAGGTTAGAGAACAGGAAAACTCCCTGCCTCAGGCAGGTTAAAAAGCCAACAGAATCGTAGACAATTACCTTCTCTAAGACTGATGAACATCTATTTGTTTCATTTTTTCTTAAATTAACTTTTTAAGTACCAAGAATCCAGTTTTCTAAGGGATTCTGATAGGCAATGGGATCTTGACTTTGGTACAAGGGACCGAGCCCGGTCATTCCTCCTACCTTGCAAAGTCCAGGTCTGCCTCCCGCGACATGGTGATGTTGGTCAAATTCTGCTGCAGGACAAAGATGTTCCTACACATCTTCTTGATGCCGGACTCACTGATGCGCCTGAAGTACTGGGCACCATTAATGAGGATGCAGGAGATCAGGTGACCCAGGCCTGAGGGACCAGCACAGAGCAGCGGGGGTTAAAGAGAAGACAGATTAGTGCTACTTTGTGTGAATTTACACATGAATTCGCAAGGATTTCTGTCTTCAAATCCTCCACAGATTTAAATGATCAAAGAAAACATATCTTTGAGAGTTGCTTCACCCACTGATCCTATAATAGTTTTGGAGTATTTATACACTGTCCTAATAGCCACAAATGGAGAGGCTTTATGCAACACACCCGTTGCTCCAGCACCGCCATATATATGTATCTCAAGCCACCATGTCAAGGGCTTAGAAAATAAGCCAGTTGGTTATAAACTACTGAAGAGCATTGGAACTCTTATTTTTCTGTAAAGAGGCTCTAGAAGAACACATACAAATACAATGATCTGTTTGGTTTCTTCGTCCTCCCACAAAAAAAAACAGGAGTGTATTTTTGGCTCAAACGTTGATTTGGAACCCAATAAGCAAAAATACGTCAGTAAGAAATTGATGCATGCGGGTTACCATTCTTCAAAGCTTCCCCTGGAACTCTAAAGCTAGTCTGGCTAGTCACAAGCAGCCTACTGTCTCCATGATTTCCCTCTTCTAAAGTCATAGTGCCTCTATGTGACAGTTCAAGGGGTTCAGGATCCATGACTCCCTCTGTCCGCAGAATCCTTGACTAGGATGAAGGTAGAAAAGGGAGAGGAGGAGCATTCTCTCTTGCCTCAGCTACACTCGTGCAGTTGCTTCCAGACCACAAACTCACCTGTACGTGCAACTACTTGAAAGGGAAGTAAAAGGCTTTTTATTCAAAGAAAAGGAAATACACATGTGGATTTTACATTTAAATCCACTGATTGATGTGAAAAATCTCTGTAGGTCAAGTTTGGGTATGATTTTACTGAGCCCATAACTCCGGGTATAATTTTGTTCTGCCATGGTAAAATGTAATTTGCCTAAGTGGAGGCAATGAGGGGGTACAATGTTTATAAAGAATAGTAAGTAGTAATAAATATATTAAATAAGTAAATTTAGGGGCGCCTGGGTGGCTCAGTCGGTTAAGTGTCCTACTCTTGATCTCACCTCAGGTCTTGATCTCAGGGTTGAGTTCAGTTCAAGCCCTGCATGCTTAGCATGGAGCCCACTTAAAAAAAAAGTAAATTTATATGATAAATACACATAATAAATTATAATAATAATTTAAAAAAACCCAGTAGAATTTGTTTTATATTATTACCATACACTGGTAATTCAAATAATATCTGCGATAAAATGCTCCTTTCTGCCACATCAAAGAGGACTGAGACCTTCTCACCACCATTCCCCACCCCTTGGGAAATTCCATATTATGCCTTTTGAATATAGGAAGTGATATCACAGAGAAATATCTAGAGCTTTTTTTTTTTTTTTATCTAGAGCTTTTTAAACAGAAGGTCTTCAATTTATTATTTCTTCATCTCTATTCTATGTTAGAGTGTTATACCGTATTTCAAGATGTTATTCATCAGGATTGGATGTTAAGAAATATCTGGGCAAAATGAGAGGGAAAGTCTGGGAACTTGAATGTTGATACACAGGGCTTGGAAGAGCCATAGTCAAGAGCAAGGAGTGACTTCTCAGATGGGCACCACAGCTCCAAGCTCCAGAGGACTGTTGTGGCCCCCAAATTCTCAGTGCCACTGAGAGAACAGTTAACCTTTTAATCACTAACACTTTTTGGCTTAAGTCTTCTAGGGATAGTTCCTTTCAGAACATATCTCCATCTTTATGACATAATTTAAAGGGAAAATAGGATTTTCAGTTTTTTGGTTCAAGTTTGCTGGGACATAGCTGTTTCATAAAGCAAACAATGGCCAAACCTTTCTTCCCTATCTCCAGGTTCTACAATCCTTTGCACAATGCACTTTCTCAACTGTTTTGAATAACATTGCTTTAATTCTCAGAGACGCCATAGATACTTCTGGGACCCAGGACCATATACAAATAAACCAAAACAAGAAGGAAGGGAATATAGTTTGAAGTCCTAAAAGTCCGACCCACGGGAGGATTCAGCATGAAAAATTATTTGGTTGGCATCACATATTTCAAAATGTTGAAGGTGAAGGCCTTTACATGGAACTGTCTTTCGTGCCTTCCCTTGCCTCTCTGCCCCAAGGCATTAATGGGTGCAGCCATCCTAAAATCTCTGCTGATCAGAGGTTTCTGTTCTTTTCAGACAACAGTGTATTCTTTGAGAGAAAACTTCCCTTTCCACCGATAATTTTAGTCAATGAGAGATCTTTTTTTGGAGTCTTCTTCTCATTGTATGTGTGCTTCTTTTTCTTTTATGAGCTTCTCTTGAGCTAACTCATGGTCCACTCTACATATTTACCCAACTCTCATGAGTGGCGTGTCAGGGAGGCAGCCAGGCTGCCATCTGCCTTATGTTGGATGAAATCTTATCAACCAGGAGCAGATGGCAGCCAGACTGTTGTCTACCTAGCCATACGCAGAGACTAGGTATTGCAGCTTTAATCCAAAAAGAAAAAAAACAAACCAAAACAAAACCCAAACAGCTACAAGTGGTGAACTTCAATAGTAGGGGAAAAAAATGAAAACAAAAACAAAACAAAACCCTTCACCCTTCCTTCCTCCCCAAATCCTAGGGACACAGGCAGGGTCTGACCTTCAAATATATATTGGAACTTGTGCTGCTGAAGGCTGGCACTCATGGCTTCCTCAATGGCGCTGATGTCTTTGTTGAGCTTGACCACCAGAGGGTCATAATCCATACTTTCCACATTAGCCACAATGGCATAGTTCCCCTCCTTTGCAAGGGGGATAAGATAGTGGAAACAGTGAACCCTGAAAAAAGGCAAAGATGGAGAGAGCAGTTAGTAATACATTTTCCTGATGAAAACCATAATCTTCTTGGGACAGACCACCCAAATATTTAGAGCAGCAGTGGCCCTGTAAATATTGACGTCCTCTTCCGCTTGTCCACTGGAAAGCCATCTAATGAACAGGTGAGGGATCTGGAGCAAGTCAGCTTCTGTGAGCCTTGCCTGCTTGACTCAAATATTGGGGGTGAGGAATAAATGAGCTCTAACATTCCTTTCAAACACCGGATTATATGCCCAATGTGAAAAGCATTCTATCTTTCAACAGATACTGCTGTAGCAGAAATGAGAGGCGCAGGTCACAGAGCTTGAAAGAGTTGGCTCCGGAATGAGACCGCTTTGGTTTCAGGTCCCAATTCCAACATCTGATGGCTGCATGGCTTTAGGCGAGTTACTTCCTCTCTGTCTCGGTTTCCTTATCTGTGCACCTGGGATGACAACAAAACTTACCTCATAAGGGGCTGTGAGGAGCTACTAAACATTGCGCATGCACGTGGCATGGGCCTGGCAAAGGGCAACGGCACAGCAAGTGTTGGCTATCATCACTATGACTGAAATTAATCTGTTACTTCAGTAAAACGCTAAAATAAATTTACTTATTTAAAAATAAAATTGTGCTGGGCCTTGAGAATGCGAGACAGGATTTGTGCCCTGAAAGACACCACAGTTTAGTGGGACAGACAAAAAAAAAAAAGATCAAAAGAAGGCAGTGTCTCACTCAGGAGCATGTGTACCAGTCTGCCATGACTGTGTCAGGAAAGGTTCGCAACATAGTAAATAAGATGATCTGACACTTAAGTAAATAAGATGATCTGAATGAGCTTGAAGAACGAGGGCATTCCCGTGTTGACACAGCCTGAGTCATTCTGACCATGCACACTTCTTAGGTTCTTTTTGGTAGTTATTGGTAACTGCCAAAGAAGTCTGAGATGGGTAAGGATTGGCTACTGCACAACCTTGGTGTGAAGCTGTAACCAAAGCAAGTTTCAGTCCAAATAATTCTACCACACATACAGGCATTCTTAAAGAAACAAAAACAAAAACAAAATCCTCCATGCATTGGCAGACCCAGTTCAAATAGGCTGTACTATAAACTCAGTGAAGTCTTAATTATTGTTTTAGGTGCTCTCTCTGATCGTGCCATGAAAGGTTCACTAGAGGTAGAAAGGAAGACATCCAGAGTCAAAACTGTTACCCTTATAGTCTGTATCAGGTAATAAGAAATATTCCTAAACAAAAGGCTGCAAAAGCCTTGGGCGTTATCCCTAATGATGTATCTTCAGGCTTGACTATCATCTTTCTTTTTTAAAGTAAAGTTTATTGAGAAATAATTTATAAACAGTAAAATTTGCCCTTTTCAGTGTATAGTTCTATGAGCTTTGACAAGTCTACACAGTTGTATCGCCACTACAATCAAGTTGTAGAACAGTATCATCACCCCCAGAATTCCCTTGAGCCCCTTTGTGGTCAACCTCCACCCATACCCCAAGGATCTGGCAATCACTGATTTATAGAGTCTTCCTACACTTTTGTCTTGTCCAGAGTGCCATATAAATGGAATCATATACTATGTAGCTTTTGGAGTTTGGCTTCTTTGGCTCTGCTTAGAGCATTTGTAATTTTTCATGCTGTGTTTGTTCCTTGTTACTAATGAGCAGATTCTCCGTATGGAGATACTACAATTTAACCATTCACCAGTTGACATCTGGGTTGTTTCTAGTTTTGGGTGGTTATAAATAAAGCTGCTTCATTTACAGGTTTTTGTGTAAATATAAATTTTCATTTGTCATGGGTAAATTACTAGAAGTGGAATTGCTAGGTCATATAGTATGTATATTTTAATTTTATAAGATACTGTCAAACTGTTTTCTAAAGGAGTTACGCCATTTTGCTTTCCTATCCACAATGTACAAGAGTTCTGGTTGCTCCCCAGCCTCCCCAGCACTTACTGCTATCAGTTTTTTTTTTTATAAGGTTTTATTTCTTCATTTTTAGGGAGAGAGAGAGAAAGAGAGAGTGAGGGGAGGAGCAGAGGGGGAAGGAGAGGTACAAGCAGACTCCGAGCTAAACATGGAGACCAATGTGGGGCTCGATCTCATGACCCTGAGATCATGACCTGAGCCAAAATGAAGAGTTGGATGCTTAACCGACTAAGCCACCCAGGCGCCCCAAAATTGTAAGACATTTTAAGCACACACCATGATTTGGTTTGATATACATATATCTTGTGGAAGGAATCCCCCAATCTAGTTAACACGTCCATCACATATTTATCCTTTTTTAAAAAAAATGAGAACACAGTTCTACTCTTTTAGCATTGTAGCAAATTTCAACTATATGATATAGTGTTATCAACCAAAGTCATCATGTTTTATATTAGATTCTGAGGTCTTATTCAAATCTTACAGCTGAAAGGTTGCACCTTTGCCAACCTCTGTTTCTCCCAACCTCCAGCCACTACTTTTCTATTCTGTTTCTATGATTTTGACTTTTTAGTTTGTTTGCTTTTCGATTCTACATATAAGTGATATCATGCAGTATTTGTCTTTCTTTGTCAGACTTATTTCACTTAGCATAAAGCCTTCAAGGGTTTGTTAGTATAAAAAAATTATATTTAGTCATTCTAATAGATATATAGTAGCATCCTGTTGTGGTTTTTAATTCTCATTTTCCTAATAACTAATGATGGTGGTCACATTTTCACATGCTTATTTGCCATCTATATACCTTTGTGTTCATAATTCTTGCCCAATATTTTTACTGGGTTGTTTTCTTACTATTAAGTTTTGAGAGCTCTTTATATGTTCTGGATACAAGTCCTTTATTAGATATGCATTTTGCAAATATTTTCTCCCACTCTTTGGCTTGTCTTTTCATCTTAGTGATGTCTTTTGAAGAATGCTTTTTAATTTTGATGAACTTCAATTTATCATATCTCTTTTTTTATGGATGGTGTTTTTGGGGTCATATGTAAGAAATCTTGGCCTAAATAACGTCACGAAGATTTTTTTTCCTAAGTTTTCTCCTGGAAGTCTTATAGTTTTAGGTCTTGTATTTAGATTGATAATCTATTTTTTTTTTTTTTTAAGATTTTGTTTATTTATGTGAGAGAGAGCACACGCACAAGTGGGCGGTGGTGAGGGGCAGACGGAGAGGGAGAAGCAGACTCCTGGCTGAGCAGGGAGCCTGACATGGGGCTCGATCCAGGACCCTGAGATCATGACCTGAAGGCAGATGCTTAACTGACTGAGCCACCCAGGTGCCCTGATCCATTTTGAACTAAGTTTTGTATAGGATGTGTTATATTCTTACAACCTGCTTATGTGGGGGAATCTAAAGATCTTGACTACCAGCTCATTTTCATTATGGATGATCATCTAACAGCTGCATCAATTAATGACTAATTTCGCCAATAAAAATTCATACTGCATTCCTGTGCTAATCGGCAAGGTGTATACGGTTAATCAAGACACCAGTAACTGCGCTGGTTGCAGCCCCCTCTGGAATGTGACCTTTCTGATATCATGAAAGCTGACCAATCCTGGAGTGGGATTCACGACTAGGGAAACAGATTGCTACTGTGGTTGAAATTAAACTGAGTAGCTCTTAGCTGAAAATAAAATCAAGCCATCAACGCTGAAGTATTTTTATAGTAAATTACACATGACGTAACTCCAGACAATGGGAAGACCACGTACAAAGGCATGAGGGTATGAATGAAGGCTGGTTTTCAGGAATGACAAGGGGTTCCTTTTGGTACACACAGATCACATGTGAAGCCAGAGGCATGAGGTGCGCTCGGGGAGATGGGCAGGAGGCCGGTCACAATCACCTTTGGAGGCCACCTATAGACTCGACTTCATCTGAGAAGCCACAGGGGGCCTTAGGAGGATTTTAAGAGGTGAAATGATATAATCAGATGTGAGCTTTGGCATGATCGCTCTAGCACAGTATAAAGGGTGGACTGATGGTGAAGAATGGAAGCAACTCAAAGTAAAGAGACTACCTCGGATATTCTCAGGAATTTGAGGTGACAGCATATAAGATCCTGAAGTGAGTGGCATGGAAGGGAAGTAAGACTACTTTAAGGTACTGTCTTCTTCTCCCAAAATGGTTAGAGATGAAAAAGAAATTAGTCACTGGCAAATGTCAAATTCAAAAAGTGTTTTCTTTTCTTTGGATTCTGGCATGCTGTTGCTGACCTTAACATGACTTTGGCATTAAGGGTTTCTGCAAATTTTGCTGATTACACAGCAGGATGGGTGACTTTAAGAAAGCACACACTTCGGATCCCAAGGGTAACAGGTGGTTGCTGTGGAACCCACTTAGAGCCCTCCTGATGGGGAGAGAAGTCAGCTGATAAAGGTGACATTCCTGGCATCTTGGACTCAAATGGAAACTTAATTTTCTTCTTCTAAAGTTCAAATAGGGAAAAAAAAAACCCTCAACAATTTTTAATGGTTTCACCATCTCTTTCAACTCTTGGGAGTGTCATTTGCCTTATGCTTCAAACTGTGGAAAGGGGCTGCTTGTTGGTGACCTACAGGGACATGGGTAAAATGTCAAATGCTGTTTGGATGGTTCTTCCACATAGAACCTACTGGATTTGAACCTTTCTGGTTTGAACGTTAACAACGTTACAGAAAAATATAGGCTGCAGATATGAAGGTATTTTGGTGAGTAAGATGAACTTTTGGCATCTGAAGTTGTTCTGCACTTCCTGCTAGCATTTCCCACTATTTTTTCCCCATTAATTTCTGTGTCTATTCTATCTGTGCTCTCTTATTCCAGTGGCTTCTGGGGTAGAAGTACCAGAGACAGTACCTAACCAGCCGCTTCTTCACTGCACCAGCTCCCGAGTGACAGGGCCTAACTTCTAACTCTCTTTTATGGTCAGATGGGAACAAACACTAGGAGATTATGGTGATAAGGATGACGTTGCCCACGCAGCTCTGTGCCTCTTACATACACGCAGCGGACCGCTGGGTGAAAAGAGTCTTCAAACCAATTCATTTCCTTTAAAGAGCAACAGGTTTTGTTTGGACGAACAGCACTTATTTTGTCTGGGTTTGATTTCAAACCAGCTAATCCTCCAGAAGCATTTAGGTTTTTATTGAGCACCTATCATGGGGCAGGACTGTTCCAGGTTCTGGGGCCAGAAGAATAAACAAGGCACACCTGATTCCCGCCTTCTGGGAGTCATTGTCACCCACTGTGGATACGGGGGTGGCTCAGCACCCTCCTGACTTTAGCGTTACTATAGTAGAGTACTCATATGCTAGTGATGCACTTTGTTCATTTTGTATTATCAACTGTATGAACACACACACACACACACACACACACACACACACACACACAAAAGTGCTTGTTACTGTGACAAGGAATGAACGCAATACGTCAATATTCATTTCTGGAGCCATCCACGGGACTCTCTGCATAGTTTTACTTATCATACTTCAAAAGGAACAAAGACAGAAAGACAGTATGGAGCATATTCATAAGAAAGCAACCTGAATGTTGAACCCATGTGATATGAGAAGGTGGGAGAATTTAATTTAGAAACAATCGACATGTTTAGTGCTTTTAGCAAAAGTCAAGGGAAGAAAATTCTGCATCCAGGACTCTAAAACTCAGTGCTTTTTTTCTTCATTCTTACAACGACCTTTTTCTGTTTTTAAACGATCGCTGAAGGAGATACAGCAATGGGTGTCATTGCAATGAATGGTTTCTTGTAAAGTTAATAAATAATGACTAAAGTACGTTCAGCATTAAGAATAGTACCATCATGATGTACAAAAATAAAGAGGGCAGAATAGAGGTTAAGGATTTAAAAGACTTACTCAAACGTGTTGAAAAATCTCCCACTGGGAATTAACTACACTACAAGCGGCTAGTTCTGAACGTGGAACACTTTGTGTTCCCAACAACAATCGATAGCATAAATTCCAGGAGCTGTGATAGTAATTAATTTGATGTTCCCTTGCTTTTCTGTGCAATCCAGGTAACAGAGGCATCAGAATGTTACCGATTTTTGTTTTTGTTTCTGTCTATTGCATTTATCTATTCATAGAAACCACCTGATTTATTTCACTGTCAGCTTATAAGTAAATAGAAAACAAATCTAAAAATGATCGCAAAACAAATCAGAAAACACAGAGGAAGGGCCTTTCTTTCTGGACAGCTGCATGTAAGAAATATGATTAGAAATGAGGCTGGGTAAAACATTTCAAACCTGCAATGCTTCTTCTCTTACTCCACTTGCAAGGTGCTCACAAGCAATTAAGAAGTAAGTCATTGGACAAGATAATGAAGAATGAAAAGAGCACGAGGCATACACAAGAAATGACATCCAGAATACATTATCAATTACGCTTTGCCTGAGTACACATGAAAGATACCCAAGTTCTAACTGGAGTCCAGACATATGAACCAAAATCCTATTTACATTTTTAAAACCTCAATTTAGTGAAGAGTCCAAACGAAACAACAAAATGCTTTATGAACTTTAATAATGTCTCATGGTAATACAGAAGATGTGTTACTGTGCACTTTCTGATCCTGAATTTTCTGATCCTGAAGTTCCAAAAGTCTATATCCACCAGGGGTCTGACATAGCTACCTAGAGGTCTAGTAAGCAGCTCAAATGAACCGTCTCCCAGACAGAAGTCTTCATTTTTCACCCCTCCTGCAACCCTTCTCCTCCCTAAGGCTTTCTCACCTCTGTTAATGGCCCTGGCACCCACAGAGTTACCCTGGGTCCAAAGCTGGTGGTTTTCCTCGAGTCCTTTCTTTCGCTGCCACCAGCCCCTGCGCCCCACGCAGCTGATCAACACATTTCATCAGCTCTGCCTTTGGAATAGATCTCAAACCAACCCTTTTCACAGCTCGCCTCTGCCGCTCTGGAGCTCATAACAGGTCTCAATGCTCACTAGGCTTCCATTCATACTCCTACCTACAATCTCTTTTTCAAACAATAGCTAAAGTTCTCTTTTAAAAATGAAAATGATTGAATGAGTGAATGAATGAATGGAAGCTCTCTCCCTTGCTTAGAACCTTTCTATGTCTTATCGATGCCCTTAGAATGAAATCTGAGCTAGTCACTTGGTCTGCGTGGCACAATGACGTGCGAGGCTTCACAACCACACGTGGTCAGGCCCCAGCCTGCCTCTTCCCATATCCTCACACTCCTCCTTACCTCCTTGTCCACAGTGTTCCACGCACCCTGACCCTTCTCCACTCCTCAACCCTGCCAAGCTCGATTGTCTCGGGACCTCTTAGTCTGAAATTCTCTTCTAGGTCTTTATACACATGGTTCCTTCTTGTTACCATGACACATTTTCTTTGAACACACTATCTAGAAAACAAAAAAGCTGATACCTCTTTGTAGTCAACCCCAGCTACTCTCTGCCATGTCCAGAATGATAACTAGCCACGTGTGGCTATCGAGCACTTGAGATGTGACCAATCTGAATTTCAACGTGCTCTAAGTGTAAAATATGCAGATTTAGAAAGGCTTTGTACACAAAAAAGTGCAAACTAGCTCATCCATAATTTTTATGTTAGTTACATGCTGAAATGATAATATTTTGGACATACTGGGTTAGATAAATATATCATAATTTATGTGTTCCCTTCTACTTTTTTAAATGTGACTTAGAAAATTTCAGTGATTTATGTGGTTCGAACATATAGCTCACTTTGTAGTTCTATCAGATAGCACTGCTTGATTCCAATATGCTATTTTATTTTGTTAGTTGCACTTAGGTGAAATTATCTTTCTTTGTTCATTCACTGGCTGTTTCCCCCATTAGAAGGTAGCTCCATGAGAACAGGGCCCTTGAGTGATTTTTTTTCATTGCTATATCCCAATTCCTAGCAAACCGCCTGGCACAGAGGGCACTTAGTAAATGTTTATTGAATGAACAAATGATTGAAGACTTCCCAGTTTTTTCTTTCTACCATTTCCATAGGTGTGATAAGAGAGGCCACCAACGCTAAGAATGTTCTACATAGCAAGGGAAGGAACAAGAGTCCAAGATTATGGCATCTTCAAAACTCTTGTTCTGAATTATGATTTAATATAATCTCTTCTTAGGTCTTAAGTTCTTGAAGGAAGGGGTCATGGCTTTTGCATCTGTATACTCCCTCACTGATTTGCAGGGTATGTTCATAAAAATGTCAGTGACAAGAAAGTCACCATAATCACAAAGCTACCACATTCTGAGCATTTATTTTGTGGCAGGCATTATACTAATTATTTATTATTTCATTTACAAAGTCTGTAGGTTAGGAATTATTGTTTTACTTTTATGATGAGAATACAGGATCAAGAAAGGTGGATTAACTGACTTTAAGATGGCCTAACTAGCTGGTAGAGACATTCAAATCCCTATCATTCTGATGTCACAGGCCATGCAGACTCTGAATCACCATATTTACAATATGGCATGCTTAAAAACTTTTACAGTGATTAACACTAAAAATCACATTCAGTGTAAAAAAAAAAAGGACATCAGTAACAAGAATCAAAAGTTATGGTGATATGCTCCAGAAAGAAGCAAGTGATAGATGACCCGTGGTACATTTCAGCTGCAGTCTTGGGCTTGGCTGTGTCATACCTGACTTCCAGATGCAGCACCAGCAAGCAGCGGTCAGCCATATCCTGGAAAGATCTGGCAAGTTCGCTCAGTGTCTGCATGATTTGCTCCGACACTGGGGGCAGATCCGTGGTCACATGGCTCTCCTGAGCCGGAGACAGCACTGAAAGGAGAAGAAAACACCAGTCACTGCACTAGGTGCCTAGAGATTTGTTGGAAACGACATTTTATTTTGCTGCTCATCATGTTTTTACCAATTTGGCTAATGCTGGTGTGGGTGGCATTTGACATCCAAGACACAGTAGACTATTTCTGTATTTGATTCAACACTGATTGTCTTTGACCAACTCATAGATTACTAGAACAGAACCTTGGCATTGGAAGTGGCCTGAGCAGGTATCCGGCCCAACCACGTGGTCAAGGCTTGTGTCTCTTGTACATCTTCTAGTGGTTGCTGTGCTTCTGCTTGCATACTCCGATGAGTGTAAAAGAAAACTCGGTACCTTTCAAGGCAGCCTATTCCTTCTTGAAAGATGCGACCGTCTCTATCTACCAATATCTGTTGCCATTAACTTCTAATCTGATTAGAAGATTGGCTCTGATTCCAGCAACTTGGCAACCATTCTCATATGTAACATGTAACACTTCAAGTATTGAAGATATCATGTCTTTTGGTTTCCTTGAAGTCTTCCCTTTTCTAGGCTAACTATCCCCAGTTTTTCAACTATTCTTCATATAATCAGAGTGAATTGTTTTATAATTCTCATAATTTGCCAACAAAACCATTCCAATTGTTCCATCTCTCCCTCGAAATGTGGCACTCAGGACCAAACATAATAAATACCACAGAGTAGGTCTGTCCTGTCTAGAGAGAACGATCAATTCCCTTGTTCTAGATGCTATGCTGTTTGAACATAAGCCTAAAATCTTCTTGGGCAGGGGGTAGGAAGAGTGTGCTGCATTCTACTTTATCTCATATAGAGCTTACAGTCAGCTAAAAGCCCCAAAAGGTCTTCTTGGAAAATTTGATAGAGTTACCTTCTGTATCTCTATCAAGTAATTGATAAAATATTTATGGTACTGGACATTTTCTTCAGGAAAATACTGAATAGCAAAAATGTGAACTATATTTATATCTAGACTTCTGTTGCATATCCAGTTCCCCACAACTTCTCAAAGATCACCAACAACTAATTTGGCAATTTCATTCAAAAGTTCTTTTAGTACTCCAGAGTTTCCAAGACTGGCTTTGAATCCTGTCTCCACTACTCACTTATGTGACCAAGAACTAAACACCTAAATTATGTCTGTCTCAGTTTTTCACTGTAAAATGGGAGATAACACCACCTACAACATGGGGTTCTGGGGAGCATTAAATGGGTTAATGTGGGTAAAACACATATAATAATAGCACATCAATCTCGCTTAATATTAATACAAATAATAAGCAATTATTATTATTCTTTAGCATGTGATTTGTCCAGGTTAAGAGTCTTAAGCTTAATTATAGTGACAAGGTACTTAAAAGATAATTCCATCTTGAGATTCCATTATCAGTATTTTTTGCTCTTCCATCTGAAAATTCTTCTGTCAGAGGATGCACTGTCTTTTGGAAGAAGGGTACTTCGGGCCCGTGAGATCTGGTAAAGCATCACTGACTGGCTCAGGAGGGGGTTCCCCTTACAGGGTAGAGAGTCACAGGTGGCTGTGGTGGGGTCTACAGCCACAGGCTTTCAGAGCTGCATCTGTTTCTGGACTTTACTAAGCCCAGAGAAGGGCCCAGAAAGACAGTCCAGCCTCAGAAGGCCAAGTTCTCTTCTAGGAAACCAGACTTGAATAAATTCAGGTATTATGGCAAAGATTAAACAAAAAACAAATTTGGGCGAAGGGAACTGAGCTGTAAGGAAAAATGAAATGTAACGATGTAGATTTAAAATTCCTACCAGCCTTGGCATCTCTCAAGATGCTCACTAACTCCATCCACGGGAGAGTGGCTACGTGGCATGGCGCCCTGTCTCCACGGTTAACACTGCCCAGCCTGTAGGATTGCAAGGCGAGATCACTACCTTCATTATGTTTTCGTCTGGCAGGGCAGATGAAAGCAACTATAAGTAACACTATTCTAATACTTCAAAGCATGTTAGGCCTTTTGAGCCCCTGGACTCTGCCGTTGAATGACACTAACCGTGGTTTAAGAGCTCTTCATGTGCCAATGATAAGGGGCAGAAATCAGACCCCAAAGAGATCAGACTTATGGCTTTAGGTCCAAAGTTAGAACAATCTCCTAAACTCTATCAAAGACATTCTGGACAAATTCCACCAAGAGAGTCAAGTTAAAAGAAAAATTCAAGTAGACTAAATTAATGGAAGATAAATAGTCAAGATAAAACTTGGAATGAGTGAAATAAAAGGAGTTTAGAAAAGCAGCACATTGCACATTTCACTGGGCTGTAATCTACAACAAAAACGTAACATTTTAGTAAAGCAACATGAAAACTCATGCCCAGAGTTCTATCAAAAAGCCCGCCTGTGAGTTCCTGAGGGCTCACTGAAATCTACAGTTTTCTTAACAAGAAGGAATATACAGAGAAAAAAAGTGCTGAGCATGACAAACAAATACAACACAAAACAATGAACTCTCTCTTAAATTTCAAATGGAAACCTACAAAAAAGCAATGCTGACAGAATTGGCTGGGGATACAGTTGAGATAGGAGGTTACTGGATACACATATCGGCTATATGCTTTTAGAGGCTACGTGGTTGTTTATCTCAGGGATTGCTCTTCGTATCCGCAAAGCCCACATATATTGGACTTTATAAATATTAGTACTTGATCATTTTATTAAGATACACACTTTGAGCTGTTTTGCTAATACTAGGGATGGGTCACATCAGATCATTCATAATATCCTGCTCCTCTTATAACCACTGTATTAAAGCAGGCATCTTTGAGACTCCCAGCTAACTAATCGTGGCAATGGAACTGTGGCTTTCTGTACTAAATTGATCGGTCTATAGAAGGATGCTGAAGCTTGCTCTCTAGGGCAGGCACTCCTTGTTAGGTGAACCAAGACACATTTCCAACTCTCCCTTGCTCAAGCTGCTATAGACTCCAGAAAGCTAAATGTTTGCATTTCCAGTCTTGCTCGTAGTGAGAGGAGGCCACATGTCCCCGTCTGCCCAATGACCTTTTAAATAGATTCTTCTGTGGCAACTTGATCTAACCTTGGCTAATTCTGCAACTCAACTTTTGACAGAAAAACGAAAGTACGGGTTGTTGCCGCTAAAATGTTCTGGGTTTTAATCTCAAAAATGACTTCAATGCCACTTGTCCATCCTTCCCTAGTGCTAGGCTAGCTTCTTTTCCCCTTCTTAGCAACTTTCCCCAAATCATGCTCCTTTGTCCTTCCTACTCTCTTGTCACTCCTCTCTTAAGGACCTCAGATTCTCATTAAGACTTCAAAGGAATCATTGACACTTGCTTTCTCTGTGGTCTTACCTATTAATTCTTCCACAGGCCATAATCCTTCCGCCTTCAGCTCTTTATTACAGCATTATTCTGATTATCAACAATGATCTCTTAATTGCCAAACCCAGTGGGTGCTTTACTGTTCTAATCTCAGAAAGGCCCTCTGCTATGTTCAACATGACTGGCCATTTCCCTCTTAAAATTCCATTTTCTTTTTGCTTAGATGGCACCCTACTCCTCTGGGTGTCCTTTTATCTCTCTGACATTATTTTTCATCATTTTCTTCCCTGGATCCTCTTCCTTTAGCCCACCCGTAAGTGCTGGGGTTCCCAGGACTTTTTCTCTATTGTTCTCCCTTACTTGTCATTCTGTATGTTCTCCCCGAGTGAGCTCATCCATTTTCATGGCTTTTGCTATTATCTGGGGATTGAGGAACTCCTAAACTTCATTTGATCAACTGTGCAAGCTAGCCTTACCTGTACATCCCACAGGCATCTCAAATGCAATGTGTTCTAAACAAAACTCATTATCTATCTGCAGCATCTGCTCTTTATCCTGAATTCCCTCTTCATCAGTGGTGTAGCAATCTAGGAATCTCAGTTGCAAACTTGAGAGTAATTTCTGAGCCTCTCCTCTCCCTCACTCTCCTCGGCAAAGACTAATTTCTGCCAATTTCATTTCCTAAATGTCTCTTAATATTTTTTGTCTTTTCTGTATCTGCTGTGACTTTCTTCGTTTAGCCCTCATCTCTGCCATGAACCACTACAGGAGAAGGCCTTATGCCTGGCCCCCACCTTAATCCAATCCTCCATATGTAGAGTTATTTATCAAAAACACAAATGAGACTTTCTTAATTTCTTGTAAAAATAACATCAGTGTTTCCCACTGCTTATGTGTTGACGTCCAAGCTCCTGAGTAAGGTTTTCCTTGATTTTTGGTTTCTGTCCAACACTTCAGTTTTTCACAATTTCTCAGCATTTTCTCCTTCCTCTCCCAACTTCTCTCCTTTCCCATCCTGGCCCATTAATCTGACACCTTCTTAAAGCAGATTACCTAAACATATCCTGCTGTTTCAGGATTCTATACCTTGGATGGTTCTTAATCTTCTTTCTAAACTATTTATGCTTTCTGGCTCAGAAAGTGTTTCCTGATTCCCTAGGCTAGGTCATTGGTTCCTCTGTCCCCCCCACCCCCCCCATTCTATTACAGTAGTTACCATATTCCACTGACATCTGTTTATCAGTATGTCTTCCTACAGATCATTAACTCCTTCAAGGCAGGGATTATCTATATGTCTATATATATCTATGTCTGTTGGAGGCATACAGGAGCTCAATCAATGCTTTTTTATTAAACAGAACAAATGATTTAATTGACCAATGTGCCAGGACAAATAATTCCCATAATAACAGACTGACGAAAATCAGGAGACAGAAGGCACAGCTTGCCATTTACAACTGTAACTTTTCCCTTAGTTTCTTGAGTTTATTC
>CM052887.1:77594036-77637303 GCA_028534135.1 Potos flavus | reverse complement strand
AGTAAAATCAATTGATTCTGAAAACCAGATTCTGCCTCAGATTGTTCCCTGACCTACAGAATTATGATGGCCAAGGATGGGGGACACACTGGCCATTATTCACATTAGACCTCGTATAGGCATACCTGTGGATGACCAGCTCTGGAAATACAGCCCACTCTCGGAGGCCTAACACCCAGCCAACGAACCCTCTTATAGCTAATGGCTGTGTGGCAAGAATGCCAAGCCTTTCCACTGCTGCTTCTGGAAGGAAGCTCTCTTTTGTCTCCTCTGACAGGGAAGAAGGACAAATGGAAGGGATTTAAAAAAAAAAAGTTGGGGTGGTTAAAAATGGAAGAAATTCATCACCAGGAAGGACAAAAGAGATTAAGAATGGAGGAACTGGAGCACAGAGTGAATGCGTCTTATTTATGTTTGCTTTTCTAGGGTCTAATTACCTAATTGATAATATATTTATGGTAAAAA
Source organism: Potos flavus (assembly GCA_028534135.1). NCBI lineage: Eukaryota > Metazoa > Chordata > Mammalia > Carnivora > Procyonidae > Potos > Potos flavus. Next base: position 77,636,838 of record CM052887.1, on the reverse strand, counting down.
AAAAAAAATGTTTCCAGTGGGTGCAGGAGGCAAAGACCTACTTTCTTTTCTGTGCTAACATTTGTTATTTAAATGATCGTGTGTTACACCTTTTCCCCCTGTTAGTCACAGACTTATGGGCAATGTAACTTCATGTCCTTTGGAACAACTCTCTCACCCACCAACCCCCAAAATGTCTTATATTACCCTAACTATAGGCAGTGATTCTTTGGGGAAGAGAAGGTGTACTTGTCCTACTCATTGCCCAGCCTAATGAACACAAATGTTCAATAACATTTGCTTAAGAATGTGTTCTTACAAGGCAAAAAAAAAAAAAAAAGGACCAAAGATCAAATCTTTATAAATAACTGTGTTTTAAGGATGCCGCTTAAGGGGGCGCCTGGGTGGCTCAGTGGGTTAAGCCTCTGCCTTCGGCTCAGGTCATGATCTCAGGGTCCTGGGATCGAGCCCCGCATCGAGCTCTCTGCTCAGCGGGGAGCCTGCTTCCCCCCTCCCTCTGCCTGCCTCTCTGCCTACTTGTGATCTCTTTCTCTCTGTCAAATAAATAAATAAAATCTTTAAAAAAAAAAAAAAAGGATGCCACGTAAGAGTAATTTCAACTCTGTGAAACCTGCTGCTTCCCAGAGGAAGAAAACTTATTCTCTCCCTTATTATTACCTCTAGAGCACAGTTCTTAACAACGGGTCAGCCTCACTGTCCTCACGTGTCTCCTCAGAAAGTTGTTGTGAGGACCAAATGGGGAGTGCGGCCCTTCCCGCAGTGCCTGCCACAAAGCTAGGACCATCCTTTGAACTCCGGTAACACTAGGCTGTGTTATTAACCTAACTCTCTCTTTTCCTGTTTTGGCACGGCTCACCTCATGCTGTAGAGTCCCCGGGAGCTTGTGAAATCCATGAGAACGAAAGCTATAACCTACTCTTCCTGGCACCTCTCACAGTCTAGCTCTTCCTTAACCTCAGCAGTAATGCCTGTTGCCTTGAATCGGCAGGTTAAGGACAAATCAAAGAATTTCATATCTTTTTCTTTTCATTATAGCTCCACAGTGCCTTTAACCTAATGTCTTCCAAATAGCTTATTAGCTTGGAACATTATTCTGTTTCAGGGTAAGAAACTGAACCTCCAGGAAGGCCATGAGTGAAACTAAAGGATTATTCCAAATATTGACCTACATAGAGAAAACAAGGGATATTCCTGTAAGGCTCATGGTGAAGGGCAAAACTAAAATAAGAACCAAGATAAAAAAAAAAAAAAAAAAGGAAAGGACTGTTGTTCCCTTAGGCTATCACAGGGTAAGAGGCCAATTCTGAGCCAACAGGATAAACTACACACCGCAGTGTCGTAGAGGGAAGATCGCACCCAGTTACTCACGAAACAGCGCTCTACAGTAATGAGCCTGAGCAAAGCCCCAGGTTCCTCCAAGACGGTGAGCTTTAGACTCGACTTCTCTATAGTGTAAACCAGCCCAGACACACTGGTTTTTATACCTTGTGAGTGACAGTACAGACCTCAGTCCCCTTCGGTCCTGGGGGGAGACATTAAGATTGATTTTTCCTTTATTCCGAATAATCCTCCCCGAGGCCTGGTAAAAACCTAATCATCTACTAAAAAGGCGTGTGGTGTGGCCAATTCAGCTCTTGCTGGATATGAAAGAGAAATGGAGGAAAAGCTAATGAACAGCTCCTGTCCTTGTGCTGAAAGGCACTATTGTGGGACTCTATTAGATTTCCATGGACTCTGTAAGCCTTTTGTGTTTCTGTAAAACCCTGCATCAAAAAGCATCTTAAGGTGTTAACAAATACTTAGCCAGATATTTTACGTGAGGAAGGGACACAGATTTAAGTTGCAAGAGAATTGCAGAGGCAAAAATTATTATGTGGCAAAGAGATAACATTTATTCATGTGTCAACAGTATCCTTCCAGCTTTAGGATTTGTAAATCTTCCAAAAAGCCTCGGGTATGGCTTGCTCACTGTGTACATTCGAAATATGAGGTCCACTTGCAAATGGTGAGACTGAACCGAACAGAAATAAAGCACGCTTCCCGGCCGGGCACGGCGAACCACTACCACACGCAGAGACAGAGCTGAGGGAGCTGAACGGAAAGCCCTCGCTGGGGTGTCTCTTGCACGTGACTTCTCCCGGTGGCCCTTTTCCCCATGACTCTCCTCTCCAGGCAGCTGCATCATTCATACATTTGGAATGGAGGTAAGAAATAATCATCTTGACCTACAGCAGGTACAGCAACTTTCACTTTTATCTCTGTATCACTGTAAAGGGAGCATCACCTTATCTACCTCACAGGAGTCTGATGACTCAGTGAGAAAATACACGAAGGCTCAAAACAGTGTTTGCCACACGAGCCCTTAATATATGGCAATTACTGTTACCATCACAACTACTACTAACACTACCACTATTATTTACTCAATAATGATGTACTGAAATGATGTACTGAATGAAACAACAGCGAACCCCAGGATCCGTCTCCTCCGGCCATAGCTTTGAGCAGGCTTTGGAACAATCAGACTAGCTTTTAGATAGTGAACAGCAAAATGTGGTGAGCTATTATGAGTGTGGAACAAAACAGGTAGAATCCTAGAAGCACTGGTCACTCTGGTCCTATGGCTGTGAGGACAACACACAGAAGACTGACTTATCAGGAAGCCAGAGCTGACCCTGCCACCAAGCACACGGACCAGCTGTGTCGTTGGCGATGGCTCCCTCCGAAGCATGTTGGAAGTAAGAAATACAGAGACGATGAACTTGCTAATATACTTGGTGCAGGACTTGCAGGTGTAAGTCCTGCCCAGAGAATTTCTCCTCAGTGAGGACGGGATGGCCACTTCTCCAGTGTGCGGTAAAGGTAACAGTTAACTAAGTACCTCCCCTTTAAGCCCTCTCACGTCAGATATTACCGCTGTAGGCTAAATGGATGAGCTTGTGCCACACACATATTGACTAAAGCCTTGTGAAGGTTAATAATATCCAGCCATATTTCCATCTTTATACATTAGTAACACATGAATACTGTTCTCACATGCATTCCAGCCTTGCCATATAATCCCCAGAATAATTAACAATCGTATAGATACTTCCAGAATCAACTGTCCTAAATATCAAAAGATTCGTAATCTGTTTTGATGCCAGTTAAGGGTAAGCTATGTAGAGAAGCAATCATTTTTCTACCAAGTGAGTATATAATCTGAGGGTATGTATTAACCTTACTCGAAATCTAAGTAACTTTCTTTCTCTAAGTAAAAGGACATGTGTGTTCTCACAGTAACTATGAACCCTACTTTTTCTACCGTTATATAACATTTCTCTTGGATTGACCAAGTTTAGACTCAGAAAGTGGTGGCTAAATTCTGACTTGACCACGTACTAACTGAATAACCTTGGGCAAAACTGCAAAGACCTTGAACAGAGGTGCTATCAGTTTCAGCCTCTGTGAGTCATCGTAAGGACTCAGGGCATAGAGAGCAAATAAAGCATCTAGAACAATGCATGGCACATAGTAAGTGCTCAGTAAATCTCAGTTACTATTGCTGGACTTCTTGCTGGGAACCCTGGAAGACTGGGACTCCTAGACTCATCTCCTTACTCATCAAAACACCTTGCGAAATGCCAGAGAGCTGTGGGCTTAGCTGTTTGCATGGCTAATGGACAGAAAGAAACTGATGTAGTTAGACATTTACATGTGTAAACTACTGACGTTCTGACCTTAAAACAAGGAATCACAACAGTAAGAGAACACTACAGAATTGTGGCAATATTCGAAGCAGTGGAGGCAAACAGGAGAAAAAGGGACTGCAAGTGGCAGGTTTAAATTTTACCTTTTCATCTACAAAGCGAGGAGAAGGACTTTCTCCCAAGTTGTCAATTCAATGAAAGAGGTGGCATTTCAGGCAGGCATGAGGAAGTGGAGCTTGCTGGGAGAGCAAGGAAGGACACCCAGAAGCAGCTTGGGAGGAGATACAGTATGTGTTTCTCACGTTATTTTGAGGGAGGAATGACAGCGATCTTTCTTTTCAAGGGAAGGATGTCTATAGCACTTGGTTCGTGAGCAAAGGGAACTTAGGCGTTATCTTAGGAATTCAGAAGGATATTCCACAAAGCTTGGAAATTGTGCACTTGAGGGATCAGGTCTGCCTTACTCACACAGGGCTTGGAAGGTCAGATTTGTATTATGAATCAGCATTTACTTCACGGTCACAGGTTACTTCCCCCCCGGCCTGGCCAAAGGCACGGTGAGGAGAGAGGAGAAGAAATGTACATGGGTGTGTGTCCGCGTGGTACAGCTAAGCGAGCAGGTGATCAGGAATTGATAGAGCCCTACATTTTGACCTGAAGTGATCAAAACTGTTATTTTCACCTGAAGAGCGAGAAACCGTGTTCCAAATTATTTCCATATGCACACAAAGACACCGACAAGTCAGCTCTTCTGTGGAGGCTTAAAACAGCTGAACGGGGCTTATTTTGGAAAGATGTTTTTTATCTTTCCTACCAGAGGGAGACTTGTATTTTGTTTTTTCTTGGGAATATGTTCCCCTCGATATTACCCTAGATTACATTTATTGTAGAAAGTGAGATGAGAAAATACACTTGTCCTCATCTGTGGTGAACTCGGCATCGTCCCCAGTCCTTTTCTGGAAGCTCAGGAAAGAACTGTATTTTCCAGCTGCTGGCCGGCAGGGTTTTGGGTTTAGATCCTGCCAGCAAGAGGCGCTCCCAGAAGATGTGGAAGGCAAAGAGAGAGGGAAGGCGTGCTCCTCCTCTCGCACTGGTAGGCAGATGGTAAATAAGATGGTTATACAGCTGCTTGCAGAAGAGCTCCGGCGACAGCTGCTTCCTCCCAGCAGCTGGTGAAACCTCTGGGCACCTTCCCTCTATGTCCCCGTTTCCTACAAGCCGGCAGCTACTTTCCTTGCTCTTTGCTTCCTTCCAACTGTTTTCTAAGCTTTTTAAGGCCCCTTTAAAAACATCTAATTCCTTGTATTAAATTCCCTCTTGCTTGAAATACCTGAAATGGTTTCTGTTTCCCAACGGAGTCTAGATGAAGAAATACAACCTGCTACGCACGAGATATTCCTGAGAACATCTGGAGCAGGAGGGAGTGGGATGAAGAGTCGCTAAGAATCCATTCCCGGGCTCCACTTTCATGGAATCTTGTGACCTCTAAGGCCAGGATGTGCTGAACGTGCTCAGCAGAGCTGCTAGTCTCCCCATCTCCATTCTCTCGCTTTCCGCCAGTTCCCTTAATCAGAAAAGCTCCACTTTCATTTGTTACCTATTAAGATTTGGCAGTAAAAATCTGCTGAAAGGGCCATTTACAAACCACTGCCCTTGAAGAGGAGGGATTTGGTCATAAGCAAACCATTTCCCATTGCACTCCAGCCTCGAGATACCAGCCAAAGTAGGGATAAAAGTCAAACGGCTTAAATTACGGCACAGCTCCTAAAGACTGAGGATGAATGGCAGGGAAGTCTGTATAAATATTTACTTGGAAACAAGTGACCAGCTTTCTCTTTATTAGCTTAGCCACACATGAATTCTAGTATCTCTTTTTAAAAAATATGTTTACTGAGTACTGAAATTATAAATTGCTCTCATTTTGAACAACACCTGCCAAGACTCCCTTGCAAAGTAGATTCAACCTTTCCTTTGGAAAATGTTTCACCGAACCAATGAGCTGTCCGGTTTTTCAGAAAAGTGTACCAAATCCATATGGCTTCTCTACTATTTTCTAACGAAATCCCTGGTTAAAGATGTAGACTGCCACAAAGCTGACTTCTTAGAGAGGTCACTCCATTTGGACCTGCTTTCAACAATTATATAAAAAACTTCAGTTTAATACTGAATTTTTCTTTTTTTAGAGAGAGAGAGAGAGAGAGAGAACGCACACGCATGTGCCCATGAGCAGGAAGGGGGGGAAGGGCAGAGGGCGAAAGAGAGAGAATCTTAAGCAGGCTCCAGGTCCAGCACGGAGCCCGATGCGGGGCTCGATCTCACCACCCTGAGATTATGACCTGAGCCGAAATCCAGAGTCGGACGCTTAACAACTGAGCCACCCAGGTGCCCCAATCCTGAATTTATCTTCCCAAACAACTCCATGTTTGTGAACACACTAAGCATGTAACGACTTCCAGGCTCCACAATTTGGATCACTGGCCCTCAGGTTAAAGTCATGAAATTTAGAAGGAACCACGTACTGACCTAAAAGCTTTGATCTCTTTGTTCTTAGGCTCATTCATCAGAACATTTAGTTTTAAAAAGTAGGTACTAACTCATCAATTTTTACATCTTTCTCTGCTGGATTACGTAGAATTATATTCTCGGAGAAACAGTAAAATGACACTGGTAAATCTTGGTTTGATAAAACACAAGAGCTACACAGAAAATATATTCACATTCATTTGGAAATTAAACACACATTGAGATTATAGCAAAAGTTGGTCCGCTAATTTTATGGATATATGCATAGTGCCCCTGTTCCCTCCATTACACAGCCTGTTCAGTCTCTTCCGGGGACCCTTGGGCAGTGGGGACCCTTTACTTTTCCTCTTGTGAACCACTGGGGGCTCCTGCCTCTCCCGCATTCCTCTCTGGGTGCCAACAATCATGTTGGTTCTTGGGATCATGGCCAAGCTTTAGTCTACGATTTCTAGAATTTCTTCAGATTTCCCCTGTTTTGAGAACCGGAATACGTGCTGTAATCTGGTGTTAAGTAATCTTTCACATGTTCTATGTTTTCTCAAATTCAGCAAATTTCCTGAATACCCCAAGATAATCTATTTGAATTCTACTTTAAAATACCCCAGGCCATCTGATGTCTTCCTCACACTTGTTTCTTACTATGATACTTATCTCTTATTTTTTCATTTGAAAAATGGTCACCTTTCTAAATAGAGACAAAAGAAGGGCGGTTCTGCCTTCTATTAGCATCACCCGTATCATTTTGCCAATTGTGGGTCCATCCATTTCCTGTTGTTTCTGTGTCTAAATACAGCTAAATTTTATTGTCCACAGCATCTCTAGTGACCATGAAGTGATTCTGGGTGTTTGCTACCCTGACACTTTATTTAAGGCTCACCATCCATCTTCTGTGCCTACTATGCACTCATTCTTTCATTCTTACGTCCTTCCACATGGGCTTATCAGAGAGCTCTTTGGAGGCGAGACCATAGTGTGGTGATTAAAAGTCCAGACTGGAAGCAAACTGGGTAAGTTGAAATTCTGGTTCCACCACCGACTGCTTAATAGCTGTGTGTCCTTGGGTAAGTTATTTTTACCTCTCTGTGCCTCAGTTTCTCAGTATGCAAAAATAGAGATAATCATGGTATTTGCTTCACGGAGGTATTGTAAAGATTAAATGAGAGAATGTTTGTGTGTGTTTAATAATACACCCTAGAATAAAAGTGTTTGATATTATTTCTTGTTGAAATGATTTAGTCTTTGATGGTGTAAATTTTATCTTGTATCGTCTCCCACAGATATGAACTATGTTCTCTCTGATAGGTTCTAACCGTGGGATCATAGCAATATTTTTTCTGAATGTCTGAAAATTTAACTTTGTGAAAATGATACATCCCGCCATGCCTGGTGTTTACTTTGCTGTGTAAACCCCAATATGACATGGTAACATTCTCCAAAGATTATTACAATTTTCACTTTCCCACTGAATTCTTCCTTGTGGTCATAATTACAAACAGAATATTGAGTCTCCGTGTTTTTTCCCTCTTGGGAAGAAAAGTCATTCAAAAGACAATTCGAGAACTTAATTCTCACCCTATTTTAGCTGAATTAGCCTTTTGGAAACTACTTGAAACCTCCCATCACTACTGCCACCATGTCACTTTCATCATTTTATCAAGAAAGCATCATTCAGGGGCGCCTGGGTGGCTCAGTGGGCTAAAGCCTCTGCCTTTGGCTCAGGTCATGATCTCAGGGTCCTGGGATAGAGTCCCACATCGGGCTCTCTGCTCAGCAGGGAGCCTGCTTTCCCCCTCCCTCTGCCCCTCTCTGCCTACTTGCGATCTCTCTCTCTCTGTCAAATACATAAATAAAATCTTAAAAAAAAAAAAAAAAAGAAAGCATCATTCAGAGCCTGTACTTCACTGAGTGGTCTGTGTAGTATACTTTCGTAACAGTATCAATCGCTTCTACAGAACTCAAAATAAACATAGGAATGTCTACAGAGTTTTAATTTTCTTCAGTGCTACAAATGTTCCATTTTCCAGTCTGCCATTATCTTAGGTGAAAGCATCGTATATACAACAAAGATGTTGATAAATAATTAGCGAAATCAGTAGTACAGCCAATTCTCAATAAAACTTGTACAGGATCCTATATTTTATTTTTTTTCGGGATCTCATATTTTCATTTTAGTTATCAGCATCATCCTCTTCCGTCATTAAACCACTCACAAGACCTACTACTAGGCTGAGTTCCTGTAAGGGCATTCTGATGCTTACTGCCCAGGGCGGGCATCACCTCCAAGTCCTTCTCGGTTATTTATCTTATAATTATTACAATATGTTTATAATTCCATATGCTAACCCATAAGCAGAATTCCTGGTTCACTCCATCTCCCACCATGGGACAAATGCAGGGTAGGAAAAAAATGACTTTTGGATGAGTCCATTTTGCTGCTTCTAGACTAATACCTAAGGTTAGATTTGTGTATTAGAGATCAAATACCATTAAAATAATTGTCTCTATACTGAAAATAATTTCTATGACTCATATATATATATATGAGTCATAGTCATCCTCCTAAGGAGAATTTTTTACAATAGCATTCTAGTTCAACTACGAAATTTGGACGGTTTCCTTTATTTGCTCATATTTATGTCTGAGCTGTACTACACATCTGTGATGTGCAGGTACCGTTTCATTTTAATGAGCATCACTTCAGCATACGGCTCTATTGGCAGAGCTAATTCCTTATCCCAGCACAGGGCTTGGCACAGGCACAGTCCACCAGTTGCACAGACAAGGAATCTGGAAAGGCTTTTGATGTCTGTATCCTGCACTGCCTATACTGAATTAGCGATGAAAGTCTGCTGATCATTCTTCCCTAATATCTCCAAACCATCCCCAAGCCTTCATCTTGGGTGGTCCTCCACCATTCATCACCCGTGTTAGCCTAGCAGGTTTCTAACTAATCTCTTTGCCTCAAGAATTCTTCCTCTCTGATTTATCCTCCTAGAATCCTGCCAAAGAAATCACTCTAAAACACCATTTGATCATGTTTCTCTTATGTCTAAAAATCTTTCCATAGCTTGTCCTTACCTTTCAAGTAACATCTCAGCTGGTCCTTGCCCACATCTCCAGCTTCATTGCTTGCTGCTCCCCTACCAAGAACCTTATGTTTCAGCCCCAATGAACCCATGAATTACCCTGAACTCATCCTCTTTTCTTTCACTTCATAGCCTTTTCTCCTCCCCTCCCCTTCTTGGTTTCTCCTCCATAAAATGCCCTTCTATCCTCTCTTTGCCTGGTGAATTCATCTTTATTCCTTAAGATCCAGATCAGCTGCCCTCTTCTCCAGAAGACCTTCTCTGATACTTATATTCTCCTAAAACATGCTTCCTGCATTCCCACTGTCCAATCACAGTATGGTGTAATTACTTTCATGCCCGTCTTTTCCATGACCTAGAAATCCCCTGCAGGCAGAAAGTGGGTCTTGTTTACTCATGGCCCTGAGGCCTAGCATCTAGCTGGTACTGTGTTACCTGTTAAGCTGAGCTGATCCACAAATATTTACTGAATGAGTATCTTTGATGGCCCCACGAGACAGTGCTGCACTGATCTAGTTTAATTTCTATTGGATAAATTCAACGGAACATATGATTTATGAATTCCTCTCTATGCCTATAACCAGTGTGGCTCCCCAGCTGATTGACCATGTATCTTTTTGTCTCCTCAGAGAGGAGATCAACTCTACCGGAGAAGATGAATGGAAGGGAAAGCAGCTGGCCAAGCTGGAGAGTAAAACAGGACAGTCAGAGGACAAAGGCAAAAACAGAGGAAAGCCAAATTGACTTTTCTAGGACCACTCTCAGCACCTCCTCATTCTCTGCAACTCAAAGAATCCGTAACACAGAAATTTACCCAAAAAAATCTCTTCAGACAATGCAAATCTCTGTTTCTGCATTTGCAGTGTCCATCTGAGTTGCTTTATTTAAAAATAAAGACATGAAAATAATGCTCCCTCCACACGTCCTACAACAGTATGCTTTCCAACATGCTTTGAACTTGATGAAGCAATTCTGGTTATTTCAAAGTTAAAATGTCACATCTGTTTTTCTTAGATAAAGAAGCAACTTAAATGATAAGGAAGTGAAGTAAAGGATTTTCTAATCCAGGAAATAGGACACATGCCCAAGAATCACCCAGATTTTCAGAAAGAAAGAAAAAAAGCCCCTCACATGAATAGCTGGTAAAAACTGCCATATGAGAAAGTAGAAATCATCGCTTAAGTGGACAGATGAATCGTTGACAGTGAGGGGTGCTGCAAGAATGTATGAGAAAGAAAAAGCTAGAGAAGCTGAGTAACATTTCTTCTCAGTTTCATGAAAAGTCATGTGACTCCCAGATCGATGTCCCAGCTCGGCCACTGGCTAAGCCTAGATCATACTTGCATGTTTCAGTTTTCCATCTGTAAAATGGGACTAAAGATGCTAGCTTTATTATTGTTATTTATTTCGTAAGTTATTTATTTATTTAGATAAGTCTGGACTGTGGCTGTGGGGATTAACCAAAGGATGAGTAGAGTAGGAGTCACAGATGTATAGTGAGAGAGGGTTTGTGGCGGGAACGTGGCAGGGAAGGGGGAAGGGAAGTCAATACAAAATGGATGGAATGACTTCTTGGGTAACCCTGGAGTGCTCGTTTCAGTAAAGAGAGGAAGGATGCCCAACGAAGCTTGGAAAGGGATGTCAAATCATCTGAGATGAGCTGTGATAAGCGGGCTTGACTACATCCTCCCATCAGCTCAGTAAACACTAATGATGAAGACAGTGCAGACTGCCACTGGTGATAAAGAGCCAGCTAAACACTCTATTAGTTTTTCATTTTGTGAATTAATGTCCTTCGTGGAGTGTGTACACTAACCAGTAATGAATTGGCTCCTTAGAACTGCTTGGGGTACTCCTCTCTACCTCTGCAAGCAGGCATAAATTTCACATGGAAATCAGCACTTTTAAGGAGGCAATAACTCCTTTAAAAGAAGTTTGTTTTCAATTAGTTTCTACACACATCCTGCTTTAAGAAAATCTGCCTCTTTTCAACCAACCTTCCATCCTTACCTATAAAGATGAAAGAAAAAAGAGGCCAAATGGTTTTCCACAAGATTTTATAGATAAATAGATTACTCCGATTTCCCTAAGAGCCCACATATAAACTGGGAATATTTAAGAAAACCAACGACTCTGAAGCCCTATTAGTCTTCCATAACAATAAAGCGAAATCAATCTCTTACTAGTCAAGTCTTGCACATTAAGTCTGATGATTAGGTTTGCTCCATTCACCAAGGCCCTGTGAACCTTATCTACCCCCGCAGAATTAGAAAGTCAGGCTGGGTCCTCTGAGACACATAATCGTATTTCATTTCCCTGGGTTTAAAACCGCTATAGCTCATGAAGGACTCTGTGGTGAGGGCTGAGGTTCTCTTTTCAGCCTTTAACCAGCCTCTCTGTGAGTTTTTCAACTAGAAGACATTTCTTAAAAGAGAAGGGTCTGGGGAAGGCCCCTGGAACCTTCTGGTAGTGGGGGTGTGCGTCCTGTGGTTGACAATCCTGACCCAGTGAAGCGTATACTCATACAACAAAACTGAGTAAGAGCCTGAGAGAAAAATAGAGTTGTTTCTTCAACTTAGTTGGCTTTCTTTTTAATAAAAAAAGTTAATTTCAGGGAGACTGCATACTGACATAAACAAGTAGATGAGGGGCCAATAGGTCTGAATTGCTTGACTGGTTCTTTTGCTGATTTTCTAAAGAGGGCTTTGGATTTATTTTCTTCTCTGAGATTTATATACTGCTTGTTTTCCTAGGAACTTGAAGTTCCTTCTCATATATTACCTTATATTAGTCTTGCAGATTTTAATTAAAAAGATATATTACATACATAATAAAAACCTCCCAAAATATATACTGCTATTTCTAAACTAACATTCTTAACATTCATCCCTTCAAGTCGAACCTATGGCTTTGTTCTTTTCTCCAAAATCTTCAATATTTCCTAGATAACTGTGTTAAAGCAGAAACCCCTGCATTGATTTGACCAGGCATCTGTATTCATGTCCAATGTAGATAATGGCCCCACTAGGCTATAAGGCCCCAAATGACCTGGGCCTTGTATCTTCCATTCTCCATTGAATCGATTTGCCTAATCCAGTCCTGGGCACAGAGCAGGTTGACTGAGTGAAGTGACAGAATGAATGAAAGGATACATAAACTTTCTTGCTTGGTGTCAATTTCATCCTCCTCTTTCCCTCTCTCCCCTCTTTCTTTTTTGATGCTTTAGTATCACAGATTCCTCTCTAATAATTTAAGCATAAAACCAGTCCTTTCCTCAAATCCTTGATAATAGTCATCCCACAGTTTGGTGTCCACAACATTTATTATTTGTTCCTTTTTCCCCCCACCCCTTGCCTTACTCGTCAGACAACCCTCCTGAGCTCTGGAATTCCTTTGGCCCCTGGACTGTCTCTAGTCTGAAAAGAAGTTCCTAAAAGCTCACAATTCCTGTGTTCTCCTATGGAGTGTATTTCGTAGTTTATCGTATCTCAGCAGTACTTAAGTGAGGCTGATGGTTTTTCTTGCTGCTCAGTTAACATTTATAAAACACTTATATTCTAAAATGTCCTCTAAAGCTAAAAGGCATTCACAGAGTTGGTTTAAAAAAAAAAATTCTGAGCTTTTCAAGGTGCGGAGCCCTTTCAATAGGGCAGTCAGTGCCCTACAAAAAGTGGGAGCCCCATCGCAACCTTTCTGCGCTAGCTGACAGAGTGAGTACAACTTCAGGGAGCAACTAGCTGGGGCCACAGGCTGCTGAGCACTTTCCCCTGAGAGCCGGTTCCTTGTTTTTCTAATGCCTGCCACTCCACCATCTCGGAGCCATCCCTACATGGCCAGCATGTGAAAACATATTGAAATCCTCCTCAGATCACAATACATCTGTTCTAAGAGGCTGGATGAGAGATGCCAGGGGAACATTAACTCAGAATTTCCTAACTCAAGCGCAATTAAAATCTCAGCCACAGTGAAGAATTAATGTAGCCCTTTGCATTTTAAATACATATTTTAATTAAATGACACCCATCTGCAGAATATGAGACTGCATTTTTATTGAGGATTTCAAATGATATAATCTGTTCCTATGAAGCATAAATGGCTTGGTTCATGTTTCCAGAAACCTCAGAAGAATTATATAGATCTGGCATCAGCACATGTGGTGACACTCAATTTTGCTTAAATTTAAATCTGTTTAACTTGCATGGTAAGTGTTGTTTGTGTGGTAAGATTCAGATTGTGTATAAAAGTGACAGAAAATAAGAGCACAGCCCTTTAAACGTCTTGGATCATTTCTGCAGCAAGTCTGTCCCCACGAACGCCAGGGTCAAGGGCAGTGCATCTCTGCCACAGATAGAGCTGTGTAGCCACGGTGATAAGCTCTTAACTCATTTCGCCTAATGAGAAGCTTCCTCTAAGGTGAAAGATATGCTAATGGACCTAATGACTGAAAAACAGACAGGACGGCTACCTGGGAGCCGCCTAATTCCATGTGACAGAAATGACTTCCTGCTGGTGTAAGCTTTCAGGAGACCGACCCTAACAGGAGGTAGACAGCAAATGCATCCCTTTCTCCTTAGCATGGTTATTTAGCATCTCTGCTCCGTGTGGCTGTTTCACCTGTATGTCTACACTACTAACGGCCTTCAAGATAGAGCCCCTAGAGCGGGCAGCACGGGACCGGGATTCTGGACCAGGCTGCGGCACCCTGCTGATGTGAGACCTTGGAGAGTCAGATGTTTGGCTCTCACTTTTCCTGTCCATAAACTGCCTCCCACCTGGTTGGCGTGGAATCAATGCCAGCTGTTGCTGCAGGTGAGCGTCAGGTCTGGGACTCACACCGTCCTAAGTTCTAGTCCTGGCTTTGCCAACTGAGACCTGCATGACTTCACAGAAGTTGCTCCCTCTTTTGAAGCTCACTTTGTCAACTAAAAATTGAGATGATAATGCTTATTGTATTAGTTTCCTATCGCTGCTTTGACAAAATACTACAGATGTAGAAGTTTAAAACAACACACACTTATTATTGTATAGTTCTGGAGATTAGAAGTCTGACATGGGTCTCCCTGGGCTACAACTGAGGCATCAGAGGCTGTGGGGTGAATTCACTTCCTGGTCAGTGCTCGCTCCTAGAGGCTGTCCACATTCTGTGGCTTGTGGGCCCTTCCTCCATCTTTAAAGCCAGCAATGGAAGGACGAGATCTCATAGGGCCTCACTCTCATGTCTCATTTGTCTCCCCTTCATTTGTAAGGACCCTTGTAGTCACCCTTGTAGTGACACTGGGCCCACCTGGATTATGCAGGATAATTTCCCTAGCAATTTTAATTTCCCTTTGCTGAACATACTTGCAGGTTCGGGGACTAAGACGTCAACACCTTTTGGGGGCTACATTCTGCCTACCAACTTACCTTCAAAGCACTGTAATAATTAGAGATAATGTTCTAAAACGCCCAGTAGAGTGTCATGTGCATAGTAAGTTCTCGGTAAATGGCAGTGTTCATCACTGGAGCTGCCTAGTTGACTAAGGTCCTGTCAATCTTGGAAGTTCTGTTATCTTATTAGAGAGGGAAATGTTTTGCCAATAGTTTTATATTTTGATCATAAAGAAGTAGGTTCTAAGTTCTGATCATATATCTTAAGCATTCGTCTGTTAGTGGCCAGAATATTTTAACAGCATAATATCTGACTTTCCAGTTAATCTGCTGGTAGAAATTTAAGGCAAGTTAAATATTCTGGTGTGATTATTATGCTCCTAGGGGTTTTTGCCTCAAAAACTCTGATAGCTTGTGGAACTATCTTAAGAGTGAATTGTTTCTATTATTACTTCTGGGGGTATAATGTTGTAGCTCCAAATATTAAATACACTTGAATTATTTTACCAGTTTTTCTTATGTGTATTTATATATGCATGCACATGTAATATAAAGGCTTAATATTTCATTATATCTAAAACTGGGATCTAATAACAGGGTTCTGGGATCTGATATCAGGGTTCTACTATCTTATGGAAATAGCTGAGACAAAGAGCCCAGTTCCATCTACTCTGTGTTAGGCATCCTATTGGTTGTAGCTATCTGATAGTCCTTAAGAAACCAGAAAACATCTTGATTAAGATAGTGTGTCTATAAGCAAGGCAGAATATAGGGAGGCAACCTGAGATCTTATTAAATATTAGATGGGAGAGCTCTTATTATCTCATCCAAACACAGGCAAATAAATTATGCTGCTATGATTTGGGTTTGGTGGTCAGTACTGGGAATGAGGGCAGACTACAGTTACTCTCTCATCAGTTTCACAGGAGAAACTGAAAGTCCAGATTCCAACAGACATTTGGAAAGTCTGTTTTTCTCTAGCTCCTGGATGTCAGGAAGACTGGAACTTTATGGATAACGGGTTCTTCCTTGACTGGGTCTACTTAAAGTTTTCATGCAGGAGTGTAAATTATTCCTTACAATTGATCTTGAACTTAAAAGTGAAGACCCAGGGAGGACTTCTACTAGTGTAATCACTTCTTAGTTCACTTTTTAATTGTAATCAAAGCTAGAGATGCCCGTAGAGAGTAACTTTTAGAAGCTTTTTCACGAGGCAATCACTTTCAACTCTTTTAGTTGATTTCCACAGTTCTTAGCCCTCTGGAGTTAAGGAACTTGTCCACTTTGCTCCTTGATTTCCCACTTCTCAGTGTTTGTTGCCCTCCCACTAGCAAGATGAGGACTTAGATCCCTCCACATATGCGTACTCTTCAAACTGCTTTCTTGCTACCATTGCATCTTAACTTTGGCAAGATCCATATGTTGCATTGACATTATTTTAAGTGCCTCTAACATCTAAGGCTGTGTAGTATTCCCTAGTTCCTCCCCAACCCCCCTTGGACCACTGGCTTGTTTTCTCTGGTGCTAATAATGGCCTTGTTACTTATTCATTTGCTTAGTGTCTTATGTACTCAGGGATCATTCAACCCCGAACACTTCCCTGATCAAACAAGTTCTTCTCTACATAAATCCAAACACACTGGGTATTCTATCAGCATCGTCCTCCCGAACAGATGTCTCCTGAGACCTTCTGAATGTCTCATCTCTGGGCCAGTTTCTCCTATGCCTGTTGCATAGCTGCCCTTTTTGGCATCTCCCATCATTACCATGTTGGGATTCTTCCTCTGTGTTAACGATCTCCGTTTCTTCTCACCATGCCTTCCTATTTTTATGTAAACTCTTCAAGTTTGGTAGATTCTGAAGAAGGCTGAACAGAAAATATGTTTTTTGAGATCTTAGATATGCTTGAAATGTTTTTGTTCTTCCCCCACACCGAATTGACTGTTTGGTTAAGTACAGAATTCTAGGTAGAAAATAGTTTTTCTTAGAACCTAAAAGGTATTTTTCTATTGTCTTCTAGCTTCCAGTGTTACTTCTGAGGAGTAATTGCTTTTCTGCTTCTTGATTTTTTTTGATAAATCACTCCCCTACCTCTCCTTTTTTTTCCTGGACAATGTAGAGTTTTCTCTTTATTCTGAGGGTTCTGCAATTTTGTGATGGCGGCTTTGGTAGGAAGAACCTAGCTCTGTTTTCATCCCTTAACAGACTCTGGTCTCGTCCAATTTGAATATCAATGTTTTTTGCTCTGGGAGGTTTCCTTCATCTTTCTTTGATGTTTCTCTTTATATCTCTCCTCTCTCTGTGGCCCTATTACTCAGTTGTTGGACATACTGGACTACTCCTTGGGTTCTTTTAATTTCGGCCTAGTTGCTATTTGTCTTTATGTTGCCCCCTTTTTTAAAAAAATATTTCTTCAACTCTATCTTCTAACTTTTCTTCCGGTTAGGGACTGTAATTTTCACTTATTTTTCTATCCATGAATTCTTCTGTGTTCTCTGAATATTCCTTTCATATAGGATACAATTTTTGTTGTGGACGCACTGTCTTCTCTAACTATAATACTAACTATGATACTAACTATAAGGGTGTTTTTAAAGTGCTTTTTTCCCTCTGGATAATCCTTGTTTCCTCTGAGTTATGTTTTCTGTTTATTTTGGTCTCTGTGTTTCGTATTATCTGGTTTCCTCAAATGTCTCCCGATACTGACTCTCTGATCATATTTCAGCAGGACTGACTGAAGTTCTGCGTCTGTGGAGATGGAGCTTGTGGACTGTGGTCACCACGGCAGGTGATCTGGTTGGTCTGCTTCATTGAGGAACTACAGATGTCCGTGTCTTTGGGTTTTGTTCTTGTTTTTCTTCTCTTGGGCTGCTCAGATTCTTCAGACTTTCTAGTCTCTTGTCTAACATCATATACCTGGCTGCCAGCCAATCGGGGAAAGAAGGCAGGTCTCGACAGTCATTAATGTGAACTGTGAATTAGTTGCCCCAATTTCAGGAGGGTAGCCCCACGTTCAACTATGACGTTATGTCCTACAGCCCACGGAATCCCTATTTTACTCTTCTTAGGAAACAAACCTCCCATGTTCTGTTATGATTTGACAGAAGCGGTGCCACAGCTATGTGAGAGAGGGGAGAGAATCTGAGAGTGAATGTCTCCACAAACAGCTTTCAACAAGTCTTCTTGTTTTCAGCCCCATCTTCATTCCTTCTTTCAGAGGTAGTTGGCTATGCCAATTTTTTTTTTTTTTTTTTTTGAACGTAAGTTGTATAACTTCTTGGTGTACTCACTACTGGTTCAGAAATTAGCTTTCTTAAATTTTCTCTTCTGTTGTCTTTGTTCCTGTGGACTTAGGCCTTTAAAATTCCCCTTCGCTTTGTTTCGGTGGGGTTAATGGAGGAAGGACAGATAAATGTGTATGTTCATCCGATCACTTTTTCTTTTCTTTCTTTTTTTTTTTTTTTTACAATTATTTAGGTTCATGCCAAGTGACAATTATTAACTTATCATTATATTACCATGTAGTTAGACCTGGGGCGTATTTTACTCAGAATGGCCTTCTTCCATTTCCTCCAAACTATAGATCCATCAAATGTGCTAAATGTCCGTCCCTCCTAAATTCTAAAATTCTATGCCAGTGTCTTCCTCGGCAAACTGCATGCCTGGGTGTATCAAAGCGGTATTTTATGTAAGAAACAGGCAGGCTTCAGGTATCACAATTAATCACTGTTTCCCTTCCTACATCAATGTCTTGAGAAGAAATCTGCTGGGAACAACATCAAAGATAGAGGTGGCAGCTTTTATTGATTCTTCACAGCCTCTGACTCTGTGGACATGAACGATTCATAGCTAAGTCTATGAGTTGAGTTCAACGCTAATCTCCAGTTATAGCACCAAGTTTAGAAGGTGTTCTGCTTAGAGCAGAAGGTGGAAAGCCTAGAACGCTGCTTGCTCAGAACCCTTCCAAACTGTCTAGAAACCACTGCTCTGTGGCAAAAAAATTGGGGGGCCTAAATAAACAATTTATTAGTCTACTGGAATAAACCTAGAATTGTTTTTTTTGAGGATTTTGACTTGGTCTATAGCTTCTCCTTTAGCTCAACTCCAGACAGGTTTTCTTCATTGGCTTTCACAAATATTTACTGGGTCTATGCCACAATATTGCCCTAGTGAGCAAGGCTATTCGTGTCTGTACTATAGCATTAAATATAGTCCATATCAATTATCTTAAATATACTCTCACGGTAAGTAAATGTTAGAAATAAAAACTAGGGAGTTATTGGTATTGTAGGGGTAGTCGGTGGGGAAGAAATTTCTGAGACTGCTGCATAGGGGATTGTGTTCTTGAAGTCATCCAGATAGAAATAAATACTTCCCCAACAGACAAATAATATTAATGGAGGTTAAGGTCAATTTTTTGGTCCATTTATGCTAATTGAAATAATCCACATTTTTTCAGCCCCTTCTATGTACTGGTACCATATTAGATATAAACAGGAAAGGAATCAAGTCCATACTTTCAAAATGCTTAGTCTGGTTGGCAAGGCAGACACAGAAACGGATAAATGGTACAATACGGTGTGTAAAATGCTAGAGATAGCTCTTGAGTATGACAGAGCTCAGATGAAGGTTACTTAATACAGTCTGAAAGGGCCTGCAAAAATTTGCTGGAAGTGGTGATGCTTAAGCTGAATTTTGAAGGAAGAATGGGTGAAGGAGAATGGGAAAAGGTAGGAGAATGGGCATTAAGTTCAGAGGCGATAGCCCGAATAAAGATAAGGGGCTGAGAAATGTCATGACATTGCAGGAAAACTAAGGGCAGTTTGGTGTTCATAAAAACAGAGACACAGAGTGTGAAGAACATTCTAGGTCATGTTAAGGATCTTGGACCTTGCCCACAGGATGATGAGAAACCACTGTAGCAAGCTGTATGGTCAAATTTGCCTTCAGACAGATCACTTTGGTATAGCAGTTGTATCAAAGGAGGGGAAGAATGGAAGCAGGCTACTGAGAGGATCTGGATGAGAAACAATGGAAGTGTAAATTAGGGCAGTGGCAGTAGCGATGAAGAAATGACAGATGTCGAAATATTTAAGAAGTAAAAGCAGCAGATCTTCATAGCAACTATCAAAAATAGGCATTATTATTATATCTAATTTAGAGATGAGATAATTGAAACTCATAGAAATTAGAAATCATGTCGCATATCCCGTAGCCAGAAATAACAATATTTCTATGGGGGAAATGCATTCAGAGTTTTAAAAAAGAACTTCTGGATCATAACACATTCATCAGTTGGTGAGTGAATGTGCCAAAACAGGTACTGAAGGAAAGATTAAGGAAAGGAAAGACCAGTCAAAGTAGAAGGTCAGAAGGAACATTTTCAGTAAGTAAAATCCACATTTAGCAAGGGATAAAATAGGTATGTAATTAAATATATTGCTTAAAATAAGGGCACTAGAGGCTAAAAATACTGTGAAAATCCGAAGGTAATTGTACTGTTTAATCTTAGGAGAAATTCTTAATGGAGATAAATAGATGACTTGGAAGGGAACCTTCCTATGCTCTGTAAGATAATTGTTACTATCAGTGTTTGAAATGAGAGGAAGGAAGAAAGGGAATGGGAGTACCTGCAGATATAAGAAAAAGGGCTGGCTCATCTGTAGACACAGATTTACCAGGCGGTTCGGCAAACAGAAAGATAGCAGATCTCAGACTCTCACTGCAAGCGCTTTGTTAATTTAACTTAATTTGATGAAATATTTACTGAGTGCCCACCATGTTTAAACAGCTATGCCTAAAGTGGTTCTATTATTGATACTGATAATTACACTGGCCTTGTCAAGGTCTGTATCAGCACGAAGAACTCACTGGGCCCCGTGTGGTACACCCAGGTTGGCCGTGGTTTCTACCCGGTGCTTTGGTTTACAATCCCTGCCGATGTGGAGCATCGATGAGGGAAAGGAGTCTTAGCGTGAGCTGATTTGGCAATGGTGGCTGGGTTGTTAAGTAATTCACATAACTAATTCAGTGTGGAAAGTAGGAAATTAAGTGATGGCGACATGTGTAATTGACCCCTAATGAATTCAAGCTAAATAGCTATTTTCACTATTCTTGTTTCTCAGTATATTACTGGGATGCATTTTTCAACCGTTTAGATGTTTCAAATGGCTCTGCTGAAACGAAAAGAAGCTCTGTGATAATGAAGCCTTTTTGTTGTTTCATGGCGTATGTGAAACCTTAAGTGATCCTTGGTAAAAGACTGGTATACAAAGAAAATCCGGGAATAATCAATTAACCCAATAGTAGGCGCAGAAAATACCATATTAGCACTTAAGGATCTTAATTTCCTAATCGAAAGACCAGAATGGCTTGAACTCTTTACACTCTTTTATTTATTTATTTTTTAATTATGTTCAGCTAGCCAGCATACAGTACATCATAAGCTTCTGAGACGAAAGTTATACTTTGCCATCAGGATTTTATTGAAGACTGATGAGTATAGTTAATAAAAATGAAGTACCTTAAAATTATGGTAGATGCTTTAAATTAATGCATATATAAGTATTTATTTATTTTTAAAATTTCTCTCCATATGGTATTAATGAAGTATTGGTATCCTGTATACTGTCCTAGGGACATCCAGGGCTCTGCAGACACTGAATCATCTAGAGGTATTCTGCTTTTAAAAAATAAGACCGTTTATAAGACGTCTAACTGAAAAAAAAAATCCATATGTACTATCAACTCAATGAGACCTGTTTTAAGTTAATTCCTAATGAGAAGGAGAATGCAGATGAACACAGATGGGAGCTCACAACGCCAAAAGGGCTCTGGGCTTGGAAGGCCTGTCATTTTTGTTATAGCTTTTACTAAAACCACCATGCAGCAGCTCCTTCATTTCTATGTCTCCTGACACACTTAAGTGCATGTTTACAGAGAAAGTCACTTAATGAGAGTGGAGGTTTAACTTGAAGTTTTGCTCACTGCGACCCTCTTAGCCTAGGCCTGAGTTCCATGGCCACATGGCTTTTGGGAGGCTGTGAAATGTAAGGGCTCAAGGTCTAATTTCAAAATGCAACGCACCAAAGATCCCCTGACAGTGAAATTAAACTCCAGCAGAATGGTCCAGTTAACAACTGGTGGGACAGGAGAAGGGGGGAAACCACCGGACACAGACCTGGGCATTTCGCACTGAGCAGCATTATGAGCAAATATTGGCAGCAAAATGGAAGAGTCAGAAATAAAATATCCTCAGGATGACTAAGAATGGGGAAACAAGCTTTAAGGAGAAGAAGCAGAGGAAAAGCAACCCTTACCACTGATCGAGAGGTCACTGTTGGCTAGGCACTATGTCAGGTGTTGTGTGCGTACACAAGTTGACTCGATCCTGTGAGAACCTGATAATATAGACAATCCCAGGGATCATATCAGAAGCGCCTGCCCAAGGCCAAGCTCATGCTTGTGTATTGAGTTATGCTAGTGCTGAGGAACAGGAGGAAGGCAGGAGCATAACACTGTCTCAATACTCCATGGGCAGGGCTGGGTCAAGAGGAGAGAAAATCTGAGTACAGTGCTGAAGAGAAGCATGGCTCCCACTTGTTTGTAGGTGGAGTTTCCGGCCACTGGTGGCGCATGTGGCAGCCATCTGTCCGTCAGTGACCCATGCTCTGTTCCCCGGAGCGAGGCAGATACAGCAGCATATGCAACAGTCTTTTGTGGGGGCGTTTCTCTAGCACACTTCCAAGATTTCTGTGAAAAGTCCCAAGGCTGCTGGCTGGAGAAATGTGGTAATTGGGCTGTGGTAGCTTTAAACAAATAACACGAAGGAGTTTTCCTCATGCTCCCTCTTTTAGAAGCAGGCATGACAGAAGTTCCGAACATCTCCTCGCTCTGAGAAAAGTTTGAGCAAATATTTTTCTTCATAAATCTGACCCTATAGGATGGCCTTCATAATTCCTGTATGAAGAGAGACTCTAATGCTATTTCTGTTTTGGTGCTTACAATAATACTCTGTAAATCTTAAAATCAATATTTTGGTAAGAATTTCTCTCTGTGAGTTCACAGTATCCTGATATCACTCTTTAAAAGACTGTACGGTAAAAAGTCAAAGTCATGTCAGTTCTTGAGTGAAGTTCTATATTGCCCTAAAAATTGTACAAGAGGCTCTCTTGGAAGAAATGGACAGGTCCTCACTAGACCCACAGAGTTTCCAACGAAGGAAGAGGACGCATGACCACTTTATTCTGATCCTTTGTTCAGCCTGCCTCACCTAAATCTCCCAGAGATTCCTCACTATAAAGAGAAGGTGGTTAGTTTAATTAGAAAATAGCCCTATTACATGACAGTGTCCAACACAGAACCTGGAGTAAAAGATAAACACCTAAAACTCTATGTTACAGATCAGTTCCAAAGCTTAGAGAAAGTATATGCTTCTTTTAAAAATAATTCACTAAGAACCACAGAGAACTGAATTTTTTCAGACTTAGAATGTTAAGATTCTCAATAATGAGCTATATAGAGAAAGCGATATTATTTGAATTTGCATTTCTCCCCCAGGTATTAGGCTAATGAATTTATCATTTTCCTTTCAGGAAGTTTCCCACATAAAGACAATCTTTATATATAGAGACCCACTTATGTAGCTTATCACCACCTTTACTGAGGTCCTATAATATAATGATTCTGTTAATACCTTGGCTTGTCTTCTAACAACATCGGGCTTCATAATACCTCATCTTCGCCATATGCTGTGTGTTTTAGGAGAATGAGGCTCCGAGGAGATACAGAATACACACGTATTGGAAAATAAAAAGAATAAAAAGAGAGGAAACCCCCTATTGCAATTAAAATGCAGCAGTCCTCCACAACACGTCCCAACGCTAGTTAATACAGACATTTCCAATAACTTTAATCTTTAAGTGGTGATTGTAAAAAAAAAAAAAAAAAAAGAAATCAAGTTTGCGTTTCTTAAAAGACAAGAGGGAAGAAAATGACTTGTCATATCTGACTGGTTCGGAAATATAAAATCCAATTCTGAAGAAGTAGAGATAAGAAAAGTGCTGTGGCAGTACCATCAGCTTAGCAAACACTAAATAATGAACAATGCAGAGACTGTCCAGCATGATAAAATACTCTATTAGAGGGACTGTTTTTAAATGAGTGATAATTGTGGCCCATCCACAGTGAAAGGTTATTGAATTTTTATCTGTAGCAAGAAGCTTTTGACAGACTTGCTGAAAAGTCACCTACAAATAGTACCTTCTTTAGATGAATTTGACCAAAGGGGTTTTCCAGCATGTGTCATCTTTCTGACATTTACAGGATTTTTGCTTCCTTGAAGAATCTGATCAGATATTCTTAGTTTCTAGAAAGACACTTAGGTTTTTCATCAGTCGTACAGAAAAGTCCTCATTATCCTTCCTTTCATAAAAATGGGATTAAGTTGTTAGTTAAGGACTCCAGTCAAATCCACCCAGGATTCAATGACCAGAGCTCAAAGACGTTAGTACACAGAATTAACTGCTGCTAGTAAACAACACCGTGCCTTGGAAACCTACACCATATCAGGTGTATCATATCTATCACCATATCATATCTCCTATGAAGGAGGTTTTTTACATTTTTATTGTATGATTTATAATACTGGATATACATTTGTAGTATTGAATTTAGGATACTAGAGTAAAAGAGAACCTTTCCCTAAATACGTGACTACAAAATTTGGTTCCAAAAGAGATCCTCGTTGTGGATGGGGGTGGGGAGGGGGTACAGCTTTTAAACTCCAGCTTCTTAAAATGAGTAGAATGTCAAGAT
This sequence comes from Potos flavus, assembly GCA_028534135.1. Lineage (NCBI taxonomy): Eukaryota > Metazoa > Chordata > Mammalia > Carnivora > Procyonidae > Potos > Potos flavus. Next base: position 77,612,357 of record CM052887.1, on the reverse strand, counting down.
CACTTACCCTCATGTCCCTATTTCTTTATTTAGTATTATTTTTAAATTTTTAAATTTAAGTAGGCTCTATACCCCGCATGGAGCCCAATGTGGGGCTTGAACTCACAACCCTGAGATCAAGACCTGAGATGACATCGAGTCGGATGCTTAAATGACTGAGCCACCCAGGCTCTCCGACCCATGGCCCCTTTTAAAGCTCACTCAATGTCATTCACGCCAGGGACGCAGCATCACATTCATCTTGCTGTAATTTTGGGTGACAGCTGAAGAAGAGCATTAGCCCTGGGGGGAAACAGAGGCACGCTGGTTTGGTGTTCTGAGGCACACCAAGAACAGGTGATTATGTTGTTCTTCTAGACACTGTGGTCTTCACTCTGACAGTCAGGTTTTAGTCTAGATTTTGTCACCATCCCGTTTTGACCTTGGGCAAATGGTCAAATTTCTGTTTTATGATTATGCTTTGTAAAACTGAGAGAATGAAGACTGGCCTGTCAATGAGCCTGAGGCAGGGATAAGGGATTAAGAATTAATGGTTACAAAGGACCTTGAAAGTATGAAATGCAACCTAAACACTGAGTCCATTATCGTCATTATGATGCCCCTCTGGGACTGTTGTACGCACACACGACTCGCGCATAGTGCCCCACTGCTACACTTTCCTGGGGCTGGCAGTCGTTAAAGGGCCCTTCTGCACTATTGATTAATAAGTAAGCTGTCTGAAAAAGCATATCCAGTTTACATTTAGAGCATTTTCCCAAATCCAATCTCCACAGATAGCAATTTCTTCCATTAAATTTGGTCCAGCCCTCTATCCTCTTCGTTTTCTGTCAGGATTTATCTCTCCTACCCACACTGCGCTTTGTGGCATACCTAAACTTAGCTTCGTGGGTGAAGAAATTTAAAGACATACTCTTTGTCTAGTGAGGAGTTCATTAAGTTATGGTTAGTGGGCTTATCTCAAGTTTGAAAGCACCCAACTATCTCAAGGCTTCTCTAGATAAGAGCTTAGATTTAATAGTACAATCCGTGCCTTCAGGTACAATCTTTCACTTGATTCTCATTGTAAGAGGCTTCTGTGTTTGGCAGCCAAATCAGTCCCCTTAGATTTTCTGCTCAAGTCCTGCTGCCCTAATGGCTACTCCTCCTCACCTCAGCTTGGTGTCAGCTCAGGTAATCCCGCACCTGCACTATTCTCCTCAGTCTGAGTCCTCAGCACGCCATTTTAGAGCCCTCTCTTGTTTTCCAACCTCTTCTGGCCTCCCCCCTTTCCCAAAGATTTTCAATTTTATTTCTTCTTCCTGTTGCCATTTTATAGTTTTGTTTAAAGATACAATTGTTCAGCTGGAAGCTCCCAGCCACCATACTTAAGTATCCATGATATTACCATATTTTAATAAAATATTTCCCTCATGGATACAAACGCTGGTGCTTTCAGAGAAACAGCCCCATAATTCTTTACGGACAGATACTTAGAGCTCCATAATTACACTGAAATGCCCACAGCACTAGGCTTCTGTAGCTTCACAATTGATAATCACCTCTTTGCCGAGGGAGGTTGGGTACTGCTTTCTAACCAGTCCTCAGGACAGGATAATGAACTCTACAGATGACCAGCTGACTGACAGGAAGAGAACTGTTTTCGGTTCTGTCTTTAAATAATAACCGAGCCCTCTTTTTATAGCTTTGAAGAACAAAAAGGGTATCTTTTGGTGATTCAACTTTGGCTCTCAGATGGGCCCTTGTAGACAGAGGTGACTCTCAGACACAGGTCCATTCTCGGACACATTCCCATGACCTCTGAAACACTGGGGAACTCTGTGCAGTGAGAACCATGATTTACTAGAAATGATTCAGGAGCAGAGATGTTAAGAGTGTGAAAAGCAACCACCAGACTTGAGATCAAAGAGAAGCCTGAAGGGGCGGGAGGAAGGTCAAGACCCAGCACTAAGGGAGGAGAGCAATGAGAGAGAGCTCTAGTGAGCAGGTTGAGAGTAGGAACCCCGAGAACCCAATACGGAGTCCCCGTGCTGTGTGAGCACACACTGCTAACAACTCCCAAGTTCATCATCTCACTTAATGGTTACAGCAACCTGATGAGTTTGTATCATTGTTTCTATTTAACAGGTAAAGAGACCTATTTAGCTCAGAAAGGCTAAATAATTTCCCTATGCTGACATACCAACTTGCCTTACGTGTCTCCAAGTGGATCTGACTTCAAAGTCACACATGTGCTACATGCCTCCTAGACCAGGAGAAGTATGGGAGAGAGTCCATGGATTAAAAGAGCATCACAGATATTCAGGGAGAAGCAAAAATGGCCCTGATTTAGGAGCCATGTGAGGGCACTCGATGAGAGGAAAGGGAAAAAACAGAGTAGAAATGTTTAAGAAGAGGACTCCCTATTGTGTATCAGTATTTAAAATATACTAAAAAGCAAAGCAACATGGTTCAGCCTGAAGCTGAGACGATAATCAGCAATAATAGTGCATAATGCATCAGTATGGAGAAAGAGGTAGAGGAGTCCAGATGGTCTTCCTCATAAAATGGGAGACCCACCAGCATCTCTACTGTTAGTAACAACAGGGTTTCAAGAGAGTCCTAGGTATCAGGTGAATACCCTAAGCACAGGGACTTTCCAAGCAATTCCTACTTAAGATGAATTTCAATCAGTTTATAAATAACAGAGTACAATTACGACTGAAAATGAACAAAATGGAATCATCATCAGATTATCATTTGGTGTTTTTTACTCCTACAAAACATATGATTAGTTGTGAAGTTGGGTACAACACGGAAACATACTTGGACATTATTTTAAAAAGTGATAAAAGCTCATGCAAAAGTAGAAGTAGCGTCAATTAAGTAAGATCAAAAGAAATTCAGGGGCGCCTGGGTGGCTCAGTTGGTTAAGCAACTGCCTTCAGCTCAGGTCATGATCCCGGAGTCCCGGGATCAAGTCCCGCATCAGGTTCCCAGCTCCATGGGGAGTCTGCTTCTACCTCTGACTCTCTCCCCTCTCATGCTCTCTCTCACTCTCTCTCTCTCAAATAAATAAATAAAATCTTAAAAAAAAAAAAAAGATAAAAAAAAAAAAGAAATTCAGAGTTGGCCAGTGGGCAGGAAACTCATGAAAGAGACATAAGACCAGTGGTAAGGTAATTTAATTTTCTCAGTAAAAAGCATGATTATGAGGGGCCCCTAGTGACTCAGTCAGTTAAGCATCCAACTCTTGATTTTGGCTCAGGTCATGATCTCAGAGTTGTGGGATCGAGCCCTGTGTCAGGCTCCATGCTCAGTGTGGAGTCTGCTTGAGATTCTCTCCCTCTCCCCACTCACATATTCTTTCTCTTTCAAAATCAATAAATAAAAATCCCCAAAAAAGAAAAAAAAAATGCTCATGAAATTAACCAGGGCAGTGAATGTGGACAGTACCATCAACAGAGGAAGAGGATGGTAAGAGTGAACCCACAGAAGGAGAGTCAAGAAAATGACAAATAATAAGACCAAAAACTGATGACGGCCTAGAAAGCCTAACCTCTGAAAGATGATTAGAGCAACTAAACATGTAGAGTAGCACTAAGCAAGGCCTGACAGGGAGCTGTCTGATAACAGTCTACAAATATTTGAAACTTGTAAATACTGCAGCAAGAGAGGAATTACCACGTGTGGAGTTTTAATTAAAAGTAATCAGATGAAATTATGACAGGGAAAACTCTAGCTTAATAGTTTGACAAATGCAAAGCTGAAACAGGACAGTGTCCCATGAGATCTTGCCTAGGGACATTTTTATTCACATTTGTGTCAAGGCAGAAAAACATACAGCAGTAGGTGTGTGTGTGTGGAGGGGTCTGCATTTTATCTTTCATTTACCAGTAAGGCAGAAAAAGCCCTTGACAGTGAGCTCTAGCATGGGAGAATTCATATTCCATCTTCTAGAATGGAATGAAATGTTTTATTTATAAAAGGATAGATAGATAGAAATAGATAGAAAAAAAACGATAGAAAATGATAAATTATTGTAGGCAATGCATAAAGGCTTCCTGGTATGCCACAAAACCATGCATGTGAGGGATGGGAGTATACAGACACCTGGACCTTTTCCATTCTTAATTTCAGTTACACAATTGACTTGTACACAATTTCGCATTCATTCAATTGGTTTGACAGTTGCAGCCTTTTGTATTAAGGGAGACAAGGATTCCTTGTGCCCTTCTCCTTTGGCTGACTTGAGAAGGGTAAGAGGAATGTTTTTATTTTTAACCAAATTTGAGACACAGTTTGACTAACTAAAAAACTGCTAAGCAGAGGTGGGCTGTTGTCTTGACTCTGGCAGAGACTCAAAGTATAACATTTTGTGCTTGGTGTTCTTGTCCAGAAAATGGGAAGTCATGATAATCCCAAGCTTTTGAGAAAGGAAGAACTGGCAAAATAACTACCAATAATTTCCCCAACAGAAAGAGGAAGAGAAATTAAAGAAGACAAAGGGGGGGCTCCCAATCTGTGCTTCTCCATCTTGGCTATTTGTTGAATCACCTGGGGAGATGATAAAGAGCACAGTGGTCTGGGCCTCTCCCCCAGAGGGTCGGAATGAAAGCTCTATAGGTGATTCTAATATAAGCCAAGGTTGTGAACCAATCCTTTAAAACAGTGGTTCTCAACCTCCAATCTGATTGGTTTGGGGAGGCCCAGGCCACATGCTGGAACAATGAAATGGAAATCTCTGACAATGGGGCCCAGCATCAGGATTATAAAAGCTCCCAACTGATTACAACTGATGTGTAGCCAACTTTGAGAATTGCTACTCTACATTTCCCAGGAGCAGGTCTCACTCATACACAGGCTTGGAGTCAACACTGCACGTTGACTTTTTACTAAAGAAAATTCAGATAACTCTTTTAATCTCAGCACAGCTTTGTCTGAAATATGATTATGTATGTTTATTAAGTAGTGTTTAGCACATATGGCTGTAGGCCCTGATCAAGTGGCTCAGGGTAGAAAAAACAGCTCCTCCGACCCAGAGCCTCTCAGACCCATAAGATTATAGAATGTATATCAACTGCATAATTATTGAAGGTAGACAACTATTTTCTTTAGCAGCTATTCAACTTGTCCAAACATTGGGCTTATAAGAGAGGCATTCATCATGTTAAAAAATAGTCACTAGAAAGATAAACACACAAAGTAATTTGTGGTGGACAAGTGGAAAGTCGCTCCAGAATTCAGAAGGAACTATCTGGAGAGGGCTACAGGAGTTGGAGGCATAAAAATCAATCCCAGAACATCATCAGTGATAAGTCACGTTGATAGGAGTTATTCTTGGTGAAATGATTTGATGAGAATAGCACTTTATCTCTGTGGTTTTCCTTCCCAAAACCCATAAGCCCAGTCTAATCGTGGGAAGAGATTAGGCAAACCTATACTGAAGGACATTCTGCAAAATACTCGACCAGTTTTTTTCCAGACTGTCAAGGTCATCAAAAAGGAAGAAGTCCAGGAAGCTGTCACAGTCTAGATGAACTTAAAGAGATATAATGACTAAATACATTATGAATCCTAGATGGGATCCTGGAACAGAAGGACATTAGGTAAAAGCGAAGAAAATCCTAATAAAGACATTACTTAATAGTGGTGTATCAATATTGGTTCATTAGTTGTGATGAATGTACCGTACTAATATATGATGTTAACAGTAGGGGGAAACTGGGTGTGGTAAACACTGAAACGCCGTACCATCTTTGCAACTTTACTGTGAATCTACAACTATTCCAAAATAAAAATTCTTTTTAAACAATTTTTTAAAAGATTTTTATTTATTTATTTGAGAGAGAGTGAGAGGGAGACAGATCACAGAGGCAGGGGGAGAAGCAGGCTCTCCGCTGAGCAGGGAGCCCGATGCGGGGCTCGATCCCAGGACCCTGAGATCATGACCAGAGCCAAAGGCAGATGCTTAATCAACTGAGCCACCCAGGCGACCCTCAAAATAAAAATTCTAATAAAAAAATCAATCCCTGGACCCCCACAATGGACATATTAGCATTTGACAAAGAACTGAGTTCTATGAGAATCTTTGTGAACTGTGAGGAAGGTGCACAGTGACTGGCGAAGTGTCAGTATCACAACTGAGTTTGAAATAAGCAAAAAGGAAACCACAGTCATTTTACATTGGTTGACTCGAACATTTCTAAAAATGATTGAACAAATCAAATAATCAACCAAATTGCAACAGAAATCATCTGATGGTGTGCAAATTTGCCAATTATATGAAATTACATTCCTGCAATAGTAAAACATCTGTCCTGTCCTATGCCTGACTGTGTGGGGAGAAGTCAAAGATTCTGAACAAATTATATAAATATAGCATAGGACCAGTGTTTCCCAAAACTCGTTCCATGGAAGCAAAGTCCTAGGAGATGTTCTGAGGAGAGAGAATTCACTGCTAAGTTTGGGAAACACTTCATTGCTGTCAATGTGGCTAGTGTGACTGAGGAGCTGAATTTTCAGTTTAATTTAAATTTAAAGAGCCACCCAAGGGTAGCAGCTGCTGTATAGGACTGTGCAGTATCTAGAATTTATTACATAATATGGCAGCAAGACAGGTGGAGTTTTTAAGTTAGTGAATACTTGTAGAACAAAACACAGCGACAAATTTGAGAAATGTGCTATTCTCAACAATGATGAAATTCAAAAGGGATATGTGCACTACTCCCGTAAATTTAAGGAAAGACATCCTGGTTATACACTGGCAATGATGATCAGAAATGATCACAGGTTAAAGGTTGGCATTAAAGCACTTGCATTAAAAAATCTGATGACCCTCCTGGGTGGTTTAATAGAAACATGGAGTGAATGGCCTCCCTAGCACTGCCAGTACTGAATCTTGGTCCTGGTCAAGACAGAGATGGAGTGGAGAGAAAATTAAACTGGGAATTTGAAGACTTGCTTCCATCCCAGCTCAGGCACAGTCATGCAGTGTAACCATTCTGAAGCCTTAATCTCCTCCTGGGCAAAATAACTGAGATGGACCAGATGATTTCTAAGATCCCTAGCAATAATTCCACTTTAGGAAATAAGTATAATTTGCACACACATATTCATGGCAGCACACTTCACAATAGCCAAGAGGTGGAAACAACCCAAATGTCCACTGACAGATGAATGGATTAAAAAAAGGTGGTAGATACATACAGTGCAATATTATTTTTTCTTCTTTGTTATAAAGAAGGAAATCCTGTCACATACTACCATATGGACGAACCTTGAAGACAAGTGAAATAAGTGAAACAAGTGAAATAAGTGAAATAAGCCAGTCACCAGAACAGAAATACTATTTGATTCCACATATATAAGGGTATCTAAAGTCAAACTCATACAAACAGAAAATAGAATATGGTTACCCAGGGCTGAGAGGGAGAGTAACGGAGAATTGTTCGATGGGTTTAGAGCTTCAGTTGTACAAGATGAAAAAGTTCTAGAGATCTCCTGAATAATATATTTAATGCTACACTCAAAAATGTACACTCGAAAATGGTTAAGATGGGGGGCACCTGGGTGGCTCAGTTAGTTAAGCATTTGATTCCTGGTTTTGGCTCAGGTCATGATCCCATGGGTCGGCATGGAATCAGCTTGAAGATTCTCTCTGTCCCTCCTCCCACTTGGGCTTGCACACTCTGAAATAAATAAATAAATCTTAAAAAAAAAAAGATAAATAGTTGTAAAACTAATACTACGATTCCTGAACCAATTCCAGAAACCAAAATTATACCATTTACTCTCCCTGGAGGTTAGAGGGATTTTTTTTTTTTAAAGATTTTATTTACTTATTTGAGAGAGAGAGAGAGATCACAAGTAGGCAGAGAGGCAGGCAGAGAGAGAAGGGGGGAAGCAGCCCCCTGTCGAGCAGAGAGCCTGATGTGGGGCTCGATCCCAGGACCCTGGGATCATGACCTAAACTGAAGGCAGAGGCTTTAACCCACTGAGCCACCCAGGCTCCCCTAGAGGGATGTTTTAATCTCTGGTTTCTCAGACTGGAAAAGACTAGGGTATATTTTATTGCTTATAATCCACCCACACTGCATGTGGGCTCAGCAAGAAATTCAGTCACGGGAACTGTGAGCAGAGGTGGATAGCCTGGGTCAAGGGAACCTACGGTAGGGCCCACATTCACAAACAGCCAAGTTCACCAACCAAGAGAGTGTGAATGAACTCGGTCCTGCTCTGGGCTCCTAATTCTGCCACGTTTGGTTGCCCTTGATTCAGAGACTGGGACTGTCAGGCCGGAAGTCTTTAATAACTAGAGATGGGCAGGTAGCGACCAGGGAAGTATTTTCAGATACATCTAGTATTTTATGGATAAAATAGTCAACATCTAATTTCTGAAGAATAGGCTGAAGAAAGAGGGTTAGACTGAAGCAAAGGGACTTTAAAAAAAAAAAGAAAGAAAGAAAGAAAAAATGACCTCCCAGATGGTAAGGTTACTTAAAGAGCAGAATATGTAATCAAGTAAATTTTAGGATCTCTAATCCTGGAGATTTTTTACAGAATCCAAGATAGAAAGGAGGCCCCCTGAGGAAGCAATGCAGACAAAATAAGCCCCTGAGCCCCTCCAGTTCTCTGCAGTCTATTTTTAAAAGCCACGCATCTCTAAAACAAAAGGATACACTACAAAAGAAAACCATTAATGTTTAAATTGAATATACTCCAACAATTTTTATGTAGGTCACATTTGCTGAGAATTTTCTTAACCAGAACAGTTCATCTCAGAGTCTTTGTTTAGGATTCTTACACATAGCAGATAGTACAAAGGGCAGATGTTATCTTGCATCTGTACTACAAGGCAGAAATTGTGATCCATGGAGGAAAATATATATTAACCTAGATCCTGAATGCCCAATGCTAAATATGATCCTGCTCAACTTCTTTGCACTGAAACCATGTCCTGAACATAAAGGAGTTCCAGAAGGTGGAGGAGGAGATAGAGACTGGGTTGCAGATGGGGAGAAAAACAGAGTCAGAAAATAAGGCTTATACAAAGAGTATCAGGGAGAACCCATGAAGGAAGGTCAAGCTGGGTCAATCCTAGGCCTTTCTGGAACTGTTTCTGGAGCTCTTGGAAAAAATGCTCTTTTTTTGTCTGGGATCAAATAATTCTGGGGCTGCTGGTGGCCAAGGATGTTGCCATATGGAAAGTGCTTGCCTGAGATGGAAAGCAATAAAGAGGAAATACCAAGAGACAGAGGAAGGGAGACAGAAGGGCTGGGGGAGAGAGAGTGTGTAAGAGAGCACACGCAGGTTTGTAAGCATGTCTGGGACAGGATGCGATCTTGTAAAACTGAATCCAGCCATACCTGAAGCCTTTGATTTACCCGTTTTATGAGTCAATGCATTATTTTTCCTTCAACGTGTCTATTTCTTTCAATGGAAAGAATCCTAAGTAGAACAGGTAAGAGGAAGATGAAGGTGGTGGGGGATACCAGAAGAAATGGAGCAGGAACCAAGGACGGCAATAGGACGATAGTAAGAGCAGTGCCTTAGATGTAGTCAGGACCTCTCTGAGGCAAGGAGACTCTTTTAAATGCAAAGAGACAGGCAAATACTAAAAGAGAGAGAAAAATTATCTTTGAAGAAATGGTCAGCTTTCAACTCTCGGACAAATGGGCACCCACGCTCTGCCAATAAACTGCAGTCCTCTCTTCTGTGTGACATGAGATGTTCTGGGTGGATGACAGTCATGCTGGCATGTTTGGAGAGATATTCTACTATGGAAATAATTTTCTGCAAATTTCCTCTAGTCCATCAACACGAATAGCTTCGTCATTCTATCAAAGCCACATGTTTACGAAATAGTTAACAGAATGTGGAGCAAGAAATAAGCCTAAAATCTTCTTTTCTGGATTTCTTCCCATCCTGCTGAGTATCCCTGAGTGCTAGATAAAAGGCTGGCATTTTCTTCATGTTACCTAGTCTCCAGATTTGGAAACACTTTTGTTGAGGTAATCATTTGGTTCCCTTTTCAAAGGAATAATAAAGAGCTTATCCCTTATTCCCTTTCTAGAGTCACACTGACATGGAGCAGTCAAAGTAACCCATTACCAGAGACTTCCCTGCTTTGCTCAAATTATAAACATCAATGGGCATCTCTCCTGGGAATTCAAAGAACAGATGAGTGTGGGTGAGCCAGGCTTGCTGTTCACAGAATGAACCAGGTTTGCTAAATGCTTTGTTTTAGCAAAGACAACATAAGTAGTGATTACAGTTCACTTGGGTTTTGTACTGATCGTCAAAATGCTGACAGTCACTTAAATCACTCACTGGGTGGAATAATCACCCTGAAGAGAAATGAGAGAGTACAACTTATATTATAAAATGGAACTGAACACAGGAGACAAAGTATTAACGGGTGTGGTAGAAGCGATCTTTGTCAGAATAACAGAGACGATTAAAGACAAGAATTAGACATCAAGTGTACTGGGTACTCTCGGTGACATGAACACAACAGGTAAATTGTGCAATTACAAAGCTGAGCATAACTCAGAGAACATCTTTCTCTTTTTGAGAAGAGCTGATGTCAGGTTAGCCTGTGTGAATCACCCAGGGTCTTCCTAGAGAGCTGTTTTGCTTTTGCAAAATCCTTTTCAAATGGACAGAACAGAATCTGGAATGCTGAGCCGCTGGAAATAAGAGACTGCATTATTAAATATTAGATGTTGATGGCCTCCAAACGAGAGGATCCCTTCCAAACTTCACTAGTCAACTGACCCCAAGGCGCCCTGTGTTTGTAGGGGTCAAAGGAAACCAGGAAAAAAAGCATGTGGTCCTTTTACAGAACTGTTTATTTGGTAATTAGCAAAAGGGAAATTAGCTCTGACTTTGATTTTTGGTGGAGTGGGGTAGGGCTGGGAGATAAACTGGATAATTTAGACTACTGCTGTGACAGATTGCCTGATACTGACAGGATGAGAAAGTTGAGGGCCTTTCAAGGATATCTCCTGACACAGATCTGCTCAGACCCCACACTGTGCCCAAAGTATCCTCTTCTTAACAGATCCTGAAACTAAATATGTGTAATTCTAGCTTCAGATAAAAAGTAATGTTAAATAATAAGCATAAAATAAAAAATATATATATTATATATAATAAAATAAATAAAATAAAATAATAAAATAATAAAATAAAAAATATATATATTATATATTATATATATATAATATATATAAATATATATATATAAAATATATAATAAAATTTATATATATAAAATAAAATAAAAAATAAGCATAAAAATAAAAGTATAAATGAAAGGTAGTATTTCAAGAAGACTTCAACAGAGTATATAACCTCGCTGGAAGGCTCCCTTCCTTCTGTCCATTTCCCCACCCACTACTGAGTTTCAGGACAGCTACATAATCAGCAAGAGGTGGGTGAGCATTCAAGGAATGCTGAGCCTCTAGGGGGTGCATATTTCAGGGAAGAATTTACCCCTGTGAGTTTCATCCCCACCTCTTTCATCTCCAGGCTGGAAGCCGTGGTTAACCAAATCATGACTTTTCAAAAGACAATGATAATAAATAACTTAACTCTGAAGTTCACAGTCCAAACAATGCAGGCTTTTTCCTTCCCATTATCTCCTAACAGTTAACTCTAATATTAAGTTCAAAGCTGATTCTGTTTCCTTCATGTTATTGCTGTTGTTTTACTTTTTCCTGCTGTTTATTTATGCATTCAAATCTGTCAGCACCTTTATTCCTTCTTCCTATCGTTTTTTTCTTTGCTTCTATTTTAATGGCCTAACACATACTTCTGAACTCATGCTTTTAATGAGCCCTAAAGTATTTATTTTATCACTAGTGAATAAAGTGTATGTGCCCTAAAGTTTTCAAAGTATTTTTCTAGGAGTCATTGGTCCTCAATAGAAAAAAGTTTCCCATTTTTATTTCATATTCTATTCCTTCCATTCCTTGAATTCTGTAAGTTATCTCTCAGCTATCCCTTTTCGGGAATCACTGTTTTTCTCAGTGTCTCTATTTTCTAGCACCTTTGTCACTTCTATTATTCTCTTGTTAGCCACTTTTTCATTAGCTTTACGGTAGTTCAAGTGAAAACATCAGCCGTGTGCTCAGCTCTGGGACAGTTTTATCCTTGAGAAGTTGTAAGGAGGGCAAAGGCACGGTTTTCTGTTCTGGAGACACAGTGGTGCGTTTTTCCACGATTTTATGTTTAGGAGGTTTAATACCAAGCTATGGTGAATGTGAACCTTTTTTGGCTTTCCATGCTCCACACAGGCAAGTGGAGATTACTTCCGTTAGCAGAATCACAAAGTAATGAGAGGTGCAGCCTGAGCAGAATTCTTGCACAGATCTAGCATGGACCTTCTGACAACTTGGACATCCCCTCATATGGGGACCTGTAGACGTACCCACGTTTCAAATGAAACTACCCAGTCTAGTTTCTTCCACTGTCCCCACAACCGCTGCCATAGTAGATACTTACTCTGGGATGTAGAAAGATTGGAGAAAGCGGACTTCGTTCGACCTGCTAACCACTCCAGGCTTTCATGCATGTTGGCCAACGCTTTGAGGTCACTGACATCACGGAGGATGTCTTGCGGAGGGATTAACTTATCTCCCAGGTTCCCAATAAGGACTTCTGACTCCTTGCCAAAGGCTGCCCTAAGAAACAAATCAGAAACATATTTCACATACAGCACAGAAAAGAGAGGGGTGGGCAATACTGTTTTAGGCAGGGCTGGCACAGTGGTTATTTGTCAGTATTTCATAGCATGCTATCTTTCCTAGGTTTACTGTTGTGAGAAAACTATCATATACCTGCTTAAAATTGTTCCAGTAGGAGAAAGACAGTTCTTAGAAGAATGAAGTTTCCCTGATGCTCATACCTTCAACAGGAACCAGCATGGGGCCTCACCTACAGTGATGGTCCCTGGGGATGGCTTTGATGCCCGCTTTCTTGTGGCTTTTTTTTGTTGTCTCTTCTGCTATGGACATTGACCAATAGCTTAGGGCATGAAAAATGTACACGGTTTGAAGGTTATTGTAATAAATAAAAGCACCAGGTTAATCAGCTAGAAAATGTTTTAAAGTGTTCAAAAGCAAAGAGGGTCCAGTCCCTTTGAGAGAGAGTTGAGATGGATGACAGGCCTCACTCATTCACTCACTGACTTGTTATAAAAGGGACCCGAAGCAAACTACAAGGCATTAAGGTATGTACTACTAGGAAAGAGAGACCAATAAAAGCCAATGCTGGATCCTTTCGCCAACTGGAAAAATACAGTCAGATGGTCTGTGCACAAAGCCGAGCATGTTCATAATGTCTGGTGGGGGGAGGCTGAAAAATCCCGTTTGTCGGGTCACAGGAGGAGGGAGGCGGGAGGGCCCCTGGAGACCATATGGCACCGCCACGGCTTGGAGGCAGGAACGGAGGCTCGGAAGGCGAGCCGTTGTGCCCACACGACTCACGAGTGGCATAGCTGGGACTCTAATTCCCACAGCGCCCTTCCTTTCAGAAAGACAGAGGGTTGAAATGACAGAAGACGACTGAGCTGCTAGGGAGAAAAATCTTGTCTTTTAGGGACGCAGAGCCGCAGCCGGCGAAGGTTCGAACAGGCACCTGGAGAGTTCTCTCTGAAAGTCCCAAAGCTTTTTAAAACTCAGAACACCTCAAGTGAGCAGAAGCAAAGGCTTTATTTCAGCAGCAGAAACCAAATTACGTTTCAAGCCGGCAGTGATGAGTAACAGGTGACACGGAGTCGGGGCGATGCTTCCTCGGTGGCGCCCGGCACCACAGCAGGCGCTCCACGCGGAAGCAAACGACTGCTGTGAATTAAAAACTTATTAAAAAATGTGTGTGCTACCAAGTAGTGACTCACCATGAGGCTTCTTATTTCGACGCAGGGTTACAGTTTTTTGAGGAAAAATCGCCCTCGGGTGACTGAGGTGGGTAAGCTGTGGTCACGGAGGCAACAGAGACTCCGCCCAGGAAGCGGAAGTGCGCACACAGACTTTACTCAGGGGTCTTGTGAGAGGTCCTGGGGCGGGACCCAAAAGTCGGCAGCCCTAACTAGTTTCAGAAAGCACGCTTTCTTTTGAGTACTAAGAGTTAGAGCACAGGCTTCTAAGTCACCCAAACCTGGTGCTGAATGCTAACTCCGCCATTTACCGCGGGACGTGGCTTCGCTTCTCTGAGCCTCGTTAGCTGGGGGTGAGGGTGCTGACCGCAGGTGAAGTAATGTAAACATCGGAGGGGACTTTAGAAACCTTCACTGGGACAATTTCAGTAATTCCAAAAGTAGAGAGAAGGGTACGATAAACTCCCACGGGTCAGTCTTCTTTCATCTGTCTTTCTCCACACCCCTCCCACCCCTTGGAGGATTTTGAAACAATCATTCAGGGGATGTGAGGTGCATGACCCAGCGCATAGAACTTGGTGAAAGCTAACAAGCTGTAGTTATTATCACTCTACAGTCTGTTGAGATGGCTGGTTTATTTGGCGTCAACCCAGGGTAATGCTATGATGAATGAATGGAAATAGACGAGAGATCAGAAATAAGTCAATTAGATCTCAAGGGCTAGTTTTACAAAGAGAACCTCATAACATCACAGCAAATGTCACCGTGTCTCAGAGTCCAGACTTCCCAGAATCTTCAAGAGGTAAATTACTGTGATAGAAACCACTGGTTGCCTGCCCAGTATCCATCATCCCGTGCCTTCTTAGGCAAAGGACCCTGGGATTGTTGGGGTCAGCCATATGTTCAACTTAAAAACAAAACATAACAAAAAAAACCCCGCTCAATTTCCCAGCCCTTCTTGCAGATGCAGTGGTCAATGAGCTATAAACCAAAATCAGTAAGTGGGCTTCCAAGAAAGCCCTTTTAAGCAGTCTCGGCTGGCAGAGACCTCTTGTGCCCCCTGCCTTTCTGGAATGCAGTTACGGCACGTGAAGCTGCAATAGTGCTTCTTCAAACATCAGATGACCTTGAGTAAGAAAATAATGCTGGGAATAACGGAGCTGAAGATTAGGAGGGCATGGGTGCCCTGACGCCACCACAGAGCTGCAATGCAGCCCCAGACAATGCGCTTCTGGGCTTCGTGTCACAGGAGGGACAATAAAACCCTATTTGTTTCCGCCACTGCGATTCCAAGTTTCTGCTGCCAGCAGCTAAATGCAATTTCTAATGGACACAATGATCTAATTAGCATAAATGATATCAACCTCGGAAAACTTTCCCTGAATTTAGATATCCCTAAAATCAAGTTACTGGGAAAAGCAAAACAATGTCTCCTCCCTGATTTGAGCCCGGCAGACAGTTCTAGCATCTTCTCTGCGGCTGCCACTCAGTCAAGCTGTAAATATTTAGTTTTCTTAATCTGTCCTTATATATCAACTCTCCCAGCCTCTTAATCATCTTTGATAGATATAACACAAAAAATGCCTCTGAGCCGGGTGGTCAAAAAGCAACAAGGGAGGCAAACAGCTTTGAAAAACAGGCTCGGAGGAGTTTTTATGCATGTAGGTGTAACCCTGGGTGGAATGTGACAATCAAGACAAATGTATTTATGCAGAAGTCTAATCTGCTTGTGTGGGGATCTTTGGGCCTTGGGCATGTCTGCACTGTGCTTCCAGCCCTGGATGCCTATCCCATTTCCCTTTGGCTCACTCAGATTTGCTTAACCTCCTCCGATGGGAGAGCAACAAACTGAGAAAAATACAAACTGCCTCATGTTGAATACATAGGACACATCTCATTTGACAGGAATCCATAATCGCCCCCTAACAACCTGGAGAGAGCACAGAAACCATGACATCGGGAATAAATGAGTGACAGTTATAACCATTTCACACACAAAAAATCATTCCTTCGAGGATTTGTGTGTGTCAAAGAGCTTGGTGGATGGTTTTTATGTGTTACAATAACCTTAAGGGGATGGCTTTAGCTGCTTGACTACAGATCTTCTAAACCTTCTAATTTCTTAAGTAAATTATGGTATATCCACACTACGGAAAACTATGCAGGCATTAGAAATTATATAGTAGAAAACACTTGATACCATAGAAAAATGTTGGCTATGGTTTATTTTTAGCTATGATCCTCAGATGAGTAAAATAAGCTGTTATAAAACTATATGTACTGTAGGATATTAAAAAAAAGATTATATGTCTGTCTAAACTAAAAAAGGCCAGATGTCTATATACCCAAATGCTAACTGTGTAACTGGATCGTGCTTGGAGCTTCTCTGTATTTTCCACATTTTCTCCAAAGAGCGTGTTTACTTTTTAATTAAAAACAAAACTTGGAAACCCTACCACAAATGAGAAAATCTTTTGAAGGGACACATCAAGAATTTTAGCAGGGAAAATTGGAGGACGTGGATGTTACAGTTACTTAAGCCAGATGGGGAGGCAATGGGCGGTTGGCTTGTCTGACGGCTGGTTTGGACAGACGCTCCAGGCTCGCTCAAGATGCCGTCACTGTCCCATATAGAGGATCTCGCTGCAGAACGACGACCACCCAGCATCTGGGCCTATACTGTTTCTCTTTCTAGATCTGAATTTCTACTCTTCATCTTCTGCTGCTTCTGCAAGCCCATTAATGAAGGAAGACATTACAGATGTTTGGCTGAATCATCGTTACCCTGAGAAGGTGGAGTAACAAATCCAGATGGAAGAGGCACTCGTTCATGGCCCACGGATCATCGGCCAGAGCCAGGAACAGGAATCGGAACTCAAAGCTTGTGTGTGCTAGCTACCAAGGCCCGCGTGAGGAGCCCCCTTTGTCAGTGGTAGGCCAACATGCTCACGTAGACGCCTATAAAAAACTACACAAGTGTCAAACCTGTGAGGCTTAATTTTAGCACACAATTATAATCTTTAAAGAGCTTGATCTGACAAGAATTCATTTAAGAGATTTTTGCCAAGAGTGTAAAACCCGTTTAATTTAATTTTACCACATAATTATAATCTTGAAGGAGGTCTATCCGACCAGAATTCATTTAAGAGAATTTAGCCAAAGATGCTGAAAATTGTCTCCATTTAGTCTTTAAATAGTTCTGTTATCGGCTGAAATCTTAGAAAGGCCAAAAAAAAAAAAAAAAAAAAAAAAATCTGCATCTTCAGCAGACTAAATGAACTTAGGAAAGAAACATCACAAATAATTTGTTTCAAAATGATTGATTTGCAGATCTGGGCTCTATTTCGTCACATGACACGTACACTCAGACTCACCGCTTGCTCTCCCCTTAAATCTCCCCCAGTCCTTCCCCGTGGCTTCCTATTGCCCAGGAGCCTCAGAAACCTGCCAAAGCACACTCCTCCCTGATCAGGGACAGAGCGGGGAAGAGCAAGGACCGGCTCAAAGAGCGAACAGGACTCCCGCAGACTTCCTCCCTCTCGGAAGGGGCAGTATTGTACCCACGTTGTCACAGCCACTTAAAAGTACGGAACCTCTTGCCTTGCTTGAAATGTTTCTACTAATACCACTGTCAGACTTCCTCAAGGTCTTACTCACAATCATGCCATCCTATTCAACAATGTTTCTGGCCAGGAAATTTCTTTTACAGCAAAAGAAGTGTAAGGCAAGGGGCGCCCGGGTGGCTCAGTGGGTTAGGGCCTCTGCCTTCGGCTCAGGTCGTGATCTCGGGGTCCTGGGATCGAGCCCTGCATCGGGCTCTCTGGTTGGCGGGGAGCCTGCTTCCCCCCCTCTCTCTGCCTGCCCTTCTGCCTGCTTGTGATCTCTCTCTCTGTGTCAAATGGATAAATGGATCTTTAAAAAAAAAAAAGAAGAAGAAGTGTAAGGCAGGGCTGATGTTCCCGGAACGCCCTTCTCGTTGCATACGCCATCCCCCGGAAGGAGCTGGCCTGACAGGGGTGCGATGGCCCATGCAGGATTCAGCTAAAGGTCCAGCTGGAAGCTAACACTTACAAGACTGGAGTGCTGGAGGGCTTGACTCAGTACTCCACCCCTCCCCCCCGTACCTCCAGCAGCCATAACAAGAAAATACAGGCCTGGGAGGTAAGGAATAAAAGCAGGAATGGCTCCTCCTCTCGTGATTAAAAATAGTTACAGAGGTTCAACTCTTGCCCCCTCCCCCGACTTTGGGCTAGGTGGGTTTTCAGGTGTTTAGGAAGGAATGTCTCCACCGGCAGTTACAACAATCACCGCATTGAAACTGGTAGCAGAGGGGCGCCTGGGTGGCTCAGTCGGTTTTGGGCATCTGCCTTCGGTTCAGGTCATGATCCCAGGGTCCTGGGATCGAGCCCCACGTCAGGCTCCCTTCTCCCTCTCCCGCTCCCCATGCTTGTGTGCTCGCGCTC
>CM052887.1:77417584-77593536 GCA_028534135.1 Potos flavus | reverse complement strand
AGACACACACACCCCTATACCTAGGCATATAATATTCAAATGGCCCAAAATAAAAAACAAAGAATAAAATCTTCAGAGAAGCCTGAGGCAAAAAATTACCTTACCTACTGAAGAACAAAGATAAAAGTTACATTAGACTTCTCTTCAAAAACCATGGAAGCAAGAATAATGGAGTGAAATATTTAAAGTGTTAAAACAATCACCAACCTAGAGTTTTGTACCCTACAAAATTATTTTTCAAAAGTGAAGGAGAAATAAAGACTTTTTCTGGCAAACAAAAATTGAGGGAATTGAGGGAGCTCTCCACTACTTGTTAGATGGGATGCTGCCCAAATTATGAATCACTTAACAAGCCAATTAAAAAATGGGGGAATTTGTCACTAGTGAACCTGCCTTACAGAAGATGTTAAAAGAAGTTCTTTAGGGCAAAGGAAAATTATTAAGTTCAGAAATCTGGATCTACGTTAAGTAAGGAAGAGCATTAGAGGAGGAATTACTCCTAATTGATCTATCAGATAACAATTTGTTCAAAAGAATAACAGCAACATTATACAGAGTGATTACAGCCTATGGATAAATGAAATACAAGAATGACAGCAATGTTATAAGAGATGGAAGGGGAGAATTAGGAATACTTTGTTATAAGGTACTTTCATTACCAGTTTCAGTGGTCCGGTGTTAAGTAGACTTGAATTAGTTATAAATGTATATTGCAAACTCTAGAGAAACCACTAAAAAGGGTAGAAGAAAAGTATAATTTATATGCTAAGAGAGGGGAGAAAGTGGAATCATATAAAATATTCAATTAAAATTAGAAAGCAGAAAAGCACAACCCATAAAAGAAAAAAATACAGTAAGCCGGACTTCATTAAAATGTAAAACATCTGTTCTACAAAAAAAGCTATGAAGAGAATGAAAAGATAAGTCTCACACTGGGAGAAAATCTTTGCAAAACACATCAGATTTTAAAGGGCAATATCCAAACCATACAAAGAACTCTTAAAACTCAACAATAAGAAAACACAACCCATTTAAAAAATGAGCAGTATCTCAACAAAAATATATATACAAATCTCAAATAAGCATATGAAAAGATGACGTTCAACATCATATGCCATTAGGGAAATACATATTAAAACAATGAGATTTCATTACACACCTACTAGAATGTACCAACTCCACAACATTAGCACCAAATGCTAGAGAGGTTGGGGAGCAACAGGAACTCTCATTCACTGCTGGTGGGAATGCAAAATAGAACCACTTTGGAAAACAGTGACACTTTCTTACAAAATAAAATATACTCTTACTACACAATCTAGCAATCACATTCTGTAGCATTTACCCCAATGAATCAAAAACTTACATCAACACAAAAACCTATACACGAGTGTTTAGAGCACCTTTATTTATAATTGCCAGAACTTGGAAGCGATCAAAATGTCCTTCAACTGGTGAATGGATAAATAAACTATAGTACATCCATATAATGGAATATTACTCAGGGATGAAAAAAAAAAAGAGTTATCAGGCCACAAAAAGACATGGAGGAATCTTAAGTGCATATTGTTAAGCCCAAGAAGCCAATCTGAAAAGGCCACATGCGATTCCAACTCTACGATATTCTGGAAAAGGCAAAACTGTGGAGATGGTAAAAAAAATCAGCAGTTGGCAGGGCTTTGGGAAAAGGAAGGCAGAAATGAATATGGGGAACATAGAAGAGTTTTAGGGCAGTGCAACTAATATTTTGAATGATACTGAAATGATACATTCATTTATATTTGTCAAGACTGACGGAATGTACAACAGGAAGAGTAACCCCTAATGTGAATTATAGACTTCAGTTGATAATAATGTATCAATATTAGCTCATCAGGTATAACACATGTACTTACTGCAAGATGTTAAAAACACGGGACATTGAATGTGGTGGGTAAAGGTATACGATGGGAACACTATACTTTTTGCTCAATACCTTCTGTAAACTAAAACTCTTCCCCCCCAAAATAAAGTTTATTAATCTAAAAAGTAAACTATATAAATATTCAATATATACATTATACATTTAATATATATATAATATATATATTTAAATTACAGGTGAATTTGTGAGTCTCACGATTTTGATATGGCTTTAAATGGTACTCTAGCAAATTTTCATAATAAAACGTTGGTAAAAATATGGCACTGTCATTCATGTTTGAATACAGGTAATTTTGTGAGCAGTAAAAACCGATTTATCTACAGTTGCAACCCACATTCTGAGAAAAGATGAGCCCACAGTTCTACGATGAGTTAAAAGTAAAATATTGGCCATTATTTTCTTTATTTCTTTTCTGGTCTTTGCTTCTTTAAAGTGCTTTTATTTTATTTTTATTATTTATTCATTCACTTGGATAGGCAAAAAACAGTAAGAATAAACCTAATTTTAATGTGACAAAGTATTACTTTATTTTTTCCCCTACTTCACACAGCTCCCAGCGACAGAGGCAGAAATATTTCACTGTCGCACGCCATGCGAAAATGAATAGCTTCATTGAATGAGGCCACGGTGTCATGGCTATGTAAATAATTTAAATTGTACAAAGGTAAATGTTGAGTGATAAAGTTGAGACCTTACTTTTCTCAAAATAAGTAGGAAACAATTAGAGATAATACAATGTATTTGAACAAACATGAGAAGCTCATTTATATTTCCAGAAAGTTCAACTAACAATTCGAGGAACTGAAGAGCATGCTAAGAACAATTTTTCAAAGACTCTGTATGGGTAAGAACTTTATGTCATTAATTGTCATCTTTCCCAGGTATGGCACATAATAAGGTCAATACAGCTTTGCTGAATAAATAAGTGCATTAATGAGTAAATTAAATGCTTCCCCTTAGAGGGAAAAATGACCTACAAATTAAAAGATATTTTAACTTGATTTAACAATTCTCTAAATTTGATTCACATCAATCCCTTCTAAAATTTTGAGTACAAGGCATATTTACATGGAAAATGAGGTGTGTTAGGATAGAAACAGACTTTACTAAGTTCGGTTCATTGCTGCTTGATATTTAGAATTGCCCCAAATTTCATGTAAGGAAGAGTTAGCTAAACAGATGTTTTTACTCCCAATGTTTAACACAACATAGAAAATAAATCTGTTACCTTATGAAATCTTCTTCCTCTTCTCTCTTTGGCCTCAGCTGTTTGGGTTGAGCCATGTTAATCCAGTTTGGTAGAGATTTCAAGAGTCTGCTGATATCATCATCTTTTGCCCAAGATGCACTGATGACAAGTTTATCTTCTGACTGGACAATGCCCCTGAACACAATCAGTGGAAAAGAGATACTTCAGCACATTGCCTGGTATCCAGTTAGCATTTTTCATCTACCTTTGCTGCAGGAAAAAAAAAAAAAAAACCACAGCCATCTCTCTTATTAACATAATCCATTATCTGAGTTGGAGTCGTGACATCCATTAATAGGTCACATTACTGGGAAACCATTTCTAGATTTTGTTCTTAGTTTCTTTACTGCTGAGTAATTGTGGAAAGGTCATAATAATCCTAATTTGTCACCCTTATCATAGTTAATCCCTTAGGATAAATAAAAACATATGGTAGGTTTTGCAGGGGGGCATCTTTCAAGAAAGATGTTGAACAAATGAGAATGTTAAACAACATAAATGGTATTGGAAAGGTGACGAAGTGTCACAAAAGGTTGTTCTCTGACTTCTTGGTTTAAACCACCAATCAGTTCTACTTCAAGGTACTTTTTGAACTAGGGACACCCCTCTATTCAAAGTAAATCCACCATCATAGAGAAACCTTCTGCCCCTGATGTCAGGCAGAAAAAGTCTTTGATTATTGCTCTCTCCAGTGGGCTTTGACTGGTGACCTAGAGTGACAGGCTTCAAGTCCTTTAATAGGGCCCCGGGGTTAGCTATTAACACTGCGCTTAACAGAAAGTCCCTGTAAATTCATCTTAAACGTTCAATTTCAACCTAATTAAAAACCTTCTCCTTCTGGTTCAACATTTCTGTCACTATAACTAATTTCAATGGTCTAAAAATCATCAGCAACTCTAGGTGACAGGAACGACATTTATTTATGAAGAGAGCGCTACTTAGCTGGCTACCCCCTCTCAAGTTGACCTAGACTCCAGAAGTTTCCCCCTCTCGCAGACAGGAATTTATGTTGGTGTAAGAATCACAGCTAGGTGACATTACGCACTTCTTAATCTATAATATATGTATGGTGGGTGTGCATGATAAAACCTCCTTACCCAACAGACAATTTAATGTTTGTCAACAAAAGAAGCTGAAGCCTAAAAGCTTTGACTCATGACAACCTGACTCGAGGTAATAGGATTTCGGGTTGTAGGGAGCAGTATCGCTCTGTTCTCTGAAAATAGGCTAGAATTACTAAGAGAACCATAGCAGATTTCTAGCATTCTTCTAACTTACGATAAGCAAAAGGTTTCTAACAGTAACTACGGTCAGCAATACAGAAATTAGACTACAGAACCTTCTTTCTTCGGGTCTCTCAAATCACTCTCCCTGGTACCTTCTATTCTCTTTTTTCTCTTGTTATTTTCTTGTGTCTTTTCTGCGGTATTTCTGGATTAGTCCCACAATCTGACTTTTACCCATACAGATGTGGGGTGCTGGGTACCACATCACATTCATGATGGTGTATGCCAGGTGGGCCGTCAGTGTTCTTTGGCCTTCCTTTTATCTGCTTCTGCTCAACTTCCCCTCTCAGTCCCTCAATGCTCTTTTTTAAACCTTTGCCTTTTATCTCCTCATTGCTTATCCCCTACATTCTTCCTACCTGACACAGCAAGGAGGCTTCTTAATTATATGCTTACAAACATTCCACCTCTATGCCCCACAGAAATATCTACAAATCTGTCTCATCCTCATTCACTTCCAGTTAATCCTTCTACCTAGGCCCTTAGGGATCCTCCCTATTGCCCCCAAAATTCCCTTTTCAATATCTCGTATCCCTCTCAATGTATTTTCTAACACCCATTATTTTTTTTTTTTAAAGAATGAATCAATCTCTTCCTCGATCCAGCTCTTTTCTCCAGTGAGGCACCTCCCTACCCTTCACAGACACTGTCACCCAGTGAATGGCCTTCACTCACTGACTTCTCTTTCTCACTTCTCACTCATTTTATCAATTTATGAACTCTCTCTCCAGGATCTACTCTAGGATTTAACCCATCTATTGCTTTTTTGAAATGCTTTCCACTATTGTATTTTTCCTTTCTAGATTTTCTTTTTAGCTCTTTTAGAAATCCACTGGCCTCCCTCCTCCAAAATGACCTGCCCTGGTATTACGGATTCTATTCTTTATCTTTCTGAATATTTTAAAGGCGGCAATTTTAAAGTTCCTTTTGTGTGGCTTTATATGTTTTGGTAGTTCATTGGATGTCATATGTCCTGTTAGTTGCATTTTCCTCCTTTTCTCATGACGATGAGTTTTCTCATGTCATCTACTATTGGTCTGTAAGCTCCACCTCTGTGGGACTTGTCCTCTGTGGGAATCCCACAGTTGCCCTGAGTTTTAGAGATGTCACTATTAGGTATTTGCGTTCCCCTCTTCTGGATCCTATAGGTTTCCCTAGTTCCAAGTAAGGTTTTAAGTTTTTTTTTTTCTTCTTCCTTTTTTTGGCTTAAAACATTCTCTCCCAACATGAGAAGTGCAAACTGAGGTCCTTACTTGTAACTGTGTGGGATTCTGATTTCTTCCAGGCCACTTTTCTACTTTCCAAGTTGGGTGGCTCATTCCCATGTCTATAGTTTTCCTGGTTCCACTCAGAGGTGGAAAAGTCCTTCGCATAACTTCGGCACAGACAAAACTCCCTGCCATGCAGGTGCTCAAATGCCAGCCCCTACTTGGCTCTGAACTCCGCTATGATCTGAATGTCTGTGTCTGTCCAAAACGAACGTGTTGCAATCCTACTACCAATGTTACAGTGTTAGGAAGTGGGGCCTGCAAGAAGTGATTAGGTCATAAGGGTAGAGCCTTCATTCGTGGGATCAGTGCCTTTATGAAGAAATCCCACAGAGCTCCCTAGCCCCTTACACTACATGATAAAGCAATGAGAAGTCTCCAACCCGGAAGAGGGCCTCACCTGACCCTTCTGGCAGCCTAATCTTGAACTTCCACCCTTCAGAGCTGTGAGAAAAAATTTCTGTTGTTTATAAGCCATCCTATCTGTGCCATTTTGTTAGAGCAGCCCAAACAGACAAAGACAACTGTTACATGAAGTCCCGATACTTTTGTGGGCCACTCAGCTTCAATATTTGCTTATTGCTGTGGCTTTTAGATCTTCTTTCATTTGAGGCATCTGGAGACTTGCTTTTCTTCCTTTTGAAGTTGGCTGCATATTTAAAAATGCTTTAAAGTTATATATATATATTTTTAATTATATATTTATATATTATAATATAGAGTGTAAAATATTTATATATTATAAATATATATACCTATATGTTATAAATATATATGTATATTTAAAGATTTATTTGAGAGAGAGCAAGACAGAGCATGAGTGGGTGGGGAGGGGTGGAGGGAGAAAGAGAAGCAGACTTCCTGCTGAGCAAGGAGCCGGATGCAGCGCTCAATCCCAGGACCCAGAGATCATGACCTGAGCCAAAGAAAGATTCTTAACTGAGCTACCCAGGTGCCTCTAAAGTGATATATTTTTAACTGGACTTTGTACGTGTTAGGAGTAGGAAAAGGGTTTCCTAAAGCTATCAACTCCACACATGACTGATGTCAAAATTCAGTCTTAAATCAACTGCAATCAGGGTTCTAGAACCACCATTCCTGTGAAACTTCCCCACTGACCCATGGGTGTGTTTTATTCTTCACACTCTCTGATTATTCTAAAGTACCTGGTATTTTTGATTATTCCCATCCTGAAGTATTACTCCTTGGGTTTCCACATCATCGTCTTTTCCTGCTTCTACTCCTGCTACCCTAACCGCTTTCTTAGACAAATTGATGGCTCATTTCCTCTGTCCATTCTCTTAATATTGGTGTTCCATTCGCATTTCTCACTTGGGCAATTTCATCTTCTTGCCAGACTCAACTGGCCTATATTCTGATAACTCCTCCCAAATTAATGCCTTCATGGCTGTTCTCTCTTCTGGGTCTCAGACCTGCATATCCAAAGGTTTCCTGGAGAGTTCTGTTTGAAAGCCCTACCAGCATTTCAAATTAAAATGAATCTAAGGAACTCATTTATTATCCACCTTTCCCTCTCCCACGAAACATCTAGTATCCCCTGTTTTGGTCAACAGTCCAACCATCCATCCATAGTCATGAACTAAGAATCACTCTATTAACCCATAGTCACAATATCCTGCCAATTCCCCCTCCTCAGTATCTTACAAATCTGTTATTTTCCTGTTTAGGTCTACTGCCATTAACCTTTCTTTAGGCCCTCATTATTTGTCACTTGGATTTGGCAGCAACTGGGTATCTTGCTTGGAACTTCTAGACCACGAGTCCAACTTACTACATTAGTTAGAAGAGTTATTTTCCTAAAACTGTTCAAATACGGTCATGTTGTTTTCCTTAGAACTCTACCGATTCCTAATTCTAAGACCAAAACCAAACTTAGCAAGATATGAATGAACATCCGTGTTTTCAGCTTCATCTCCTGCTATTGCTTTCCTCTTCTGCCTGTGTTCACTATTTCCAGCCAAACCCCTGCCTGTGTAGGCTAAACACCCTATATATAATTAGTATTCTAGAGTTTTTTCAATGAGGGGGTACTGTTTCCTACTTCTGTATATGATCTCTGCCTGGAAAGCCTTTTCCTCATCCTCCTTGTTTGAGTCTACTGATTAAAGTTTACTTCAATTCCTCCCTTGGACAGCTGAGTTCTCCTCTTCTGTGCCTCATCACCCTTATGTCAGAGATTTCCAACCTTGACCACGTTGGGATCACATGGGGAACTTTTAAAAAAACTAGATACCAACTCCACACCCAAGACCAAGTAAATCAATCTCTGGGGGTGGAACCCAGGCATCAAACTTTTCGTAAGTTTCCCAGGGGATTCCACTGTGCATTCAAGAGTGAGAACCACCAACTTATACACACTTCTACTCTCACTGGTCCTATTGCACTTCTTTACAAGTTGGGATCCCATACTTGAGTTCTCTGAGCACAGAGCGAATTTCTCTTTGGTTTTTGTGTCCCCAGTGTCTAGTACAATACCTGGTATTTTGGAAAATAAATAAGAACTGAACTGGAGCTAAAAATAAGCTCTCTTCAGTTTTAGGAGTCTAGGTAATTTATTAAACTAAAACCATCTTAGTGGTTTTCCTTTACTTCTCTGTACTAAATGACTTAGGTGAGCTATCAAGTCATTTGATATTTTAATCAACTTAGAGATCACCCTGCCGGGTTCTCACCATACGTCTTTGAATTCAATACAAACCAGAATCATGATTATAGGTGTGTTTCCCTCTGAAAAAAACTCAACATAAAAAAAGTCCTGATTCACCAAACAAATAAATTATGGAGTGATTATTGACATGCTTCCCTCTTCTACTCCACTTGTTTCTCCGTGGCATGTCCTTGCAAAGTCTCCTGCAAGTCTCACGTTCTCTTTGAAGAATTCGTTGACTATGTCAGCCTACAATAATCTCTCCCTTTGGAAAGCAAATGAACAAAATCCCTCCTTTATACTGATCACCTAGACTTCAAAATTAGAACTTTGTACTATATACTGGGTTGGGTAAACTATCACCAATGGGTCAAATCTGCCCCATCAACTGAGTTGGT
Source organism: Potos flavus (assembly GCA_028534135.1). NCBI lineage: Eukaryota > Metazoa > Chordata > Mammalia > Carnivora > Procyonidae > Potos > Potos flavus. Next base: position 77,584,743 of record CM052887.1, on the reverse strand, counting down.
AGGTCCTGTAAGCTATGAACAGGGTTGACATTTTAAAATACTGTTTTTATAAAAAGATCACAAGAAGAATGTTTTGTGAGATGTGAAAGTTACATAAAATTTAAATTTTAGCATCCATATCTAGAAAGAACTTTGGCTGAGTGATTCGGTTGCTCTTAGACCCATACTACAGGTGAAATTCTGCTCCCCAGAGTTAGAACCTGACTAAATCTTCCAGCATCTAAATCTTTGAGCCCATGGATGCTGCCCTAGGGTTCAGGGAACAGTTTTGGGTGTATAGATGTGAGATGGTATTGCGCATTTTGGGGATCTAGAATTTTTCATTTTAGCATTAGCTGAAATGAAAAAAAAAATAGCTTAGTGAAATACTACCTTAAAAGTACCCACATTGTTCACTTAAATATATTTTTTAAAGACTGGCTTAATTCAGTAATCAATATTTTATTACTGGCTTCACTAATATTCACAGATCCTGTTTTATTAAAAAAACAAATCAAAATGAACTAAGATGCTACCTATATACTGCCTTCAACAATAAATTATTAATTCATACTGGAATGAACATCAATCCCAAATGTCATTCCACGTATTCAAATTTGAAATATTGACATTGATCAGTGACGTACAATTAACCCAAAGGGAATTTTTCATTCAAATGGCAAAGTCTCCATCCTTACCAACTGCATTTATTAGTTTATCATTTTGTGATAAGCTGGGTGGTATGGGCTACAAAATTCTAGGACATATCCAAATAGCCTCAAAAAAGAAGAGCTAAATTTCCAACAATTATTCCACAAGAGGAGTAGGGTTAATCACACTACTAGAACCATAATCTACTAATTAATTCACAGCTCGATGGGCCATAGACAGAGCCATCTGTGTAACTATTTGTACCCGTTCCCAGGAGGCAGAGGAAAATAAGTATACCTCTTGAAACAGGTGATAAGGCTGCCATGAGAAGGGTCTACCCTCTAGACACAGTTGAGTGAATTTCATTCAGAAAACATCTGCTGGTGTTGACTGGCTCTCATGTGCATTGCTTCCTCTCTGGAGCAGTTGGGAAGTGCGAGTGTGCCTGGTCCCCGGACACAGCTAGGGTGCTGAGTCTTCTGTTAGGTAAACAACCGGGGGCAGGTAGGGCTAATTGGACTCAACTGTTCGGTGACAGCCAGGGCATGGTGTTTGCTTTCCCAGGCTGAATATTTCAGATACTTCAAAAACTAGGAGCCAAGGTAGGCAGATGAACCCCGGACATGGATGGTTCAAATTCAGCTGCTGTAGCGGATTTTCAGCTGTGAATGATCGGACCTACAGCAGGCCAAAGTGTAGCGCAACGTCCACTAACACAGTGATTGTGACAATGGGGGCTGCGGAAATAAGAGGTCGTGCGATACCGCCAATTCAAGCAAAACAAACACAAAAACAAAACTCCCAAATCCCTTAAGATGGAGCAGAATAAGTAGGAAAAGAGAAGAGAAACATTAGGCTCTTTATATATTTCTCTCAAGGCTGGTTCAGAGAGCCTTGAGGACGGTCTGGATTTCTACCCAAGAATCACAACGTCAGAAACATCTGATTATTCTGGAGATGGCTCACAGGAAGGAGAAACAATTCAAGGGGACCTGTGGAAAGGATTTTTTAAAAAAATTTATTTATTTGATGAAGAGATAGAGAGAGAGCACAGTAGGCAGAGTGGCAGGCAGAGGGAGAGGGGAGAAGCAGGCTCTCCACCGAACAGGGAACCCGATGTGGGGCTCGATCCCAGAACTCTGGGATCACGATCTGAGCCAAAGGCAGACACTTAACTGACTGAGCCACCCAGGTGCCCCACGTGGAAAAGGATTTGAAATTGGAGAGTTTGTAGAAGGTAGTTCTTGGCATAATTTAATAACAACCTTTGAATAGACAAGCTCTCATAAGAAGGGTTATAGCTGATATTAAATAAAAAAAGAAAAGAATTATATTGGAACCGAGGACCACGAATTAATATAAAATTTGTCTTAACTGTCGATGTTCAGATCTTTGCTATAAGCAAACTGAAGATCTTTATGGAAAGACATCAGACCGGGTAACTGCCTGTCTCAACCCTAAATGCGTGCCTTCTTATTTCATTTAGAATAAAACTCAAATTCCCTGGGCTTGAGATCCTTTGTCAATGGTCCTTTATTCTGGCACACAGTAAAACACTTGGGAAGCATTTTAAATGTATATCAGTTACACATTCTGAAGTGGGGCTCAGCATGGATAGCTTTAAGCTCTCGCGTGATTCTACTGTGTAGCCAGAAATAACCTGAACGATGTGCCCCTTGCACCTGTCCATCCTTATTCAATATTCACTTCTCCCTCCTTCTCTCTCCCTCCATTCTAGTTACACTAAGCTTAATGCACTTAAGCTTAGAGCCTCTTGCCATCTTCATACCTAACCCTCCTCTGCCTGGAATGTTCTTCCCCATATTGCCACGTGGCTCCTTCTCAACCTTCAGAATTTAGCTCAAACATCAGGTCCTTTCTGAGGTCTTTCCTGATGCTGTCCCTCACCTTGAACTTTTTTTTTTTTTTTAAACCACATCACCCTATTTCTGAGAAATTTATTGTTTGTTACTTGACACTCTGTGTCTTTGATCAGGGTGGAAAGTCCACGAAGGCAGGACTCTGCCTGGTGTATTCACTTCTATACTTAGATCTAGAATAATGCTGGCCCCAGAAATGCTTCAAAATAACTGTGGAATAAATAAAGTAATGCATGAATGAATGATAGCAGTGACACACAAAGCACTAGGGAAATCACGGAGGTTATAAAAATATCTTTCTTTGCCCATCTTATTAGTGAATAACAATATTATCAATGAATTAATTTAAAAATGAATAATAAACACCAGCAGCAATAACTATCTGCTGACAGTTGGCATTTACTAGGCATTGCTCTCAATACCTCACATGTATTAACTCTTGCAATCCCGCTAACAATCCTGTGCGCTAGGTGGGGTGATTATTCCCATCTGAGAGATGAGACCCCAAGGCCTGCTCAGGATCCAGCGGCTGAGAAGGGCCAAGCCGGACTGAGTGTGTACCAACTGCTCTCGGGTCTGTGCTCCTGTTAGAACGTCTCTCTGAACCACTGGCAACATTTCTCAGGTTCCCTGTTTCCTCTTTAATTCCACTGGCTCTTCTCTGGGCTTTGGAGTCAGACACACAACCAGCCCTGCGCCATGACCTTAGCCCGGTTCTGGACCCTTCTGAACCTCCATTTTCTTGTAAGTGAGGTCGGGGGAGTCCCATCTTCAGGACGGTTGTAGCTGAAGAGACGGGTTAATGACTGAGAGTCCCCTGCACAGTGGCTGAGTGCTTTCCTGAATGTGACCCCATTCCAGTGCAGGTCGTTATTACTCTGCAGCAAAGTTACCGCAAGAGGCTCCTGTCTGATACCGCGGTCTGAGTTGCCGGGGGGAAATTATAATTGTCTGCTTGCCGTGGAATCCAGGGGACACGTGGCTGCGTGGGCAGCATCTGTGTCAGCTGACGTGCACCCGAAAGGCAGAGGGAAGCTACTCCTTTGATCAAGAAACATGGGGGAGAGGCGTCCATACAGGCATCATGCTAGAAGTTGGAGATGAGTATGTGGGAAAAGACACAAGAATTTCCTTCTAGAATTTCAAAGTTTAGACCAGTAACACCCATGAGAATCACTTTTGGGACATTTTAAACTACTCTCTTCCCAGGCCCAATGCTCAGTGGGCCCAGTGTGGGAAATCCAGTATGGGTGCTTTGATATCTCCCCAAATAAGTCCGATGTGAACCACAGCTGAAAAACAATGTTTTTGAGAAAGACATGTAAGCCAATAATTGATCAGATCATGCATCCGAAAAAAATTTGTAAATTGCAATATAATGGGATGCCAGAATAGAGTTATGCATAATAAATTACAGGAGCAAATAAAAGCTCTCATTTGCTGAGTGCTCTCTATGAACCAGATAGTGTACATATTTTGTAAGTGTTCCTTTGTATTTATTTCCTCAGTATTTAATAAAAATGAATATATCAGTGCCACGTAAGCCAAGGGGGTAAGGGATAGAACATAGTTTCAAGAGACAACCAGAAGACAAGCTTGCATGGAGCTTACAGAGAGCTTCCTTGTCTTTTTCTCATTCTTCTTTTTTTCCTTTTTTAAGATTTTATTTATTTGAGAGAGAGAGAGCTAGAGAGAGAGACCATGCACACACGAGTGGGGGAGGGGCAGAGGGAGAGAGAATCTTGGGCAGACTCTGCACTGACTGCCACGCCTGATGGAGGTGGGGAGGTGGAGGGGAACAATTTGGTTTCATGACCCTGAGAACACGACCTGAGTTGAAACCAAAAGTCATATGCTCAACCAATGGCACCACCCAGCACCCCTCCTTGGCTCTTCTGAGGTTCAAAGTTAGTTTAGATTCTTGGTTTGGCTCAGGTTGTGATCTCAGGGTCCTGGGATCGAGTGAGCTGCCTAGGCCAGGGCCAGACCTGGTTTCTGCCATCAGTGATTGCAAGTTTATCCCAGTGTCACCCTTTCTTCATGCTCTGGCATTAGTTCTCGGTCCTCTGTGAACTCTGAGGATGGTAATACCTTCTAATAAAAACATGCTGGTGTTTTCTATCAGCTGAGCCACAAAGATTAGAAGATGTTTTATTTGTATTCTCTACGAGACCTAACCAAGGCAGAACGACCAAAAAATAAAATAAAATAAAATAAAATAAAATAAAATAAAATAAAATAAAATTAACAAACTGATGCTGAATTGGAAGAGGTAGAAACTTTAAAGAACTGTGATTTCCAGTCTTTTAATGACTATTTTGGGACACCTAAGCTGCTGGTATTACCCCAGGACAAAGAGGACGAGCCGAGGCAGAGAAGCACTCAGCTTGGAAGTAGCAGGCTAATGGACCAACAGCCTGATTGCTAATGCAGCTCGCTGGAGAATCCACAGCCGAGTTTTCCTCTAAGCCCCAAGGGGTGTGACTAATTAAGGAAAAGACTTCTAGTCCTCATTACCCTTTTCGGAAACCTCTCTTTATCCAAAGCATGGAACATGACATCATTAGACACTACAGTCCTTCTCTCCAGAGGCAGGTGCTCATGGAAAGGTGAGGTGTTCCTGACCTTCCCTCAGATCTCTCAACTCCCAGTGGATGCTCAGGTTCTCGGGGTAAACTTAGAAAACAAGCCAGCTCTCAGCAGAGGGCATTGTGAGCTTGTGGATTTGATCATTTCTGTAAGAGAGATCTGCTGAGAAAGAATCAGATTTGCAATGTTTCCCTGCTCCCTTCTTCCTTCCCCAATGTTATATCATTTTGGATCATTTGAATTGTATATGGCTTTCTATTTAAGTCAGTCATTTGCTGGCAGCAAAACTAGAACATTTCCTGTTTTTCCTCTCACTGTAATCAGGATTTGGCTGTCCAAATTAGGACTGCCCTAATTACTCCACAGCAGGTGCCAATCTGGGGGAGGGCAATAAATGGGAAGGGAGGAAGTAAGGACACTGCATCTTCAGAGTCAGACAGTAAGAAAATACTTTCTCTCTAGCTTGAAAAACCTGATTACATAATAGGCAACAGGCACCATGGTGTTATATATGGGGGGTGCGTGTGTGTGCGTGTGTGCGCGCATGTGTGGAGAGTGCGTGTTGCTTTATAACAGCCGTATAAACGATTTTCTATTTTTTCCCCTTCAAAGCTTCACAGAATTACTTTTCCCATCCCTGAGATAATTCATCCCAGGACTATAATTCAGCGACTGTGGTAGATCGCTACAGATACTACCTTGTGTATGAAATGATCTGATAATGGGCACCGATAAGTGGACACCATTCCAGACAATCTGGCCAGGAGGGACACCACAGTGGTCCGGACTCCTGGGGGAAGGGATCAAGAGGCTCTGGGTGACCACACTACATCAGGAGCCAAGCCAAAAGCAAAAGCTGGGTTCCAAGACGTAATACAATGGAGATACAGTTGCGCTGCTTGGACAAAATGGCGAAACGTAAATGGCAGAGAAAGAATTCAATCCCTAGAAGGACAGACCACAGCAAACAAAACTATCCATGTTCCTGCCTAGATCAGTCACTCTACCTGTGTATTACATGCGGCTCCTACTGACTAGCCAAAACCAGAATTGCAGCCATTTGCTCCTTTCTCTCCTACATCAGCAATCTTCCCTGTCTCTTAATACTCTTCAAATCCAAACACGCACTGATTTCTTCTATTTAAAATAACATGTAAAATGACAAAACACCCTCTGTATGACCTCAACTCTCCAGCTACCACCTCCTTTCTCTGCCCCTCGTGGTGGGAAAACTCACTGTGTGAGTTTTCTCTGTACCTACAAGTTCCCCACTCTGTTTCCTTCTTCAGCCCAGGTCCCTCCAGGTTTCACTCCCATGGTCCACAGAAACCACTCTGGTGGCAATCACCAATGATCTCTGCGAGGTCAAATCTGTCACTCCATCAGTTCGAATGCTGACCCGATGCTGATCCTCCCTCCACTCTGCTACTTGGTTTCCGGAACACCCTGCTCTGAATTTGCCTCCTATGTCACCAACTGCCACTTCTCAGTTGCCTTTGCTGGTTTCTTCTCTTCTGGCAAACTTCTTCAAGTCCATGGTCCTCTTCTCTGTCATGTTTATGCTCACTCCCATGAGGTTTCCTTTTGTCCATGGTTTTATTTTTTTTTATTTTTATTTTTTTAAAGATTTTATTTATTTATTTGACAGAGAGAGAGATCACAAGTAGGCAGAGAGGCAGGCAGAGAGAGAGGAGGAAGCAGGTTCCCCGCTGAGCAGAGAGCCCGATGCGGGACTCGATCCCAGGACCCTGAGATCATGACCTGGGCCGAAGGCAGAGGCTTTAACCCACTGAGCCACCCAGGTGCCCTTGTCCATGGTTTTAAATACCATTTACACATACTACTTATACGTCGATGGCCAGACCCCTCCCCTTGGGAAGCCTGCTCCCTATCTCCATGTGGATGCCCCAGAGACCCCCCCACACACAAATTTAAGTCCTCAGCTGCTTGCCCTGTGGTGTCTTCCTTCCCGATAGCTGGCAACTCCATCTTTCCATCACTCAAACAAAAAAAGTCCTAGGAGTCTTCTTCGATGCCTTTATTCCCCTCACACGTTCTAACTAAGCAGGCAGGGAATTTCAAATATATTCAGAATTCAACCAGTCCTTACTATCTGCTGCTACCAACTAGCATGAGCGGTCTTCATCTCTTACCGGGATTGCCACCATAGCCCTTAACCGCGCTCCTTGCTTCCATGCTTGTCCCCCTACAGCTTACTCTCAGTACAGTGTAGGTCGTGACGATCATGTTGCCCACCCCCAGGCACGATTCATAGAGTGGCTCCTCATTTCACTCAGAGTAGAAGGCAGCATCCCTACTGTCACCTACAAGGCCCCTCATGGTCTGGCCCTCTGTGCTCTTTGGGATGTCCTCCTCATACCCTCTTTGCTCACTTTACTCCAACCACACTGGCCTCCCAGCTGGGGATCCTGGAAAGTCTCATGAGAGTCCTGCCTTAGGGCCTTTGCCTTCTTCAGGATACTCTTTCGGATACTGGGGGCTAACTCCCCAAATTCCTTTGAGCTTCTTCTCAAACCTCAGCTTGCGTGGCCCTCTGGAGCACCTTATGTAAAATGGCAGGCTCCTTCTCCTACACTCCAGAGTCTATCCACCCTATTCCATTCCCGCCCGCCCCCACAGTACTTATTATTTTAAAATTCTTTGTGTCTATGCATTCTATTTATTGCCTGTCTCCTTTCTTCCATCTCTAACAGAATGCAAACTCCATGAAAGCAGCATCTTGTCTTTCGGTTCATCGCTGTCTCTACAAACTCTTATACAAGTATTCAATAAACATCTGCTGAATGAATGAAATCCTAGAAACCAGTATGCTGCTTTAAGGACGGGGTAACCAACTGTGTCAACAGTTACTGAAATTAAAGAATATCCCGACAGGTTTAATACATTTAGGCAAGGACCTTGGGGCAGAAATAATTCAGAGCAGAGAATCACAGAACCATTCCCGATCATCTTAGAGGTATCCTGGCAAACAGTGAAAAATGCTTGAGAGCAAAGATGTTCATAAAAAGAAAAGAAAGTAAGTGACAGAAATTGGGTGAGTTTGGAGTTAGAGGCAAAATTCTAGAACAGATTATTCAAGATGGTTTGTGAACGATGGTTTGTGAACGATTCCTTAGCCCCTCACTCGGAGCCAGGAAGACCTCCCAATGCACAAGTCCCATGTCTTTGTTCCTATCCTAACTTGGGAACTCATTGACTTGACAGAGGAAATGGTAAATTTGGCTCAAGGTCAAGAGTCCTGGTTTCCAAGAGTAATTTCTAAGCTGTCAAGATGAGTGAGAGCTCTTAACAAAGGTTCAGCAGAGCAGGGGGCAGTGGGTCCTGAAAGTGGAAAGATACCTTGTACCGTCTTTTGCACACCTGTATGTGCCCACTCTGGGGAGACCTGAGTGGGGGGGGGGTTGCGTTATAAAGGTTAGGACTGGAAGGACACCAGTAAAAAAATCTAACAAGTCTCTTATGGGGGCCGATGATAAAATACAGGAGGTACTATCATGAATGGTGGTAAGGGTCATCTTTATATCAGAATCACAGCTAATCATTTTGGGGGAAACTTACTATTTTGCTAAAAACAGTTCTAGAAGACTAACATTTTCAAAACAACCTTATGAGGGAAGATCTATTATTATCCCTTTTTGCAGATGAGAAAATTAAGGCACAAGGAGGCTGAGTAACTAGTTGTTCAAGGTCATATAACTAGTAAGTGGCAAAGTCAGCATTCAAATGTAGGTTCCAGAGCCTGCACTTGAGGTATAGTCTGGTTTCACATTTAGAAAACCCCAGGAACTCCTGAAGTACTGGGTAATGTAAGAATGAGAATCTCAAAGAAGTCTTGAGAGGTATGCCCCCCAAATTCTCAACTTAGCCTTGTCCTGTTGAACATTTTTTTCAAATGACATACAAAAAGAAACTAAAAGATTGCTTATAAAATCAAGAATGACAAGGAATTTGGGGGAAGAGCTAAGATTTTCTGATGACAGAATGAGGATTCAAAAATATCTCAAAAGACTGAAATGATGAGTTAAAAATAACATTAAATTTAATGGGCAAATGTGAGATCTTGAATTCAAATTTAAAAAAATTCTCTACAAATACAGCACAGAAAAGATAAGGCCGATTTCAACTAGTATTTTTTCATATATTTCCTTACCCCCTATAGCCAACCAGTGGCCACGTCCTACAAATTTGCCTCCTAGTGTCTCTTGATTTGTTCCTTCCCCACTACCTCCTTTGCTTCTTCTTCGGTTCAGAAACTCATTGCCTCTCTTCCTCTCCCTCCCCCTCCACACTCTTGCCTTCCCAGTCCATCAAACATAAAGCTCAGACAAGTCTCCCTGATGCACAGGTCTGTGCCTGGTATTCTCCATTTATTCTTTCACAGTGCTTCCCCACTACCTCATTGTACAAGGCCAAGTTCCCTGAGCCTGATACTCAAGATCTTCCATTTTGGCTCAGCCTTCCTTTCCAAAACCCAAACATGCATCATTTGTTCTTTGTCTTCCCACCTCCTTGACATTGCTCTGGTTCCTTCCTTCAGCTCCTTTAGCCCAAATCCTGTCTAACTCCTCCTTATTCTTCACAAGGGCTACTTCCTACCCTTGATGGAGGGGCTCCTGTCCTCAAGCTGTTTCTTCCTCCTAGAGCATGTCTACCTATCTTATATTTTCTATCACAAATTAACACCATGGACAGACATGTCTTGGTCTCTGATTTCCTTTTCTATTCTCTGCCAAGAAGGCAAACTCATTAAAAGTATAATTGCTGACGGACAGACTACTTTGTCCTCACATACATTGTCTCGGATCTGGTAAATGCTCAAGAAATCTCTGACAAATGTGATGATAGGATGCACTAAGAAGCACTGTGTCCAGCACTGGGTCCTACACAAGGAAGGTAATGGTTGTGCTGAACTAACAGGCAACGAAACTGGTACTTCCCCTGCGTCCCTGCAATGTCCTTCATTCTGTCCGCCTCCCTACATCCCATCTGTCTTTCTGAGGCCAGCCCACATCTCACCTGTGAAATCTTTTCTGACTCCAGTCTCCCCTTCTTTTTCTCTCTCATCTTTCATTCCTTCTGTTCTCTTGTCCCGTGTTGTGCAAGTAGCCCCTGATTACTATACTTTCCTATCTCTCCTTAATTATATATCACATAAAATTTAGTATTTCATTATATACTCTTTTCTTCCTTAATTGTTTCAGGTCTTGTCAACCAGACCATAGTTTGTTCCTATTACTAGCTTATTACCAGAAGTGCTATGACCTTTTCCATAGCTCATTGAGATTTCTGAGCCCAGAGAAAAGAAATTGGAGTGAAAACTAAAGGTTTTCCAGTTCGTAACGATGGTGTTTCAGTTCTGCAGATGCTGGAAACAGCTCTAACTCCTGTCATGACGGTAGGAAGGCTATAGATCAAGCATCCAGAGAAGCACGTTTTAGGAACTAAAAAGAAATCATATTGGAGATTATTAAGGGATCCCAAGAATTTGAAATTGCTTTTCTTTAACGATCTTTCAGGATCACAAGATGGACTAACCACGATCTAGCATCTCCCCAAAGACAAATCTTAACGATTCTAGGTTTTCATGGAAGTCCAGGCTGACACCTTATCTCTGCCACTCAGTAGCAGTCCTAAGTGGCTCTGTCCCTTGATCCCTCGCATTCCCTCCGTTGGCGTGACCACACATGCATTTAGGAGGCCATATGTGTGGCACGTGCTCTTGTCACGGCCCTTGCCAAGGGCAAAAATAGTCCTTTTCTAGAATGGTGGAGAAACAGTATCCCCAAGCAGGACACTGGTCAGGGTCGCGGCCGAAGGTCTACCTGCAGGCTGCGGCACAGGTGTCCTTGTACTCCTGGAGTTTCACGCACACCATGTTGAGGAACTGATCCGAGTACGCGCTCAGGTCGTGCATGAGGTTCATGAGGTCCTGCACGGTCTTCTCCACAATGATTGTGCTCTGCGAGAGGACACAGAAATTCATGAGTTGTTGTTGTTGTTTTTTAAATTCCAGCCATGTGTAGGACAAGGAAGGCCAACTGCAAGGATGCCATCATTTAAGACATGAGCTTTCCTGGGAGGAGGCGACACTGACAAATATCGATTAAAAACAACCAAATAATTATCTTGCATGACGCTGGTCTTCCAAAGGCCTGAGAAAGCACTTTCTGTGGAAAGACGCAGGACAGGGGTTTACGGATTGGTTTCATGGAATCCTTGGCATCCACGAGACATGGCTATGGCTTTTAAGAGAGAAAATGCATATTTGGCTGGAGACGGAGTTATCGCGTCCAAGGCTGTACTTTGAGATTAGGGACCTGAGAAAGGCAGCTCAAAAAAAAATGCCCTCCAGAATCCGTTTTAAAAGTTTCAAAACCATCCACCTATTCAGAACAACAACTAACATTTGTATTGTGCCTTACAGCTTGTAGAATGTTTTCACATACACAGCATATGTTCTCTTATTTGGGACTCACATTAATCACGGTAATCATGAACATTGGGTTCTTACAAGTGCAAAGTGCAGGGGGGTTGCCTGGGTGGCTCAGTCGGTTAAGCATCTGCCTTCGGCTCAGGTCTTGATCCTGGAGTCCTGAGATCGAGCCCCGTGTCGGGCTCCCTGCTCAGTGGGGAGTCTGTTTCTCCCTTTGCCCCTCACCCTGCTCGTGCTCTTTCTCTCCCACTCTTTCTCAAAGAAATAAATAAAAATCTTAAAAAAAAAGTTACTAACAAGTGAAAAGTGCAGGGCTAGGCATGCTTACACACCTCAGCTCATTTCATCCTCTCAACATGCCTACCTGTCAGGTGAGTCCCACAATCGCTCCCAGTTTAAAGATGAAGGAACAGCAAGTTGGTGCAGCCAGTGGAGATTCCTCAAAAAATTAAAAATAGAGCTACCCTATGACCCTGCAATTGCACTACTGGGTATTTACCCCAAAGATACAGATGTAGTGAAAAGAAGGGCCATATGTACCCCCAACATTCACAGCAGCAATGGCCACAATCGCCAAACTGTGGAAAGAGCCAAGATGCCCCTCAACAGATGAATGGATAAAGAATATGTGGTCCATATACACAGTGGAATATTGCTCAGCCACCAGAAAGGATGAATACCCAGCTTTTGTATCAACATGGATGGGACTGGAGGACATTATGCTGAGTGAAATAAGTCAAACAGAGAATGTCAATTATCATATGGTTTCACTTACTTGTGGAACATAAGGAGTGACATGGAGGACATTAGGAGAAGGAAAGGAAAAGTGAATGGGGTAAATCAGAGGGGGAGACGAACCATGAGAGACTGTGGACTTTGAGAAACAAACTGAGGGTTTCAGAGGGGAGGAGAGTGGGAGGATGGGTGAGCCTGGTGGTGGGTACTAAGGAGGGCACGGATTGCATGGAGCACTGGTGTTATATGCAAACAATGAATCTTGGAACACTGAAAAAATAAAAAATAAAAAAAAGATGAAGGAACAGGCTTAGAGAAGGAAGTCAGCAGAGCCAAGGGCTGCGGGCTTTGCTCTTTCACCTACACCCCTCTGCCTCGGAGCTAGCCCGGAGTTCCCCTGCTTGTAGCCCCACCATTTTCTTGTTAGATCACAGTATTTCCTACTGTTGCCGCTGCTGCAGAAGCAGTGTCCAAAGGGACTCAGACATATTTTAAGAATGGAATTAGAGAAACATCCCAGGGAAACAATACACCCATCTTGCAGCTAGAGACTGATAGCCCTGTGCAGCAGTCGGTATTCTATGCAAAGAGGCATCTTCAATCAACTCGCAATCTAGGATTAAGACAAGACCGGGTTGTTGAAACCATTAGTTCGTGCCTCTTTCAAAAGGAGTAGAATTACCGTGGAGTAAATATTAATCACATGCCTAGCACCCTGGAATCCTCTGATCGATAACTGGTTTGTTGAAGATGTATTTATTTACATAGAATTACAGAAGCTATGGTAGACTTGGCCATAAAAGTAAACACTAAAAAAAATTTTGTTTTTCTATGTGGACAGTGACCTGTAGAAAAAAAAAATCAAAGGCATTTTATTCTGCTTAAATGCAGACTATGGGGTACAGGGTCCTGGTTTATTTTTTTTCTTCTAAAAATAAAAAGAATGGCTACAACTGGACAGCTTTTCTCAACACAATAGGGAGGATCAGCTTGAGTTATGAGTTCCCCGTGCGTGCTTATTCAAGATTATGTGGCTGCAGAGGTTTCTTATCTTCTGTCCTGCTCCCCCACTACCTACCCCCTCCCGAAGTAAAATAATCAGAAGGTGAAAAGGAAGGAACGGTTACATTCTGTAAGGCTAAACCTCACAGGAAACCAAATCATAGTCTCTAAAGAATCTCCACAAGTTCAACTTCCTTTTCTGTATTGATTTTAAGAATAAAGCACTGCAGCTTCACCCTGATCCATGATCCCGGGCCTCTGTATTTGTGTGTGAGTGACAGGAATTGATTCTGCTTTGCTACCTGTCCCCACGCTGCTCAGAAGCATCTAAAATCCTCGTCCTGATTCAGAACACAGGATATCCTAGAACGCGTGGACAGCAATTAATAAAGCAGAGTGGAGTTCAGCCATCCTAACAAAGCCCCCTTAAAATCTAAAACTCCATAGGGAAGAGGAGCACGGGGAGATTGCTTGGGTTTATTGAGAGAAAGGGCCCGGTTCTATTTCCAATTAAGCTATTGATAATTAACTCTGGGCAGGTTTGGGTAACTGCTTCCTTTCTTACGACTCAATTTAGTCTTTTAATAACCAAGGATGCTTTGGTGGCTCCTCGACTGGCCTTCGTCACTATGGGATTCAGTCGGTGGGCTGGTGCTTTTACACAGAGGGGAAGATGTCTGGTTGTTCTCAGATCATCTCAGGTGTGTTTGGTCTTCCTGATTTGATGGTCAACTTCTCAAAAGCAAGACTGGCATTCTTCGTTCCCTTTTGTCCATCTCCCATCCTTCCCCTCCCCCACTGGTTGACGATTTCTCAGGACCTTCAGGACAATGCAACTAATAAAAGAAACAATACTAATAAAGTTAGCACACATAAATAAACCTCTCCGAATGTCACATATGTCAGGGATGCTAGACACCGGCATCTCTGCACTCCGCAGTCTTGTTGGGTGGGTTCAGGGTGGTCTGTGTTTATTCCTGGGACTGTCAGAGGGGAAGGGGAAAATGCAAGCACATGGGAACATCCCCCGGAGATAAGGGTTTTGGGGTAAATAGGAAGCACCTACAGGGAATGATTAGAATGCCGTAGTTTAATTCTAATGATCGTGCTCGACAAAAAGCCTATGTGATGCTATATGATTACACACAATTTTCCAGCTATTTGGTTGGATTACCTTGTCATGGTAGCACTCTGGGTAATCAATCACTACATTCTCTTCAAGGAAAATGACACTGTAGTTTGCCAAATGATGGGTATTTTTACAGGGGGAAAAAAAAGTTCCCATTTTCCAAGAATTTATTACAATTTCCAAATCAGTGGCTCTGACAGATAAGTGTTGAAAATATCAAATTTCTAACAAGGTCAATTCTGTTTTTATTTATTTGATCTCTCTGGCATCTCAAATGATGGACTGACTTGTTATTAATTTTGGGATTGCCAATGTTGAATATAATGACTTTATAATAAGTAAAACCCTGATTATATTCATTAGAATTTCTACTAAACATATCACAAGTGATTGATATTTGTTTAGAAACAACTCAATTCTCATTTCTTGCAACTTATTACCAGGTAATAAAGTCTGGGCATGACATGAAAAATGAGAAAAGGAAAAAAAAAAATCCCAAGATAGCAGATGCAATAAAAAGCCATTGCTATGAAAAATAACTAAAGTTTCTTGTAGAGATGCACCAGTGGACTAAAACAGGAAGACGGTGTATAAGGACTAGCTCTTCAGTTCTGCGCTTTAAAAAAGATTTAATGAAAGAATGAGGATGATTGGACCTTTAAGACCTTGTCCATTGTTTGCCAAAATGGGGCTCTGCAGCAGGATACTAATGGCAATATTAGAGAAAATGGGCTCTAAGTTCAAGTAATTTGGAAAATGCTGAGTTAAAGAAAACTGAAGTCGTTTCCTCACTGGAGGACTTTGGAAACTTGTACTGTGCTAATGTCACTGAGAATCTGAAAGAGGCAAATGTGGTATTCAATCTTCTCTTAATTATTTAAGAAAAAATTTTTCACAGCACATCATAGATCTTTTCACATCTTCTGGAACGGTGTTTCCAGAACATGTTTTGGGAATGACTTCCCAGTTCTCTGGTCATACTGATGAGGACCCTATGCCCAGCGACATGCTTGGGGACTCATAGGGAGTCCAGCTAGGAACCCGGTGAGAATCGGAGCCTCTTCCTCTTCAGTCCCTTTCCTGCATGCCCCACCTTTTAAGTTTTGGCCCCTGCCTACCTCTCTAACCTTCCTTCGAGTTCCACCAAGCATGCTAACCCTGTGCTCCAACCATAAGAAACTAACTACTAGTTGTTCCTTGACTGTATCAAGCTACTTCTGGCTCTTATGCCTTTGAGTTTCCTAATCTCTGGGCCTGAAATGCCCTTCCTGGTACATGTCTGCCATCCTTGAAAAGCCAGCTCAAAGGCTACCTGCTCTGATTTAAATGCCCCTCGTCAATGCTGCCAGAACACCCTAGGTACAATTTAGTCCAAGCCCTCAATGGAATACGGCACCCACTGGTTCACATGACTGTCTCTTCCGCTAGACTATCGATTCCTTTCATCAGTGACTATACCTCCATATCTCGACGACCTAGTAGCAAAGTGTCTGGCATATCGTAGGGGTTCAAGAAATATTGATTAATGAAAATGCACAGCACATTCAGGATGGTGAAAAGACAGATTTAGAGTAGAATTATGATGCAAAATAGTGAGCTAAAAGCCTGACGTATGCGGTGGAATCAGACCCACAGCCTCTTTATTACTATATTACTATATCTTAATTCCCACGGTTCTAACGACTGAACATTTATTGTGAGTACAGATTTTAGATTTCTCTACAAAAATATTCTGAATTTCACCTGGCTGTACAGTTTTCTGTAATGGCAACCCATTATACATACAACTAACTGTGCTGATTTTAAAGTTTTAAGAAATATGAATAAATTCACATTCCAGGAAAAACAAAACCAAAAACCTTGAGTTTGGAGAATGCAGTCTCGGTATGTGGGCCGTTTTAGTCCCTGGAACAGGAATGGTTCAGAGATGCTACAGAGAACCCAAGGTTCTTGAAAACTGCTTTTAGGAAGCATCTGAGAGAAAACAGTAAATTCAGACACCCCCCCACACACATTACCACCCCCCCCAACCCCACCCCAGCAACTGTGGAGGAAGGGGGCTTCACAAATGTTAGATGAGGACAATAATGTTTCTGTTTATTGGGACATATTCAACAACCAGTCAGTAAAGCTTGTCATACCACACCGTCCTTCCAATTATTATCAGGTCCACATGATAGCTGGCTGTGAACAATAATAGCTACAGTAATGACAGTAATGCTGGAAGCCAAAAGGAAGTCTGCTTTTCATTTTTTAATCTGTATTTTGATTTGTGTGAGGTTTAAAATGTTCTGAACGGGTCTGCTCCTTTAATAAGCTATCTGGTAAAAGTCTACGCATCCAGGGAGCTGAGACCTGAGAAAATGCCCTTCTACTCTCTTCCCGATCATCCTCCGCCTCACAAGCAGAGGGATTTGTTAAAGATGTCTGTCTCCTACAGAAATGAGTGCTTAAGTCCATCAAAATACATGAACACCAGGAGTGATAGCAGTTTTATCTATAATAGCAAAAAAAAAAAAAAAAAAAGGCGACCGTTGTGTGCCTCAGTGGTTGAAGGGGCAGAGACCATGTGGTGTAGTCACACAATGGAATACTACAGAGCAATGAAAAAGGAAGAGCCACCACTGTGTGTGACAACGTGGGTGGATCTCACTGACCGTGCGCTGAGTAAAGCATTAAGACACGAAGGGAAACAACTGCATCACTGCTCTTACTGTAGTTCCAAAACAAACAGAAGTCACCTCTGGTGGCCGAAGTCAGAACAGTGGCTGCCCTTGGAGGACATGGATCCTGACTGAGAAGGCGAGAACCTTCCAGGTATTGGGAACATCTTGACCGAGCAGCTGTTTCATGAGTAAACACATACGTACAAATTCTTCCCACTTAAGATTTGTACAGTTTATAGTTTGTAAGTTTAATGTCCAAAGAAAACATTTAAAGTGGTATCTGACTATGTCTCTCACCAACTTAAAGCTCTTGAGTGCACGAGGCCCCGCGTTCTTCAGACAACCAGCAAGGCCTTTCATGCCAGGCTTCTGTCTACTCCTCCAGCCTCATCGGCTACCATCTCCCCTTGCCTCTCTGAGATCCGGCTACCTGGGGCTTCTTCAGTTCTTCACCCCCATTTCAGGGCCCTGCACTTGCCTAAAAAGTTCTGTCCCCTTTCTTCCTTTCTTAGAGTACTCTTCCTTATCTTTCAGATCCCAGCTAAAACCTCCTTTCTGTAGAAAAACTCTTCCCAATCCCCATTAGGCCCTCCTGTTAAAAAGGAGAACATCTAGAACATCTCTCTCCTGCCCCTTTGGTTCTACTTCTCTGGAGAATGCAGATGAATATACCTTTGCTAGGGGAGGGGGAGATCCTGACTGGGAGGGACATTTACGTACACGCGTGTTAGATGTCAGTCGTGAACAATTCTGTCCAACTATTATACAAATGAATAGGTACCCTTCAACAACTTATCTGAGAGTACTGCCCGTACATGCATCAGTATTCTGGAACAGTGGTTTTCACTCACGGGCTATGTTCAAACTGTGAAGATGTAGCAATATTGTGGGCGACACTACTACAGACCGCTGGATGCCAACTGTTGGGAAGGATCAGAAGCTGTCTGGGGATAGGACAGGGAACTTAATTACCAAAGAGATACACATTTATTACGTAAATATTTTCTCTGGGCCAAATATGAGGAGGAGATAAAAAGAGATAACTGCAGGAGATAAAAAGCTAGACGAGACAAGGATCCCACCCTCCAGTGGTCTTAGATATTAGTAGGAGGAGACCAACGAGTTCACAAATAAAGACAATAAAGTCTCATAGGTGCTATCCTGGGCATCTCTATATTGTACAGCAGAGGCAGAGAGAAGGAAAGTTAACTGCACTGGGGCGGGGATGGGGGAGGGGTAGGAAAGAGGATGTTATCATTGAATTGATTCTGAAACATCAATAATGACTTGTAGATTGACAAAAATGGGAAAAAAGCACTTCAGGTAGAAAGAACAGCATGAATGTGAAATAGCGTGGGATTCAGGGAAGTGCAAGTAGTTCTTCATGGCTGTGATGAAGGGTGTGTGTGTGTGTGTGTGTGTGTGTGTGTGTGTGTGTATGTGTAGATCGGGAAGGCTATGACGGAAGTCAGAGCTAGATGTTGGAGGTCCTTGCATAACAAATGTGTGCTTGGTACCTAAATATTTGGAATATCCCTCTTTTACCCTCTCCGGCAAGAAAATGCAACAAGCTAATCCTGTCAGATGTCACTAATTATTAGATGATCCACTCCAAGTGTAGGAAGGTAATTTCAAAAGGTTCTACTCTTGAGAAAAGACGAACTTCTATAACCAACAGGGAAACACATTCTGGCAGGCTGAAGAGAATTATAGTTTATAAGTAGGCTTAAACAAAGAAAATATGAGGTCAAATTTTGGGCAACCAGCAATACTATATCTCTTTAGAATTCACATAAGTGGTTGTAAAATTTACCTGTCAGTTAGTAACTTGGAAAATGTATACGATGTAAACTACTCCTAATATTTTCTTAACATTTTGGCTAGAGGATCACTCTGCTTGAATAAAATCTGTGCTTAACATATCTTATAAGCACAGCTGGCTCTTTATGGGGTTTATTTACGGGCTTGTGATTTCATATTCAAAACAAAACAATGTAGCAGGAAAGGGAAAAAAAAAGTATACAATAGTTGTGCTTAATTAGACTGTGATATTCCATGGGGTATCCTTGTTTCCTTACATGCTTCAAATCAATATGACTGTATGTCCAGGTTATCAATTCCCCTGGATAGGTAATGGAACCCAGGGAGTGGAAATATATCAATGAAAAGGTGAACACTGACACCTATAAGAGATATCCTCAACTGTAGCCCCCCAACACACACACCCCCCCGCCAAAGTACCTTAAGGTTGCTATTCAGCAAAATACACAGTGCTACAGAAGACAGAGAAGTTTAACAACATAAGCGGCTGTAGTACTTCTTTTGTGCCAAGCAATGCTCTTGAAACAAGTGATATTCCAAGAGAAGATGCCGGTTAAGTGCAAAAATCACTGTAGGGGAATAGCAGTGAAAAGGTGGGAAAAACTGAACTGGGACCTGGAAGACGGGTGAGGTTCAGAATACTTGGGGAGGAAGAAGCAAGGCATTTCAGACCAGGGAAAAGCTGGTCTTGTGTAGCAAACAGGAAACTGGAGGAGAAAGGGTTGACTGGCCTGAGGAAGGCCTGGATGGCAGGCTGAGGGCTTCTTCCTGTGGGGACAGAAGCAGGGCAGCGGATAAGGTGGTAGATGGAACTCAGAATCCCAATCCTAGAGCCGAAAGCAACTATCCACAGTCTAATTCTCTGGCTTTAAAAAGGAAAACCAAAACAAATATTAAAGGGCCTGTCAAAGGTACACAGCTTATGATACTTCAAAATCTAGAATCCAGGTCTCTGAGCTCCCTCTGGCCAAAGCTGATGATTAGAGCACCAAATGGAATAAATTATTGTAGTTGATGATTTTTATTGAAAAAAAAATGAAAAATCATTACAGGGAGACAGAAAAAAACTCATTTGTCACCCTTTGAGGTGACTATTGAATCAAATTCTTTGAAAATTGATAGAGAAAGAATTATGCATTTATTCTGTCTTTCCGGTAGGAACCATATCTATTTCAGGATTACCAAATAGGGAAAGCGCTCCTTTAATGAAGAATGCCAACTAGGAAATAGAAAAGAAATAACAGAATTAGAAAATCATTTTTTGACTCTAATAAAACGATTTGGGTAAAGATTATTAATTGCATTAAAACAAATCGATGAAAGTTGACAGGGAAATGAACGTTTTTGTAGTGGCAAAGATATACCACACAGGTTACTTTCCAGACACACGAGGAAAACCGTAACTATACGACCGAGGGATGAGATGGTTGCAACTCTCAACCAGGGGTCAACCTTGACATCACTAATGTTAGGTCTGTGCATGCGACGGAACATGAAATCTAACATCGTCTATTATATATTCTTACTAACACCATTTAACTTCAATCTAATCGCACTTTTAGATCTAACATTGAGTAAGAGCAAACAGGAAGCTACGAGATGAATACACATCACAGGATAGTGCAGAGCACAGGTGGCTGGTTCTATTCAACACATTGGCATTGGGGGAAGAAAGGACTGTTCTAGATTAAAAGAACCATGTCACAATTACATTCCTAGAAAGAATCCTACTTTTGCTAAACGAGTTGTAAAGAACATTTTCGCAAATTGTGGGAAATTTCAAATTTCTAGATATCAGAAGGTATTAAGAACTTATTGTTCACACCCATAACTGTGACAATGTCATTGTGATAATGAAGAAAATGCCCTTACTTGTAGAGAAGTAATACTAAAGTGTTTTGGTATGAAATAGCAAAACCAGAGGAAACATGAGAAAACCAGATAAAACATTAGAAGTTCTCAGATGCTGGAGAAGGAAAGTGAATGAGGTGAGCCCCTCAAATACCCCAGCTGGAGTTTCCAGGCCACTGTGCAGGAAAGGGGGGGGCCCGCAGGGAGCCTGGAAGTCATACCGAGTGGAGAAGACAGAATCTGGAGCTTTGGAAGGATAAGGCAAGTAGGGCTTTGTGGGGTGAAATACTTGAGGGGAGGGAGCTGTACAGAAAGAGCAAGGGAGAGGGAGAGATCCAGATCTTTCTGGAAGTCTTTAGCAGAGTCCCCTCAAATCTTTGGCTGAGTACTGATCTGTGCCTCTGGGGCAGGAATTACAAACGCTGGTCAAAGAACTATCTGAGAAAAGCAGGTGGAATTCCCAGACTTCACACAGGCCAGGAATGGTTCCCATTAGCTAGAATGGATGAGCCACCTCATAGACACGGCGTCGGGTTGAGTCCTCAGGAAAGTACTGAGCCTCAGGTAGTGGGGTCAAATTAGCCTTCGACTAAAGGTTGCCCTGGACATGTCTCGCAAAGTCCAGAAGCACACCTCGAAATGATCAGTGTAATTCTATCACTAAAACGTGTCCTAAAACAAAGCTCAATTATATTTAAAGCACTACAACAAAATCCAGCACCCAAAAATGTAAATAATAGTAATAATAAATCACCATGTCCAGCATTCAACAAAAGTCTGCCTGGCATGCAAAGACGTGGGAGAATACATAAGGAAAAGGATAATCAGTTAAGAACAGTCCCAGAAATGACACAGATAATAGAATTAGTAGACAAGGAGGTTAGAACCACCATGATAAATAAATCCTATGCTCAAGAACATAAAGGGGTGCCTGGGTAGCTCAGTGGGTTAAAGCCTCTGCCTTCGGCTCGGGTCATGATCTCAGGGTCCTGGGATCGAGCCCCGCGTTGGGCTCTCTGCTCAGCGGGGAGCCTGCTTCCCCCCTCTCTCTCTGCCTGACTCTCTGCCTGCTTGTGATCTTTCTCTCTGTCAAATGAATAAATAAAATTAAAAAAAAAAAAGAACATAAAGCAAAACGTGAACATGACAAGAAGAGAAATGGAAGACACAGCAATAGAAATTATCCAAAATAAAACCCAGAGGAAAAAAATAACAATGATGAAACAGTCAGTGAACTGTCCGGGGGACAATATCAAGCAACCTAATATATGTAACTAATGTTCCCAAAGGAGGTGGAGGGTGGAAAAAAATATATAATGGCTGAACATTTCCACACCTGATGAAAACTGTATGCCCACAGATCCAAGAAGCTCAGCAAACCTCAAACGGAACATGACAAAGACTACAGCAAGACACGTTATCACCAAATTGTTGAAAACCAGTGAGATTAACAGAAAAGAATCTTAAAAACAGCAAGAAAAAAAGGAAATGAAGTCTGAAAGGGAAAATGAAGAAGTCAGGCCTTTTGACTCCCATTTCAATGTTCTCTCTAGTGCCCCACGCTGTGCCCAGTCCTGGGGAGGGGGGTGTGAGATGGAGGGGGACGAGGCTGACACTTGGGGATGAGAGACACAGGACATGACAGCAAGCTGATCACCCGGGGCCCCGGCAGGAGCCTGGGGTGGCTTGGCCAGCGCTGACGGGCGAGAAGAGGATCTGAGAAAGAAAAGAACAGGGACAGATACAAAAAAAAAAGTGAGGAAAACAAAGTATGCAAAAAGCCAAGAAAGAAGAGTTTCAAGGAAGAGGGGTAGTGTAAGGGCCTCTGATCTTTATAAACAAACAAACCACTCACAAAATTCTCCACTGGAGAAGGAAAAATCTCCATGTTAGACTGACTCCGGGTAGCAGTGTGCCCTGGAATTTTATGTCCCAGTTGTGTATTTCTAAATATTCTTTCTGCTTAAGGGCCCATATTATTCCATGTGCTACCGTCTAATTACATACACATTAAAAAACAAACAAACAAACAAACCATCCTTCATTCTTTTACTTAACCCAACACAAAAACTATTCTTTTAAAAAAAGGTAATTTAGGGGGCACTTGGGTGGCTCAGTTGGTGAAGTGGCTGCCTTCGGCTCAGATCATGATCCCAGCGTCCTGGGATCGAGCCCCACATCGGGCTCCCTGCTCAGTGGGGAGCCTGCTTCTCCCTCTCCCACTTCCCCTGCTTGTATTCCCTCTCTCGCTGTCAAATAAATAAATAAAATCTTAAAAAAAAAATAAAAAAGGTAATTTATGGGGCGGCTGGCTGCCTCAGTCAGTTAAGTGGCTGCCTTCAGCTCAGGTCGGTCCTGGGATCGAGCCCCGCATCGGGCTCCCTGCGCAGTGGGAAGCCTGCTTCTCCCTCTCCCTCTGCCTGCCACTACCCCCCAGCTTGCGCTCTCTCTCCCTGTCAAAGAAATAAATAAAATCTTTTAAAAAAATAAGAAAGGTAATTTACACGAAGAAAAACTTAATAACAAGAAGCAGCATAAAAGTAAAAAGGCATGAAAACAAAAGAAATATAGATGAACTTACATGAAACAGATAAATATTCAAAGATAACCAAATTCTAACCCCTAGTTGACTTGATTGATGAAGGTAAAATACTCAAGTACCCTTTTTTCCCTTCTCTTAATTTGGATTCACCTGTAAAAATAAACAGCATTTATAGAGTATAAACCCGAATGTGAGAACAAGCTACCTACTGTCTACCCACCTGTCAATCTATCCAATATTTACTGAACACCTACTAAGTGCCAGGTACTACCACTATGCGACATTCTGGGAATACAACAATTATAAAGAAGTGGGTCACACAGAGGTCTAAGAGCTTTATAGGCATCATCTCATTTAACTCCTTATAAATTCTATTTAACTATCTATAAGATGGGTATCATTATCCCTATTTTATAGCTGAGGAAACTGAGGTACTAAGAGATCAAAGAGTTGTCCAAGGACACGCAACTAGAAGATTGTAGCTTCAGTCAGGATGTGAACCCAGGCAGCCTGAACCTTTTGCTGCTTCTAGTAAAAACGGAAACAGTGGGTGATGAGTTAATGTTTCCAGGCAATCTATGAAGCCAGGTGCAGCCCGGTCAAGGCGAATAAGGACTGACTCGGGAAGGATGTCACCATGACCTTCAGACGATGGTTTCAGTGCTGCAGCTGGCGGAACTGGAACCAGATTTACGGGGAGCTGTGAAGGCAGTGTGTGGCGAGGGGACAGAGACACTCCTCTGAGACATCTGTCGGTGAGAGGGGGGTGTGAAGTGACTCAGCAGGCAGACAGGACAGAGTCAGGCCAGAGAATGGAGACTGAACTCTCCTGCTGGTCACTAGGCTATTCCGTACGACCAGCCTTCTGGAGGCGCAGGCCACTCCAATGCCAGCAGCTCAGCCGAGAGACTCTTCAGTGACAGTTTTGAGGCAGCAAGGGATCTAGGCTCTATCTCTTCATACTTTCCCGATACCTGGAATCTTTAGTTCACCGAGAACGCCTAGAACCCAGAAGCTCGTGCGAAAGCCCGGGACTACGAACCTAAGACTGCCACACAGGCTCAGGCTAATAATCCAAACCATCTTAAAGTTATCTTTCTGAAATTATGTTTTTGCATAATTTTCCATGCCCTGCTAACAACATCACCATAGCGATTTTTAACACCCTTCTTCCTGAGAACTCAGAGTACTTCGCAAATATCTCAATCAATATCCCAACAGATTGTGAGAAAGTAGAGCAGTCATTATCATCCCTATTTTTTAGCAAGTCTAACACTTAAAAGCGGTTTCAAGGAACAAGTATAACACTTAGGAAGACGTTTTTAAAGAACTCCAGAACATCAAGCTGCCACCAAAGGTGGCCTTAAGTGTTTGCATTTCTTTATATTTCTCCAATTCTTGTTCCACTCTGACTCATTTCTGTCATGTCACAAAGCGGCTGTATTCACAGAAACCCTTCTCTTGAGGTAGTTGTATCATTCAAGCGTTTTATGTGATTATTTTGTCCTTTTAAAGATTGCGCATCCTTAGCCACTTCATTTAGTGCCAACCAACAAACGAAGCTGGAAATTCACAGAGCAGGACTTTTATATTTCTTCTTTTTTGCCAGCAAAGGCCAGGTCTCTTCAGCGGGAGGTGCAGGGACCCACAATGAGGCACGAGTCATCAGGGAAGAGTTACGGATACATAAATCAACCTGTCAGAGGAGGAAGTCCGGCCGGACCCAGCGGGAGTCGCGTACTACGCACACATTTGTTCCACTCCACGCGGGCTCACCTGTCTTTGGTGGCTCGTTCCACCCAACAATCAATTATGCTGACAAGTTTCCCTACACATTGTTTCAGCCTCAGTTACTCATGTACCTCAGAGGTGAGATCTGGAGCCCCCTTAGGAGAAGAATGAGCAGGGAGCTTGGCTTCCAGGAAAACAGAACATATGGAACTGTTTGGGGGAGACAGCGTTCGAGCAAGCGTGCAAGTGTGCACACACAAGGGAAAACTCGTTCAAGGGTAGAGCTACAACTCAGATATGCCTCATTCAAGGAGAGACAACAAAATTTGTGAAGAGCGCATACATTTTTTAAAAGTACTTTTAAAAAAAGTCTTGTTTTTGGTAAAATGGGCTATTGCAAACCTGGCATCCAGCCCATCCTAGGAATAAAGTTAATGGCTCCAAACAATCGCAGCACACTGAGCAAACCAGTATGTGCCACTGGGCAAAAAAATAGGACCCAAGAGACCTGGACTCTGAATATGGTTTTAAGACTAACTTTGAGACATTGAACAAGTTAGTCTTCGTTTCTTCATTCCCAAGGAGTGTAATATTCTTTGTGAACCATGGTGACCTCTCCAGTCTCTCCACCAACTTGGCCAAGTTGGTCAACCCATTTTCCCAAGTTTAGGAGATGAGTCATTCGCATTTACCCTTCCTGGATTTTCATTACCAAAGCACATTATTGAGGAAGAGAGAGGCATACATGAGATCAGAAGTTACCACAATGGATTCTGATAAACCAAACTCAAGGGCGTCCCGCCAAAGTCTGTGTGAAAGGAAGGGCAAGAGAACCACCCACATACTGCCCAGGGAAGCAGCTTTGCTCCTGAATCCAAGAACAGTTAGTGGTTAAAAAAATCAGAATATCGGAGCTTTGATGTATTTCCTTCTAAGACAATCTCTTCACACAGCAAACACCCACGCCACCGGGAAGGATACAGCCAACACATGTACAATAATTTCCCGACTTTAAGGTTTCACCAACCAGGAAAAATAAATGAACCAACATAGATCCAGCTCTTTCGCCAAGTTATGATATTTAAAATAAAATGAAAACAGATCACTTACAATACCACTGTTTTTATAAAAGTATGATAAAAACACGAATATTTTAACACTAAGAAAATGGAGGAAAATATCAGAAAAACACACACACACACACACACACACACTACACTACACTACACTAACCTTAGTTTTCCCATTTCCTGGGCATCCCATGTTAGACTGGCTGGCCCAGGTTGGACTGGACTGGGGACCACTGCACTAGGATGGAGGGGGTAGGAATCATTACCAGAGGACATGCTTTCCAGATCACTATGCCTAATGAGTCACAAATGGCAACGGACAATGTTCAACTGCTGTGATTGTGCTCAAGCTTGGGGTGGGGTGGGAAGGGTTTTGATTTTAAGTGGGAAGTCATCATTCTACCAAACTGGGACTTCATATTTATTCTAGAGTCTCTTACTAGACCAGGGATGAGAACATGAGACAGGCTCATATGTTTTTAAAAGCAAGAGAAATTAAGTACACAAAGATTCAGCTGTCACAATGTTATCTTTGGATTTTAAGTATAAATTTGTTTAAAACACAAAATTAATACAAAACTCTAAAGTATTAAATGGAATAATAAAATTGTTCAAAGTCTCTTCCTGTGGGTAACTTGGAAGGCACTGTAAGAGCATGCGGATACAATTTGGAAAGAAAACTCTAATGATTCATAAAATTACCACGGTTCCCATGTAACTGGAAACAATAGAGCCTACTGCAAAATACAGACAGAGCATTCAATTCATTTTAATGGTTTCTCATTTTTTTCTTTTAAACTCTCTGCTCCTTTTATCACTAAGATTTTTTTTTTTAAATGAAAAGTAGAATGTCCCTGCTGCCCATTTTCTTCTTGTATTGTTTCCCTTTTGTTCTAAAAATGAGGGTAAAATTAAGTGCTTAGATCACTAGAGATTTCCAGATGGTCAGACAAATGGGTCCTGGGGCTCCTGGGCTTGCGTTTTTCATAGACACGGGCAGACATCTCTTACTCGGTCTCCATGGCTCTTGCTCAATACAAATCTGATTTAGCCTAAGTACCTTCAGTGTGTGACAACCACATTTCTGCCTAGAATGAGGATCCAAATTGGCTTAACTGCTTCAATCAAAATGGGAATTTTTATGTATTTCTAAAGTATCCCTTTATTTTCCAGGTACATATATTTTTGCGATAAAAGAGAAAACGGTTATATTACATATATTTGAACCTTCGCAGATTATTTGGAAATGCGACTATTTTTCTTTTTATTTGTTGTCTCCCTTCCTGCTCTGGACTCCTCCCCTGGTTTATTTTGTTAACCCTTTTCTCGGTCCCCTAGAGCTATTGTTCCTGTGTCACCACCCCAAGGCCAGAGGTCTCTTCTTATTTTCATGTGTTTCTTTTGTTATTCTAGAATAGAGAACTTCGACTTTCTACCACACAGCGAGTCTGCAGGTTGGAGCTGGGTAACAGCTGGAGGTGTAGATTTTGGTAAATAAGTATGCATATGTTGCCTACTGTATGCCACACATTATTCCAGGTGCTCTTAAATTGTTAACTCATTTATTTATGAGGTAGATGCAATTATCTCCACTTGCCAGATGATAAAACTTGAGTGAGGCATATAAAGCTCAGGAACAAGCCTGAGGTAACACACTGTAGCGAATGGTGCAGTCTGAGGAAAAGCCAGTGGGTCTGGCTCCAGAGTCCTTGCTTTTAAGAAGAATAAGGAGAAGGAAGGGGGAGGGAGAAAACAGGGGGACAAAGAGAGAATTCACGACTGATTCATTGAGGATGAGCAGGATGGAGGGAAGGGCAGCCTAGGAGTAGCCATGGATCTACCGTAAAAATCTGGGCTTGGTGTTCACCAGGGCTCTGGGCAAAGAAATGGAAGGCAGGCATGGCCACACTGGAGGAAGAGTTTTGTCACCTTGAAGATACATGGTAATTGATGTGGCTGAAGGTCAGCAGTGACGGTAATATTGGCAGCAGTAGAAGAGAGTCACGTGATTGGCAATGTGCTGGGAAATGTGCGGCCACTGGCTCCCCAGGGAGATGAGGGAGTGCCCATTCGTAGCGTTTGCTGTTTTCCCTGTGTATACACGCCCAGCATGGCCGATCTCACTACCAATGTGATGTCACTGACCTTCAAGCTGGGGAGAGATGCCCAGCAACACCCAGAATAATAGAGTATTTCTGGCATTAGCTCAATAGATGCAAAAACCGAAGAGCATAGATAGTAGTAAAATGTGGTAAAATAATCAAGAAGTGATAAGTTTGAGTATTTATTCCCTTTGTTTTTAATATTCTAGAGCTTACTTTTTTTTTTTTTTTAAAGATTTTATTTATTTATTTGACAGAGAGAGAGACACAGCGAGAGAGGGAACACAAGCAGGGGGAGTCAGAGAGGGAGAAGCAGGCTCTCCGCTGAACAGGGAGCAGGATGTGGGGCTTGATCCCAGGACCCCGGGATCATGACTGAGCCGAAGGCAGACACTTAATGGCTGAGCCACCCAGGCACCCCTAGAACTTACTTTTTAATAATGTCTAATGGCCGTCTTGCAAAATTTCTGAAAATTTCACAACCAGTTCTTAGAAGCCTGTAGGAGCCGGTAGCCACAAACCACCGGGGGTGGGGGTGGGGCGCGATTCACTGAATACATTGACTCTCAGATAAGTGGATGGACAGGGGTCTGGAGACTTGAACCTCATTAAGTCCCAGATTCGCCACAACGAGGAAGTGAATGCAGGGAGAGGGAGATGAACAAAAATGACAGAGTTTAGGAAAAACAGAATATCTAACTCTAATCTGAGGAACGAAGAAAGAGGTCAAGGGTGAAAAAGAGAGTTTGAGAAGGTAAGTTCAGAGAAGGCCTGAGTCTGTTCTTGAAGACGCCAAAGACCACGAGTGGCAACCAAAGAACCCTGTGGTATGGTGCCACCCATCCTCACGCTCCCCAAGCAAGGCCTTGCATCTTCATTCTCTGTTCTATGTTGACTTTTTATTTCTGGATACGGAGAGAGGTCAAGCAGGAGACAGAGGACGCTTCATGAACTGGCAAGCTTTAGGTGAACATTAATGATAAACTGGGCAAAAAGAACGTAAGATTGGGAATTCAGCAAATACTGTTTGTACGCACATCTAGATGTGGCACAGAGAAAAACATGCACGCAAAGTTCTGAACCACACAGAAGAAAAGCTCAACTATCACGGAGAACTGGCAGTCTTTGGGGAAAGCCAGTCTGTCTCACTCAGCAAGGCTTCCCCTGAGCCGAGCACAATCATACTCAGTAAATGTATTTTTCACTAAATGAATCTCCATTTTATCTGTTCCATGGGGTAACTGTCTTTGAAATTCTTGTCACTTGAATACAAAGGGACACTGTGTGTGTATGACTGAGAACTACTTTTTATGGAAAGCTTTCTGCCTTTTTCTCCGTTGCTCAAGATTCTAGTAATATTTGAGAATTCAGGAGCTCACAAAGGAAGGCACATTTAAAATTTCTGACCTCCAGCTCTTCCTATAGCCTTACTAGGGGCGGCATTTTTATGTATATAGCGCTTATCAAATGCTTGCTGAATTCAGAGGTTAGTGCAAGATTCATCTCATTACTCCAAACTGCCACATAATGGGCTATTTTGCTAATTGACACCTGAACATATAATTATAACTGGCAACCCTACACAGCAGAGCACCTCGGATCAAAAAATCAGCTAGCTTCCAGATCCCAAGTGGCAGAATGTGGATTGAATTGGAAGTTAGTTAGCGTGGTTCTCACTTTTATAATTGCAAAGAGGAAGCACAGCTGTAAGCCTCAGGATGGCTTTGGTAAAGCCAATACTGAGATTGAGGTCCTTTCGGTTTTATTGAATATTGTGTTCCTGCTCCCCTGGTTCCCCCTTGCTTGAGCGAAAAGGATTTCCTGCCATAAAACTCTGGTTGATGTGGTACAACTTGGATACAAAAAGTATAATGACTAATGAAGAAGAATGTCTAATCTTTATCAACTTCTTTTTTCCAGAACAATCGCTCAGTGACTCAACTATATACACTGATATCAACTATCAACAATCGCTCAGTGACTTTATCAACTTCTTTTTTCCAGAACAATCGCTCAGTGACTCAGATACTACCAGCATCTCCTACTGTGCTAAGGAGATGTAAATGTAGGAGTGGGGGGTGGGGGAAACCAAGCTTCACTAAATACCTCTGTGTGTCCGAGATTATGCTAAGCAGCGCAACATGTGTCTTCTCATTTAGTCCTCACAAAACTCATCTGACAGAGAAGATAGGGAGCTTCAGAAAAGTTGAAGTCCCTGTCCAAGATAACACAGTAGGTCGTGGGGCCCAGAGCTGCCCTCAGACTGATCCTACTCCAAACCCGTGCTCTTTTCGCTATTTCCCATGGCAACTTAAATCCCAAATCCTCAGGCCAGGCAGGGCCTTAGGAGACGACAATCTAGTTTTAGTCTTCTTGGAGAGGACATAAAAGATGTACACACAGAAATTCAGTTACCCACATGTGGTATAAACGAGTGCTTTTCATCATGGCCTGAGAAACTCTCAGAGGTTATAGAGACAAGTAACAATCTGAGTTGGGGCCTTCAGGGAGGGTGGGTAGAAAAGATGGACCTTAATGGCATGGGGAGGTAGAAAAGAAAGGGGACAGGTATTCCATATTCCTCCAGTTACCCGAGAGGAGAGGCAGGGCAGGGCCTTCTGACTAAAGACACAGGTAGCAGGAGTGAGAACCATGTACCTAGGGGAGAATTTACTTTTCGGTGAGGAAAAGAGATTTAACAAACACATCTATTTTCTCTTGCTCCCCAAATCTCTGAAGTGACAGTAAAGAGATTATTTTTGTCCAAGATATAAATGTATAAGGATTAAGAAGAAAAGGAGGGGAGAAGACAAAGGTAACACAACTCTGGAAGCTGGAAAGCCCATCGGAGTGGTCAATGGCTCTAATAGACGCAAGAAAGTTCAATCAATCCTAGGTCAGGAAGTGGAAAGCTGAAAAACAAACCAATCTTGGCTGTGAAATCCCGACAGCCCTAGGCACATCTGGATGTGGGGGTAACAGGGAAAGGGTGGTTACTAAAAGGATTAGTTGAAGGTCTATTGAGGAGGTGGTCAGTTTCTCAAATCCCTTCCCCCACTGGAAAACAGGGCAGTCTCCTCTCCACCCTGGTAAAAATCTGAAGGTTTATTCTCTGTAAAACAGGATCTCTGGACTAGGAGACAGGATAAACAATTAAGAATAGGGGGGAAAAAAAAAAAAGAATGGGAAAAAAAACCAACAGCAGAATTAAATGAATTTATGCATATCGGAGGCCAAGAACCTCCAGCCCTCTGTCCCATCCTCTTCCCATTTGGTTTCCTGGATGCTGGCAGGGAGGCCGTTGATCTCCAGAGAGCAGATCAGAAAATCCTTCTCTGCGGAGCCTGGTCCAGGAATGACCTAAAGATACTCACATTGGAGGTTTCCCAAACAAATGGCCCAATCAAATCTTCACGGTTCTATGACCCCAGCCCAAGCCAGGAAATGAGATCAGAAGAATAAACAAAAGCTAAAGAGCTCTTGCCTTTAACAGCTGAAAAATAGGATCTCTTTGAACCAAACTCCATCTAGAATTATTACAAAAGACAGTGTAAAGTATTTAATCTACCTACAAGAGCAAATCCTTCTTATTTTTTAACTTCTGTGTTCCTGGTGATTATTTGATTACCGAATTGATGAAATGACCTCAAATTCATGCTGGTTTAAATGAAAAGGCCATTAGCACACATGCTTTAAAGATTCCTCAGAATCATATAGTGAGATAACTCACAGAGCTCAGGGCACACGCTATCATCTTCCTTTAATTAAGTTAATCAATACACATTTGCTCAGGGTTCTAGTGAGAGGGCCTGGTGTCTTTCAATACGCACACCTACCTCTGAGGCTTCTAAAAATTAGTCTTTGTGAGGTTTAAGTAAGTGATTAGAGTTTTCCACTGTTACCCTACAGGTCATACTATGTATCATATTTAAATGGATGTGGCAGGATAATCTTCTGAGACACTAAATCGTGGTCTGCCACAGGAAATGCAGGGGTCAGGTGGGAGGGGGGAGATGGACTCAAAAGAGATTCTTCTCCTTCCCTGCTCCTACTTGCAAAAAAGAGAACCAAATCTTTGCTTCTCTGGCGAAAAGATTAAGAGCTTCCTTTTGCCTCAAGGAGCTCCCCAAAAGAAAATCTACCACCCAGGTCTCTGGGCAAGGCAGAAGCTGGACCACCTGAGTGAGAAGGGGCAGGAGGTCTGCATGCTTCAAAAGGATGATGGCAGTGATGGTGATGCTGGCAACACCAAGCTTCTCCTGAGCGCTGATCATGTGTTAGGCAGTGTTCAGAGTGATAGCCAAGTTAGAAATTGACATGTTAATTTACTTAATTCTTACAGGCCCTGTGAAGAAAGTACTGTTACTGCTATTTTGTTTCAGAGAGAGAATGAGAGAGAGAGAGCAAGCAAGCATGGGTGGAGAGAGCAAATCCCAAGCAGACACCCCGCCCCCCCACCCTACCTCCCCGTGAGCATGGAGCCCAATGTGGGGCTCAATCTTAGGACCCTGAGATCATGACCTGAGCTGAAATCAAGAGTTGGACACTTAACTGTGCCACGTAGGCGCCCCTGTTACTGCCATTTTACATGCACAATAATTCTTCGCTATTCACTTTCATGTTTCAGACTAGGACTTCTCAAATAAAATCCCAATTCCTAACAGGTGGTTTGCTTATTTCAAAATAATATTCAATGAAACAAAATTCCAGTACAACCATACATGTTATATACACTTAAAATAGTTCATATACTTAAATGTAAACACAAAACTATAAAGTCCTATTAAAAACATAGGGGAGAAACAGGCTCCTGCTGAGCAGGGAGCCCAAGAAGGGCTTGGGATCATGACCTGAGACGAAGGCAGATGCTTAACCAACTGAGCCACAGAGTAATCGGAGAGGGAGACAAACCATGAGAGACTCTTAACTATTGGAAACAAAACGAGGGTTGCTGGAGGGGCGCTGGGTGGAGGGATGGGATAATTGGGTGATGGGCATCAAGGAGGGCACGTGATGTGATGAGCACTGAGTGTTACTTACACACAGCTGACGAATTACTGAACTCTACATCTGAAACTAATGATGTTACTATATATGGGCTAACTGAATTTAAATAAAAAAAATAGGGGGAAAATCTACATAAATTTTGGTTTGTGATTTAGCTACAACATCGAAAGCTTAAATCCTGATAAAAATAATAATGTGGAGTTCAGGAGGTTTTGCCATTTGTGACAACATGGATGAACCTAAGTGGTGTTATGCTAGGTGAAATAAGTCAGAGAAAGACAAATACCATATGATTTCATTGATATGTGGAATCTAAAAAGCAAAAACAAAAACAAAAACAAAAACCCAAACAAACAAAAAGCAGAAACAGACCCATAAACAGACACCTGGTGGTTGCCAAAGCAGAGGAGGGTTGGAAGATGGGCAAAATGGGTGAAGGGGTGGTGACATACAGGCTTCCAGGTATGGGATGAGTAAGTCATGGGGACAGAAGGCACAGCATTGGGAGTATAGTCAGGGACACTGTGATAACATTGTATGGTGACAGACAGTAGCTATACTGTGGCAAGCACAGCATAACGTGTAGAGTTGTGGAATTACTATGTTGTATTCCTGCCTATTGGAGTAGAATCCACAGATCTGAATGTAACCTCATAACAACTCATTACAAATTGATTCACCATCATTAACATCAACCTTTCTATTTAGCAATAAGCCAAGCCCTTAAAGGCTATCATGCCAGGTAGAGCAGTTTGTAGCCCACTTAAATGGCTCCAGACCAGCATGTTATTTTACGATTTTATATAGCTTTTCTTATAGAGACTAGCAGCTCTGAAACCTCAGTACTTTGAATAAAAAGTAGCAGGAGATTCATTGTTGTCAATTTCTGCAATTGCTAATTTGCTGCTTAAAATACTGTGAACCAGAAAATCAGACACACTTGTCCAGACTACGCTATGGCTAAGGGTCTGTGGGTAAAGCATATGGGCTCTGGTACCTACCTTTATTAGGACCACTATTTATGAAACTCAGTAGCTTTCAATTTTACTTATACTAATCAACTTCTGGCACTTATTTTCTTAATCAATTCCGTACTTAGAGGCAGTACAAATCAGAGGACATCTCTAACCCCTCCAATGACCAGGTGTGCAAAAGCCAGGTGTGTACAAAGTACTATGAATATTTTGATGAATGAGAGCGGATTCATGATCTAGATGTATTTTTCATATCCCTGTGTTAAAATTTAAATTTCTTGAAAGCAAAACCCAGTCTTACTCATTTCTATGTACCTCTGAGCACCTAGCACTGTGCCCTACCCATAGTTAGCTATCGATTATTATTTATTTCTTGAAATAACCATTGCCTTATGAAAGAGGTGACAGTTGAGCTAGTAATATTTAGATATTTGAAGGTGGGTGGAGAAGCATCCCAGTAGAGAAAAGTGAAGGAATAAGAACATAAAAGAATGCTCTCCGCAATATCGAGGGAAGAGGGAACAGCTGAGTTTGGCTGAGGTGCCTGAATTATTTCTAGTAATCCATAGAGAAAAAAAATACACATGTTGACACCATGTATGGCTTGCATACAGTGCATTTAAGTTGATGATGAAATTATATGAATGTGGAGGCTCTTTTAAAAGTTTAAGGTGCTATCCAGCGTTCTGGATAGGTTCTAAGGAATTTCCAGATCGCTTCTGGCTCTGCTTTCTAGATGATGAGTATTAGTATTCTTTCAGGACCTGAAGATTTTTCTTTTCCCCCCGGAGAGGGACAGAAAGAGCATGTGCCCAGCATGGAGCCTGATGTGGAACTCGATCTTGTGACCCTGAGATCATGACCTGAGCTGAAATCAAGAGTCTGATGCTCAGGGGACTGAGCCGCACCCAGGCGTGTCCCTCAGGACCTAAACAATTTTTTTTAAAGATTTTATTTATTTATTTGAGAGAGACAGCGAGAGAGGGAACACAAGCAGGGCGAGTGGGAGAGGAAGAAGCAGGCTTCCAGCGGAGCAGGGAGCCCGATGCTGGGCTCGATCTTGAGACGCTGGGATCATGACCTGAGCTGAAGGCAGACGCTTAACGACTGAGCCACCCAGGCACCCAGGACCTGGACAATTTAAATTTCATGCCTAAAACTCGGAAATAAAGAGGAAAAAGAGAAACAACATCCATTAAGCGTTTCTGTGCCTTGACTGTGTCCTAGATACTTTACTATTTGACCTTCTTCAATTTACCAACATTTCTCTGAAATATTATTTTCCTTAGTGTGAAACCAAAACTATTAGACATTTAGATATTTGCCCAAAGTCACATGGCAGCTATATGGGGGTGGGGGCGGGGAGAGGAGGAGCTTTTGTTTTGCAGGGTTCCTTCTTCTCTCTTGCAAATGGCCAAACACCTTACCAGAGACCCCAAAGTTTTTCATTGTAAGTGGTACTTTTGAGGAAGGAGGAATTGCTGGCTCGTTTCCTTTCTTCCTCAGAACTTCTAGTTTGATGGTCTCTCCCGCTCCGTTAGCTTGCCTGCAGCATGCAGAAGCACTGTGGAAAACGAGGCTGAGCGAGGGGACGTGAGCCGGCCAACGTGAGCCGGGCTGCGTGACCAGTCGTTTCCAGCACTGCAATGCTCGGGCCTATTTCTGAGTCGCGCACTTTACAGCTTAGAGCTGGGCTCCTCCCAAGGACCTATGGGCACTGGCCTACAGGCTTTGCAGTTTTTCAAAGGAGAAAACATATCCATGGTGTGACTGGCCTTCAGAATTGTATCTAAAAAGTCAGCAGAGTATAGCTTGGACTATGTGAAATTGCCAATATTTGACCTTGTTTGACCTCTAAAAGGAGCCATTTTCTAGCTTCACAGAAGTGTTCCGGATAGGTTCTCAGGAATTTCCAGATCACTTCTGGCTCTGCTCTCTAGATGACGATATAACTACTTGTTACAGAATTTCCTGAATTTTAAAAAGCTCCAGCATACAAAACAATGACAGTTACACTTCTGAGCGCTCAGCACATTTTCCAGCCTGCGCCTCCTTTCAGCTTCAGAATCCGGTACATTGAACACACACACGAATTCCCTGCTTTCTCAACTCTTACAAAAGTGTAACCTCTTTTGTTAGGTCATTTGTTCTGTCTCTAGAAGGATTTTGTGACTTCACTCTCTAAAGAAAAACCCAGCAAACTGTCCTAACTGATCAAGGATGGCACGAAAGCAGCTCTCTGGTCCTTGACTTCAGTCTGATTTCCTCCCAGTGCTAATGACTGGAAGCCACTACCCTGTGAATAAACCCATTTAGGTCTCCTAACACCAGCTGCAAGTAGGAAATTAAAGTAAATGGGAAGGCAGGCACGGCGGCAGTTTCAGCGTGGGTACCCGGATCCAAGAGCCGCTCATCCATTAACCAAACAGCAGCACTTGCAAACCCAGCGGGAACTAGTGGCTCCCTGCTGAGAAACAGAAATTAACTTTGTGAGGAGATAATTTGTCTTTAGATGGTTGTCATATTCTGAAAAGCTCTCTCAGGGTGAGGTAGTGGGAAGAGAGGAAGGGAAGCTCCTGACAACACAGCCACATATAAAACAAAAGCTTATGAGGGAGCCAGGTGGCATCGAAGATTGATGTTGTGCTGGGCTACCTCTGGGACACGTGCTTGAAATGTAGCAGGAGCTGTGGTGACTTCTAATGGCTGCTTGGAAAAATGAAACAACGGTTGTAGATTTAGCTCAACCAGAAAAGACCAATGAGACAGATGGACTGAGGTACTGGGAGAACAAATCGGTGCCAATGGGTGGGGTTTTGCAAGGTTTTGGGGGAGAAGAGTCAAGCGGCCAGAGTGGACCAAAGATGGCGGCAGAGAGACCTGCTGGAGTGGAAGGCTGTCATGGAATAAGCAATTAGAACTTGAAATGCACCCTGGGATCGGACAGCAAGCTGTAGCAGGATGCCACTCGCTGTTCCAAACAGATGAAGCAGAAAAGATGCCTAAGAAGGTGACACCGTTTTGATTTATTTGAAAATAGTTTAATATTACAGGGTTTGGATTAAGTGCCGTGCGGCAGAAGCACAGGAAAACTCTGGGGCCTGGGGACTGAAAAGAACCCCATTTAATTTCAGAATCAACACGTCTTGAGCACCTGCAAAATCCCAAATCCCTATCCTCAAGGAGTTTCCAAGATGTATTCCACGAGGCACTCAGAGTGTCTTCATCAAAGCCATCTGGCAAATAAAAGATGTCTCAGGGTGTTAGAAGGCAATCATCCAGGTAGATCAAGTGGGGGTATTACTTTCAAAAATGTTCTACTTCTCTACTGCATTTCTGGCTTTAGATCAGAACCTACCAAGGAAGGAACTGGAATTCAGAGGCCTGGAGAGGCAGGAAGGAAGCAGCATTGTGGCTTTCAGACGAGCCACCTGAACTGGCCACAGCCCTACCAATTCCATCCAACCCACGGTCGCCTTCACAAATCAAAGTGATACCTATGAGGTGTTACAGTATAAGAGATAGCAGATTAAAAAAAAATCACGTATGTGTTTATTCAACAGACCTTTTCTGAGCACCTCTCCATGGCAGATAGGCCACTAAGAAGATGCACATGCAGTGAGAATACAGTCTCTCTAGCCTTAATTCACCAAGGGCTTGGTCATGTTCCAGGCCATTTAATGTTCCAGACAAGGTTGTATGGTAAATATCTCCGACTACAGGCAAGGAAATGGAGGCTCAGTGGTGTTAAGGGATAGTATCCATTTACACGGCTGAAAAGGAGTAAAGCTAAAGGCTCACAACCAGGTCCCAGACTCTGAATCGAAGCTTGTCCCACTACGGTCTACATATGGAATAACAGTTTGCCAACGTTCTAGTTCGACTTGCAGGTGAAACACAGAAGCTGACGTGATGCTACTCTCCTGTCACTGCTTGCTTCTACCCTCTCCCCAAAGAAAAAGGTGGACATTATGCTTTGTAGAATCGTTCATCATTCTATGTTAAGAGTACTATTACATCACCATTTGGGCACTTAGCACAGAGAACATTAATTTGGAGATTTGCAGGTTATAGGCTGAAGTATGGATCTCAAGGCCCTACGCTCAGAGCCACATACCTCCGAAAAAATTGTGCCGGCATCATGAGAATAGAGACCAAGAAGCAATCCTGTCCGCCCAGCCAGTGGAGGACATATGGACATGGGTGCTCTTGTATCTTCTTTTCATATCTTATTGGACAGGAGAGATCTTTACACTGGAGTAGAGAATAGCCATTAAAATTCACAGGTGAAACTAAGTTGGTTTTCTGGTTCGGATTATTAGATCATTCCAGGAAGTTTGGTGATTTGAGAGGGTTGAGCAAGGAGTAGAAAGTGGCAAAATTATTCTCTATTAATAATGCCTGGGAAATGTTCTTAGAATGTTGGGAAATGTACATAGAACATGAGAAGCAACTGCCCAGTTCTCTTGGGGGCTAAAAACAGCTGATTTGGCAGTATCCTAGGAATAGGAGGGGGGGCATTTACAATACCATGGTCAGCTGGAGGGCAGCGCTGTGTTACCTACTTCCTGCAAATAAGAAAGACACAGGCCATTAGTGACTCACAAGAAATAGGGGTCATATACCACACGAGTCTCCAGCTGATGGTTTAGATCATAGAGCTCCTTCTTTTTTAAATTAATTCCAAAAGACTAGTTTTTTTTAATTGATATCTAGGGAGTAAAGGAAAGAGATAGTGGGGAGGATACCCCCCAAAAGAAGCAGTTGAGAGGGACTATTTGAAGATAAGGATGGGGTGAGGTTAAGAGGCTCCAAAGCTTAAAGTGCTTTGGGGCCCTACAGAGTCTCTCGATTTTGCTGATGGCTGCGCTTGTGTTTTAAAAATAAAATATCTGCTGAGTGGATTAAAAGAGTAGAATTCCCGAGGCTCTGATTACCTTTCTCTTTGCCAGTTTTTATCGGCAACGATCAGTAAGACTGTCAGGTCTGATGTAAACTTCTTCCCTCTTGCCCTCTTCTTAGCTTCAGAGCGTATGAAGTACAGGATTAATTTTTTTTCTCTTTTGAACAGTTGAGCGCAGGAGGAGAATGCGCTAGAAAAATACCCTGTAACCAGGATACCAATAAGAGAGGGCATGCACGTGTGAAGGGATGCTGTCCTCAGGTTCTTTGGGGCCCTTTCCTGCATCGGTCCCCGGGGGTCCCCACAAGCCCTGTGTCTCAGAGCCCCACCCCCACTCACCCAGAGAAAGAGG
This sequence comes from Potos flavus, assembly GCA_028534135.1. Lineage (NCBI taxonomy): Eukaryota > Metazoa > Chordata > Mammalia > Carnivora > Procyonidae > Potos > Potos flavus. The sequence continues at coordinate 77,545,305 of CM052887.1, read as the reverse complement.
AAGCCAGACGATCCATGTCTGGAAAGGCAAGTGTACAACGATACTGCTAGCCTGTCATCGTGAGTCCTCTCCCCTGAGTCAAACGGGATGGACCATTTCACACACACCCTCTCTCGGATGAGGCTGCTGCCTACCAGCTCCTGGGGAGGGCTGCTGCTTCTGTGCACAGCCCATCTGAGGATTCGACATTCTACCTCCATAAGGCAAACATAAACACAGTGTGACCACCGGGGACTGCGAACCGCCAGAACCTGCTAACGAGTGCCCCTGTGCTCACGGACAAGCCAGGGAAGGAACACACCTGGAGGGGAGCTCTCGATGGGGAGGCAGGAGCAAAGCCTGGGGAAGGGGACGGTGCGGTACAGACGCCATTCAGCCGACACAAACCGACGGGTTCTTCTGAGGTTAAACCTGACCCGAAGCAGGAAGGGTCTCTAGAACAGGATCTCTGTGCCCCCAGAGATGAAGATGAACATGAGCACACGGGAAGGGCTCAATAAACACTTGCTGAACTGGACCAAACGGATTCAAGATGCTGAGCGGCAACACTTGTGAACGGTTTGCGGGGCCGCGGGGGTGCCCAAGCCTCATGCTAAGCAACTCAGGTGTTAAGGCAAAGAAAGATTTTCTTTTCCCATTATATCGAGGTGATGATTACCACAACAACAGATGTGCTCTTGCCAATAACAAGGTTAGGAAGGAGTGGATGGCGACAGAACCCAGCCAGCTACGGAGCAGGTGCTCCTGCTGGTGACTAGCACACAGTTAGCTGAAGAATGGCCCCGTTCCCAAGAAGCCTGAGCCCACCTTGACTGCCTAACACCCAGCCGGACTGCGCTTAACCTCAGGCTAGAATCGCTTACTGGATTCTGAACACGAGGAGCAAAAAGACAGTTAATTGACTCAACCTAGCTTCCAGGAACTTAGCCCATCTCAGATCCCCTAGGCCTTTAAGGGGGGCACTTCAGAGCCAAGATACTGACGGTCCTGTATTTATTTATTATTATGTTTTGTGTTCTTAACAAATTACTGGCCCCTAGGTCACTGTGACAGGGCTGAACAAATATAAACTCGCTTTGGGCGAATTCATGGGAGGCAAGGGTGTCAAGGGACAGCAGATGCTGCTGCTCCTTTCTCTTAGAGATAATGCTTTTATCAAAGACGACTCCACTCCATGAGTTTTGCTTACTCCCTAACCTCCGCCCTGACTGGAGGCAGGAAGATGCTGTGATTATTTATTCATTTTTTAAAATGGGAGAGAATGGATTTTAGAAACACTTGATTAAATTTCAATTATCTTTTGGGTCACGAGCATTTAGAAAAGCAAATGTGATCTAAGAGCTATCTTGCATTCATGAAGCTGTTATGTAAATTTTCTTTTCTTACAGGATTAGTAGACTGAGTGATCTGCAGGTCTTCATGGATCTTGAGGGCTATCCTTATGGTAAAAATATGGGGTAGATGACAGCTCATGGAGTCAAGTATTAGCAGGCATTTGAAAAGCTATATACTAAGAAAGGTTGCTTATTGGGTTCTTTACACCCGAAGGGACATTCACGATAGACTACAGTCCTTGGAAATAACTTGTACAACAAATTTATTGATAATTTTGAATAAGGACATAAAAGATTTATTAAATTTTAAAAACTCAGACAACTGAGACTGTTGCAATCAGTACCAATGATAAAGCCAGGGTTCAACATTATCCTGATAAGCAGGAAACCAAACTTATGGAATTTAAGAGCAACGAATGTTTTCCCTTTAAATTCCAAACTACTGGCTTTGTCAAGAGCATTTAAAAAAAAAGAAAAGGCTGGGGATTTTAATTTACCAAAAATCAATAGGATTCAGAATTTGATCAGGTTTAGAAAAATAGCAGCAACAACCAAAATTTCTGGCCTGAATTAACAGCAGTAGAATATCCCATCAAATGTAGATCACTGTCCTATCAATGGAGATGAAATAAACTAGAATTACCCCGTAGAAGTTCATTTCACTCTCTGCTTCGCTTAGTACTCTACACTCTACCACGCGGTCCTTCTTCCCGGGACACCACTACCCACAGATGCTCACTCCTGGGTCCTCTGTATCACTCAAGAACAGTTCAAATATCACCTGAGAGTCCGTCCCTCTCCACCGATCGAAAACAAGCCACTTCCTTCCGAAACAATTTCTGGCATAACAGATGTTCCTGTTTTATTGCCCTTATACCAGTTTGGACTACTGGAGATCACCTTCTTTATTTACTTATTTTCTGGTTTCTTTTTCTGCCACTAGACTGTAAGCTCCATGAAAACTCTGAGCTGCCTCTGTTGTCTGCTGTTTTCCCACTGGCTAGCACGGTGCCCAAAGTAGAACAGTGAATCCAGAAGTACTTGCTGAATGAAAAGTTAAATGTCTGTGCTTGGCAGACCACAGCCGACTGTGTTCAGTTTTAGGTGTCTCTTTTGGAGAGGGACAAGATCAATTATTCAGGGGAGAGGAATTAGGATGAGAAACTTCCTCATACCAGGAAGACATGAATAAAGTGGTAACGTTCCATTTAAAGAAGAGACAGCTAGTGGGAAATATGATAATTATCTTGAAGAAATGGAAGCGAACTTGTTTTGCTAATATTCCAGGTGGCAAAAGTAGAAGTAATGGATAAGGTACAGAGAAACAGATTTTTGGTTCAATCACAAGGAAGAACTTCATTTAAAAAAAGGAAACAAAAACAAAAACAAAAAAGGACAGGAGTACAGCGATGGAGTGGACCGCCTTGGGAGTGCCAAGTTTCCTGCTAAGGTAGGTATTCGGCAAAGGCTGGATGGCCATCTGGCAGAGGTGAAGTAAAATGGATTCCGACAGGTGGGCGCAGTGGGGAGGTGACCTAGGTAACCTTTAAGGCCTTTCAATTCTAAATACTACATGATTCTGGAAGTCTGTTCATATACAAGTGTGATACTTCTCAAACATCAGGTCCTGTGATACTCTCCTGAAAACATATTCACTGGGAAACAGTGAATACTGTGTCCACTTTTGGAATGTGCTACTGTAAAAATACCTGTTTAATGTTAAAGTAGTTTCGTCCCCCAGCCCATTTTTACCTTGAAACTGGTTCTCATGCAGTACCATTAACATCCCACAACTGGATCCTGTGGAACACATTTTGGGAAATGTTAGCCAATGCTAACATGGGAAGAATATTCTTTTTCCTTAAAATGCCTTAAGTTGTTAGAACTTGCTAAAAGATGCTAGAACTTCTAATTCTGGTCAGTGACAAAGCTTTAGGTTGAAAACATGGGAGAAATGCAGGACCCAGAGAAAATTTTAAAAATTTTTGCAATTTTATAAATTTTATAAACTAATCTCCATATCACAGGAATTGGTAGCGTTTTGTTGGTTTAGAAGAACACAAACAGATCAAAGAAATTGACATTCTATTGAAAAATAGTTCCTGAACATATTTATATTATATGAGTTGTTTCTTTGAACACTATTGCTCATGAATAACTCACATATCCTTAGTTGCACAATATTGAAAACATTAATATTTCATATGCTGAAGTGCTGATAGATGAACATTCAAAAAAAGTATATTGTCAGAGCTGACCAAAATCAAGAAAATAAAATGTAGGTTTTTTTTTTTAAAGATTTTATTTATTTATTTGAATGAGAGAGAACATGAGAAGGAAGAGGGTCAGAGGGAGAAGCAGACTCCCCAGTGAGCAGGGAGCCCGATGTGGGACTTGATCTCAGGACTCCGGGATGATGACCTGAGCTGAAGGCAGTCGCCCAACCAACTGAACCACCCAGACGCCCAATAAAATGTAGTTTTTAGGGAAAGAAACTCTCATCTTTTGTTTCATGGTGTGTTAATTTGGTGAGAATGCAAAAGATTGAAATGATTCATTCAGTCAACAAATACTTGAATACCTACCATGTGCTGGGGGAGTAGTTACACCATAGAGATTCGCAAACATTATAAACCAGGGTTTGATTTATTGCCCTCCTCCCCCTGACCCACTCTCCTCCCCCAGAGAGCAGGTTGTTGAACATTCACCAAAACACCTCTGAAGTAAAAACTACTTTCAAGTCCCTAAGCCTCAGATTGAAATAGATGAGACCTTCATTGAAAGGTTAAAGCTACACAACAACATCTTTGTACTCTGGTATTCTTGGCTTCTGAAAGGCTCTCATACCAAAAAAAATGTATTTACTTCTGACAAAACATATTTTCAGTCAAGAAATATGTATTAGAAATATCATATGCAAGACTTGAAGGGCTCAAGAAAATGCCATATATGCTTTTGAAGACAGCGATCAGACCAATTAGAAACTATGTTACACAAGATACTTCATTCTACATAAGATACCATTATCTTCAACTGCTGTCCCTAATGAAACACATTGACACCAGCTTCACTGGTGTTAAAAATATGGAAACTGGGAATGTTTCCGCATGGTGTCCCTTGAGAATATCAAATCCTTCCTTGAAAGTTTGAAAGTTTCAATTGAGAACATTTAGATGGGAAGGACACCATCCACAGTACCGATCTCGCCGCTCCCTGCCAGGGTTGATGGAAAAGGTATCACAGACCATGTGGACATCATCTCCCTTCTCCTGTCTGATCTTCCTGAAGCTGTGTACTCTGACAAAAAAGGCCATTTCTGATTTCTTCCTTCGTTATGTGATATGTTGTTAGGATTTCAAATTAGAATTCTATGCATATGAGCCTTCCAGGAACAGCCTATCTCCTAGGGTGGGGCTCCTGAGTTCCAAGATACAGTTATAGGAAATCAGAAGCAAATACTGTTTACAGAGTACTTCCTAGTGAGTAAGTCTTATTCACCTATATCCTCCCATTTAACTTTCTACAGGAGGCATGACAAGTGCTATTACGATAAATTTTATGAATAAATACACAAGTGATGAGACCTGCTAAAGACCAGGTTGTGATGATACGGGTTTAAAGTCCATGCGAAAATCCAGCTCAAAATCCAGCAATCTTACCACTATACCAGGGGTCAGTGGTCTCAACTATGGTCTGTGAGCCAAATCTGCCTGTCACCTATTTTTGTCAATGAAGTTTAGTTGGAACAGCCACATGCATTCATTTACGTACCTTCCTGTTACAAAGGCAGAGCTGAATAGTTGCAAAAGAGACCATGTGATCTGCAAAGGCTAAAATATTTACCATCTGGCCCTTTATAGAAAAAGTTCGTGGACTCCCACACGGCAGTTGAGTGGTCCTAAATTTCTATCAGCAACAGCAGTGACTCTTTCAGTCTAATATGTAGTGGGGCAATCTACAGATACTGGGTACTGCGGAGGGGTCGCTAGGCCCCGACCACCACCAGGGGGATGCGCATCACCCACACAAAACCACACCTCAGCTAAGGGTGGGCAAGAGGCTGTGCTTATGAGGTATTCAACTAATGTGGCATTGATGGCCTATGATTTCCATTATCACCATTTTGAGGTTTACAGGAAACTGGAGAAAACAAACTGAGTAAAAGACAGAACTGAAGTCTTTAAAGATGAAATGAAAGCCTAATGTAATGAAGCAAGCAGCTGACAGGGCTGGAAATGGATTTTATCAAATTCCAGGCTCAGCTTGCTTCTTGCATTGTCTTTCCTCCAATTTCCTTTCACTCTAGCATCTATTTCTTTGCTTGACTGGAGCCCAACTATGGAGATATAAAATAAGCATCATTTTTTGCTATAAATTAAAAATCTCCCCAGTCTGTGTGCACAGGCATGTGTGTGCACACACACATATGTGCATGTGTGAACGTGCATGCGTGTATATGGGGGGTAGTGAGGAGTTGAGAGCAGTCATCATAGAATTCATTGCAAGGTTCTCTTGGTTTATTATGGAGAACAGACGCCTGCCTTTTATGTTCTTTTAAATCCTCTAAGACTGACAAGTATAGCCAGTCAACCAGAGACACTTCATTCCCCCCCGAAAAACAAGAATGCCCCATCAGCACTCTGACACCACTGGGGCAGAGACCAGATTATTGTGACTTGTGTTCCTGACATGATTCGAGAATGAACCTTTAATCTGTTACAGTAAGCAGGGCCTCCTTTAACTTACTACATGGCAACAAGTAGTGTAGCATTTTGTTTCAACCAAGCTCCCAAGTGGTATCCAGACAGATGTCATTTGCTGGGGGAGAGGGGAATGGCATGGCTGGGACATGTGGCAGGAGGTATGCACTGGGAAGCTGCCACACGTGAAGTGTCTCTGTCAGGGCGAGATCCCACCAAGCCCCATGAAAGGGTTTTCTGACTTTTCTGGGAGAACCAGATTCCAGATGGTTCGGGAGGAGTCTAACCCACAGATGTCCCAGTTAGTACCATGGACAGAGGCTCTGTTACCCACCCTGCGGTCTCTGCTAGTTGGCCATACCTCCACCGGTTGGCCACACTCAGTACATTGCAACTGAACAGAATGTTCTGTCACCTCTTGTAAGACAGCCCAGGACACAGGATGTGTGTGGATATTGCCACGGCACTCCTGCATGAGGAAAACAGCATAAAGCTGTGCCTTCCTTGTCAGAGTTGGCCTCCATAGCATCCTTCTAAAGAGATGACAGTTTATTCGCTCCATTTCACATAAAGAGAAAACACGCAGCATTACAAACCGAGGTTCTCATTATGCTGAGGCTACTTAGACCAATCTTAATTTCAAGACGTAAGTTTGGACTTTCAGGTTTGAGATAAGGAAAGGCCCTTTTAAATAAAAGACAAAACAACAAAATCCATATGAGAAAGATCAAAATCTATCACAATCAAAGTAGAAAATTTAGCATGGTTTTCAGGTAAAACAGATATTTTGAGGAGGTAGTGTAGAACTTTTTAGTCAGGAATGGCCTTCTGAAGGGGATTTTAGGTTTGGTTATAAAAATGGAGTGGGATCTGAGGAAAGGATAAAGCAATGCTGTTTCTCTTACGGAAGCATGGCAGAGACGTATGGCCAAGGACAGGGAAAGAAGACTGGGCAGGAAGGACTGCACGGGTCAGACTGGTAAGAACACAATGTGCGGTGGAGTAAACACTCAGTGAAGTTACACTGGATAAAAAAGTAAAATAAAGTATGTACCATTTGAGGTGACTGCTGGAATTAATGAGTGGGAAGATGGGCAACTGAGCAATTTTCTGGACAGGATTGTGGGGGAAGTGGTGGTGATTTATCTCATCTGAAGAAGTAGGTATGAATAATAAGCTTTGGGTAGAAAAAGAATGGGTCTGACAGGAGCGAGAGCTACAGCAAAAAAAGGCCTCGCCTGGTATGGAGACAACATTCCTGGTCTCAACAAATGCCATCTTTCCAGTTGACAAATTAAAAACTTGGGTGCATTGTAGACTCTCCATACCCAACGGAAGCAGTGGCCATGTGATTCTACTGCCTGATCCCTTTCACGACCACTCTTCCATTTCCTACTGCCTATTTCAGGTTTTCACCTTCAAAAAAAAAATCTCTTTTATTGTGAAATATAAACCCATATATTTCACAGTAACATTTATATGAAAAGGCTTATGATAACGTATGTTCATGTTAATCATGAAGCAAACATCCAGCATCTCAAGTACTCCCCGCCCCAGACAAAACCTTCTCTCTTCCCACCTGTGGCAATCTTTGTAATAATCCTTTTCCTGCTATTCTGTATGATTTTACCACTTCCCTCAACTATAAAGTATAACTTTACTTCTTATGAACGGAATAATAGTTTCCATATTCTTTTGTGTCTTGCTTCTTTTTTTGAGTGTTATTTTGTTAGATTCATCCAGACGGTGTATAACATGCAGTTCGTTCATTTCCATTGCTACGGAATTCCATCACAGGCATATAGACAATGTATCTATGTTCCTGAATGCGCTATGCCATCTCATGCCTCCGTATTTTGTTCATGTCTTTTCCTCTCCTTTGAATATGTCTCACCTTTCTGGACTCAGCTGAAGTATCACCTCCTTTATGATGAATGGCCAGTCCCCCTCCTGAACTCCCAATGGGCCAAGTACAAATGTAGATGGAACATGGCATGCCTAACACCGATTTGTTGGTACGTTTGCCACTCTCTTCTCAACAATAAACTTGACGGCAGGACTCAGGTCCTTTTCATTTCTGTGGCTCCCTATCTTATACCATGCTGTGTTTTGAGTATACACAGTATACATGCTGGCTAAACACATGCAAGGAGACATAGATAACTTTCAAGTTTCACACTTGAAACCTCAAAGAAATAAAGTACACGTGACTTAGATCAACAGACAGACTTAAAAGCTGAACTGCTACGCTGGCCTGAGGTTCCAAAGTTTGGGTTTCAGTCTTCCCCTACGGCACCTGTCACTGTCAGATTTGGGTACTGGCACAAGCCCTCCACGGCTGACATCCTAAAGCTCAACACTCTTAAATCACTACCACCTTTGGTCTTCATTCTTTGTTGATAACCAACTCCTATGCCCATTTCCCGGCTGCCGGCAGACGGGCAAACGCTAAACGATCTCACCAAGGGAAATACAGTGAAAATGAATTTATTAAGAGTGTACATTCTTCACCGGAGCACAATCTTCAAAGCAATATGCCGCGCTGTCATTATCTCATTACAGTAATTTCAACACTTGCTCCTGTTGACTTATTAAAAAACATTTTAAATCATTTTCTTCATTGCAGGCACAACAAACTATCTTATTACCCAAATATGGATTGGTGCCAAATGATATGGCAAGGGATGTGATCAAAGAAATGCACACAGGCAGGCAAGAGTCGGAGTTCGGAAAGAGACATGCCTAGAACAAGATATAACTGTAAACCGCTGCTTGCCAAACAGGAAGTGGGTTTTCAAGTCGCTGTCACATTATGACACGACAGCATTAAAGCATGATGCCTCTCACCTTCTTTTGCATCCCCTAGAAAGCAAAGATATCTTGTTTCTTGGCCTACATTTTTTGTCTTACATAGTATCTTGGTCGGGCACAAATTAGCCTCTACCCACTTTACATACATGCCTGACATTGCAAAACAATGTCGTGTAAACATTTGGACGAAAACCTGCAAGTTTAAAAAATACACACATCATCTTGAAGACACTGTCTAAAGCAGAGGATGGCATCCTCTGGCCTGCCAGCCACATCCAGCTGCTGTACTGTTTTTGTTAAGTCAAGTTTTATGGGGACATAGAACGCTTGTTCGTTGACACACCATCCGTGGCTGCTTTCGTACCACGATGGCCCAATTGTTCCAACACAGGTCATATGGCTTGCACAGCCGCATGGAAATATTTGCTCTCTGGCCCTTTTCAGAAAAAGCTCTTTGGCGCGTAGTGTACAGCCTTCTAGTCAAAGGACGGCTCGTTGCACCGGCAGCTTCAGCATGGCTGGAGTGCTGGTTCAAAACGCAGAAACCCGGGGCACCTGGGTGCTCAGTGGGTTAAAGCCTCTGCCTTCAGCTCGGGTCATGATCTCAGGGTCCTGGAATCGAGCCCCACATCGGGCTCTCTGCTCAGCAGGGAGCTTGCTTCCCCCTCTCTCTCTGCCTGCCTCTCTGCCTACTTGTGATCTCTCTCCCTCTGTCAAATAAATGAATAAAATCTTAAACAAACAAACAAACAAAAAACAAACAAAAAAACGCAGAAACCCAGGACTCGACCAGAATGACGGAGTCCGGATATGCAGTTGAAAAGGACCCCCTGGTGATGAACACGAGTATTAAAATTTTAGAAGCATGGGTCTAAGGAACGCAGTACTGGAGATAAATAAAGTGACACAAAAGAGAAGGGCCTACTACTAGACTGACAATATTTAATTACTGGACAATGGAGGAGAGGGTTGCTGGCAAAGATTCGCATAAAGATGAAGAGGAAAAAAGTGGAAGATGGAAAATTATGGAGAGCATTAAGATTGTATATGAATGAAGGGGAGCGATTTCTAGAATCCATTTCTACCCCTACAGAGGATGGGACATGCAGAAGCTACTTTACCCCAGACGGTGAGGGGTTATTTTGGTAAAAGAACCATTACTACTGAAAGCAGGTCTAGGCCCTGTATCAGTCTCTCCAGTGCAAAAACAACACGTAAGTAAGAAACAAATTTGCCCATTTCAACCAAGTCCATTTGGTTGTCATATTCATTTCCTGTTTAAATACTCCATTTTCCCCGTGTAACAGGAAAATTGTTTTTCCAATAAGGCAAATGGGTTATGATTTGCTCCCTGAAATAAACATGTTATAAAGCCCACTTTAAATCTCTATTTTATTATGCGTTATTTGTGTTCCATTTGTGACAGGCTATATGCTGTCATTTGGGGTTTGCTTTAGCCAACACTGGAAGGCCCTGACAGAGATGAATACCATTTCCTCTCAAAGCTACGATGCCTGATCTATCATTAGGTTTCTATTTCATATCCTTATGTTTTCTAAGTTCCTGGGTTGGCAAGTTTCACTACATCCAAACTAGACACCTCCAAAGAGAAAAATTTTCTCCAAAGAGAAAAATAACAATATCTGAAGAAGCACAAGAACCATTTTGTGACCTTCCTTCCACCCAACGGACAGCGCAACTCAGCCAGGTGAAAAACACACATTAGAATCCAAATGCTCACTGGAAAAACGGCTTCATGAGATGGAAAAAGGATGTCAAGCAGTAATTTGAGAGAAAAGTTACTGCTCCTGTGATAACAGCTGGCAGCTGCTCAGAGATTGTCACCTTCTGCTCCCAAACACGCCCTGCGTTGGGCATGCTGGACTCACCAGGTAGAAAATATATTCAGGCAAAGGCAGTCCTTTGTTTAAGAGCTTTCAGACGGGACCGTCTTTGATTTCGGAGGTGACACACTGACTTCTGTCACAGAAAATTGATACTTTTCACCACCCCCCACTCTTTGAATTAGATCTGGTGAAGAAGGAATGTGGCTGACACTCGATGGTCTTCGGAACGTCAGGGAATGTAACAGCTGGAAGGACATTCTGAAGGGAATCAGCATCCTTTGGTTAGAGATGAGATGTGCAGGCCCAGAGAGGTTAAGGGCACTGTCCAAGGTCGTGTCATGAGTGGGTAGCAGATCATCAAGGTATGGAATCCTGGATTGCAGTTTCCTCTTTTCTTTTAAATTTTGTACCCTTTTATTTTTTTTTAAAAGATTTATTTATTTATTTGAGACAGAGAGAGAGAGAGAAAGCACAACCAGGGGGAGCGGCAGGCAGAGGGAAGGGGGAGAAGCAGACTCCCTGCTGAGCAGGGAGGCCAACGCAGGACTCGATCCCAGGACCCAGGGATCATGACCTGAGCTGAAGGCAGACACTTAACCGACTGAGCCACCCAGGTGCCCCTAAATTTTGAATTTCTTAGCGCTCAGTCCAGTACCTGCTACAAAGCAGGCATTCAGACGTTGTTTGTTCAGCTGCACAGATCCTTGAATTCCAGTCCAAAGTTTCTTCCACTGTACCATGCTTGTTCATGTCTAACAATGGATTAATCTCTCTTTTATCTTCCAAAAGAATCAGAAGTCATATTTCAAATTATGCTTTTACACAGGTGTAATTAAATCTTTAAAAGGTGGGATGGCAAAGAAATTAGAGGCTGGAGCATAACAGACATTTTATAACCTGCGGATGCCAACAGCAGGCAGCGCACCCTACTCCGCCCCCCTTCCCCCACAGTACAATGGCAATTATATTCCAGGGTGAATAATATAATTATCTAAATGAAACCAGGAAGGAAAAAAAAAGAAAAGGATGCAACATAAAAGGATTAGCTGCTCAAGGACTTGTGGTTGGGGGAGGGAGAGGACAGATCTAGGCTGACAATTTCATAAAGTAGCCATCAATTATTTAAATCACTGTGACTTTTCAGACAGCATTCTGGACAGCAAGGGAAGAAACAGTCTAAAATTTTGAAAACCATAAATTAGGAGAGAGATGCTTGTTATTTGGTTTTGGAGTGGAACGTGCTCTGCCTTTAGAGGAAGGAGCAAAATGGAAAGCAAAGTTACCCTAAACAGGAGGGGCTGCAAGATGTTACTGTTTCTGGAAGTTGAGCAGAACAAAATAGTTTCCTTATAATACAAGCGTCGCAATACAAGCGTCGGGGCTGCTAGAAATCCAATGTAAATAAATTACTTAGTACATGAAAGGGTAGCGGGCTTTACGTAATACCGCAGGTAGACCAGAAAGTGAACGGGGTCAGCAAAAGAGGGGCCTGGATTTCTACTACCAGAGCTGTCATTTATCAGATAGGTCATGTTAAACCAGACACTTAACTAGCTAAGCTTGACTCCAGTTACATAGCTGGGTTAAAATTCTGGCTCTTTAGTACTTTGGGAGTCTAGTCTTTCTATGATAGAAAATACCAACACTCACTGGGGAAAATGTATACCATACCACGCACAATCTTTTTCTAAACAGCGTGAGGACGTACACAGAATATTTGTCTCACGTATATAAGTTCGGTTACAACATTCCTCGTCTACGAAGTTTTATGTCTGTTATGTAAGTAAACCAACACGTGCCTCTATGTTCAGGAGCTGAAAGGAGTAAGGAAGTAGAATTAAAATAAACCTAAAATCTGTGCCAATACTTGAAGTATTTGTATTTGCTAAGCTAGCTCCATAGCGACTGGTTATTTCTATCCAGGTACGAGGTCTGCAGCTGGGTTAGAACTCAGGAGGTCAATCTGGTCCGTAGTTCCATGAGCCAATTAGCTTGGTTTTCCCTAGATATAGTTAGTTGGGAAAGAGCAAAAATAGTTTTCGATGAAAAAATAGTCACTTATGATTTTCTCTGTAAAACTACTCCATAAAAAAGCAGACATTATAAATATTAACTAGTCACATAAATATTTAACTGATGCATTTTAGACAAAATATGAACTGCAGCAAGATTTTAAAAGATACAGTTACCCAGGGATTAATTAAAAACACTCACCAACTAAATTGTAACATTATAAATTACAACTTAGCTCTGAATTCTTTTGTCTTTCACTCAAAGAGAAATCTTTAATTTTCTCTTATTTATGTTCTGTACATCAAAAAGTTTCTGGTCACTGGCAGCTTACAAATTTCTTGTCATGCTGGGTGGGTGCTGGAGAAAGTTCTCTCTTCACTTAAAGTTTCGTCCCTCTGTCTATACTCCTTCCACCCTTTTAATTCCTCTACAAACGAAGAGGACTTGCTCACTGAATCAAGCTTCTGAGCTCGTGCTATTTATTTTTACTATTTATCAGACCACTGGCTATTCAAGAGGGATGTACTCGTTACCACCTCTTGTCCATTCCACCTCCCGATCCGTCTACTTCACCACTGACTGGTACACAGATCAGGCTCCAATTGGCCCAGCTAACCCTGCCATCCAACATTTAAAGGTGTGTAAGCAGAAAAGCAGAGGCCCCTTAATAGACCCCGGTATCTCTTCCTGGACGTTAAACACGAAAGCTCTTCTTGAAAGACACAAGCTTAGCTCCTGACAAAGCAAGGCTTCATTCTCACGGGGCTGGTTCCTTTGGGTTTAGCTCCTTCTGTAAGAAATTCCTGGAGCAGGAACCCCAAATCCCAGAATAAATTTACTTATTGTTGGCACCGAACGACTTGGTCAAATAATTTTATTTGTTCTTTTGGCCTCTGGAATCCACGTTTCCAGAGAGCAAAAAATCCCTAGTCAGTTTTTCCCCTTCTAATGGGCAGGAGCTGTTTTTTCACCCTTACGTGGATTCTCTCTCCTACCATTTGAGTTGGAAGAGGACAAAGGATTAAGTTCTGAAGGTGTCCGTCACCATTGAATTCCTGGGACTACCTTTGCAGACAGAATATTTTTGTACTGCCTGACTCATTGTCTTTACTGTGGCTGTAGTAGGAAGTCTTCAGCAAGCTGGTTTTCCTGGGTGGGGGTGGGGGTGGGTTGGAGGGAGAGTGTTTTTCCTGGGAAAGGAATGCTAAGTATTTTTTTAAAAAAAGAACGTAAGTTTTTTTTTTTTTAAGATTTTTATTTATTTATTTGCCAGAGTGAGAGAGAGAGCAAGTGACAGAGAACACTCACAAAGGCAGGGAGAGCGGCAGGCAGAGGGAGAGGGGCAAGCAGGCTTCCCGCTGAGCAGGGAGCCCAACAGGGGACTTGATCCCAGGACCCTGGGATCATGACCTGAGCCAAAGGCAGAAGCTTAACCGACAGAGCCACCCAGGCGCCCCTAAGAGTAAGTTTTAAAATGGTGTCTTGAATAAAAAGTAAATAAAAAGTTGACTAAAAAGTAAAACAAATAAATAAAATAGTACTTAGAAGTAAATTTGAATATTTTTTTACTCTTGCCTTTTTCTTATATGCAAGTTTACTCATCATGTTCATACTTTTATTAAAGCACTTACCACTGTGTTTGTTTATAAGTCTGTTCTCACCACTATCGTAACCCCATTCACCCTCACAACTTCTAGAAACAGCTAAAAACAATATCCAACAGATCTGAAAACTTACGATCACACAAAAACCTGCAGGTGGACGTCTACAGCAGCTTTATTCATAACCATCCTAAATGGAAGCAACCAAGATGTCCTTTAATAGGTGAATGGATAAATACACTGGTATATCCCTACCACATGCCATATCTATAACCCATACTATGGAATATCATTCAGTGACGAAAAGAAATGAGCCATGAAGCCACAAGCCACAAAAAGCCATGAATGAATTCTACGCATATTGCTAACTGAAGAATCCAGTTTGAAAAAAGCTAAATACTATATGGTTCCAATTACATGAATCCTGGAAAAGGCAAAACTGTAGTTATTGTAAAAAGATTAGTGATTGCCAGAGAAGTGGGTAAAGGGGAGATGGGTTGAAAAGACCAAGTACAGAGATTCTGGGGACGAGGGACAAAGGAGAGGAGTGGTAAAAGCCATTTTGTGTGATGCTATAATGGCAGCTACATGATGTTAATTTTTTTTTTTTAAGATTTTATTTGTTTATTTATTACACAGAGAGAAAGCGAGAGAGAGAGCACACAAGTGGGCAGAACGGCAGAGGGAGAGAGAGAAACAGACTCACTGCTGAGCAGGGAGCTTGATGCAGGATTTGATCCCAGGATCATGACCTGAGCTGAAGGCAGATGCTTAACCGACTGAGCCACCCAGGCGCCCTTATGACGTTATGTATTTGTTGAAACCCACAGAATTTTAAAGCACGGAGAATGAAACTTAATGTACGCAAATTAAAAAAAAAACATTTAAGGAGGTTAGGGGATCCCAGGATGTAGTGCAGAATGCAACAAAACCATCTAACTGCATTACAAAATGCATGAAACAATCTTCTTGAAAGGAGTAGGAGAAAAAGGCGCTAAACCAAGCAATTTCGGAAATCAGAATGTAAAACTAAAGGCGAAAGAAACTGTATATAAGAACTAGGCACGAGCTGATAAAGCTGCTTCCCACAAGGGCACAGGCTAATAATTCTGACACTGCTACATGTTTGCTGGACTAGAACAGTCAAGCCAATGGGTGGCGGATGGGGGGGGGCAGGTGTTTTACTGTTGGAGAAGGAGGTTACAGATAAATAAGGTAAGAGGAGCAGGCTAGATTGATCCATATAGTAATGCATTAGAGTTGGAGACAGTATAAACTCATTTTTAGCTTCGTATGTAAATACACGTGGGGTGCCTGAGTGGCTCAGTCTGTTAAGCATCTGGTTCAGCTCAGGTTGTGATTTCGGGGTTGTGGGATCGAGCCCTGCACTGGGCTCCATGCTCAGCGTGGAGTCAGCTTGAGATTCTTTCTTGCTCTTCCTCTGCCCCTCCCCGCCTCTAAAATAAATAAATAAATCTTTTAAAAAATACGTAAATCCAAGTAGCTACATGTAGAAATATGTATGGATGAGAATACATACGAGGGTTGGTATAAACGCATTTATTTCTTTTTTCTATCAGCTGAGAGGACCGAGAAGTAATGATACTCCAAGTAGCAGCAATCATACCAAGTCCCCAGATCTTGGTTGCCAATACTATTCTCCAGTAACAGCCAACTGGAGCTCCTTGGGAAAATGGCTGATTCTAGGGCTGGGGCAGAAAACCTACAGATGGGGCTTGGAGCATTTTGTAGTGCCAGAAAACAAGGAATGTTAAAAAAAAAGAAAAAAAAGAAAGAAAAAAAATCACAAAGATGGGGACACAGGAGAAACAGGTGCCAACTGAAAAAGCTCCTAATGGTCAATGCTAGAACAATCTGAGCAATAAAAGTAAGGTAGTCTTGCATTATAAACTTGCTGTCTCCAATAAAAACCCATGAATCCATACTGATATAAATTAGCGACTAAGTAAATATAAAGATAGGAGAGAAGAGATACATCTCTCATGCAGAAGCATTCCAAATAATTTATGCCAATACTCTACCCTCAAGGGAGTGGAGCATAACTCCCCACTCCCTGAGTTTGTGGGCGGCACAGTGACTTCCTTCCGTAGAGTAGAGTATGGAAAGGAGGCAGAGTAACTTCCTAGTAGAGAAACCTGATGAACACTGCCTCAGCCAGGTGCTCAAGGTTAACTTTGACAGTGATAAGTCTTGTTGATAGCATGTCTATCTGATGTGATGTGATGAGAGGGGCACTTAGCCTCTGGGGTCTTCCGCCCCAAAACACAGACCCTCTTGTCAAATCACAAGAAAAACATTAGACCAAACCCATATTGCTGGACTTTTTACACCATACCTACCCACTGTCAAGGCCATTAAAAAAAGGGAAAGTCTGAGAAACTGCTACATCCAAGAGGAACTCGAGAAATTAAGACAACTAAATATAAGGCATTGTCCTGGATGGGATACTGGAACGGAAGAAAGACATGAGGTAAAAAACCAAGGCAATTGGAATAACTATAGACATTAGTAAGAATGCATCAATATTGGTTGGTTAAATGTAACAAATTCACCAGACTAATAGAAGATGCTAGTAGCGGGAAATGAGGTATGGAGTACAGGAGAAGTCTCTGTAATATCTTGGCCACTTTTCTGTAAACCTCAAACTTCTTGAAATAAAAAGTTTATTAAAAAAACCAAATACTTAATGCTACCTTCCTTGGCAAACAACACAGGTTTGCGTCTACAGAGCATACCCCTAACTGTGTAAGCCAGAGGCCACCCTTTAACATAACTGTTGGCAATTTCCATTTTATTCATTCACCAAATGAGCACCTACTATGTGTCAGAGATTCATTTTGGCTCTAAAGCAAAACTCTGAGAGGATGGAAGGAAAGGAGATACTTCTTGTTCAAGAGGCAAGAAATGAACTGATAACTGAGCCCTCTCTACACAGGCAGGCTGTTCATTTGGTAAAGTCTTGGAAGCCAGGGGCAAACACAGCACGCAAGGTCACCAGAGCATGTCTGCAAGCACCTGATAGGCAGCCTTGACCTTGGAATGACCAAGGGGATAACAAATTAAAACATGCTTTGTGGAATCAAAAGGAAGAAGCAATTAAGCTCCTGTGGCTGAAATGGGGCAAGGAGAAGTCGTACGTGTCCAGTGAAGAGAGGTACAGAAAGCCTTTCATTTAAGTGCTGTCATCTGAATTTGACTTTGTAGCTATTTGCAAGTGAATATACTCAGGGTATTCTGGGCTCCAAAGATATGACCATCCATCATGGGAATAGCTGTAACTATGGAGGGAAGAGAAGCAGATAAAAATGAGGAAGAGAAAGAAAGGTAAACTAGAAGCCTAGATGGATTTTTTTTTCCTTCTCAAAAGACTCTATTTCCAGTATGCACAATCCAAAAAGGACATAATGACACACAGATAACCTGTTAATGAGCTAGCTGCGTGTTGCTTTTTCCCCAAAGCAGAACTTTAACTGACAGAGCTCACCTCTTCCCACTTGAAACGTAACCTGTTCTGCTCCAAGTTTAAGACCTTCTTAAGAGTTTTGTGCCCCCCGTCGACCTGCTTTCTCACTCCCTATTCATCCCCCCTCTCAGGTGGGCTTAACCTCACTGTCTCATGAACATACCTTTTGCGTCTCCACTTCTGTTATATTCCTTGTTTGGGTTCCTTTCTCCTCCGTCATCGCTATTTCTACACAGCCTGTGATGCCCAGTTCGGGACCCACGGCTCACCTAAAGTCTCTTGATTTCTCTAGCCCTCAGTGCTCTCAACTCTCAGGACGCAAGCCTTCTGGAACACTGCGTTCAGTCCAGTTACAAGCTCTCCCCCACTGCTGTCGGGGCTGCAGGCGTGAGGAATTTCGATTCCCTGACTAAACCGGAAGCTCCCGTGAAATGGGATCCCCACACTTCCTTTTCTAGTGATGGCATCAAGCAGGTGCTTAATCAAGACTTACATTTAATATTATCTAGCATTTCAACAGTAGGAATTACTCAACTGCATGTGCCGTATCCGTCATCATAGTTGAGGTATCCGATTTTCACCAGCCCGTCTTACGGTGTCTGAAGGGACATGAGCGCATGCACGTTGGTGAGTAAGACAGGATGCTCGAAAAGCCAGAGCGGGAACAACGGCTTTATTTGAACAGTTACTCCTACAGGGACAATTAACTTTCAAGCCCAGATACTCTGCTTTCTCGCTCCTCATTTTCTCCCTAGAACAGCTCCGAGCCAGAGCTGCAACATTCAGACAGGGCAAAAACGACTTAGGAGAAGAATCTCAACAATTCTCCAGGAGTGGCAGTTCTTTCCGTCTATGCTCATCTGGCTCCTACCGGTAATCTTGCCAGATCAGCAATTGCGCTGCTTCCAAGAATGATAACTATCATTTGCTTGGGCTGTTGAGCCAGCCTTTTCTCTCCTGGTGCCTCTTGATGGGATGTTCTTCCTCTTCTCTAGCATTTAAGGAAAAGAAATACATCGGAAGATGCCTTTGTTAGCGAGTAAAGTCAAATATACGTCGGGCAAAGGATCTGAGCGACAGAGTGTTAATGTAGTTCAGTTCCTGTCAGCAGACCTGTCATAAGTCATTACCTTCTCTCCTGCTTATCCACCAGGAGTGGGCAGAGGCAAGATCAAAGCAGACAGCAGCCAATCAATGTCTCCAATGCCCCAAATGAGCCCTGTTTCACAGAACAGACCAAGTGACAACTGAGACGGCCAGCCATGGGCCTACCTTGACTTAGAAAATAAATTCAGAATCATCATTTAAGACCCAGGGCTTATCGCTAGATTGATGTCACTCTGAAACAGCCTCATGCTCAGACAAGTTTCTTAGAACCGAGCAAAGCTGGTAAACAACCGTCACTAACTGTAATTACGTTCTCATTCAGCAGTCCCTCGTGACTTCTCTACCCACGTGGTTAAAGCCTTCTAGCTTGCTTTTTTTAAACTGACCTCATAACCTAGATATAATAAATTCTTGAAAAGTTGCATCTAAATTAAAAGCTGTTCCAAACACATTATGAGAGATGATAGATTGTTGAAGAAAACATTTGTAATTATAAGTGACTTGTAAAAACAAACTTGGAAATCATTAATAATTCTTATACCATGCATAGGGCTGGTTGCAAAGATTTTCTACACACATACGAAAAAAAATCATTTTTAGCTGCTCTGGGTGCACATGTGTGCGTTCTCGCTCTGTCTATATTTCCTCCTCTCTCCTTGCTTTGCACAAAGCTATTTTTAGAAGTCTAGTTAAGGAGGAACTTTCTAAGAAAACCATCTCACTCAGAGATAAGACTATAAAGATATTTGTAAAAATTCCAGTTGACCACATTACGTGCCTGTTGTCTGCAAATAAAAATCACCTCCCGTTTGCTCACTTCAGTCTAGTCCATCGATAGTTATGATGACAAATTCTCTGGTAGTATCATATCAATAAAGGCGGTACTTACAGATTACTCATAAGCATAAGCCGGTCCATTCACTGTTCTATGACACTATTTAAAGGAAAGCTTTTAGAAACAGAGTACTTTTAGAAATTAAACAAAGCAACGACTTTCCCACTTAATTTATTTCTCTTTATGTTCAGATTTTTCTAAGATTTAAAAACCCGTGAACGACACCATGGTAAAGTGCTTAGGGAATGACTGGGAATTCACTTCGGGGACGGCTGAAGGATTAAAAATGACCGGGTTTGGTTAAGCTATGAAACAAACACAGCATGAAGTGTTAACTGCAGAATCTGGATGGTGAGTGGGGGGGTGTTGACCACACAATTTTTTTCAGCCTTTTTAGGAATTTAAAATATTCATGATACACTGCGGAAAAAATATTGCCAGGTTCTTACACTGGCTGTCTAATCATGCATAAGGCACACTGTTGGGAAAAACTCGTGAAGCTTTTCATTTAATAGGAAACCTTCTTCATTCCTGTAGGTTTTTTCTTAACACCATTCCCTTCAATGCTAACGGATTCTTGTGAAGGCAGTGATCAGGTGTGCAGTGATCAGGAAGTTATGAACCATCAAGTCAAAACGGAGACCCATTCCCAGAGCTCTGCTGAATACATGAGCCCATATGGACCTCTCACCTTAGTTTTATGGGGTAGCTTGAACATCCTCCCCACTTTATAGATGAGAGAAGGGAGGAAATGCCAGGGAAGAGAAGTGGCTTGGGCTTGTCTAAGGTCACTGAGCTGACAAGGAGACTAGATCCACATTTTAGATGCTTTTCCCACATGCCGTGATAAAATTTACATTAGTTATGTTCCCGAATGGCTACGAAGCATCGCAACAAGAATTCCACAAAAATAGAATGTATTAAACTAGTAACAGAATTAATACTACAAAACTAACACAGATAGGACAATTTGAGAACACAAATGAACGTTCTAAGATCCTGTAAGTCCCCATTAGTCGTGAAAGATTTCATTTGCCCAGCTGTCTCAAAAGTGAACAGGTTGAGTTTTGAAAGCCACAGTGACAACATAGACAGCCAAAGACAAGAATAAAGGCATCTTCTCCTCCATTTTCTTGGCTAGACCTTGTTGCAGCTACTAGTGGTTGGTTATTTGAGGTCCCCACTTGTCATAAAGAGAGCAAATACATTGCTAGTGAATAAAATAATAAGTGTAAAATCCAAAGAAAATCAAGACTACAAACTGTGGTAAATTAGTATTTCTTTCAGTCAAGATAGATACTGAGGGATCAGATTAGACCCCAAGGCATTTGGTTCTAAGGCTTATTTTAACACAGTGGGACCATTCGCACCACCTCTCAGAGCATACAGGGGGGGAAAAATCAATTGATCAGCTCTCTTTTCAACTTAATGATTTTCACGATGACTTCCAGCAGACCTTAAATGGGACTAATCTATTTACGCTAATAAAAGCTGAATCTATTCCGTACCACACGGTAACAATCGGCCGTGATGCAAATACCACTCAAAAGCAACATTTTTCGTATTAACATAATTTGATATGATGAAGACGCTATGCTCTTGGTTCTGGCCACACTTCCTTGGGAGACCAGCAAGAGGTTACCTTGGCTTTGGGTATCAGTGTAATTATCTCTAGCAAATCTAGCAAATCATTATACTAAAGGCGGCTGTGTCTACACGGCCTTTGGAGAGACCCACTCAGAGCACCAGCAATCACTCAGCCTACCGCAGACTGTCATTGGGGATCTCGTTGACACCAGAATCTAAACCACCCAGCCTGCTGTATGAAAAGCAATCCTTCTATACTGCTTCCTGTCAGAGCATTTTCAAGGAACATACAGCAAATTAAATACACTGCATTCAATGTAACTTGCTTCCAATGATCAGCTATAGCGGGGTGAACAGTGGAACCCCCAAATTCTACACAGAACCTCAGAATGTGATCTTACTTGAAAATAGGGTCTTTGCAGATGTTATTACAGTAGGGACGGAGATGGGATCAGGCTGGATTAGGGTGGGCCCTAAATCCAATGAGGCTGTCCTTCTAAGACCCAGAAAAGGACACGTGGAGACACAGGGAAGAAGGCCATGGCCAGACGGAGGCAGAGATCAGAGCTATGCTGCTAGAAGCCAAGAAATGCCAGATCCACCAGCAGCTGGAAGAGGCAAGGGAGGGTCCTCCTCTAGGCCCAAGGGAGGGAATGTAGCCCCTGGCTTCCAGAACTGTGACAGGATACGTTTCTGCTGTTTAAAGCCACCAAACTGTGGTCATTTGTTACGGTTGGCCTAGGAAACGGATACGCTAGCTTTCATGGTAATAAACACCGCGTGCTACTCCTGCTGCTGAAAAACAATCAGTGGACAGTCTCCAGGAAAAAGAGAAGGAGGTTAAATAGTATCACCACTTGCTGTCACGCTAGGGTAGGGGAGGCAGGAAACAGAGGTTACTAGGTGGGTGCTGGAGTACAAAGGACAGGAGCAGGGAAATACAAATTAGCGAGGAGAGGAGATGCAGGGGTTTCTGAAATTGAGACAGACAGCAGGGGTGGAGGAGTCAGCAGAAGTCAGAAGTCTGTAAAGGCGAGAGCACATCAACGCTAAAATCCACATACATGTGACATGGGGAGGGAAGGAGACACATTTTATAAACAGGACTCCACCTAATCATTAGAAATACTTCCTGTGTTCCTAGGACACCTCTTTTATTATTCTCGTTTCATAGAGGAGGAAAAATAGGTACAGAGAAATGAACAATTTGGTCCTGGCCACAAAGTTATCAGATGAAATGGCTGCGATGTAAAATCATCTGTATCTGATTCCAAAGCTTATGTATCAAAGTTGGTGCAAAGTATCAAAGACAGCTCTCTGTCATAACCCTGACTGCATTCAAGAATGTCTCAACTATAATTTCGTATATACGTCATTTCAGGGCAATATCTGATTCTATGGAGTAGAAAGATCCAGACCAGGGGCACTAATCATCTGAGCATCTTCCAGAACACTGATGCCCAGGCCCCACTCCCGATCAACTCAATGGAATCTCCGGGATGGGATCTGGGCAGATGGTGTTTTCAGAAAGTTCCTGGGCAATTCTAATGGGGACCGCTGCTGAGAAGCACTGCCCCACTCGCACAGCTGTGGAAGAGATGGGTATGGCACCTAGTGGGCAACTTTGGCCACGTCACCTCTCAGAAGTAGTCGGACAAATCCTGGGGCAGTGAGGAAAACGAAAAAAAAAATGCTTTAAATGTTTCAAGAATGCCTACATTTTTACTTGCACAGCTTCTCTGTTTTTCCTCCAGTGATGTGGGAATTCGAGCCTAAGCATTAGGAAAGCTGCCTCTTCCTCTCATCCCTGCATGAGCCAGAAAATTGTAGGCTCATCCTGTGTTTGGAAAGAACTCTGTAAAATCCAGCAATGTGCTAGACTAGGAAGCAGCTTCTGCTGCCACTGCAAATATTGTTTTTACAATCTCTGGGCCTGTAGGAAACAAAGCTGGATAGTTGTTTTTTTTTTTTAAAGTGACTTCTCTTGTTTACTGCAATGCTAAGAGCCCACAGCGTTAGATCCCATTTCGTAACCTCCAGCTGGGCATGGTGGTGTGATGTAGCACAATACTTCTAAAACTTCAGTCTCTATCAAAATTACTAGGGGTGGAGGGGTGGTTAGAATGAAGATTCTCGCAGGAACTTGCATTTCTCACCTGCTCAAGTGATGCTGATGCCGACAACCCAAGGCCCACACTGTGTTGCGCTGGTACAAAGTGTGCTTCCCTAACTCTAAACGTGCCTGGATATCACACGCCGATACTGTACAAATGCGGAGGCTGACTCAGAGGCCTGAGGTTCTTTTCCACGGACCACTCTCTACAGAGCAAGGGTGTCGCCTATTCCATTGGGGGTGGGAGAGACAGCTTTCCTTGTACCTTGTTCACACGGTCGGATGCCCATTCAACAGTTTGACAGGTAAAAGACAAAACCCCTGAGCATTAGCCTTTTAACCCTTTTTTTTTTGGATGGAGACACTAAAGAAGAAATAAATTAAACAATCTCCCCCCAAACTGAGTGAGTGTTTCCTCATGTCTAAAGAAAGAAAACCGTGGAGACTCCTATAGATGTATAAAGTAACTGAAAGGATATCCACTGCCACTGACTGCTTCCATAGCTCATGTCCAGAATGCCAGGATGTTCAACTTCTCTTCTCATAAGAGATTTCCTTAATCTGAATCAGCATGCTTTGCCTTGCAACAGGTGGAAGCCATTTTGAAAAAAAGGGCAGGGGTGGTGGTGGCAGGGATGGCAACAGAGGAATCAGATAATAAGACCATGAGGTGTATTCAATCCTGCGTTCATGTGGATAGCATCGGAGGAATAAGAACTGTAACATTTTAATTTAAGCATCGCCAACAATCTTAAACCCACAACCATGAATCGTGGGGGGGACAACATGCTCACACATGTCCTTGTACTAAGGAAGCCCTCATTAGCTCATTCACTTTCAATCACTCGACCATTCATCCCTTTATTAAATACTGAGTACTTCCTCTACAGTAGACATTCTTCTAGGAGCTGAGGACTTGGGATACAATCCCCTGCAAAAAATATTCAAGCGATTTCATCTATTGGAAAGTGCCTTGGGCACCAAGGTGAGATGATTGCTTCTGTGCTTTCACTCCTTTCTCTCTGAGGCAGTATCAAGGAGTATGAAATTTAGGGCAGTGTGTCCCTAACTGTGCTGAGAGCCCAGCCCCGGCCCCCGGCCCCATCTGTTGTACATTGATACTTTTACAAAATACATCAGAAATTGGTTAATAAAAAAATTTAAAACCACAAAGATATACAAAACACAAATTTCCCCTCCCCCCCTTTTTTGTTAGTTTCAACAGGCAATGTCAAATTCCTTTAAAAGGAGGGAGGGCGTCTAAATGCTTACTCTCCAATTCCGCGCCTCTCGCAGCAGACCGGTAACAAATAGCTTGGCGACAAGCATACTCCTCGGGCTACGTTTTGAGTAGAACTCATCTGGACACTGGACTCCAGGGTCAGGTTGCCTGGGTGTGAATTATAGTTCCAGTACTTGCTAGCTCTGTGACTGTGGGCATTTTATTTAATTTCACGATTTCTCAGTTTCCTCCCCGTACTAAGAACACCACCCTTACAAAGCTGTTGCCAATACATGTAACACACAAGTCAACACATAGCAAACAATCAGTATCATGTCTGGCTTGTAGCACATGCTACTAAAAGTGTTAGCCGCTGTCATTACTACTGTTACTATACAACTGTTACTATTACTACTATCTGTACGACGCGTATCATTTGGGGCCAACCTCGGCACAGCTGTTTCACCTATAAGATGATGTTTCTCATCTCCTCCTTTCTATTCGTTTCCTTCCCTTCTGTGAGTTCTGTGTCTAGATGGTGAAATTATTGATTCAAAAGCATGTCATCACCCATGGAAATGCCTCCTTGTAATAGATTGTCTATACTGCCCAGATGCCATTTCCGAGAGGTAAGGACAGAGTATCCTGGGATCTCTGCATCCACGCATCACCAAACAGATGAAAGCAGCACTGAGACAGCTGTCCTTCCACCTCCCCCTCAACCCCCACCCCGGAGAACCCAGTTGTGCTGATGCTGTGTGACACTGGGAGCTGCCTCAGGGCAAAGGTGCAATCCTTTCCTCTCCGAGACCCAATGGACAGTCTAGCAGCGGGAGTGACTTCAAAGGACATTTTTAAAACTTCAAGTAATTGACTACTTCGCCCACTTGGATCTTTTACACATATATGTGTTTCTCCAAGCTCCCTTCTTAACAGTTGTTTTAGATTCTCAGAAAAAAATTTTTGAGAATTGTTTATTTTTTTCTTCAGCTTAGTCACCTACAATTAGCTGGGCATAAAAATGTTACAGTGACATTTAAGGAACATTGAAACTTGACCATGGAAAATTCTGTTTGAAAACAACGTACAATGATTAAAAAGCAAAAGAATGTCTCAAGATGCGAGAGGAAAATAACTATTTCATTACTTTTTCGATCTCATTACTCTGAGAATATTAAATCTATTGATATGCTCTAATTTATATTTTCAGAAAATAAAATTTTTATGAAGAAAGAAATGACAACAAAATAAATAAGAAAGCAGGTGTTTTGGTTGTGACAACAAATTTTGAGATTAATAAATTGAATGACCTTAGTTTAAAGATTCACTCGCTTACACAGAACTCTATCTTGACTTGGTCAAAGAGAAGACAGGTTAAGGTGGAGTTCTCATCTATCCCTCAGAATGGAATAATTGATTTAGAAAACAAGAGGCATAGTAACACTGTGGCTGGTGACGAGGCTGGGAGTGACTTAAGACAGCAGTAGGCTGCCCTGAGGTGTCGTTTAGCTGGCAAAGTGTGGCCCTGACATGGCCCAGATTATAGTCAACTAGTTCTGAGTTTTAATGTGTTTTTGCTACTCAAGCTGAAAATTATCATGTACAATAAGCCAGCATCTTTAATATGCTGATACGCTCTGTAGTTCATTGTTGCCTTTGTTTTCTTCAGAATTCAGTACACTAAGCATATTAAAGTTGCTCTGCACAGCGGGGAGCGTGACACTGCAGGGACAGAAATACTGAAAGGTTTTTCTGAATGAGAGGAAGTTAATGATATGGTCAGACCAAAGCTAGATACAAACAAGGTTTTGTCACTCTCTATTTCTGGTCTTCCCACGCTGACTCTGCAGTTATTTCTAACTCTCAGAACTTATCCACTGTGTCTATCCATCCATCCATCCATCCATCTATCCACACCTGCACGCATTCACTCAATAAATTATTTATTGAACACCTTCCTGCTGCCTGGTACTGTACTACGTTTTTGGAACTTACATTCTATTGGGAAAAGACAGATAATAAACAAGTTAGAAAATCGATGAACTAATAAATATGGTGGTTGTGTTAAGATGAAAGAAGAATCAAAGTGTTCAAATAGTGACTGGGGAGATTTATTCAGGATCTGGAGAAAAAAAAGAGAATTTCATGCAGAGGATTCAAATGAGGAAACATTAGTGCAGAGATGGAATTACAGAGGTATGGGCAGAACTGAAAGAAGCAACGAGGGATGGGGGAGGTACCCAGAGACTAGTAAGAGCAGAAAGCTGTCGTCAAGGGGCAAGGGGAAGAAATGACGTGACCAGCGCCCTGTGAGGGCTGGAGCTATGGAGCAGGTGTCATCCGGCAGAACGTCTGGTTACGGAGGGATGCACCCCCGGCCAGAGCAATGATCCAAAGTGGAGAGGAAGGAGATAAGAAACATCCCTAATCTCTTTCTTCTCTTACCTCTGCCAGTCTGCCGCTAGCGCTTCCAATTGGCAGAACCAGATTTTAAGTCACCTGGCAAGGGAACTTTGGTGATCCAGTCCAGGGAGTTCAGCTTCAGTGTTGGACTGGATTGGGGTGTTGGAGGGAGAGAAGAATGCAGAATAATCTGGGAAGGAGACCTACTTAGGCAGGATAGTCAGGCGGTGGGGGGGGGGGGCAGTAGGGGCAGGGGAGGGTGACATCTGAACTGAGACTCTGAGAGAAGAAGGTCCCAGCCATGCAAAGAGCCAGAGGAAGAGTAATCCAGTGGAGGGACAAGTGAGTGCATGCCTTCGCCATTCTTTCCCATACCCCGTACTCAGTATAGATCCCTCACAAGGAATATTTCTCTCACGGAGCCAGAGGATCCAAATGAACCCCTGCCTAGGTGTCATGCTATTATTCAAGTTCGGGGAGAGGCGATGCCTCTGTACTGGTTTCTCAATACCACAGAAGAGTTTGCTCATAAAAACGAACGCTCGTAACTAGAGCACTTGCCTATGAAAGGTCTAGCATTTATATTAACTCTAAGGTACAAAGAAGGAAAAACCAAGGAACACGCATATAAAGGCAGGTAAGGACAAGCAACTAAAGTATAACTCCTTTCCATTGACACAACTTTTCTTTGAAGAGCTCAAGCCTTCGATGCTTTGAGATAATCTTGAATTGTGCAACTTTTGTAAAAATATGCTATTGTGTTCATCACTCTCCCAAAGGAAGAAACACTATAAAGATACAGTAACAGTGTAATAATAGTTAATGTACCTATAAAATTTAAACTCGTACTCATGTTCTTTTAGTTTTAGATTTACCTCCAAGACACTGGTTAAAATGGATATAAAATAAATACCTCAAGCCTATAAATCCAAATATCTACTAACAAATTACTTCATTTCTATTGCCTGGAAACTATTTCTTTATATAATCAAAGTAAAATTTTCAGTATTAACAAGATCTTGAATTAAATGATCTGACTTTTAAAGGCCAATTTGCTGGTAGATTCAAATTCACTGTGAGCTAGCTGAGTTCTTTACAGTAAGTCTGCCCTAAAATGGTACAACAAGGGTTTTCGGGTTGGTAGTTGAGGTTTGGCACAATAATTTCCTTCCCTGAAGTCCTTCATACTCCTGGTATATTCACCAGTGGAAAAAGAATTCCCTTCAGGAACAAGTTCCAGGCAAATAATGAGGAGTTGCCTGCATGTCAATGAGACTCACCATCTTCCATATGCAAAGCCAACCACTTTTTTCTTAAAGATCTGAAGGAATTCCCATTATCTCTACATTAGCTCTAAATTTCCCCAGCCGGTTTAATTTATTTCCTCTTGTTTTGTCTCTGATGAATATGGAAACAGATGGTAATTCTCCTTCTTTCTGTAATTTGTGCCTCTTGCCAAGTCAATGAAAACTACTGATAAAAATAGTAAGGTCAAAATGTATTACTACCTGTAGGAGAGGCCGCTGCACCCCCATCACCTTCATGGTGTCTGCATTAGCTAGGATCTTCAAGGGGTCAGATGTTTTGGTGACTCCTTCAATCTCCTTGTTGATCTCTGCCAAGACTTGATTGAGGAAGATGTTTTTGATGTACACAGTGAGAAAGTCTCGAAGAGGGCACTGTTTGGCTGGGCCAAGTCCCAGGGCATGCTCGATCTCTTGAATAAATCTGGAGAAGAACAGAAGAAAATAGTTGTTAAATATATCAGAAAAATACTTCTGGAAATATCACAAAACACATATGGGTATGGCCTCTCTTCCCATGGAGAGGTGAGGGGAGATTCCCAGAATTCTTAACGAGAACAGGTCATCACTTTATTATTTGTTTCTGTATTAGCTGTTTTTATTTTTCTAAGCTATGCCACTAATTGAATATAAATAGGACAAAACAGAAAACACAACTTCTAAACTCAGGGGAAAAAAGGGAGACATCAAAAGATATTTGTATTAATTCAATAAGGAAATAAGAATACAAGAAGTGAAGGGAGGCATGCTGAACAGAAAACAAATTACAACGCAAATTTAAAAGCACACCCCCAAATGCTGCATATTTCTCAATGAGATCTTTACATGTGTAGATAGAAATGTTAAAAAAAAAAAAGGAGAGATTTGTATTTCCTGATGATTAGTAATGTTGAGCATCTTTTCATGTGTGTGTTGGTCACCCGTATGTCTTTGTAGAAATGTTTATTCAGGTCCTGTGCCCATTTAATAGGCTTGTTTTTTTTTTTTTTGGTACTGAACTGTAGAAGTTCTTTATATATTTAGGATACTAACCCTTCATTGGATATGTCACTTGCAAACATCTCTCATTCAGTAGGTTGTTTGTTTTCTTCTTGGTTTCCTTTGGTGTGCAAAAGCTTTTTATTTTGATATAATCCCAATAGTTTATTTTTGCTCTTGTTTCCCTTGCCTCAGGAGATATATCTAGAAAAATGTTGCTATGGCCAATGTCGTAGAAATTACTGCCTGTGTTCTCATCCAGGATTTTTATGGTTTCAGGGCTCACATTTAGGTCTTTAATCCATTTTGAGTTTATTTTTGTGTATGGTGTTAAAAAGTAGTCCCGTTTCATTCTTTTACATGAAACCACAAGGGGATAATCACCTCACACCTGTTAGAACGGCTAGAATCAAGAAGAAAAGAAATAAGTGTTGGCAAGGACGTGAAGAAACAGGCACACTTGTGCACTGTTGGTGGGAATGTAAATTGTATAGCCACTCTGGAAAACAGTGTGGAGCTGGGACGCCTGGGTGGCTCAGTTGGTTAAGCGGCTGCCTTCGGCTCAGGTCATGATCCCAGGGTCCTGGGATAGAGTCTCACATCGGGCTCCTTGCTCGGCGGGGAGCCTGCTTCTCCCTCTGCCTCTGCCTGCCACTCTGCCTGCTTGTGCTCTCTCTCTCTCTCTCTCTCTGACGAATAAATAAATAAATAAATCTTAAAAAAAACAAATAACAACCAAAACAGTGTGGAGTTTCCTCACAAAATTCAAAATAGTGATATCATAATCCCCCTCCTGGGTATTTACCCAGGGAAAATGAAAACACTAACTCAAAAAGATATATGCACCCTTATGTTTACTACAGCATTATTTATAACAGTGAAGATATGGAAGCAACCCCAATGTCCACCAATAGACGAATGGGTAAAGAAAATGTGGTCTATATACGCAAGGGAATATTTTTTAAAAAGATTTTATTTATTTATTTGAGAGAGAGAG
Organism: Potos flavus; assembly: GCA_028534135.1. Lineage (NCBI taxonomy): Eukaryota > Metazoa > Chordata > Mammalia > Carnivora > Procyonidae > Potos > Potos flavus. The sequence goes on along the minus strand of CM052887.1, from coordinate 77,514,969 downwards.
GGTGGGGGGAGCATAACCAGGGAGGGAGGGGCTGGGGGAGAGGCAGAAGCAGGCTCCCTGCTCAGCAGGGTTCGATCCCAGAACCCCAAGATCATGATTTGAGCCGAAGGCAGACACTTAACTAACTGAGCCCCCAGATACCCCTATATATACAATGGACTATTACACAGCCATTAAAGGAGGATGAAATCGTGCATGTGAGACAACACGCATGGACCTGGAAGGCATTACGCTAAGCGAAATAAGTCAGACTGAGAATGACAAACACCATATGATCCGCTCATAAATTGAATCTAAAAAAGATGAGTAAACAAACAGAAAGCAGAATCAGAACTGTAAATACAGAGAACAAACTGATAGTTGCGGTGGGAGGCAGGGAAGGCGGGCAACTGGGGGGAGGTACAAAATAAGCAAAGGGGAGAGGGAAATACAGACCTGCAGTTATGGAATGAGTAAGTCACAGGAATAAAAAGCAGAGCATAAGGTATACAGTCAATGATATCGTAATAGTGATATAACCGGACACATGGTAGCTACACTCGTGGTGAGCACAGTATAATGTATAAACTTGTCAAATGGCTAAGTTGTACACCTGAAACTAATGTAACGTTGTGTGTCAGGTATACTCAAATTAAAACAAAACAAAACAAAACAGGGCAGAGGGGAGACAGAGAATAAATGATAAGTCTTTTAATTCACGATGATAAGCTGGGAGGTAAAGAAAGGGAGCAGGAAGGGAGGTGGGGACTAAAGAGAACTTCAACCTTATTTGTAATGATCTGTTTCCTTTACTGGGAACACTTAAAGCACAGAGCAGAATGTTAATAACTGTCCAAACTCACAGATGAGGACACAGATGTTTGTTACCTTCTTTGTACTTTTTCTTCCTGCTTTATGTGGTTTTGATATGCACAGATTTAAGTACTACCTCTTAGTTACACGAGCCCCCCCGAAACGAGGTTTAAATTCCAGTTACTACGTATGTTAACTGTGAGTAATGGCATAAAATGAAAACTTTGCTGTTACCTCTTCAGTCCAGAAATCTCTATGTAAATAACTGATGTTCGGCACGATCAATGGATCAATCACATCACTTCTTTCAGAATCTGACAGTGATTGATAATTGCACATCTGTTATTCAGTTCACGTTCAGGCAGCAAAGCGTATAGTTGTGTTGTCTCCTTGACTCCCAGTGATAAGCCCACGTGACATTTTGCAAAAATGGATAATTAAAAGAGGGAATTGGCCAAAAGAGATAGAAGTCCAGACAAAACAAACTAACAGCGATAAAACTGGGAGTGAAATTTGAATGGAAGGTAAGTGGATTTATAGAAGAAACGGCTGGGAATGTTGACACTGCCCCCCTTTAAGAGGCAAACCCAACCAGAGGGAAGGTGAGCTTATCTACCTCACCAAGGAAAGTCTTTGTGGATGAAAGGGATGAAGGCATCCCAGAGGAAGTGAGGCGGCCCAAACTGCACCCTAAAGGAACACTTGAAGATATTTCATGAAACCGAAAAGTAAAGAATAAAATGCTGGCAGATCCAGACTTAAAGCAAGTATGACATTTCACCAACACCTAGAAAAGATGCTCGCTGTGTATTGTAAAGTACATGATGAAAAGAAGGCGGCAAGCACTGGTCAAACTACGCTGATGAAGATTTTAACAAAACACTTTATTTCCTAATGTTTCTAATGTCACAGAGTGCTAAGTACGTATTACTTTTCTAAGTTTTTCATTTTTGGACATATTTATAATTGACAGCAAGGGGGTTTTTCATGTTTTGGAAAAAACTTCTTAAAGTCAAGAAACAATTGTGATTTTGCCCAGTGATTAACATTGTTTTGCATGGTGATTTTTACTTTTCCACAAAGTAAGGACTGCACTGTATTTTAAATTTTCTTCAAAAAAAATGGAGAAGAAAAACGAAATGAAATCAAATCAAATGAAATAAAGACAAAAACTGAACGATTAACTGGGAAGAAATATTTGCAACTTCTAGCACAGACAAGTTAGGAAAAAAACAAACAATTTAGTAGAAAAAAATGATCAAAGGACAAGAAAAGATAATTTACAGTAAAAGGAATACAATGGCCATCAAACATGAGAAAAAAATCTTAACCTTGTTCCTAACGAAAAAAAATGAAAAGTAAACTATACTGAGATGCCATTTTTTAAATCCGTGCATTGACCAGATTCCAAAAATTTGAAAACATACTCTTTTGGCATACGTGTGGGAAGAGGCGTTCTCACGCATTGTCGATGGGAATGAAAAAACAGTAGGACCCTTATGAAGAGCAAGTCGGCATCATTGTTCAAAATTACAAATGCATTTTCTTTTGACCCAGAAAACCCACTTGTGGGAAATTCTTCTGACAGCTGTAGCTAAATATGATTACACAGATCAGTGTAGCATTGTTTTTACAGCAAAAGACAAACTAAAAAAAAAATCCATCATTTAGTGATTCATCAAAGCAACCGTGGTGTATCTACACATTAGAATACCGTGCCTAACCTCAACCCCCAAATGCAGAAGTTTTCCACGCACTAATGTGAAGAGATCTCCACAATAAATTGTTCAGTGAGAAACGTAAGCTGCAGATCAATGTGTATTTAGTAGTACTCAGCACACTGACCTTTCTGTAAAAATTATGGATCCTCATTTGTTTATTTTCTTATAAAGACACCCTGGAAGACTCACAAAAAAACTAATCAAAGGGAGTTCCTGCAGGAAGCAGGGATGAGGTGGGGTCTGGAAGAGAAGTGGGAATTAGACTTTTCGATTACAACTTTTAATGATCATCTTTTGATTTTTTTTAAATATCAAATTGGCTTTATTCAACAATTTATGAATTTATGACAGTATCCCAGCTAGCAAACAGAAAAGAACTCTTAGAGTCACTGGATTTTTTTTTTTTTTTTTTTTGAGTCACTGGATTTTTAAAGACTGAATATATCAGCTACTCAAATAACATTAAATTAGAAAATATAAAAAATTACCTACACATACCAAAGAATGTATTTCATAAATTGCTTTCTAATTAGAGCACATTTAAAGTTTGGTGTATAAATGTTCTTTAAATTTAGCTGTTTGACTTAATAAAGAGTTTCCTTTACTTAATAAATAAATACATCATGCTTAATCTTATATATCAGCAGCTTAACATTCCATTAACCTTTGGGCTGTGTGTGTGTGTGTGTGTGTGCGCGCACGCGCGCGTGCAGTGGGATGGAGGGAAGGGAGGGTTTATACGTATAGTATTATCACAATGATAAAGTAAGCCAAAGAATGTAGGAAAGAAAGCAGACATTGAAAAGCCAAGAGAAACCTCAATGAGGTTTCTTAATTGACTTTATCAACATGGAAAGGGAGTAAAGGTGTGACTACCAAACAAGATATAATAAATCTTTAAGAAGGGAGTGAGCGGAAGAAGGTGGGGAAAAATGAAGAAATAAAGGTGGATAGTTAACCATAATTTAAAAATCTCCAAATCCCACATCCTGCAACTTTGACCCCTTCTGACTCCTCTAACCCTCAGAGAAATCCCCCCGCAGGTGAATGTTGTTCTCTTTGGTCTGCCTCTAAAAGAAAACCACTGTTTTTAATTTGCTTATGAGTAACCACACCAAAGACCTTTTCATTTTATAATTTTCTAATATTATGGGACTCAATCATCAGAATCCCTCCCTATTCTTTTCAAAAGGAGTTTTCTGAGAAGTACTTCCTACATTTTCAAAATATTTATCATTTGTTAGAAACACATTTTTACTAGTTAACCTGTTCCTAAACAGTAGCAGAAGGCTCTAAGTTATCCACATTTTCTTTATTTTCTAGTCCTTTATTTGCCTTTGGTGTCCCCAAAATATGAAACCGTTCCGAGTAGCGCCAATGGAGGGGCGGGGCTCCCGTCACTTTTAGCTGCATGACTTCCCCCCAATACAAATCTCTTATTCTCGACAGCATGTGCATTAGTCTAGAAGGACACATCCAGGTTGATGTTGTCATCTCTAACTCAAGGAGACCCATGCAACATGTGCCCAAATCTGCGTTCAGAGCTGTGTGCGCCCTCCCTGTACAGCAAACATGAAACATGCACGAGAGAAGGAAAGAAAGAAAGAACATGGCTGTCTGATCAGCCTGTTTTTATTCTCATCAAAAAGTGGAAGCAAATACATGAAATATGCAAACTGCCCTTTCTTGGGCAAGAAGGACACAGAAGACAGACTCCTCTAAGCAGCCAGGAGGTAAATGAGACTTGCCCTTGCTGTCGAGAGGAATAACCAAGGGAAGCAGAAGGGCCGCAGCCGAACACTTAGAGTAGGTATTCCTGAGGCTGAATCTTGACTCTACAGTGTTGGGTGGGTTATTTAGCCACTCTTGACCTTTCTGCTGTATTCTGTAAAATAACATAGACGATTGTTTTGATAATTCAAGGAGGAAAATGAAAGTTAAGAACTCAGCACAGAGGTTGGCACACAGGAAATGCTGGGTAAATGGTAGCGACTATTATTGTGATTACTACCAGGATATGAAGCCCGATGGGGTTGGAGAGTAGAGGAAAGTGGGACACATTTTATGATTTTTTTTCACCTTGCTCCTACCTTTTCCTATGCTTGCCCATAATTGGCAATTTGGACCACTAGATTAATACTCTATTTCAGGAACAAATTGATATAGGAATGACCAAAGCCCCAGGTGGCCAGGGGTCAAGTGTAAATTGTTCAATTCTGTATCCTCAGAGCCTAGTATTACTTATTCTATGGCTAGCACATAGTAGGCTCTCAGGAAATATTTGGTAAAGGGAGTAGGGAATAAAATTAACAGGTCTTTTAACTTCAACCCATAGTTCCTGAAACTAAGGTATGACCTCTATGACAAATAATGCCCTCCTCCCAAGAATTGGGACTAGAGGTCCAAATAAAATATTTAAAAAAGAAAAAAATCATCCCATTTCTCTACCACTCCAATGTTAACAGTTGCCTCTTACTGAAAGAATGTTCTTGAGTCCTTGACCACATATCCAGCATTGTTTTTTTCTACTTTGTACAACATGGTTATTCACACGACTTTATATTCTATTCTTTTGCACAGTATTATAAACTCATTACACCCCACTAATGAACACAACATTATTCAACCAAACATCTATTAGAGTATATTAATGGTGCCCTCTGGTTTTATTATAGATAACCCTACAGTGAACATCTTCATTTTGCTTCTGTTGAATTATTCCCCCAATTTATCAGGAGTCGCTCCTCATCATTTTTCATGGGTGACTCTACATTTTAGTTCCCCCCAGACTGCCACAATGTACTGCATGCCCCCTTTTACCTAGTAAGTACTTGAAAACTGATCTGTAGAATGGGAGGCAGGAGAAGGAGAGTCAACGGTGTGGAGGCAAATTATCAAATAGCTCAGTTTTTCCACCAAGGCTCCTAATCAGCTCTATGGAAGTAAGAAAGCACTGAATTTTTAACAGCGAAAAGAATCTTATTAGGAAAGAAAACACTTCACTTCAAAGTTAAGATGGAACACAGATGGAACCCTGTCAGAAGGGTATTATCTAACCTGGTGAAGTGCTTTCCCACTAGGGATTCCCATCCTGTGAAAGATGAGAAGGCAAACAAAAGCCCAGGTACATCGGTGTGTATGGAAAGGAGGAGGAGGAGACTCAAAGAAAAGGAGCTATGTGATGCCACACGTAGAGCATCTAATCACAGGATTTTGAGAAGCCTTATTCAGATCAGCCTCCTAAACCCAAGGCTGTAAAGTAGAATAAACCAAAAAACACATGAAAGTAGGCAACAGATTCTCATGGCACTTGAATGTCTAAAGCATGGACCTCATTTCCCAAAATCTATATTGCTATTCGTAAATATTTAACCAAAGGTTTTCTTTTCAGAATGCCATCATCTAGGGGGCCTCCTAAAATATGTCCATAGTCAATACCTGTATTTTAAACTTGTTCTTTCTTACAGCAAGTGTGTGGCCTTTGGAATGCATACAGAAGGACACTACCTATACGTGACCTGGTATTTTCAAAATTTTTATCTTGATTTGACTTCTATCCAGGGAAATTGTAAACTAATTAAAATTTCACTCAAGCTCCCAAGCTCCGTGGATAACCCACCCTCCTCACTGCAAATTCTGTTTCATTGTAAAGCTCCATTTCTTCCATTTTATCTCAGCCTAGAATTATGGCTGCTATAAGCTGGAAATACCCTTGAACATGAAGGGCCTATATTATATTTTAGAAGTCTGCAATGGGAGCAATGATATTTTTTCATTTGAATAAAAGTAGTTACTCACAGTAAATATGTATTCCTAACATTCACACCCTAGTGAGTTTTTTGAATTCTATGGCGAACATTATCAGCAATGGGACAAGCTGATATGTACCTCCTGATAAGATAGATAACAGCACAGTATCACTTCTCTGATGTTCTTGCCAAAAATGCATAACCTGAACCCAGTCATGGGGAAACATCGTCTTTCCATAAAACCAAAACACAAAATCAGAGGTGCAGATTTCAGAAAATTCATATTCCTCTGGCTTTTGGAGCACAGGAAATTCAGTCATCTCTCTCCCATGAACAGTATGTCAGTTTCTTGCTAATTACGTTTTTAATGTATACATTTGTATATAATCTGTATTATACAATGTACAATATATTAATTCTTTTCACTTTGATGCTTCCTAACTTTGCTGTATATTATCACATATGTCTTGGTATTTTTGGCTGCATAACGCACATAAAACATTCACCTGAAGGCCCTGAGGGTTTTTCTCCTGATCCCACATATTGGAACCAGTAGAAATGTTTAGAGGGACTTCTCCCTCTGACCACATACATTCTCCAGGATCTCTCATGGCATTATCGGTTCTACTAGCGTACCTTCCACTCTGCAGAAATGCACCGTGCTTACCTCCGCCATGAAGGTGGTGGCTTACCTCCACCATGAAGGTGGTGGCTTACCTCCACCACTACAAAATAGCTTTAAAGGCATTAAAAAAATCTGAACTGTCTTCTTCCCTTCATTTTAGTCCCAGGTTTCTATGTGAAGAGCTGCATATTTCAGGTCTGCAGAAGCTCTGTTTAACTAGTCAAGCATACTCAAAGGTAAGTCCCCATGGTACCATGTTCACGGTGTGATACTCTACTGTCACATTTCATCACGCCATGTGACGCAGATATTTATAAATGCATACATTAAAAACTTAGTTAGCAATCAACAGAGAGGCTCGGTTCATGACAGAGACATGGAATGAGTTACTTGTGCTTTCAAAGCCCAGAATTCAGAACTTGAATTTTCTGCACCTTTGATTTTGTGTCTTCATTTTACGGCACAGATGCAAACAAAAGCAGTAACAACAACCCTACCGCATAAATGACACAGGCATTAGAAAGACAAAATAAAACTACAGATCCCCCCAAATCTGGTAAATAGGAAGAATCTTGGGACACCCAAAGAATGGAACACTGAGGGCCAAGCCACACCGATAACAGAGGTCTGCGTACTGATGACTCTGTTCTGCACTTGACTCTAAGTGAAATAGTAGACTTTTACAAGACTACAGTATACTCAAAATCCCTGCCATGCTTGATTTGTATGAAAAAGAGCAATGGATAACCCATAATGAAATCCATTCCCAAGCATGAGCCTATCCTTGCACAAACAACTGTAACCGGTTAGATGGTGTACTGAGGTAAATGGGCCTTTGGAATCCAACCCAAGTGAGGCCACGCAAAAGGCTGGAAATAGTTCAGTGCACACAAAGAAGCTGCCTGGCAAGACTGTGTCCTTTAAGACATATTTCTTATGCGTTCACTTATTCTCAGATGTGACATTTAAGGCACAGAGCAAACTAAAACAACTTGGGCAAAAAAAAAAAAAAAAGAAGAAGAAGAAAAGAAAAGAAAAAAGAAAGAAAGAAGCCTCACAGTAATTGATTGGAGATATATTCAACTTCCTTGGATTATCTGACTCAAAAAAAGATCATTTGGAAATGATTTACAAGGGACTCATTCAGAAACAGCAGCAACAGGCATATTTCAGACCATAAATCAGTGGAACATGAAAACCAAAGAAAAATCCATAAAGGTTAATGCACTTTGGAGAGCATTTGCCTCTTAATTCATGGGAGTAAGTCATCAGCACATCAGGAAGAAGCTCCCCCAACAGTCTGTAATTGTTCATGCTGAGTGTAACTACTATTTGTGCCTTTTGTATATAAAGATTTTCTGGGTAAAAGTGCAAAATAAGCTCATCATTGCAGAGCCCAATCATGTCCTCAGCCCATATCCCTAGGAGACAATTTGCTCAACTAATGAAATAAAAAGGGATTTGGGTGCTCTTATTTGTAATGAGTAAAACTCACGCCTAGCACTACGGGGGAAAAAAAAGAGGTAAAAATCATTAAGTAAAGGGAGAAAAGAAAATTATCTACAAAATTTGAACTCTGCAGGCTTGTAAACAAATTTAACTTTAAAAAATCTTACCGTGAGTACACTGCAAGTGATTTGTGACTGCATTTAAGTGTTTCCTCCAGACTGAAAAGCACTTTAGGTAAAATGAAGTAATAAGCCTCTTTAAAATGACAGCTGTTTACATTTTTTAAGCATATAATTTGGAAATTGAAGTAATTCAAACTCTAATCCTTTATATCAGGCAATCTTCTTTTTTAATGAAAAAAATGCATGTAAATACATTAATAAGGTCTAGTGACCTAAAACTCTGAGGCAAAATGATAATCCCGCTTTTCCAACTGGCCTGGAATTCTGTTTTTAATCCCTCCTACTTATTTGTAGTCAAGAAACTTCTCCTTTGTGTGTGTGTATATATTTTTACAAAAGATAGGGCTGTCTGAAAAGTTTTCAAGAAAAATAGCAACTTATTACAAAAGGTCTATCATATCACCTGGAAACTTACATGCAATGTATTAAATGTGTTATATTTTAGGGGTTCCGTATCAGTTTGGCCTTAGATATTCTAATGCAAGACACAGGGGAATCTGGCAAATCTTCTACCTATTGCTGTCAGTAGGGGCTCTATTAATAATTGCTTACATCCATTCAGCTCTTACCACGTCCTGATTGAAGAGCTTTATATGGATTCTTTCATACAATTCTCACAATAACTCTATGAGGTCTGCACTATTGCTGTCTGCATTTTACATACAATGAAACTGAGTAAGTGAAAAAAAAAATTAGCTGACAGTTACATTGTGCTTATAATAGGCCTGAACTGTTTGAAGCAACCACCATGATTGCTTCACTTATTCCTTACAACGCTATGAAGAGTACTTTTATAATTGCTCTTTGGAAGAAGAAATGAAGGCATAGAAAGATTAAGGACTTTCCCAAGGTCATACAGCTACTAAGTGATGGGGCCAAAATTTGAACTTGGGTTCCAAGTTCATGCTGGAGGCCTCCAGAGGCCATGCTGGACTCAACCTACACTCTATACAATGTACTCTTCTAACACTGCTGCCTCCCAAATGTTCACCCTTAGGGTTAGGAGTCTTGAAGGGAGCTGGTGAGGGGAAAACAATGAACAGAGGTCCATGTGAAAAGCCCTAGAATGTGCTGATATAGTAGAAGCTTGCATGGACTGAGAGAATCTTAATGTTGCTAAATACAAATATTTGGATATACATACCAAAGACCAAATTATTTCTCTTGAAATATGGTAAATCTTATCCCCAGCCCAGACTTCCTCCCCCAAGATCCTGATCTGTATTTTTAATCTGTTAGATATTTCGACTGGATGTCCTTTTGACAATTTAAACTATCTCTAAAATGGAATTTTTCATAGCCGCCCTTCCACTATTATTTCATTTCTCTCCCTCTCTGTTCTCTATTTTTGTACTATCCTTGTTACCCTGTGCAAACTTGCTCATCTTTCACTTCTTCCTCTCTTATATTTCAGCCTCGCTACTCAGGAAAGCAGCTTCCAGACTCAGAGGCATTCTCTTTACATGATTTCTTATGGTCATGTATTTATTCATGTGTTCTTTTCTTCATTTTTTTAAAGCAAGTATTTGTGGAGTGCCTCTCTTATGTCAGGTAGTGTTCTAGGTTCTAAAGCATCCACTGCGAAAGAATCATGGCCCAGGGACTATCACTGACACAGCTAGGATAGGAAAGGACACTTTTCAATTAGTTTTGTGCTGACGCCTGGAGAGACATTCCTGTACCTCCATTTGTAACATCCAGTACCGTAATTCAGGCTTTTACCAGATTAGATGATGTAGATGGAGGGACAGAACTTAATGTAAGGCAATTTCTTTTCCAGGCCTTCCTAAAACAATTTCCCAACTGGTGTCTCCATCTTTAGTCCATTCTTCATCCAACTGATCTAATGGAGTCTCACTAAGATAGAGTATCTAACTGCTTGCAGGTTTGTCAGCGTGCCCGTCTCCCTCTTGCCTCCAGGTCTTTGCCCATGCTGGTCCATCTACTAGAACACTTCCCTCTGTACCATTTTCTTCCAACAGTCCCTTGGCCTACAGCCACTCGCTTAAATTCTACTTCTTCTAGGAGGCCTTGTCCCTTGAGTCTATGTTGAATGCCCTTTCACTTTGCCCCCACAGTACCGCAGGCCCACAGAATATTCCTGCTGAGATGTCTGTATTCCCTGCTAGTTTCTAAACATCTTGAGGAGAGGGACTGTGTCTTGTTTATTGCAGTCAGTGTTTAGTACACAGCAGGTATCAAGAAATAAGTTCAATGTATTTGCACTTCTACTCACCAGCAAACTTTTGCTTTCTGTGTATTCTTTGCATGAAAAAAAAATTCCCATGCCTTTTCTCATGATGTCTATGTGGTCTACTTCTACTGCAATCCATTTTCTAAATTATGGTACATAAGCTAGAGTGGAGCCTTGAGAAGCTGTCATTTTCGCTACAACCTTCCTTCAAGGGCCAATCCAAAGCTCATTCATTCATAAAGTTTTCCCTGATCTCTTTATTATTATTTTTTTAAAGCAATCTCTATGCCCAGTGTGGGGCTTGAACTCACAATCCTGAGATCAAGAGATGCATGCTCTACTGACTGAACCAGCCAGGCCTTCCCCCAACCCCAATCTCTTTCAGCTACTTTATTAATTTGAAATAGTTTACTTCATTACAAAGTATTACTTTCTTTCTCTCTATTTATTTTCTCTCTCCTATTATAATTAAGCTCCTTCAGAGTAGCAACTGTGCTTTGTACATTTTTGAATCATACTTGAAGGCACTTAACCCTCTGTCAAGTACAGTGGACACAGTTCATGTTTTAAGAAATGGTAATATGTTTCTAACACAACTTACTTAGGCTTGATCTTGAAAGGCCACTGCTATTTTTTTTTTATATTTTATTTATTTTGAGAGAGAGAGAAAGAGTATGAGTGGGGGAAGAGGCAGAGAGAGAGAGAGAGAATCTCAAGCTGACTCCACACTGAGTGTGGAGCCTGACATGGGGCTCGATATCACTACTGCGAGATCATGAGCTGAGTTGAAATCAAGAGTTGGATGCTTAACCGACTGAGCCACCCAGGCACCCCTAAAGGGCAGTGCTTTTAAAAAGGATTACAATGCATAGATTATTATAAGGCTATGTCCTTGGGAATAAATATGGCTGGCCAAAAAAGGTTAAAAAAAAAAAACAACAGATAAAGTGAAAGAAAAAAGAGAAGATTGTGACAATAAATGATGTATGCATTATGTTAAATTATCATTTTTTAAGGCATTTTAAGGCAACCTATTAGCAAATCAAAACCTGCTCACCTTTCTGGTAACACAAAATTTAGTGAATCTGGCTTAATTTAGTGAATACTGCTTTGGCATCACTGACGAAAGTCAGAGACTGAAAGCATTTCGTGTGTCAAAAACATGAATTGTGAGCCTGCTGGGATAAAATCACACTATCTGTTTGCTGTGAGAGACAGGCTGGCCACTTGGTTCTTTCCATTACTATTCCCGAAAAGGATGATTTCATTACATTTAATAAATGAATGCTTTGGAAAACTGAGTTTGAATTATCTCTAATGAGCCTATTTGGCAGCTAAGCTTGTTCCTGAACTTAGCTTATGATGACTTCTCATCCCACTCTTGTTGTTTATTATCACTTGATTAACTGCCACCCTGAATGCAAGGAGCTCTAAGAAAAAGTACCTGGAAAACAGTGAATGATCCCCTAGTCAACAATTTGGATGTCTATGAGTTACAGACATCTCTTGTTCCCTGAACTTTTCTACTTTTATCTCCTTTGTTCACATTATTTCAAAGAAGCCACGATGGTCTTCTCATTGGTTCCCTTCTCCATGTCCACACTTTCCCAGACCTGTATCTATAATGATCTTGCAACAATACTCACAAAGTTATTTTCCATAATGGCTCAAAGTTCTCCTCAAATCTCCTCTTACAGAGCTCTTTCCTATTTAGAAGAGAGTTTTTGCTTTCTGGAGTCTCCTCTTGGCCATACACTGTCCTATCACACTCTCAAGAGAGTTTCAACCTCAATCACACAATGGGTTGGAGTAACAGCAACTTAACACTGATCACTTTTGAGCCATCTCAGCTGCCATTCTACTACGGTCCTACTTTCCCTCTGGGGCCCTCAGACTCATGTCCTTCTTTATAGTTAATTTCATCAATAGGTCCACTTACTGGATAGGTATTAAAGACTTTAAAATTCCTACCATTCTGTCTCATTCAAGTTTTTATATTCTCTGGAAGGCTAAATCAGCATCAAAAATCCTAACAAATCTGAGCAGCAGAAAAGTATAATTACATTTGTACTTGGAATAATACAGAAAAAAAAAATAGCCTCCTGCTAGCTGATTATTTGTAAGTGTATCATATGTATATGATTGATACAAATAATGTACAAATACAAATACAAATAATGTATCAATCATATAGGCATTAGAATGATGGAATACACAACATTTCCAAAGAAAAATTAGACCCTATTGAAGAATTTCGATTACAATATAACTGATATTCCTCTGGATTCTGTTGATGACAAATACCTAAAGCACACAGAAGACAAAACAACTGCCCACCAGTCTGCGTCTGCAATCAGGTCACTCTGCTCAGTGAATTTACCCTCTTGGATTGACTGCTGCTACTAATTACAGCTGAATATGCAAGAGACAGAAAAAGCCTACACAAAGTACTTCGAACATAAAAAAAAAAAAAAAAAGAAAAAGCCAATGTAATCCTGGTTTCATCTGAGAAGTGTTTCCTGTTTTCAAAGCAATGGAAAAAAAAAAAGTGAGAAATATATGCTTTATCTGCAGCACACATAGGAAGTACATTTTAATGGAAAATAATTGTTCCAGAAAACTATTTGGTCTCATATAAAACCTGTGGGAAAATTTCTAGCTCATCAGACTGACAGCCAGTTTTTTTGGACAGTTTATTGAATTATGGTGGCATACATATTGAATATATGGTAGTACACATAAAATCACCCATTTTTATGAAGACAACAATGTAAAATTATGGCCACAGGCATGCCATAGGCACAAGACTTAGCTTTGGATGTAGCAACTATATATTCAGGTTGTTACTGTGTACCTTCTTACTTATTAATACCTTGTCATGTTTTTATGTCATTTTTCCCACATGCATATTTTGTTTGATCAGCTACATATGTAACAAACTCTTGCATGGAGGTATTCATTGTATTTTCTCTCCTTTTAAAAAGTATGCAGCAGCATACCTTTTAATCTTTGTTTTTGCCAAATTTTTGGCAATGATCATTCATGCAAGTTTCCAGCAACAATCTAAAGTATAATGGTAAACCTCCCAAACATTTAACTCATTAATTAATTCAACTAACATTTACTGACCATGTATAAGCCATGCCCTAGGAGTTAGGGAGGAAAAGTCCTATAAGTCAAAAGGAAAGAGATGATCTCTCTTATCTATAGCACATGTTAGCACTTACCAAGGACTTTCACATACATGAACCTCACTCTGCTTTAGGGGCTGTTTTGACAGTGATAGTTATTTCCATTTTACAAATGAAGAAATTGAAGTTCAGACAAGATGAGTAATTTGCTGAAGGTCACACTGCTATCAAGGTTTAAGACTGTGTCTTGAACCTAGATCTGGCTCCTAATTAGTTCACCATTGTTTCCTCTGTACCATATCCCAAACTAGCAGAGCCCATAGGCATAGAAATTCAGAAGAAAGCGAACTAAATGGTCACAGATTCAATGATTATAGAAAATATCCCAATGTGCTCATTTCCAAAGATGGAAAGGCATATTTTTCATAACTAAGTTTTAGATATTTTAGTAGTTTAAAAAATACTGGGAAAGTCAAATGCATACGACTCTGTTGGCAAAAATGAGTGGGCAAAATGCATGCATAAAAAAGAGTGACATGACAGCCACTCCTTACTGGCGTGTCCCCTCTACAGAAAGGATCACAGACTGTGTTATGACCTGACGCCAAAGCCAAACACAGGCCTGAGCAGCCGGGAGAGATCTGGAATTTTATAAGACTCGATCACAACATTAGGCCAAGCACAAAATCTGCATCTTTTGCCTCTTAGTTCAATGTTCTATTCTTCAATGACAAAAGTGAAAGAGTACTTAGACTATGTGGGTTTCTCTTGAACCTGGTTGGCCATTTCTTCTAACAGCACAATTACCCTGCTAATGAGATTACATTTGGCTTAACTAGAGGATTATTTCACAGCAGAGCCCCGCTGACTCCAGTTCCCAGAGGTCCCATCGTTCTGTAGATGCGCCCATCTAACATTCGTTTGTCTTAATGAAAGCCAGACGTAAAAATTGGGCCTGCACAGTTGTGAGAAACACAAGGGCTTTTGTTTATATTGAAAAAGAGCCTCGTTTAGTCCATCTGAATCTTCCTAATACCCAGTGAAATATTTATTAATGAGTATCAGCACAGCAAGCCAGAAAGTCTTATTTGCATTAATTTAAACCATAAATAATTGAAGGTAGATTTCGTTCCTTAAGTCATGGATTCAGAAAAAATCCACAATTGCATGTTGAATAAAAAGAGACCATTAACAAAGTAAAATGTATTAGAAGTTGAGGGTGATAGATATTTTGCCTACCCTTGGACTACACGGATCATTTTTCAATACAGAATTCATTATCCTGCTTTTAGTCACTTCTGTAGAGGTGACAGGACGGGACAGTAATTTTTTCTAATTTCTGTCAGTCAGGATTGTAGGGACTCTCTCAGTGCTATTCATCAGGTTGGACCAGAAATTAGTTGAGTATATCCGGGTAACTATGCACTCACCCAACAAACATTAAGCGTGCTGACTATATGTCAGGTACCACTCGCTAAGAATAAAAAATTGACAAAACACAGTACTTGCTCTTAAGAGAACTCAGGCTAAAGCAATGCTGAATCCAAAACCACAATCCATACCCTATTAGTGTTTATGAAACAAAATTAAAAGTTGCAATCAGCATTCAGAGAAACAGGGAGGTGGAGGGACACTTGGTAATTTGTTTACATACCTGATCCCCCAACATGACTTAAATTCTTTGAGGATAGGATACTGGTCAGCTTTATCAGTGCCTTCCCCTCAGTGCCTAGCGTAGATGCTCAATACAAGCCTCCTGCCTAAAGTGGTAAGTTAAGGCAGCTTTGAAAATGGCCATGATGTAAACAGGCTATGTGAGGGCTACGTTTAACTGAGCCTATGTGAGGAAAATATATATTCATTTGCTGTTGAGCAGTATTTATGGTCATTTTATACTTTCATCTTCTCTAGCCATGACAATTTGAGCTAACTTCACTTGTGCAAGCTCTGATCATCTCACAATTCAAAGTCTCTACCTTTAGGAAGTATTGAGAAATTACAAAGAATATTGCTGCTAAGACAAATTGTGCCTCTTATCGGCTGGGCATACACTGGTGTAGGGGGAGGGAAGCAGGCCTGTTGATTATTCATGAAGAGCGAATAGAACACACTCAACCAACAAGAGAACATCAGCATGAGGGGATGCTAGTAAATAATGTCTAGCTCACAGCCAACAAAGAAGAAAATCATTGCCAAATATAGTCCATGCCTCTCATCTCATTGCTCCCCTTGGAAATGAGCACAGGGGTAAACAGCATTGTTAAGAAAGTGATAAGGAGTGAAGAGAGAGTCACCTTCATGCTCTCAAGTCACTCCAGTCCCACATGCCAAGTCTTTGCCCTCTGCCCTCACTGTGGTACAGTATCTGGTGGGTGTCCACCATTCAGGTCGTGTCTCTTGGCCACTGGCATGCGACAATTCTTGTTTTCATCTGAAGGGAAGGGGGCTTGATCAACTGTGACCACAAGACCAAGCCATTCTATTTCCCAAGGTAATTTATGTGAGTTTAAATACTGGAAAGGAACAAAGCATATGATTCTCTTAAAATTTGTATATCTTGCTCTCTGACTTGAGAAGTTACCCATGCTTGACACTTTGTAGTGCTGTTAGCAAAGAACAGAAGACACCTGCCTGGTAGGTATCTACATTGAGAAAGTTTAATCAGATGTCAACACTGTCAGTTACTTAGGTCACCTAAACCTGGAAAGCAACGACCCAGGGATGTCGGTGAAATGTTTTCACGAACAAACTTCTTTTGACTATTGTTCTAAGACTGTCTGAACTTTTGAAACAAAAGATAGAAAACTGTATCATCAGAGGATTGAACACTCAGTGCAGGAGTATTACTTAATAGGATGATTATTACTTAATACTGCCTTATGAGGAAAATAAAAGGGACATTATTAAAACAAATCAGCACAACTTTTCTTCTTGGAGTTGTGACTTTTTTGCTCACGGCATCAAAAAGACAATCAAAGCGATTATTTAGGTCTTGGGAGGGGGCAGGAAGAGTTCCCTCCTCTTTGGTCAATTCTCTAGGAGAAGGGGCTGTCATAAAAATGCAGAAGGAATCATAACAATTGGAAACTGGATCTTTGAAGGATATATTTATTTTCAAATCTACAAGTTATCTATACATCTACCTATCTAATCTAAATATGATTTTAAGAGAATCCCAAAGGGATGAAAACAAAATAATAATAGTCATAATGTTTCAAACTTGTCATCAGAATGAGTCACTTTCATATCCATTACCTAATTTAATCCCACCAACATCTTACAGGGCTACACTGGGACTGTTCTCTGGGGAAGTAATATGTTTGACTCTAAGTATAAATTCAGGTAGGGAGGAAAGAATACAGGGATGAATGGGTTGATGGACGGAGATTGCAAAAAGCTATAGGTAGCCGATTCACTGATTTCTTGATATTTGATCTGTTCCTCTGGTTGTGCATTATTCCTTTTAAATTACCTTAACGAGATCAAGTAATGCAAAAAGGCAACAGAATCATCTCCAAACAAATCCCATCTTTATGGCTGGTCTAAGAGTTCTCTGGTCTAAACCCTCTTCTTCTAGATTATTCTGTGTCCAGGCTGGTCTTTCCCATTCCCACCTGTCATCTACAACAAACATCTCTTTTGTAGTGCTATTCCATTTCTTAAACACCTTCAATAGTTTCTACTTTGATCATATGAAGCTGAAATTCCCTCTCCAGGGTCTGGCCCCATTTCTTTCCCATGCCTCTACAGGAGGCATGTTTCCTAAGAATCCAAAATTACTCCTGCCCTGGACCATTCAGTGAGGTTTTCCCACTCTTTCAGAACCCATCTCATTTCAGAGAAGTTTCAGAATACCCATATTTTATAAATTTATACATTTATGATTCACGGGCTGAAAGAGAGGGGGCAACATACCACAGCAAGGCGTCCGGCCTGCCATCCTGCTTGATGAGAATGTGTCCCATGGGAGGCAGGCCAGGGCAAGAGACGCAGATCCAAGTCCCTCTGCCCAACCCACCTCCTGGCTACCTTTTGTGGCGTCCGCATCTAGCCCCTTGGAGTGGGACTGTGTAATCTGGTACTTTAAAATACGTATTTTAATGCAATACAATGCCTATTATTCACAGGGCAAATACTTCTTTTGAAATATAACCAGAGAGGGGAAAACCCGAAGGCAAAGGTAGCTGCACTGCATTTAGCACGCTGAGAGTTGGCGGCCCATCGCCCACCTGCTAAGTGATTTTCATAGGTAATCACGATGACATCCAGTTTTCACCTTAGGTACAGAAGTAGGTTCTAACACCCATAGAGGATCGGAACTCTACGATACGGCCTACCGAAATTCTACCTGTCTTCTAAAAGCTCAGTTTCAGGCTGCTTGTCTGCAGCCCACATTCATCTCCCTCCCTTCCCTCGCTTTCGTAGTCGAAGGAACACAATTATGTGTTTATGCCTCATCTTTCACTGTCCTCTGTTATTTCTCATGTAATCATCTCTTCCCAGCTATATTTTCACTTCTCGGAGTAGAGAGATAGTGTTTTTATTATGTTTTTTCTATTTCCCATGGTTCCTAACACAATGCGCCAATCAAATATTAAGAACTCCATGACATGAGCTTTTGGGAAACGTAGTATATGGAAGAGAGCACGGGGCCTGGGGTTAGAAAGCCCTGAGTTGGAATCTCCGTACTCTCTGATATTTAACTACAGGACTTCACTGACCCCCGGGGTCCCTAATCTACAAAACAGGGGAATAATATCTCCCTTGAAGGGTTATTGTAAGCTTAGCAGTGATATGCGATCTGCACTGATGCCTTCTCTTCACCTAATGTATATAAACAGAGTGCCTGAAATACAGTAGCACTCATCATGAGGTAGTAATACTCCTAACAATCAATTCATGATAATTGGTTCGTCATTCAATAAGATAGAGTATCTGTATCACAAATGTTCTATCTCTTTAGGTAGGAAATCCTTTGAAAATTTCAATGCCTTAGTTTACACCGATGGAGCTCTCCAGAGCTCCCTTGGAGCTTACCAGTATCTTAGGTCTGTATATTGTTTAGAATTTACAATAGCCGTTGATTCATGTTATCAGACTTTCCCAACTTGCAAACAGAAAATGCTGGGGACCCTTATCAGCCAAAGGAACCTGGCAGCACCTAGTGTCTTGGTGGTGACACTGACAAAAAATACTTCAAGTGTGCTTTGGGTCTCTGAATGCGCTGGTCCCTCTGTCTGGGCTGCTCTCCCTCCAGTGACGCCGCTCACCCTGTCCCTGCACCCATGTATGTCATCCATCTTCTGAAGATGTTCAAGGAGGGCCTGACATCAAAAATAGTTCTCTAATCATTATCTCCTTTAATTGCCTCTTTTTCTTTGTAGGACTTATTGTCTAATGCCATATTTACTTGCTTATTTTTTACTGGAAAGCACAAGGGCCGGAATGTAGGCTGGTCCATAGCTGCACACCTAGAACCTAGAAAAGTACATAACACATGGCAGGGGCTCCAGGTGGCGAATAAATGTGGACTTGTTGGACTCCTGTCTACTTCTCTCCATGAACTCCAAGGACTGGGAACTCTAGGATGTTATGAGTTTCACCGAACCAATGAGTAAGAATGGAAGTAATGTCTGTCTTTATTATCTCTCCCCCCATCAGATCCATCTCAGACAGTCGTCTGGAGAAGACTAAAGCTCCAGAGCCTAGTTCTGCTCCCAGATAGTCATATTTAACCCATCCAATGGGTTCCCTGACCTCCAGTGATGCCAGGCGGTAACACTGGAATCTGTGAAAGAAAAAAAATGTGCTCACGCAACATGGCCCTAGACCTTGTCCCCTTTCTCTGATGCCTCATTACAACTATCATTTGATGATCACACCTGAAAAGTAAGAAACAAGTACGAGTCTAATGACATGACTTGGGCAGAATAGCTTACACTATTTTTTGAATTATCACCAGTAGCACATTCTTGCATGTTCAAATCCTGCAGCTCTCAATCTGGCCCCCTGTAAAAAGTAACATATGCTCACAATAAATCTTTAAAACAGCTCTATTAATAGAGTGGCTGCAGTGACAGTTTTATAAATGGGCCCCATCTTTATGCAAACTGTGTTTTATTAGATTGCATTATAATGATTTGTAATAAGAATAGAGATGGGTTGTGAGAGAAGGAACTCCAAACGTTCCCAAGCCGGTCAGGGGTTTCAGAGCCCGTGAATTCTGGGTGGCAGACTGTGCATTCCGGGAACAACAGACATCATCAGATTAGTTTTGCTATAGTTGTAGGCTTCTCCGCCTGCTTTTTCCAATCAGATAATAACAGTCTAATAACTGGCTTTGTGTCTGTCAATCCAATTACTTCCTATTTGGGATGTGCTGACACTCCATTAAATCGGCAGACAGATGGCAAGGTCTTTCATTACCCTCCGACTGAATAATTAGCTTCCTGGGCACATAACTAGGGAAGGAGCCCATCTATAAAGTCAGGTGTCTTCCAAACAGAACCAAAGACACAGATCACTAAAAATAATCTTGTTAGCCTAATGTTATGTCAATGCCATGCCTGTAATAGGCAAAGCCGTCTGGTTATCCTTCAGTCAACTTGGCTTTCTGGGCAGTCCTGATCAGGAGGACTGGCCCTCTGGCCTCATTTCCACTAGGGTCCTCTCTCCCTTAAGTCTGCTGGATAGCCACTCTGGGAAAAACACAATCGGAGTCTGGGACCCAAATCATGACACCTTGGGGAAGTGAAACTGTTCTTTCATCTGAACCTGATCTCACTAAGAAATGAAAGGCACACAACACTCACTAAAATAAACTGCCTATAGAGAAAGTTAGGTCGAATTTAACCAGAAACTAAGACTAGAGGACTAGACACCTATAATAAATTAATATGCAATCGTAAGAATTTTAACGAAGTTCTCTTACAACTGTAAATCTTCATGGGATGCATACAATACAGTTAAGGAAAGAGAATTTGAGAGAAAGCACCATCACGTGTCTTCCATATTTCCCACTCTATTTACCATAATGAAATGCATTTAGCAGGTGTTTCATCAACTCTCCGTGAATCAACTTAGAAACGCTTTTACGGAAGTTATTAATATCATGATGCTAACTGTTAAAGGGAAAAATTGTGATATAGTTGGTGAAATTAGTGCCCCCAAATATAATGACAGTTTACTTCTAAGAAACGACAGAGTTGGCAAGAGATCCTTTTCTACTCCTCTGTCCTCCTTGAGTAGCTTTGTCACAAATCTCTCAATACCATGGTTCAATTCTAATAAGACATTTGGCATTTCATGCTTTCAATGGCTAGAACCTCTGATGGACAATGTTAATTAATATGGAGGGAGCATGGTGCCATGAAAAGAATATGGCCTGAGAAGGGAAGACCTAGATCCCAACCTGCCTGTCCTTCTCAGTTTACTCACTAGATGAACTTCACAGATCCTTTGGTTACAGCTCTTGCGTTTCATGATTCACTATGGGGTGCTGGTGTGATTTGGCCCAATTTCTCAGCTTTCCTCCCTGCTAAGAGTAGTTTCCTTGGGGCCCTAAAACGGACCTGGTGTATCACTGCTATCTCATTATGAATATTCATGTCCAAAGGCCACAAAGACGAATAAACTCCCAGCTGCAGGGAACAGAGGTCAACATACTAAAACAGTGCTAAAAGCAAGGCTACATTAGGGTCTTGAAGCACTAACTAAAGCACTAAGTTTATAGCCCTTTAATGAGGATTATATTTTTTCATGGTTGTGGTTAAAGGGAGGGGAAAAACAACAACAACGACCCAATCCAGGCCCATTAACCATGTTCTCTCTTTTCTAAGGGTCTTCATTCCTTACTTGTTGAGGGTAGTAGTTATAATTCATTAATAGTTCTATGTGAGCTTGGTTGTGTCAAACCTGATTCATTGACCACCCAGTCTCTTGACTCAACAATTAAGAAAGCATTCACAGGGAAGAGTTGCTTTGAAAACCACAGTGCTTCTCTGGGGGAGGCTCAGTCAGTGGAGACACAGAAGGCTGGTCCAGAGGAAAGAACAAGTGACACGTGGCCGTGGTCTGGGGCACATTTGGGCTATTATCCCCGGCCTGGACAGCATCCAAAGAAACGAACATAATAATGGAAGGAACTCTTGGGCTCCAAAAATTAACACCTGAATGAACTGAATTGAAGGGTAAGGACTCTCAGGTGCTAGAAGAGATGGAATAGCCTGGAAACTCAAGTTCCAAATCGGGAAAGACTTGCTTTAATTTTGAGATTTTACAAGCACTGAAAATGAAGTAAGAATTCCAAAGCAGAAGAGGTAGGCGCTATGGCCAGGCTCGCCAAGGAGGCCAAGCAGTCTCCGTGTCACTGGGACAGATGACAAGGGGGCTAGGCTGCCGGTGGCTTTCTGAAGCAATTCACCATTTAAAATGGGAGGGAGACACATAGCCCAGGACTCATCTGGACAGCAAAGATGAAAATACTACCCTAATTACTGAAATCACCTGAGTGGATATGACGTAGGGTCTTTAAAGAGTCATTTTTCCAACCAACAGTCAACACATCAGAAGCCTTCATGAAGGAGTCAAATTCGATTATAGAAACTGGAAAACAGAGAAAGAAAAACCCCACTCAGTAGCAAACGGATAGGCCAGATAATGAGAAGAAATGGTTTCCCATGCTCAAGGACCTCAAATCTCATTTCTCAACCAGTCTCCCCTGTATCAAGAGAGCCGAGAGGGTAAATGACGTACAAAATGCAAGGGAGAGGTTCTTACCGTGCTGAGAAGGGCAGAACTGAATCCCCTTACAGTTGTGTGTTTGAGACTTCAGTTGGAGAGTTATGTCAGGTATCTGAGAAAAGCAGTCAAGATCAACCGAGTCTGTTAAAGTCTCTTTAAATCCCTAGAATTAAGATCATCAGTGAAGATGATGAAATGGGGTGAACAGGCTTCCTGCTCAAGCCCCCCGTTAAGGACTTCAGGGCCCCACTTTTATTAAACGTCTTCATTTGTCAATTGAACATGTTGTGCTTGCTTTCCTAGTTATGGAAGTATTTTCACAAGAAAAAGGGTGGGGTGGGGTGTGGAGGGAGAGAATGCCTCAAAAGAGGGAAATGAATGTCTCCCTTCATCTTTCTTGCACCAGTCCCGCTGAGGCTCCAAAGTTGAGGAGAACATGCAAAATCCATTCACACCGCCTGAAGTTGACTTCCTCTTGAAGAACTATAAACGCATCTTATTTGTGGACACTTTTTTTCAGGGCATCAAAATTGTCTCAATTTTTATAGTTCCGTTTCGGAATAAAAATGCATATTCTACAATAGCTCCACTTACAGCTTCATCATAGCACAGTAATTTAGAATTTTGTTCCTGGGAACAATTTTCTTCTACATCAGTTTTTTTTTTCCCACTTTCCATATTTTTAAAAAATGAAAATGCCGTAGTTGTAAATAATCATTTTCAATGGACAACGTGGAAAGTACCTGTTGGGGGATTTTAAATGATGAAATATTATGGGCTGTTTAATTCTGATCTGAGTAGAGGCGAATGTGAAAGGGCTCAAGAGAACATTCGAAACCACGAGGGAGACAAAAGGAATGGCAACATAGTTCCCTACGCCAGTGTCCTTAACCTGTGCTCCGCGAATTACCTGATACTGTGTGTAAAACTCCATGGGTCTGGGCATCTGAGTATTTCTCCAGGGTCCGTGGATGTCATCAGATCCTCAAAGGTAGTGGTACACCCCCCCCCACCCCCTGCAAAATACCCTAAACCACACAAAATTCCCCTGAATAGAGTCTCATCTGCATGTGAAAAAACAATGTTCAATTTGTTTTGTTTCTGTATTTCACACACAAAATCATAAAAGTAAAGGAGACAACTATAGATGTAAGTTTTATGTTGAGCCACAGGTGCTTGACTTCTAAAGCTTAGATAACATCTTTATTTCATAAAGATTAAAATATAAAGAAACATGATCTGTTTTAGCTAATACAGTTTGTAGTGGGAAAACTGTGGACCAACAGCTCTAGATTCTCATCTGTATTCTGCTATCACCTTGTGCTCAAGCTGGAGCAAGCCAATAAACTTCTTTGGACCCTAGTTCAAGACTGTTGAAAGTAGTTTACACATCTAGAACTTACTTTACTCATTTGCTCTGAGATTTTGTTCTGAAATATTTTTACTAACTCAACTACATTTGTTCAATCACCAATTTCTCCTTTGAAAAAGCAATTCAAGTTTATATATAACTGCCAAAAGAACTTTTGGTCAGTTCTTCCTGTACCCATGCGTCCAACCATCAAACCAATAAATATGAAGTTCTTAGCCATGCATGAGGCCATATTCAGGGAATCAAGGATGCATAACTGAATTAGGGAGACCCAGCCCCTAGAGCAGGTGTGCTATGCCTTGAGTGGACAGAATTCCAGACAGAATATAAATAAACCGATTTGTAATTTTGTGACCAAATCGTAAGCACATCCATACTCATGAGTATACCAAAAGGAAATTGTGAAGCTTATCACCAACTTCACAGATTCTAGGAAGTAGGAATCCTGGATAGTCAGCTGAGTGAGACCAGTTGGCAGATTTCTCCTAGTTCAAAAACATTAGGATCTCACCTCTCTAAGTGGAGAAGACAGAGCCACAGTTCAATACAAGTTCCTGATATCCAGCCCTAATAAAAATACTTCAATAATTACAATACTCCCACATCTCTCCCATCCACATAAATGTCTTCTTTCACTAAAACCTAATTATGTCTATAACTAAAGTAGGTATTTATACTGATAATTCAATTTCTGTAATGTACCTCGTCCTCCATGCTTCAGAGAGTTGAGTTTAAATGCCTTTTTTGATTACTAATTATTTTCTAAGTGAGTTTAATGCTTGTGAAAGCTATGGGGACCACATGCCTGAGGATGTATATTCTGTTTGACAAGCAGATTCCACGGAGCCCCTAGCAGTGTGCGGCGTGAACCTCTACCTGCAAATCTCATTCTAGAAAGGCTTGTTCTGTGAAGCTGAAGAATGTTTCAGTCACGAGATTGTCCCCTCAGTTACTGGCTAGCTGTGAATCTTAAATAAGAGGATAACCTAGCTCTAGCAATAGGGGATGCATTACATGAAGAATTTGCCTAACCATTTAGTTCAGGTGGAATGCATGTGGTCACTAACAGAATAAAAATTATGTGAAATAGGGCTAATAGGGGAACTTGCAATGAAAGCAAATGGCTTCTATGTATTTTCTACCAATCATGATTCGGTTCTATGGCTTTGGTGCAATTTCAAATTTAGTGGTTCTCACCCCCATAGTTTCAGGAAATCGAGTCACAGTTTTGCATCATTTGCTTCAGCCTACTCAGTGCTCAGTAACATGTAAGTGCCCCCATGGGGTGGGCAAAGACTCATTAGCAGCTTAAATCTTTAGGACTATTAAGTGGTCTCAGGTAAAGACATCTCTCAGCCTTTTCCAGTGAAAATCAATTCATCAAATTCCTTTCCTGTCCACAGTCTATTGCATGCTCTAGTGCTCCTAAAAAAGCGTGTCTCTTCCAGCTGGGGTAACCGCAGTTCACTCAGCAACTGCTGATTCATTGACCATATTGCGGACTGTAAAGTAGGCTGACTGTCATTTCTGCTGGGAAGATCAGGTTGTGTTGGGTATGTGCTCATTATTTACCAGGCCGGAGGCAGCTTCTGACTCCCTTAGGAGCTGCCTAACACTAATGGCGTCAGGTTTGTTACATGAGAATATTTATTTCTTCTAATTATGTGGTCAGGGGGCTGGTGATCTTGCTCTCCTGAAAAAAATGGCAAGTCCTTGGACACTTTACACTAGGTGATCAATATGATGACTGCGGCTAAGATGAAGAGGTAGTAACCAAATCAGTATAATATGGCTGGGATGGTTAAAATGCACAACTGACATAGAAAGTCATTCACTAAACAACAGTGTGTTCTTAGAAAATGAAATGAAAAGGACAAAGTCTTTTCTGTCATCTCCCACCATCAATACCACAGTTAACATTTTGCCTCTGAAATAAAGAAGACTTAGATTGATTAGTAAACTTGCAATTGTTATAATGGTAACATAATCTTATAAGCTACTTAAGTAACTAAGGTATGGAGTTTTGCAATTTGACCAAGGGTATACATCTAGGTCAATACTAGGCCTAGAACCCAGGACTTTCAAATCCCATTTTGATCATCTTTCCCATACATTGCATTGTTTTGTTTTATCATCAAACGGTAATCTTATTTTGTTAGTGTAGCAGACTATAAAATTATATTAGGAAACTTCCTGGACATTACCAACTGAATAAGTTAAGTGCGGCAAAAGGAAAATACGTGCCATTTTGTAGTGGGGGAGGAGAGGCACAGAACCAAATAAAGGGCAGCACAATACAAAGTGGCACAAAATGGAGAGTTCCTGGATAGCCTTAAGCCTGAGGAAAATTCTTAAGTTTTCCAGAACTTGTCAGATACAGAATTTCCTTCCTTCCTTCTTATATACTAGTATTATTAAGATATGATTCACATACAATTCACCCCTCTAAAGTGATTTTTAGTATAGTCACAGAGTTGTGTAGCCATCACCATAATCCACTTTAGGACATTTTCACCACCCCCAAAAGAAACTCTATACCCATTATCGGTGACTCTCCATCTCCCCCACAACTCTACCCCATCTTTGGCCCTAGGGTACCAATATCTACTTCCCATTTCTACACATTTGTCAGCTCTGATTTTTTCATATAGATAGAATCATACAGTCTTCATGACTGGCTTCTTTCACTTGGCATAATGTTTCCAAGGTTCATCACGTTATAGCATGCGGGTGTACTCTATCCCTTTTTATGGAAGAATAACAAGCCATAGGATGGATTTACCACACTTGATTTATCCATTCATCAGCTGGCAGAGGACCCTTCCTTTTGAAATGCTAAAATCCCTCCTTTGGGCTCTTCCACTGCTATGACTGTGTTTACTTTTCATTCATAATCATTGATGGAGTAGTGTTTTTTGTCCGAGGAAACCAACACAGCCCAAAAAAGAATGGAAAGCCAGATTAAAGATAACTGAAAGGTCATGGATTAGTAGGAATAATAATCAAACTAATGTAAACCGTTAATGAAATACCAAAGAAAATGGTGTGGATCTTAGGAAATGGGCAATGTGTTACCGAGGAAGACACGGGGGTGTAGTTACAATGGCATCCCCGGAGAGTGACTCAGCAGAGACGGCGGCTTTCCTCGTGCCTTCCTTGCGACTTCTCACTACTTCATTAGAATAAAGCAATGCCACTTCCAGAGTTAATCACCTGCCGCTTTCTGTGACTTACACATCTTTGAACCTCCCCCAAAACCTAGAATAGCATCTGGCTGAACTAGAGTTAACACATATTTATTAAACAAGCACATAATCCAGCTTCAGGGTTCCCTGTGGAAATGCCAGGTTCAGTCCTCAAACTGGGATCTGACAGCAGACTTTCTAAGGGACAAGCTCTCTGAAGTCACTGCTGAATGTAAACAGATTTGATTCCCAGATTGTATTCAAATGACTGAATTGGTTAGTGCTGAATAAACATCAGAGCACAACTGCTACTCAGTTTACAGGGACTTGGTGAGGGTCCACTCTGTGGCCGGCACTGCTCTAGACACTGGTGACCCAAAAGACAACGCTGCTGACAAATGCGGCGGGCGGTCTTGTGAGGGCAGACGGACACGAACCAGACGTGTATCCAGCAGTGACAGCCCGACGAAGTAAAATAAAGGAGACTAGGAAATGGCAACTGAGGAGTGGCTGCTCTTCCAAAGGAAAAGGAAAAGCCAGGAAAAAGTCTCTGGAGAAGGTGACATTTGAAGAGAGACCAGAATAAAGTCCAGAGTGATGCAGATTTCTGGAGCCATGGTGTTCTAGGAGGCAGGGATAGCGACTGTGAAGCTTCCGGGGAAGAACGGATTTTCAGCATTTGGAAAGCATCAACGAGGCCAGCGTGAGTGAAGCAGGAGGGGGAGAGAGCGATGAGAGGCAAAACCAGAGAAGTCATTGAGGGGTGGGGTCATGAGGACTTTATCCGCTATGGTAAAGAATCTGAATTTGCCCCAACTGCCATGATCTACTCTGTGTTTTAATAGGATCACTCTGCCTGCCGTGTGGACAACAGAGTAATAAATGGGTGACCAAAGCAGTAAGAGCTTGGGGAGGAGACTATGGCAGCAATGCAGATAAGAGATTATGGTGGCCTGGATCAGGGTGGCAGCAGTGTAGACGGTGCAAAGGAGTAAGATTCCCTGTATAGCCTGAAGGTAGAGCACACGAGATTTGTCAAAGACCTGCTGTGGGCAGGGTATAAAAGAAAGAGGGGTGTCAAGCATGACATGGAGAGTTTTGTTCTGAGCAAATAGAGGGATGGAGCTGGCACTGACTGAGATGAGCAAGACAATGGGAAGAACAGGTTTTAAAGGAAATTAAGAGTTTTTTTGCTTTGGGCCAATTTAGATGAAGGCACTCATGAGACATCTAAGTGGAGAGATCAGTTGAACAGTTGGGATACATGAGTCTAAAGCTGAGAGGGGAGACTGGCAGTTCAGATAAAAATTTTGAAAATACTGGTGCACAGCTGGTATTTAAAGTCATGAGACTAGGACGTGCATCTCCTAGAAAAGACGAGAGGCCCCCAAAGACTGAGCCCTAAGATGCTCTAATTTAGAAATAGAAAAGATAAGGAGGTACCAGTGAAGGAGAAGCCACAGCAGCAAGAGAGGGGAAGAACCGACGAGGAACCCAGTAATTTCCAGTGTTTAGAATATATACGAACTTTATTCCTTTTCCTCTCAGAAATTCCCTAGAATGTATCCCATAATGGTGAAGAACACGAGCGTTAGGAAGAAGTATCTAGGTTAGGCTGCTATTAGCTGTGTGACCTGGCACAAGCTATCAACCTCTATGAGCCTGCTGCTCTATCTTTAAAACAATACCACCTACGTATTGAGGGATTAAATGACACAATCCATAAAAAGTGCTCAATACGGTATATAACAGGAAATGCTCAGTAAGTGTCACTTATCATTACTGTCCTTCATGAATCCTTCCTCTTTTATGTCTAAAGTACTTTCCATCTATATATGGATCATTTGGGATTTATTTACAACCCTGAAGTATAATAGTAACTACTTCTGTGTTTGTGTCTTACGGGATCAACTGAAGGGGAGTTTCTTCTCTGTTCGCCTGGATGCCCAGAAGGGAAAGTTTAACATGGTGCACACTGTGTTCCTTGAAGATACAGAAGCCCAAGTGTTGTAAGAGCCAGGATGATGATGTCATCACTGTGGAAGCTCACGCGGCCTTCTGTTGGCTTTCTGGGGGGCAGGGGAAAGGAAGTGGTAAACTACTGAATAAAGGTCAGCAAAATGTGAAATAACACAGAATGTAGACCTTCTCTGTGGCCTTAAGCCTGAGGGAAAATGCTTTTCTAGACCTAGTGTTCCAAACTTCTCAGGTACTAAAATATGCTTCGAGAACTTTCACTACATTTCTGGAATGGGTGCTGGTCTAGAAAGCTCTTTGACACCTTCTTTTTGATGAACTAAAATGAAGCCTCTGGTGCCTTAACAACAGGGACACTTTTGGGATGGCCTACCTGGTGGTCTCCTTCTCGGAGAAGAATCCGTGACCCCAGAAGGGTAGACTGAAACGAGTTTTTCTGCTGCGTGGCCCTGCCTTTGCGCTACTTGGTTTGCACAGTGTCAAGAGACACTTGGCCAAAGTGGGAGCCCTGGGTCGTGTTATAGGAGCAGAGGACTCACAGTTCTTCCTGCTGACAGCCCTAGAACTGCCCCACTTTCTGTCCTTCCGAAGGTCTGGATTCTATGAGACACTCTATTACCCTTCCAAATTTTCCTTTTGTGTGTGTGTGTGTGTGTGTGTGTGTGTGTGTGTGTATGTGTATTGGTTTCTTTTAATTACAAAAAAACCCCAAACAAACCAACCAAAAAAACGTCTTCACTGATATATCTGGTACATTGGACAGCGGCTGAGCTTTGAAGAACACTTTATTAGTGTTTCTAAAATAAAACCAAGAGCACAGAACACGTGCCTATTTCCTTCCTCCATCTCTTCCTTAGCCTCTTGGTTCGGTGCCTGGAGAAATTGGCCTTCTCAGGTGTTGAGGATGGAAGGAGCCGGGCATTTTGAGAAAGCAAGGACATGCTTCGGGAAGAAGGAAGGAACATGGGGTGGCTTTTGCTCAAGCCATCCCAGTTCCTCCCTCTGCTACCACTCTCTCCCTACATTACCCTGTAAGTGGGAGACGAAAGTCCTCCATCGTGATATAGTGCCAGAAGCCAGACACATATGGGAAGGAAAACATCTAGTGGGAAAATATCATTTCTCTAGAAGTGCCAAAGAAAAAACAGTTTATGAAAAAGCGAAGACTTGATCAAGCGCTTGTATTGTTTTTTATATTTCAAAGGGGCATCACAACTGACAACTGAAAAAAGTATGAGCTGGTTTTAGTCACGACACTCCTGACGCCGAATGCATAAACACGTTCCACCCCCACAATGAATTCCCCAACACTCTGGGCACAACTGGATGTCCGATGATTCAGTTCAGCTCTGACACTAATTGCCTAGAGTGTTAGCGTGAGACACCACAGGCTAGGGGCCCAGGCCCACAAGACCACCGCCACCACCGATGCCAGTCAGGAGCCCCAGGCCTCTCCTACATCCGACGGACCAGTTACAGATCAGCGTTCCCACAACTTCTTCCTCAGGTTTGATCATCTGCTAGAACAGCTCACAAAACTCTGGGAAAACAGCTTACGATGACCAACGGTTTAGTATAAAGAAATAAATGAATGGCTAGATGAAGAGTACATAGACTGAGAGCCAGAAAGGTTCCAAGCGTAGGAGCCTCCATCCCAGTGGAGTTGGGCTGCACCCCTTTTCTGACACGTGGGTACGTTCAGCAACATGGAGGCCCTCTAAATCCTGCTGTCTGGGGGGTCTTATGGAAGTTTCATTATGTAGGCATGATTGATGAAATCCTTGGCCATGGGTGATTAATTTCCAGTGTCTCTCCCCTCTGAGGAGTCTGAGGGATGAGGGGTGGGAGAGGGCGTCAAAGTTCCAATTTCTAATCCTGCCTTGGTCTTTCTGGTGACCAGCCCCCACCCTGAGAGATTCAGGGGTACCCAGTCACTAGTCATCTCATTAGCATACAAAAGACACTCTACCACTTCAGAGATTCCAAGTGTTTTAAGAGCTGTGTGTCAGGAACCAGGGAAAGACCAAATAAATATTTCTTATTGTACCACAATATGAAATAATACTTTAACTCTAAAAATTGTGTCCTTAGCCAAGTAGGCATAAATGTCATAGTTTTAAGGTGTCATTTCGATAGTGATGGCACTGTTGGGCTGATCAATAGAGGTTCTTTCCATGGATCCCCCTTTATTATGAGGCAGTGAGGTGGCAGATGGCTAACTAGGGCTGGAGACAGGATAACTGGTGATTTAATTTAGCGAAGTTAGTTGTTCCTGTGGGAACTGAACTCATGACATTGGTCTCACTCGAACTGTGCTCCAGTTAACTACAATGTACCATTCTGGGGTCACGGAGCCACTGCGAGCTCCCTGGAGCAGCACAGCTGGTCAGAGTAAAATCCAGCAGCTAAGCAGTTAACCGCATTTGGGAAAGAAAAAAACCCATTTTTTCAAAATGCCTTCTCTTTTTAAAAGTTAGCCTGATTGCAGCTGTGATTCTTGAACAGCTTGTTCTGAACCACGTGGCCTTACCAGCCTCCCGATCTTCCCACTATGTTCCATGCTCAACTGGCTTTCAACAGCTTTCCCGAAGCAACTCTTCAGCATACTAAACTTGGGATTCTTTAACACCAAGTAACACTTTTCTCTCTTTAATGGGATAATTTAGCCTTCTGACTTTCACAGCAGATGCATTTAAGACTTAGTGATGTCATTTAATTACAGACTCTGAAGAAATCTGGAAGCATCATTATAACTAGCCTGTGCTGTCAGCTCTCTGAAGGAGCCCACCAGCAATGCCATGTATGAGAACAGACTCTGGGGAGGAAGAAAGAGAAAAAGGCACATAGGTCAAGGCCTGTGCTCCATCACTGGACTATTGATGTCCAACCTTCTCCATCTGTCATCTAGTCAAATGCAGATAAAACCCAGAAAGGCAAAGACTGAGGGTCCAAATTAGCAGGCAAATGAATGATCAGGTCAATACACCTACAGAACAATCATTAAGGTGTATTTTCTCAGTTAGAGTGATCAAATTAAGATATCAAAGGTACATTTTTCTGTCCTCTTAATGGTCTCTTGAAGTCTTAACCACTAGAGTTCAATAGCTGCTATGTGCCATTACAAGCACTTGCACATGACCTCCTGGCCTAGTAAGAGAAAGATGATGAAGATTAAGGGAAAAAAATATGAGCAAAGGAAAGCTGATGTGTTAATCAAACAAGAAAGTGCTTTAAGAAAAAAGATTAAATGGTGTAATTTAAAATTTTATTGATCTGAATTATTAACATAATAATTACTAATATTACCATTGAAAATGGAATGATAGATAAAATAAACATTTTAAGCTGATGATTACTATTCTTAAAGAACATAAGAATGGGGCTGTGAAGAATTTATCCCATTCATAAGTTGTCCCAAAAAAGCAAATCAAAACAAAAAATAAATATGCATCTCATTTACCACGTAAAAAAATTTTCTCTTGGTACTCACTGCCATCAACTATGGGTCAGAGCAATGAAACTGTATAGAAGAGTTCAGCAAAATGTGAAAGCATCCACAACCACAGATCTGTATTACCTGCTATTACTGGGAACATATATTACTGGTACATCGTAAGGAAAAGAACTAAGTTATCTCCGTTTGTCAAAATCGGAACTTCCTCCCTTACAAATAATCTACAGTTTTTAGAACTACCTATAAGCAATGATCCCATATACTAACTCTCCACACAGTTCAATGAATGCATACTTTATTACACTATTTAAACACAAGAGTTCAAGAGCACAAACATGGCTGAGTAATTTGGTGTGGTGAATGAGATGAACATTTTGGCCTTCTGCCACCAGGAATCATATAAAGTTCATTGTTCATAAAAGCAGTTATGTCCAAGGGGAACTGCAAGTAGGATGATGGCCGGGGCCATGACTGATATGATGTCACACATAGCAGTGCTTCACAGGCAAGCATCAAAGGCCACCTGAGTATGTGACTATGATCCACTCTTTCAGCCACAGACAATCCCCGGTCTCTGGTTATGTCCAGCCAGTTGGTCTTGGCAGCCTATACAGCAACAGGGACTTAAGGATGCCATGATAACATGGACGCTCCAAGTGCCCTACCACTGGGAAAGGACCGAGGAAGTGAAGTTTTCAAGGGATACGATGGCTCGCATCCATAGTAGAGGATATGAGTTACAGAAGGCTCTTTAAATGTCATTGATTGAATACTATGAACCACATGAATTACTATATATACTTTATAACTAATCCTCATCATACTCGCATGAGATACACATCCCTATTTTAAAGACGAAGCACAGATAAACAGAACTTGCCCATTGTCATCAGGCAAATAAAAATGGCGCAGTTGTGCTTCCAACCCCAGTCTGTCCTGACGCTTGGGTCTTTCCACTCTGTCACCTTGCCTTCCAATGGCTTGAGCCAGTGATCAGGGCCGATCAACCAATATGTAGCCTTGAAACCAGAAGTCAGGTCTGTGAAGACTTGTCTTTTCATATACGCTGCAAAACATTGCCAGCCTTTGATATCATGCTCCTTTCCCTCCATGCACCATATAATTGTAGTTAGGTACCCAGGTAGTGGCAACATTGAATGTAAGGGCAGTCATTCCTGGTGCTTATTCAACC
The DNA here is from genome assembly GCA_028534135.1 of Potos flavus. Lineage (NCBI taxonomy): Eukaryota > Metazoa > Chordata > Mammalia > Carnivora > Procyonidae > Potos > Potos flavus. The sequence goes on along the minus strand of CM052887.1, from coordinate 77,481,204 downwards.
AGATTTTATCTACAAAAAAAAGTGTTTCAGGGGACCCATTAAAAGTGTGATTTGCCTCAGGCTCCACCTCTGCTATGGATGATGCTGTGAAGAAGGTTCCCACGTTGGGATCATTTTTCTGCCCTGATTCGAGACATCCTTTGATAGCTTTCAGCCTGCCTGATCTGAGTCTCATCTGTTCAAGTAGATTATTGCAAAAGAGGCTCCTTGCCTAGTGAGATCAACATGCAGGGAGCATCAGGTAATTTCTAATTGAATTTTGCATCACTTTGATTAATGTTAATGTCCTCAAGGCCCCAAGGATGGGTACATTTGTGTGATTTGAAATAATCCAACAATTTTATAAAACCAAGAAGGGATATTTGCTTATTTGTAAGCCCAGAGGCCCAAGTATCTAACTAGTTTGTAGCCCAGAATGATTGCATGCCCTCAGAGGTTACATTTATTTTAGTAAACCTAGATGTATATAAACATAACATCTCCTAATGCAGCATTTTGACAAATGACCGGCAATGTCTGCACTGATGACTTCCTCTGAGCTAAAGAAGCTAACATGTTTTCTACAAAGGCTTAAAAGACACTGAACACAGGCAATATTGCAACCCTTGGCAGCATCTTGATACTGACCCAACTTGGTTGTATTCATCCCCAAAGCCAAATTAGCAGAAAGACTCCTACACATTAGGATTACAAAGGAATGATTTAAAAAAAAAAAAAATTAGAAGCTGTAAGGGAATGATTACAATTAGAAGAGGTGGATTCCAACACAACAAAAGCTTTTTTTGCATTGTCACTCTGTAAGTGGCATGTCTGGAAGAATATTATTTGTGTTTTATAGCTGGCCAAGCTAAAAATAAGTTAGACATCTTGCCCCAAGGCATAATAGCTGTGAAGCAGTCAAGAACACAGTTGGGAGTTGAGGTCCTGAGCCCCCTACCTCTCCACTGATCACAGGGAGTTGCTGCGGAGCCCCGCATGGGAGACTCACAAAGGCACAGACGGCCCAGCACCAAGGCAAGCTCTCTGGAGACGTACCAAGCTCTCCCACATGCTTCGGGTACAGGGGTGGCTGGGCTTCAATGATCTGGAAAAACCCCACACACTGGTTTTAGAATCAACAGATTTGCAGAATTAGAAAGGGTCTGCGCATTCACTGATATTCCAATTCCTGCAGAAAGACTAAGGTGCTGAGGGAAACACAACTAGTAAGTGGCAGAGCCAGAGCCCCAAACTCAGGTCTCCCCATTCCTAACTCACTGCTCTGTCATCATCACACTGTGTGTACAAACCGCCTTTAGACTTCAGAACTGACAGAAAGCCAGTTTATTTTTATAGTGAATCCAGGAACCCCAAGAAGTCTAGTTTAATCAAGTTTAATGACCTCTGTAGGCTACCAACAAATGAACCAGATAATCTGAAACAGCTTTCTCCACAGACTGTTTTGAATTTCACATTTAGAGAGGTCTTATTGTTGTTTGCTCTTAAGACTCTCTATTTCCCTTATATAGGAAGACATATTATCTAATAGTTGTCATTTTCTCTTGAACCAAAGTGTTGGAAGGAACATAGGCAGAATGTTCCATTCTCGTCAGTGTTGCTGACGCAATGGCCAGTGTCTCATTCTCCCAAAGACTAATTAAAAACACCATCTGCTCGGTTTTGTGATGTCATATGTGGAGTCACCATGAAGCAGGCCTATTATAATCAGGGCAACTTCTAGAAGATCAAGTAATCACTTGGCATTTTAGGAGGCAAAGTTTATTAATTCGTAGTTTTAAAAATACCAACATGCTAACAGGGACTCTGGCTGCCACAGAAGTTCTCCATTAGATCTCCCTTTAAGAGAATGTGCTGTGGGGAGCAAAGGTGCTTGCCAGCCTTGAGGCGCCACACCTTTGAATCTCCTTAGAGGTCATGCCAGGCCACGGACGGAGCACAGCAGGCATATTTAAACTGGGCTACTGCAGCCCAATGTAGGATTCTTTATGATGCTCCTATGCTCCAAAATGAAAAAAAAAAAAAAAGACATTGCTCCTTGAGAATTATTCACAGTAATTCTGGTAGACTCCTGGTAAGTCTGGGAAGGTTGGCTAAGTCCAAGCAAGACACTGTCTCTATTAACATAAAAGGGCAGTTTAAAAATATACACACATAGAAAGAAACCTGTTTAATGACAAGCTCTTAAAACCAAATTTTGAGTTCCCAAACCCATCACATCTCTGAGGCTGCTAATATCATATTAGCTTCCCTTTCCCACATTTACACAGTGTAGCAATTATAGGAAGGAGAAATTATTGCGAATATGAAGAAAATGAAGGATTTGGAAGTCGTTAACTGTGAATGTTAAGGCAGTTAGGGTACTGCTTGATGGCTAGAAATAAAAACATTGCTAGTTGTAAAAAACCATCAGTGACCACTAGTTCTGTGCTAATATCACTTGTTAGAAAAAAGCCAACCCCTTCAGCATCCAATGCTTGGTCTTCCAACCTACAAGAACACACTGCTCTGCTCCCCAGGAAATCATCATGTCCTCTGACCCGGACAAAAAGAGATCACTAACTGAAATTTCCCCCATGATCCAAAGGCCTACTGAGTTCTGAAACATTCCAAGGAACAGAGTTGCTAAGTTATTTGTTCCTTCTCTTCCCCTCCCCACTCTTTGCTTTTTATAGTACCATAAATCCATGCTTCTCATCTAGCAATACAGCAAAAATAAGAGGTTAGTAGTATTGAGAAAGCCATTAAAAAAAAAAAAACCCTGATTTTTATAGACAGGGAAATAAAATGCAGAGTATTTAAACCTCTCACTTATACAATGAAGATGGCAAGTAGATATAAATTTTACACTATTTAAAAGCAAAACCCTGTGGCCTACCCAAACAAAATTACCTTTCTAATACAACTTTGCAATGGAAATTTCAACTCCAAAGGTAATTTTGCCTCTAAGGTACTTACGGATATATGAATTACATTCACAAAGATGAATCAACAGAATTTGTTTGATAGCTTCATCATCCCTCCATTATATCAAATCTTCTAAGGCAGAAGGAAAGATCATAAGGATGTTTGAATTGGCTATTTGAAGATCCAGAGGAGGCCAAATCCTATCAGACCTATTACAGGATAGAGCCTGCCCATGAAATCTTAATTAACACTGTAACAATTTACTTAAAAGTCTCTGACGCAGCCCATGTGAGGCGAAATCAGAAGGGAAATGCTGTTAGCATTTTAGAAGAATTAAATTGAAAGAAAAAAAAATGACACAGCAGAGACCACATTACTGACTAATAAGGGATTTGATAAGGCAATTATTGCTTGTGTATTGTTTCTGCTATGTGACAGAATGAAAGAGAAACAGCTCTGAAACTTTGGTGAGATTATAACTTTCCAAATGAATAAGGGTGGGAAGACAGTAAGTGGTCCACAACCTTCCGACTTTCTCTATACTCTAAAATAGTGAAGTCTTCCATGAGATAATATCTCAGACCAAGTCCTTTTTAAAGTTAATAAGGGAATCATAAGGAACTTGGTTTCCATTTTTTTTTTCTCATTAATTTCCCCCCTTGAATCAGAAATGAGAGATAGAACAGGATGAAAGGCAACTTGGATGAAAACTCTTACTCTCCACACTTTGGACCTTTCCTTTGTCTTAATCACAGTACAGTGCCAGGAAGAATGCCTACAATTTTCATCAATCAAGTGCACTTTTATAAGCCTTTCAGGGGTACTTTTTTTTTTTTTTTTTAATGAAGGATAAAGTAAAGGGTAATGTTAGTAAATACCTAGGCTGCAAGTAGCACAGAGGTGTGGGAGAGATGTAGTTCTAGGGAGAACAGAAAATCACTCGGTTAAGGTATGGTGCCATGACAATCTTCATAATGAATCAAGATAAAAGAAGGTGTTACATATGATACGTACTAGTTATATGCGAGAGACTGTCTAAGAACTTCGTATATATTAACACACTTAATCCTTAACAACAATCCTTTAAAGGAGGTGTTGTTGTTGGCATCCCCCTATACCAGATGAGGAAACTGAAAACAGGTTTAGTGACCTTCTCAAGGTCACACAACTAAAAAATGACTAGGCCAGGGTGTGAACCTAGATAGGATGGTTTCAAAAGTCTGCATTCTCAACCACATGCCACTCTCTCTCTCATCTATACTGCTCATCTGCTTCTTCCTATAATTCCAAATCAGGCCATCCCTGATTCCGTCAAAGATCATAATACTACCTTGTTCGTTAGAATGACATTCACTAAGAACGTGAAAGCATTTTTCAGCTCTAGGGTAGCAACTTCTCACATGACCCTCTGTAGGAAGTATTTTTACTCTATTCTGTGGTCCAAAAAGAGATCCTCAGGTTATGACTCAGACCTAAATATACAATCCAGTAATGAGGTTCCCTGATAAAATCTTCTGAAGGTATAGCTATGAAAGCAAAGTTAATTGACAAAAAAACTATATATGTATTCTCAAGAGAACTAGCAGAGGCCTAGAAGAAAGAACAAAGTGTACATGGTTTTTAATCTCAGTAGAAATTCTGATAAATACTATGTTCAAAGAATTCTCCTTGATAAGGAACAAGAATCATTAAAGATCCTAGCAAAAGCATTTTAACTCTGTAATTTTAGCACACTAAATATAAGGAAAACAATAGCAAAAGATAATTATAAAATAATGTCTCAAAATATAACGTAAGTAATTTTCTTGACCCTCAAGTGGTCCTGTACTGACAAGAAAATTAAAGCTTGTGCTCTTTTTTTGTTTTCACTGTAGTTCCTTTCCAGAAGGCTAAAATGGCCTTGTTACAAGACAACTTTGTTTCATATTTTTAACATGGGAGTGAACTACATGTTAGTATTCTTACATATAAAGCAATGACAAGGACATCAGTAAAGGAGGGAACAAGTCTGTGGCCTGTAACTTGCAATAAAGAAATAGAGAAAATCATACTTTGTTAAGAACACCCATCTGAAGACCCAAAGCAGTAGGTTTCTGAACTGAATCCAAATTATTTGGCATATGAATAGGCTTACTCTGAGCCAAATGTTAGCTCTTGAACATTTGATAATTTTTTTTTAAAGATTTTATTTATTTATTAAAGAGAGAGAGTGAGAGACAGCATGAGAGGGGAGAAGGTCAGAGGGAGAAGCAGACTCCTCGTGGAGCTGGGAGCCCGATGCGGGACTCGATCCCGACACTCCAGGATCATGACCGGAGCCGAAGGCAGTCACTTAACCAACTGAGCCACCCAGGTGCCCACATTTGATAACTCTTAAAAAATAAAACGTCGATGATTTAAGAGGATACAAATCAAATACGATTTGTATTTGTCATAATTTACACATGATCTTAAAAATTAGAGATAAGAACAAATGAATCCTGTCCACATTCACAATGGAACTCAACTCCTCATTCATACTTCATAGCCCTTCGATCACGAAGAGGTCAATTAGCCTTCTTTGGCGGTCTCTTCTTCCACATAGACATTGGGCTTGGGGGTAGCACATGCCTAAATGTCTGCGACGAGAGACAAGATGTTCAATTAGCTCCTGAGAGATGATAGAATAAACTAATACAAGACTGAAACAAAGGTACAGATCATGGCAGTGCAGCTAGCATCGGAAAAGAAGAAGAGTAGCCTGTAGGACGGACACCACGTTGCTCTTTACTGAGCACCAACATAAAGACACCACCATTTATATTCCTTGCACCGGAGGGTGAAATGAGAAAACAGACTATACGATCCAGAAAGAGCAGTGAACAAAAGAAACCAAAAAACTCAATTTCCTCAACTAACCTCTTCCTTAATCATACTTGCGGTGTGAAGTGTCCACTTCCTTGAGCTTTCGAGCCTGGCCAGAATTAGATCTTTACTTTATTTTGCCTTACTTCTTTAAGAATGCTTTTTAAAGAAAAAAAAATTTTTTTTTGAGAGAGGGAGCGAGTGCACATGTGCGTGCACAGGTGGAGCAGAGGGAGGGGGCAGAGATCTCAAGCAGACTCCGCACTGAGCGTGGAGCCCCATGTGGGGCTCGATCTCACGACCCTGAGATCACGACCTGAGCTGAAATCAAGAGTTGGACACTCAACCGACTGAGCCACCCAAGAGTGCTTTTTATCCACAGAATACCTGTAAATGTCCAAAAAAACCTAAGTCCACCAAGACTATAATCAAGGAAAAGATGTATTTTCTTCAAGAGAACTGATGGTGCAGTTTTCTTCCAGCATTAAGTCTAATTTTAGACTTCCTAGGAATCCTTTTCTGAAGTGCCAGGAATGCCAAACTTGAGTTGCTCTTTTATGGACATGAGAACATCCCAAATGGTCTATAGCCATGACTTACCTGTACGGAGGGTCCCATACAAAATCTACTATCTCTGATGTATACGGACTTAGGATACTCAACAGAAAAATAAATGAGTAAGTTTGTGGAATTATGGGTGCCTCACAGGAGACATGGACAGGGAAAAAGATCTCATATTTTCTTGGCTATTTTGATGCCTTAACTGTGTCATAATCCTCTCTATTGTATCAAACCCACGGAAAAGTAGACAGAGAATATGTCCCAGAGAACATTAGTGTAGCTATGCATATATCCTTCCAGGTGCATCTGCTGTATGTTTGACAGAGAAAATTCATCTTCCTGTGGAACTTTATTAGGCAAGAGGGCCTATGAAGGCAAGAGGGCAAGGACAGTGCTACATTGTGTATACAGATTAAGAAAGCCATGTGTTTGTAGATCACACTGTGCATCTCTCCACTTGACGTTACTGAACGGCCGAACAAGTGGCCTGAGGTCATTTTGCCATGATGTAGGCTAAGAATGATCAATGTACACTTCCTCCAATTTATATGAAAGCTTCACACATGGAGGCTGTGCATTTCATCCAAATTGATTTCTATTCCTTTTCCCCAAAGGGAAGGCATATTGCAGATTAAAGAGACAAAGAAACTCTGGTAGGTGGCACTACATAGTAAAGAGTTGAGAAGAAAAATGGAATTCCTCACCTCTGACATGACAAACTAAGGGAAATAAACCATGTAAAAGATTGTCTATCTTTTTCAAAAATTGCCACAATTATGACTCTGTGAAGAGTTAAATCCTCCTAAAACCCACAGACCTAGAGCCCTGACATAAAGGCGATCCTCCACTTTCTGCCATGTGTCTGAGTCACCACTGGAGGTAACAGACTTTGGTCAGGTTAGCCATATTTTCATCATTATCCCCTATTTACTCAATAATGGGGAGGGGCAAGTTGAGTGGAGGATTAGAATCTTCAGGAGAAAATATCACAAACTTAACATTGTGAGTTATCCATAGGCCTCAGTGATTTTTTTTTTTTTTTAAGATTTTATTTATTTGGGAGAGAGTGAGTGAGAGACACGGAAGAAGCAGACTCCCCGCCGAGCAGGAAGCCTGATGTGAGGCTCGATCCCGGGACTCCAGGATCATGACCTGAGCTGAAGGCAGACGCTTAAATGACTGAGCCACCCAGGTGACCCAAGCCTCAGTGATTCTTGAAATTGGTCCAGGGATGAGCCTCATACAGACCATTTATTTCACCTAAAAACATCTAATCCACTAAACCCAATGGAAATATGAACTCAGAACTCATGTCCATAAGTTAAGGACCATAGACAATAATATGTACAAATAGAGCAAGAATTAGGCTAGAACCAAGTGGATCTGTAAAATTTCTTTTTTTTATAAGAAATCAAGTTAAATGTCTTTAAGTTACTATGCTTAATATCCAGAGACAATATGCTACTGATTATCAGTAATAACTTGAGTTAAACAGCAATGGTTTAAGAATAATAGTAATAACCTCAAATGGAGCTAATATTCATTGAATACTTACTATATGCTGGGCTCTGTCTCAGCTATTTTATACATATTATTTCATTATCTTTGTCTTCTTTCAACATCTTTATTCGATGTCATGCTACTTCCTACTGGAACATCTTTAAACCTTTGCAAACATTAGGAGTCCACAGCTGGTAAGGAGGCTGCATTCATTTAGAAGGCAAGTGAACCATTATAGTAACACATATGGAATTGATGAAGCATACACTTTCTGCTCATGCTGGAGAATAATTGAAGGTATCAGTCTAGATCTTCAGGGATGTTGATGGTCTGCATGCCTGTACCCTTTCCAACTCTGCCCTGGGGCTGGGTTAGCTCATTGGATAGAGAATCATTCAATGAGGACTGGAATATGGCTTAATCAGCTTTCTGATTCCAGTTTATTTCACATAGAGAGTAATCACTCAGCATCACACATCGTATCCTTAATCCCAGCTACGTGTTTTGAAAATATATCTTTGTGAGGAGACCAGATGTAACAGGGAGTGGCTTCATATAAACTCAGCCCTATTATTAGGATGATGGGTGTGGGGAGATCAAAACCACCACAACCGTAACACAGAACAAATCTCAGATGCGTTCTCTACTGGTAATGGGCAGCAGACCTCTGTTCACAGACACCGGCTATCTGCTATGTGCATCCATCTAGGTTGGAAGGGCTGCAGACGGAGTGTGGTCGAGGAGTTGGGGTCCGGGGGAGTGGAGAGCAGGGCCAGTAGGCTCGTGTGTGTACTGAGGACATAAGCGCCAAGGAAAGGAAAGTCAGTATCTCCAAGAATGTATGTTATCAGCTTACTGCTGGCATTTCAACTTCTAAATTGGAACCCACAAGAAAGTATCCAGAGATTTGAACTGCTATGGAAGGTAGCACATATTGGGGTATGATCTGCTCTGGCAAGTAGCTTCTCCCAGACAGCCAGCTAGGGAGCTCAAAGAGCAAAAATAAAACAAAACCTAGCATTTGTACAGACTCCCAAGGATCTGCTCCAAACCTGCTTACTGCAGTAGGTTTTTTCTTGGGGTATGCACTGACAGGAGGAGAGAAATCTGACAAGAGCGGGAATCTGTACTTTTAAGAAAATCTCTAGCAAATTCCTACTTTGCTATGCTTGGAAACCACCACCCTAGAGACACTAGTTATGAGAACTTGGGAGTTGAAAAAGATCGAATTTCTGCACGTGACTTGACTAGCCATGTCCCTAAATAGGAAACAGAAACCTAGTAGATCACCGATTAAAGAGTATACTTTTCAACCAGAAAGTTCTGGCAAGGCTCTTACGGCCCTCAGCAGGGGTTTATGAGGTCTAGGTATGCACTGGGTAAAGATGACATGTGATAAAAGCGAGCAGAGGGTGGGGTGCCTGGGTGGCTCAGTGGGGTTTAACTCAGGTTTCAGTCTGTTTCAGCTCAGGTCGAGATCTCGGGCTGCTCGGATCGAGTCCCGCATCTGGCCCTGTGCTTGGCGGGGACTCTAATTTGGATTCTCTCTCTCTCTCTGCCCCTCCTGCTCTTGCTCTCTCTGTCTCAAATCAATAAATAAATTTAAAAAACCAAAAGAAACCCCAAGCAGAGGGCAACACAAGATTGCCCAGAGTCCCACAGATGACCCATTTACACTCACTGCAACCCTATGAGCAAGGTATTATTTCTATGACTGTTTTACACGAGAAAACTCAAGGTCGGAAAAGTCTAGCAATTTGCACAGTCACTCAGATAATAAGGTGGGAAGCAGTGCTCTAGAGGGAAAGGAGCCACAGCCCAGAAGTTAGGAGAACGGAGTTTTAGCTCAGGCTTACTCTAGCACTCCGGGCCTCAAATGTCTTTGCATGTAAAGTAAAGGGACTGGATTAGACCATTCATAAGTTCTCTTAAAATTTTAACAATTTATGATTTTAGGCTTTCACAAGGAGGGTTTCTGCTTAGGTTCTTTCCTGTTATACTTCATTGCCATGTTATAATGATGTTCAGCAAAAGGAGGCATTAAAATCTTACATGAGGTAACACTGCAGGAGCTAACCAAAGTTAAGGTTTACATGTAGGAGAATAAATAATTTTAACTAATGCACTGCAGTTTCTGCTTTAGGAAAAATGGTGGTGGGGGCGGTGCTCATGGTTTGAGTTCGATAGCGTGGAAGTTTCTTTGTGTTCTAGCGCCTAAGCTGCAACAATGAGTGGTGTCTTCCATGAGCCCAGGTGTTAGAGAGTGCTGTGTGAGATGTTCTGAAATATTACCAGGGCTGCAGTAACAATTCTGTCTGGAAAATGCAGGCCCGGCATAGCCTGAGATGCACAGCACATACTAAGCAGGAAACATAAATGTGCAGAATGGCTGTATAATTGTTGAACTTGTGCCTCATATATTCATAGTTAATTTTGGCAAACGATTTCACTTACGGGAAGGGGGAATATGGGGAGGGGGTGACTTCTCCTGTCCTTCAACTTCCCAGAAATGTATTAGAAATGACAGCCTATGATTGCTGCAGACAGTATCTAATTAACTGTCATTATAAAACACATGTCAGAGCCTGGGGCCTATGAGGGATCTGATGTCTAATTTCTCTCCAGAATAATAAGAGTCTCCTTCGCAACAAGCTGGTGAATGAATTTTGTTGTCTTATTAATCAACTGATTTCAATCTGACCCCCTATTTCCCCTCCCATACCTTACTCTTTCCTGCTGCATCTCCCCCCCACCCCCAACTACTCTGGAACTTGTATTTTAGACAAGTGATGGATTGAAAACAGCATCCTGTCATCTTCTGACTAGGCAATCTCAATAAAGAGCCACTGCAGAAATATGATATGGAAATGGGAGCTGTTTGTAAAACCTATTAACTCAATAATGAAACAATTATTCCTAAACAACCATGAAAATTACTTACAAGCCTTATTTTCTCTCATTTTACCCTACCATGGATTGTGATTCTATTTTCATTCCTATTAATTAGAACAAAGAATTTAATCCTTTTCTCCTTCTATTATGCAAAAACAAGTATGGTTATTAGGGAGCTATCTAGTTTCCAATTAATTTTATTTAGGGATGAGTTGCAGAGACAGAATCATTACTGATGTCTCCTAACCAGGGAGTTAAGATGAAATGGGGCCTGAGTCAACACAGAAAGTAAGCAATTTCCCTCAGTTCGTCTTTCCATTCACAAGATTACTCATCAGCTTCCCCCAAAACAGATCCATGACACTTTGCAACTGAGCAAGGAACATTTGCAAATGAGGCTGAACGAAACAAGAAAAAAGACTGTCAAGTTGACAGAAGTTGTGTAAGATCCCGCATATTAAACAATCCATGGTAACTCCCACTCACCCCCTCCAGTCGTCGTAAAATGTACATCCATATAGGATTTTCTGGGAGTAGAGGCCACATTCTGTACCTGTTTAGGCTATGTTAACTGATAATGACTAAGCAGTGTTTTTCGACTGCGCATTATAACCAACACAGAATGGATTGGTATACGATGAAATAGGACAGAACAGAAACTATCAGAGTATACTGTATGTAGTAATATACGTTTCTATATGTCTGTCCATAAGTATATATGTATGTATGCATATTTGCACACTGTTGGTTATGGCAAAACTTCTGAAAATCCTTGGACTAAGACAAAGGAATGGGTCAACAAATACTCATTAAACACACATATGACCCCAAAGCAAATTGCATTAGCATACTGCTTGTCAGTTAATGTACTTTAGACACTACTCATTAGACACACCTGCTCCCATCTTTCCTCCACGAGGAGTTATGATCCTAGTGCCCAAGGTCCAAAGATAACCCTAAATGACTGACTGGCAAAGTCAGTTGCCACTTCTGTTGAAGAATTAGCTGGGATCTGGGATGCTGGTAAATGTTGAGAAAGCTCCATGAGGTGCATTATGGAAATGTAAAACAAGCCATAATATTTTATCTAAGTGATCAGAGCAGATAATTATGTTCAATTTTTGAAATGGTACGATCTTGACTCCACAGTCAGAAGCAGTCACTTAATTATGACATATTCAAGAGCCAATAAAATCCAGTAATCTGTGCATACATTAAATGATATTCGCATCTGCCCATGAGAGTACTGAGAAATAATTACCATATTGAAAATCCCATTCTGGGTTTTCCCACATTAGCTCTGCTCCCAATACCTTGTCCAGATGCTTCTGTGGCTCGGGCCTTAGATGGCAAAACTGGCCCACAGGCTTAATGGACTTTGTGAACTGGGTTGCTATACCCAGAGTTAGCTCAGGACAAAACTGTTTGTCTCTACATTGATTTATGGATCCAGCTAGTATTTACCGAGTGGTAACTATGTATCAGGCAGAGCGCTAGCTGCTGGGATATGTGCATAAAGGCATGTTTTTTTGTTCTCAAAAATCGTACCATCTACTAAAAGGAAAACACACGAGTGCACTGAATATTAGCAATTCTGTGACGCAGATAGATTCAGTGTCCAGTGGGAAGGAAAGGAAGGAGAAACCAGTTCTCAGGAGAGGCTCGTGGGAGAACAGCAGATACTGAAGCTGGATGATGGCTGGACGAGAAGAGGCCAGAAAACATTCAGGGATGAGAGAGGCACTGACATAAAGCAGAGCAAAGTGAAAGAAGAATCTGCCGATGGAGGGCCAGATCTTCACTGGAGACTACACCCAGAAAAGGGGGAAGGGCTGTAGGTAAGGTATCAAAGTAACTGGCCAGGTAAGTTTTACAAACACTGCTCTGGAGAAAAGACTATACTCAAGAAGTTCATTTATAAGTTACTGACTATAAATCTCTCAAGTTAGGGTTTCTCTCCTCAAAATTATGCAATCTAGCTTCCTCAGAACTTAGTTATTTAATACCCTCATGTTACTTCCCGCCTAGACTTTATCTTAAGTGCTTTAGTTGAGACGACTTTTTAAAAAGGAAAAAAGTGTGCCTCAAGATTTCCCTTCATTTCCTTTATACTGGAGTCAAATACATTTGATTGGAGAATATTTATTTCCAACATTCGCTACACTTGTATATAACTGAAGCACTGTATGAAATAACATAAATAAGATGCTTACTTCGTAGATGAAGGAAAATTTCAATTTGGTGCATGGGTGACATGTCTCACCCTTGCCGCCCGGCCTAAATGTCACCCACCCCGGGTAGTATGCCCTAAATCTCTTAGCTAGAAGTATTTCTATCCCTCTTTGAACTGCCATAGCATTTTATTTAAACTCCTTAATGTAACAGCATTTTATTTATTTTTTAAAAAGGTTTTATTTATTCATTTGAAAGAGAGAGAGAGAGTACAAGCGGGGGCAGCAGAGGGAAAGGGAGAAGCAGACTCCCCGCTGAGCAGGGAGCCCTACGTGGGGGCTCGATCCCAGAACCTGGAGATGATGACCTGAGCTAAAGGCAGACGCTTAACCCACTGAGCCACCCAGGTGCCCCTGTAACAGCATTTTATTTAAACGTCTTAATGCATGTGTTACAGCACCTTTCATTCCGTGTCCCTTCTACAGTGTTATTAGCTCCTTAAGGAAGCACTAGCAGGGCACAGGGTTTTGAGGAAGACAAAGCTGAGTAGCAACTTCAATTCTGCCCTCGGTAGCTCTATCAGCTTCTGTAAGTATATTTCTCTGAGTCTCAAATTCCTCACCTACGGAACAGATGTAATCACCAGCCACCTTTCAAGGTTGTTTGCGAGATTAACTGAAGTACCTAGGACGGTGCCTGATACATAGTTTGGGCTCAGAAACTGCTATTCTGTCTCCTCTTCCCTTGACAAGGGATCATACATCTTTATCTCTTAGAATTGCCTAGGAAGAAGTGATACACATTGAAGGTATGCAACAAATACTTGATAGTGGAGTAGATAAATGAATGAAAACAATCCATTAACTCAGGCAATCTCCAGTAGCAGAGTTCAGTTGCCCTAGTCGACTCATGGGAGAAAGACTTTTGGACACGGGAATGTCCCCGGAACCCCTCACATGAAAGCATGAAGATGGCAGTCTCCTGACTTTCTGGGAGCCCTACTGTTAGGGCTAAAGAGTGTGAAGAGTCAGTCATGTAATTTTGTGGATTTCTTGGGAGTTGTGAAATACGTTGATGATTAGATGTAGAGTCACGCTGAATTATTCCAGTCCGACTGCCTACTGGAGGTGATTTATGAGTTCTAGTCATTACCATTGCTCCTGGCCCAACCACCACCGTGGTTCTGGAGATTGTCAACAGCAACTTCTGTGCCTCTGGCTGAGATTTGGTTCTTTAGAGTCATTCAGTTTCCCACAGGGGACAGGCATGATGCTTTTATATGTAAAAGGTGCTAATCATTCAGGATTTTCATCAGTAATTAATCAGTGGAAGACATCTTGTTTACAAGTTGCTGGAGAAGATGCATTTGGGCTATCTTCTTTAGCAATACAGACATGCCACAGGACAGAATTTTCTATTAGGTCACAACTAAGAAAATTTTTAAAAGAACTGCTTCCCATAATACCTTCTATACATAATGATATATTGTTCCATAAAAGGTAAAGCAAAATATGCTGATGGAAAGAAGATAAGCAACATTATTTTCGAGAAATGAAGCTATTGGGCCCTGTGTTCTTTTTCAGTTGAGAAACTTATTCAAGATCCTCCTCCTACCATCAAGCTTCCATGCCTCCCCTAAAAATACTGAAGTTGCAACTGATATATTTTATCACCAAATGATGACGTTGCCTGAGTCACAGCTGAATTCTTAAACATATATAATTCTACAAAGAAAACTTTTAAAAATAAATTAAAAAATAAGTTTCTCAGGGCACCTGGGGCCTCAGTCAGTTAAGCATCTGACTCTTGTTATCAGCTCGGGTCTTGATCTCAGGGTCATGAGTTCAAGCCCCGCACTGAGCTCCCCACTTGGCATGGAGCCTATTTTACTGAAAAATAAAAAAGGAAGTTCTAAATTGCTGCTTTACTTACAGATTATGCTTGCTCTTAACCCTAGTCCTAGATTAGAAGCCCCTTGGTAACTCATCCCGAATTCGTTTCTTCAAATTGAATTCGTGTGAAAGCTTGTCAGTGACACCAAAACTTATTTCATGGCGGCTTAAAACCAAAATCTATTCAATTATTTTCAAGTTGCACTGGAAAAACATTCCATGGCTATTCTTTAATTCATGCTGTTGGATACAATGTCCAAGAAGCTCTAGATGGTAGGGTTTTCTCCTTTGTTTACATAGGAAAAGGGCAGAAATTTACAGGCTGCAGGTATGCTGAGAATAGTTTAAATTGCCTCTAACGTGTTACCTTGATCATTCATTGCTTTCCCGAATTATTTGGGAAGAAGACAGAACCCCTCCCTCTTCTCCACTCAAGTTATTTCTAGAGCAGTCTACACTAGCGGTTGGTACTGTGTCAGCCCCTGGAATGGCTCTCACAGAACATGCTCGCCTGAAAGTGACAGGTGATCTCTTGGTAGTGCTCATCCTCTCGATGTCTCCACGTCATCTGACACTATCACCATCATTTGCCCCCTCACACGGGCACACGGGAAGGAAACACGTGGCTATTTTTCTATTCCTTCAATATTTCCTTTTTCTTTCTCTACTCACTGTTCCTCTTTGATCTCTTCAGCTTCATTTCTTCCATCTCACCTCAGATATCAGTCATCTACTTCTATTTTTTTTACGTTGCATGCCCACACTATTGTTATTGTAGTAGCTTCAAAGCATCTTCTATAGCAATGACTAAATACAAAATCCATGGCTAGTGCTTCAGACACAAAATTTCAACTGCCTGCTGTACATTACCACAAACATGACACAGAGGAAGCTCCAATTCAAAATGTATGGCACGATCGCCAGCTCCTCTCTCAATCCAGACCAGACCCTTGCTCCTCCTACTGTATTCCATACATTCTGGTGAAGGCCATTCCCACTGGCCCAGTTACTCAGTTTAAACGTCATGGCCTCTGATAGGATATCCTCTCTTCTATGTTCCCATAACTTGCTCTTTACATTTTTCCATAGCATGTATTACAAAATTTTGAAATTATCCATTTACTGATCTGACTTCCTCATTAGACCATGGCTCCCTGAGACAAGGAGCCTTGCCTTTTTCCTCTTGTACACAGTTCGGTGCCTGGTAAACGGTAGTCAGTCACAAAGTGTTTGTTGAATTCAACTGAACATCTGCCCTAAGTTGAGCATCAAATTTTAGGGGATTCATTAGTGTTAACATGTAGCTAGTAGACATAACCTTCCTGTGAGTCTAATACAAATGTCCAATGGTAACAAGGACTCCCTCTCAAAAAACACTGCTGTATTTCCATTTTGCCAATTAAGGTTCATTACCTTACCTTGGTGATAATTTAAACTAGATGCTTTACATATGGCACTTGATTTTTCTTCTCTAGCCCTATACGGCAGACACCACAGAGAGCCCCATTTTATAAATAAAGACCCTGATTCTCAGATGATTGGCAATATACCTGCAAAGGCATGCTTTAAACCCATTTCTGTCTGGAGTCAAAGCTAAAAGCTCTTGAGAGTTTCAGAGAGAAAAGAAAAGTTTTTGATGTGAAATAGGGAGAATAAACAGAATAAATCACAAAAAAAGTTGATATTTTAAAGAAAGAAATTAATTTTAAACTAAGTGAAGGAAAAGAAAAGAATCAAGGTCTCTGAATAGATGCAAGGATACATGCAAATGAAAGGGGACAGTTACGTAAATAAGAATTCTCAGCTCATCACAGGATAAGTGGGAGAAATTTTTAAAAATATCTAGTGGGAGGAAGAGTAGGAGGGAAGGGGAAACCTATGGAGGAAGGGGAAATGTTTGAAACCGAGAGAAGATGAAAAGAATGAAAGAGAAAAGACCCAACTCTGTCGGGAATCTTATTTTCACTCTAATGATAATGATTTGCAAGCTTGAGAAAACCTCTAAATATACCAGGTACCATGGTACCATAACGTATGGCAGGTACCATGAGTGATTATAACCAAGTGATCTGGGCAAGCTGACGTTAAACAAATGCTTCAGAGAAGGTATTAAAAGGTAAACCGCACTTGCTGGGCCTTTGAGGATCACTGTCAAGTACTAATTCTCTCCCCCTCTCTTCTAGAATAGGTGATAAGGAGTTTCAGATTCACAGAGAAGGTTTTCTTTAACGGGTGAAAATTTATCTTTCATGTGTGGATAGCATCAATTAGTGGTTTGGTATAATGTCAACCATTATATTCTAAAATTTATTATTTCCAATTACAATTTGATATTAAAATAACTCCGTTAAATTTCAGCCAGTCCAAATTCCATTGAGTTAGATAAATATTTTCCAACTACCATTCTAATAAAATGTCACTATTATTATTTTAGAAAGCATATTATGTTGGAATTTAATTTAAATAGCAAGTGAGTTGCTTTCCTTTAAAGAATTACACTGTTTCCTGTGTTAAGCAAATAATAATTAACACAAGTACATACAGTTATAATTAGCAGGGAATTTAATTAAACAAATATGCCAACATAACCAGATGCATGACAAAGTAATTGTAATATGCCTTGCCAATGTATTCTTTCCCACTTCACAGTTCTTACATAGTAATTATAAAGCTATCTCTCCCTTTTTTATAAGCACATAAGTTCTAAATATGAGCCTCCTAAAAGCAAGTAAAAGAAAGCAAAGAAATCTTACTGAAGAGGAAGCATCGATAACACAATTATTTTCACTCAGAACTTCTGGTAAAAGCTCAATTGAATCGAATTCTTTCATTCTGCCTGAACTTTATCAGATTTCATTCTACTTTAGTTTTATGGGGTTGAATCCCTAAGCTGGGCAGAAAACTGTATGTGTGCGTGTGCGTGTGTGTGTATGTATATGTACATATATGTATATATATAGTTTTCTTTTAAAGCCTGAATGCCATTTTGTGTCAAAAGAGAAAAGGGAAATAAATTACAAAAGGGAGAGTAACTATAATTCACAGGTAAAGTTTAAAGTGTGTATGCTTATTTAACACTGAGAAAATAAAAATGATGGGTTAATCTCATAATTTCCTTATAGGAAAGATGGTAATACAGAGGAAGGTGAATAATGCAGAAAAAAACATTTTATTAGATCATTTCCAGAATAACTCCAAGTATAAACTTTATCACAATGCTATGTTATGCTAAGATCTTAAAATAGATCCCTCCCTTTTAAGATTTTTTTCTTTTTAAGTAATCTCTACACCCAATGTGGGGCTTGAACTTCCAACCCTGAGATCAAGAGTTGCATGCTCCATCAACTAAGCCAGTCAGCTGCCCCCAAATACATTCTCATATTTGTCCCATACTTAAAAAAAAACAAACCATGATACTTTCAGTGATTAAGAAGCAAATGATCGGGGCACCTGGGTGGCTCAGTGGGTTGGGCCTCTGCCTTCGGCTCGGGTCATGATCTCAGGGTCCTGGGATCAAGCCCCGCATGGGGCTCTCTGCTCAGCAGGGAGCCTGCTTCCCTTCTCTCTCTGCCTGCCTCTCTGCCTACTTGTGATCTCTTTCTCTCTGTCAAATAAATAAATAAAATCTTAAAAAAAAAAAAAAGAAACAAATGATCTACTCATGGTGAAAAACAAAACAAAACAAAACAAAACAAAACCAAAAACCAAAAAACACACATCTAGAGACATATATACAACTTCTAATTCCTTAGTCGACTATAGTTAGAAGTATGCCATTAACCCTGGGTTTTTGAAATGAGAACCAGCCACTTTCAAATCCTATCTACATAGCAAAGCTACCCAGCTTTTTAAATTTTTACCTAGCACATGTAAACCAGTGATAAATTCAATCAAAAGGCAGGTGGGTTATGACTATATCTGCTAGAGATCACTTCCATTTAAATATTAAGACCTGAAAAAATAAATACTAAGACCTGAAATCAAGGAGGGAAAATAGAGATTCTGATTAGATACAACACCCAGTTTAATCAAAGTACAAATTCTCCTGAAGCAACAGGATATGCTCATTTTATAGGAAAACTAGAACAAAAGCCTATGTTCACAAATAATATAAGATAAAGAGAACAGACAAGAGCCTTAAAGTTCCACCTACCTCTGCGTAGGACTTCATAGGTTATCAAAAGTTTTTCACACATTTTAGCTTATCTGATGGTCACAGCTATAGATACCTAGTGATTATCTGTATTTAATTATGCAGGAATTGAGACCTGGAGAGGATAAAAGTCCTACCCAAGATCACCTACCTAATAAATGGCACGACTGGGATCAAAACCAGGTCTTTGAATTTTGAATTTACTGTCTTTCCTACCACCTTGCAGATGTCACACAAAGAAGAAAGGTCTATAAATGTGTATAACAGATCTCAACGCTCTCCAGATTAGCAAAAGCTTGAGCAATATTAAGCAACTCCTTAGCTAAGAGCAAGTAACTTACCAAGACACTCAATACACTTGAAACTCCTAACTTGCTCATTATTTCAAATATTATGCAAAAGAACACTGAATGC
The DNA here is from genome assembly GCA_028534135.1 of Potos flavus. Taxonomy (NCBI): domain Eukaryota; kingdom Metazoa; phylum Chordata; class Mammalia; order Carnivora; family Procyonidae; genus Potos; species Potos flavus. The sequence goes on along the minus strand of CM052887.1, from coordinate 77,461,872 downwards.
AACTGTACGTATCTGAGACACAAAGTTTCTTTTCTGACTATCTCATAGGAAATCAGCCCTTGAAGACTAGGAAGTTTTTTGTTTTTGTTTTTTTAATATTCTATTTATTTCTTTGAGAGAGAGAGAATGAGAGAGAGAGAGAGAGCATGAGAAGGGAGGGGGTCAGAGGGAGAAGCAGACCTCCTGCTGCCGAGCAGGGACCCGATGCGGGACTCGATCCTGGGACTCCAGGATCATGACCTGAGCTGAAGGCAGCCGCTTAACCAACTGAGCCAGGCGCCCTAAGAAGTTTTTGAACTGAGAGCCTGAAACCAGACTCCAGGAGCACGTTTGCCTCAGTAAAATGCCGTACTCTTGAACCAAATCCTCTTGACCCAGAGTGTGCTGGAGCTCTCCTCAGAGGTGTCAATGGATTTGTCCCCAACTTAGAGACACCATAATGAAACATCCACGAGGCTCCTAGCACTAGAAGAGAAAAGAGGGCTTCGTATCTTCACTGCATGAATTAATTTCTTACAGCAATTCTTTTTTTAATGGCAGGAGTATCAGAAGGATATATATATATTTTCAATTGTGACCTTCTGGAGAAGTTTTTGAGAAAGGATGCCAATCCTAGTTAAAAACACCTTGACATCTGTTCAACGTTTGAAAACTACATAGAAATTGTGGGATACAAAAAGATGAGCAGAAGTGAAAGTGGGGAGGTAAAATAAAATAAACATTTACTATGTTGAATCGACTGTTGGCCTGGCACTCTGCTCATTCGTGCAGCCACAATCCTTCATTTATTCTTTACATGTAACCTATAAGGGAATCAGTATTGTCATCATTAACGTAAGAGACATGGGCAGAAGTCACAAGGTTAAGAAATTCTACTGATCCATGACATTATGTTTTTATGGCTACAAAAATCATAAGAAAACTAAGAAACTTTGAAGTACTTTGGAGAGGCCCCAAAGTTGGTAAATCCTGGGACTGTGAGGGCCACTAAAAGCAGAAATGGCCAGTAGAAATCTGTCAAACTGCTTTCAAAGAACATTTTCTCCATAGTCCTTTCCCCAAGATTTGTTCTTAATAAAAGAGTTCTAATTTCTCTCTCTTAAAAGTGTGTGGCGTTGTAATGTTTGTTTTTTTTTTCCTTTTTTGTTGTCATTGTTTTGCTGAATACTCAGGTAACTTTTCTTTTTTGGAAAACATTAAAAATGCAAGCAGCCCTGTATAAATGCAACAGCGCTGCTTCCATTGATTAAGCACTATTCTAAAACTTGCATATTAATGCATTTAATCCTTCCAACAACCCCGTGAAGTCATTCTACAGATAGCAAATGGGCACCAAGAGGTAAAGGAATCCGCTTACCGTTACATTGCTAGCAAGTTAAGGGAACTAGTCGTCTAATTCCCTTTTTTAGGATTTCAAAACTGTGCTCTTTACCACTTAATTCATTCAATAAACCAACCAACATAACCGAACATTTTTCTTGTTGCTAGGTACTGTGCTAGGTGATCCAGAGAGGAAAGGCATGGTACTGAGTCCCTGGGGCAGACACATAATAAGGCAGTGAACAAACTATACTCCAAACTTTCATTTGCTAGAGCCGGGAGACTTACAAAGAGACAACCATTTATGCTTGGTGCTCAGTCCTGTTTTATATAAACCTAACCACCATTCATAAGTTTATGTGTGGTCCCCAAACTAGCAGCACCAACTCCATCTGGAAACTTGTTAGAAATGCAGATGTCCATGGTTCTATGTGGACATGCCACCTTTGGCCAGGGAGACATCGTGACTTTATGTATTGATGTCCAGAAAACAATTATTGTCCTCCCATGTTATAAAAGCAATACATGTTAATTGCATAACACAGTGAAATGTACAAAGGAAATAACCACTGTCAATATTTTGGTGCATTTTCTTATTAGAGACTACATAGTTAAGATCACATTGTATATACAATTCGAATTCTACTTTATTCCCTTCTTATATTCCAAACCCTTTTCAGTATCATTAAAAATACTTGGTATAGGGGTGCCTGGGTGGCTCAGTAGGTTAAGTGCCTGCCTTCGGCTCAGGTCATGATTCTAGGGTTCTGGGATAGAGTCCCGCATTGGGCTCCCTGTTCAGAGAAGAGTCTGCTTCTCCCTCTGGCTGCTGCTTCCCTGCTCAATCTCTCTCTGTCTCTGACAAATAAACAAAATCTTAAAAAAAAAAAAAAGAACCACTTGGTAAATATTATTTTAGTTATTATATAACACTACATCAGATGGAAAGAGCACAATACCATTCCCCTATTGCTAGGTTCCAATTTTCTGCTGTTATAAACAAGCTGCCACAAACATATTTGTACAAAAATATTTACTCACATATCATTGTACTACCTGGATATAAATATAAGTGAAAAAACACTAAGTTTAAATATTTCCATACTTAGTGGTTGTATCAATCAACAACAATACCTCTGGCAGAATATAAGACTACCTGTTGGTTTACCATTTGACAAAGGTAAGGAAATGGTTTAAGGTTCAGTTTTTTGTTTCTAATAATGTTTAATATTCACCAGCCATTTATGACACTTTTGCACATATAGGCTCTCACTTGTTGATTTTTACTATTTAACTGAAGCTGTATGAAATTGCCCTTTTATAGGTAAAATATAGTTGACAGTTAGCAATTTCATATTGTTCAAATCCAATAGGTTAACTTTCAGAATGTGAAATTTTATCACTTAAATTGAAAATTCTATCACTGTATATTGGGACACAGGACATATATACATGAAAAGAAGAAAAAAATCTTGTCAATGATTTCAGTATCCTTTTGGGTCCCACTCAGAGCTCTGCCTCCTTCTACAACCACGCACCCAGCGGGATTATAAAATTTATAATCCCATCTTAATGTTTTCCCTTAATAGCATGTCAGATCCTAGAGTAAAAAGGAAGAGGGAAGGGAGGGCTATCAAATCCCTGGAAATCTGTCCCCTTCCGATCTCAGAATCCTGTGTCTTCCAGAATAAGTCTCCATTTCTCTTACCTGTCTACCTGATGTTACCTCACACCTGTGCTTTTTCTTTTCTGTTCCAAAGGTGTAGGGAGAGAAGTCCAGACATGAGAGAGATGAACTCAAGGAGGCAGTGAAGAGCACTCACATTTCTCTTCATGTGCCTTTTGCTCACTGCTTTTTTATGAGAGAGAGAGAGAGAGAGAGAGAGAGAGAGAGAAGGCAAATGGGGAGGGGCAGAGGGAGGAGAGAAAATCTTAAGCAGGCTCCATGCTCAGCATAGAGCCTAACACAGGGCTCGATCTCATGAACCTAAGAGATCAGGACCTGAGCTGAAATCAAGAGTCTGACGCTTAACCGATGGAGGCATCCAGGCGCCCCTTTTGCTCACTCCTTCTTGGCAAACCACGTCAGTGAAATTTCACGTGAGGAGAGACAAGAAAAGCCTTTTGAAAGGAACCGAAACTGTCCACTCTGTCAGTCTCTTCAGGATAGGTAAAAATCACTGTGCCTAGGTGAAAATAGTTTGCTTACTGATTAGTATTGTTGGTAAGTTATAATGGGAAGTGGTTAGAAGTGAACCAAGTCATACAGGGAATACATTGTACACACTGTATTATGTATACATAATAGCTGGGAATACTCAGCTATTATCTCAACCAACAAAGTTGATTTCACACTGAAAAGGAAATCAAATTCCAGTCAAGCAATATGGTGGGTTGGGAAGAGCAGTCAACTTCTCGTCATCTTCTTGGCAATCTGGGGTCTGGCCTTAGTTCTTTCACGGAGACTAGGTATGGGACTTTCACGGAGGTGAGAGCCTATCTATGTATCAGTTCACTCTTTGGTTAAAAAACAAACAAAAAAGATAGTTTAGAAGTGCTCTAAAGTCTCTTTCCAGTCCTCAATGCTATGAAGATATTGACAATTGGATAATACTACAGACAGCCTCTTTTTCTTCTAGCTCTGGCAATAGTACATTCTGCCAAGGGAATTTCATAGCAAATCTTTCAAAGTAGGCTCTTAAGCACCTTTAAACTCTCACATATGCTAGAAAATACAAGGGTTTTTATGAGTTTTATGAGTCTATTTCAGATGCTTTAGAAGAAATAGTGTTATCCAAGCTAATTAATTCATTTCATCTGTGTGGTGCTATGTAATTGTTGGGATTTTTTCCAAAAATGCTCCTCAGGGTATCTTCTGCTTACACTGTTTTGTTCAAAATTTCAGAGGTAAACATCAACAGAAAATGCTAATCTTCTTTTAAGACTTCTTAGTTAGGGGAGGTTGAAGCCCCAGTAGATTTGTCGTTAATACTAAGTTCTTAATTTATGGATTTGTTTGCTCTCTCTCTGATCACTGATAGGCTGAAACATGCAAATTTCGGTGCAGGGTTGCGAATGGGTGGTTTTGTTTTCACCATCAAGTTGTAAAGGTGGGTATTACAGGTCAAATGATGATAATGGAAAATCCAAGAGATTATACATATATTGTAATTTTCTTGTATCAGCTCCTGCTAACAAATAAGGAGACTATTTCCTAGGGGATGTAAATATTTTTGTTACAGAGAACTTTCTGTTGTCTAGAAAAAAGACTTCTTTTAAATTAGCCTGATAAGACATTAGCCATGCTATGTTAATTCTAACTTCTTTCTTTTGGAAAGAGATTTTGTAGTATAGTGGAGATGATAGAGGAATGAAAGTCAGGAGACCTACCTGCCTGGCTTTGCTACCTAGGATGGCTCAAGGTCAAACCAGTTGGGCAGAAGGGAAGTCACAGGAGCAGCAGAGAGAGAGGGCAGGTGGGTATAGCATCAGGTAGAGAAGCAGGGGTGTGGGGACTTGTCCTGGAAGACACTGGATTCTGAGATTCAAAGGGGACAGGTTTCCAGTGATTGGCTAGCCCTCCCTCTGGTCTTCACCCCTACTCTACAAACTGACATTGTGCCAAGGGAAAATATTACAGTAGTGTATGTCCTTCCTTATCCTATCCCGTCACTAAAACCCAATATTTTGAAAAAATTTCTGTGTTAAGAGTAGTATGCATCCTCAAACATAGTTACTGTCCAAAAATACTACACCAAAATGTTACCCTCTAGCTAAAAAAAACACGAGCCAAGAAAGGACAAGGCTTCCTGAATGTCTCTGTTGTACAAATCTGACTCAATACCATTTGCTGGTCTATGAAGAGTCTCACTACATGGCACTGAGCATCACAACAGGTCAGGTAAAAACAGTTATCTCCCAGTGGTTTTTCCTGTAAGGGATCTGACTTGTCCTCCCATTTTCATCTTTGGTCAGACTGATGCTGACTTGGAGGCAATGATTAATTTTAACCTATACTCTGCTTTTCATTTTTTCTGTATTTCTTGTGTCTTCTTTTCTTCTGCTAGGGACTACCTCTAGACCAAACTGGAAAGCAGGCGAAGGGTACCACCATCCATGCACTTTACTTTTCTTCTACCGGACTCCTTCCTGAACTCTGACCCTCCCCACCCCCTGCTCCCACATTCAAGGACTGGCACCCTTTCTCCTTACTCCTTTCCCTCCTTGTCCATCAGGACTCTGACTCAGCAAGGTGCTTCTTTCGGCTTGCTGGCATGGAGAAAAGGGGTCAACGACGGAGTGCTTCTAGGCCATACACATCTGCTAACTTTATGTGTGGTACTACCCAGTGGGGATAAGAGAGAGGTCCTGGAATCATGCCTGCAAGGTCTGAATCCTGGCTCTGCCATTTACTAATTTTGTAACCATGGCACAGGTATGCAATTCTGATAAGCCTAAATTTCTCCACCTGTAAACTCAAGAAGGTCACAGGATTGTTGTATTTTATAAGGTAATACATGTAAAGCCACTTTAGATCTGCACCTGGGATACAGTAAATAGGCACCGAAGCTTAGATATTATTTTTATTACATCATTAATTTGTTACTATTAACCATCATTGATTAGCTTCTCCCAGATCCATTAGAATTTTAAATTGAGAAAAATTATGTCTTCATCTAATATTCTAGGAAAAAAAGAATTACGTGGTCATATAAATTTGGGACGTACTGGTATAAATAAAATAAATGATTTTTTTCTTATTATGGGACTTTTTAGGATCTTTACTATCTTAAAGAGTAATTGATTACTAAAAAGGGAATTAGTTGTAATGTTTTCCAATCTTATCCTTATTTACTTATGCAACTATTCTCCTGTCTGGAACATCTCTTAGCATTTTGCAAAACAGAATTCTAAAGAGCCAATTTAGGACAAAGTGCCTTAACCTAGTAGATGTTAATGGTATAGTTTCAGGCACTGTTATAAACTAGAGGGAGGGAATCTTTGGCATGGGGAACAACCCCTGAATCTCACAGAATTTCACCCTATTTAAAACTGCCTAGCCTATCAAGTTGTCTCTGGCCCTTCTCCGTAGTCTTTTCTACCCTCCAGAAATGCCTGGAAATTTCAATTTTTCTTCCTTAAGTACTTCAAACTGCCAAAGTAGTTTAATTCTTAATTTTTCCTTAAGAATAATGTGATCTTTATACTCTTTATAATCTAAAGATTGAAAAAGCACAATGTATCACAGAAAAAAAACCCCAATATGTTTTAGTTGTGTTATTAAACTTCAAATATTAAGAATCCCTTGGGTAACCAGGCAAGAAAAAAATTAATGCTACTTTATACATACACACACCTTGCACGCATCCACCCACCCACACTTTTCAATGTATAACTATATACCGTGTTCCTGTTCTATGTATTAAAAATCTATATAACATACACAAAATAGGGGTGGAAAGAAGATTATGTGTTCATCTCCAATGATCTCACTGCATTTGTACAAATTTCACTACTGAAACTCTCTTATCCTAAGTGTATTGGTGCTGGTTTGCATGTCTGTTTCCCCTAGACAGCAAGGTATGGCCCCTTGGGGACAGAACCTTGGTCTTTTCATCTTTGTATCCGTAGAGTCTGGCATGGTGCCTCCCAGATCACAGGCATTCAATAAATATCCATTCAATTCAATGAATAAATTACACATTGATTTAATTATTTTATACTAGCTTCTTGACTTTCCTTCTGGGTCAAGTCATAAGCAGTAGCACTTTAAAGATGTTTCCTAAAGAGTCCAGCAATTTAGAATTCCCTGACCGAACAGAAAATAAAAGCAATGCTGAAAGTGATCCTTCCTTAACCTCTCCGGATAAGAAAGCAGATCTGAGTTCCAATCCCTGCTTTACAACTTACTTGCTGTGTCAACTCAAGCAAGTTATTTACATTTTTTTTAAAGACCCAGTCTCCTTGTCTGTTGGAAAATGGGGATAATAATAGTACTATATTAGCCAGGGTTCTCCAGAGAAACAGAACCAATAGGAAGTGATAACTCTTAGAAGAATCCATTATCTTGTTAGCGCAGTATGAAGAAGTCTCTTAGTGATGGCTCCACAGTCTCTCAGGAAAAGAGCTGTCTGCTGATATTCTTCCCTCCCATCTCAGCTAGGGCATTTCCAAAGCTGAAGCATCCTCCTGATACTCCTTTAAACATCTAAATCACAAAGCAAACAGCATCTACATCTCAAAAAATAAGACACTTCATATTTTTTTTTCTGAAATCACTTTTCCCTCCTGTCTTCTTTAACTCAGCAGAAAAATCCTGAGCTATTTAACTAGAGCCATAAAATGCAACTTACTTTCAAAGGCTTACATTCAACATTACATCATTTCCCCATTAGAATCACATTTTAAAGTAGGAGCCACTACCTTCCCACGTAGGAAGAGGGTCCTGGCAGAAAGAGTGGTCTCATCTGTATAAAGGCAGGATGTCAGTATCTGTTTATCCACTTACAAATAGCAAACAAAATCTCGACCAACCAATTGCATGGACAGATTTAGCAATAACGTGCAATGAAGCTAGGGAACATATTTAGTTCCTTAGTACCTATTTTTTTTTAAAGATTTATTTATTTATTAGAGAGAGAAAAGGGGGGGGCGAGGAGCGGAGAGAGAAAGAGAGAGAATCCCAAGCAGGTTCCCTGCTGTGCATGGAGTCTGACAAGGGACTTGATCCCAGGACCCTGACCCTGAGGTTCATGACCTGAGCCAAAACCAAGAGTCAGTGCTCATCCGACTGGGCCACGCAGGAGCCCCTTTAATACTTATTTTCAAATCACAGCCAGACAATCCTGATCATGCCCATTTCCCCCCTTTCCTCCTGGAAGCGTGAGTTCAGCACATCCATGTAGCTCCAAGAGTGACCATCTTTGACTACAGTCACAGTGACTATCCTAACCTAAATAATCACACCCAAATATCAAAACTCAATTTAGTCAATATTTTTATGTAACTTTATAGTATGTTTGATATGTGCTTTTTAAGAATTTCTTCCGATTTTCTCCTTTCTTGGTTGCACAATATTAGAGAAAAAGGAACCACATCATTTTTCCCACCTCCCAAAAAGGAAATGCTTTCTGAATCCTCTGTCATTTCCATAAATTTTTCTTTCCTGTGCTTAGAGCAAAAGATTCTTGGTCCCCAGATGGTCTTGCATGAAACATTTTTTTGTGTGTTTGTGCATAGTGGTATTTTTACATGGAGAGGGTCCAAAGATTTCACTGCATTCTCAATGGGGTGGAGGACAAAAAAAAAAAAAAAAAAAAAAGCAAAGATCTACCAATGCCATCAAGGTTTATTACACTAAAGAGAGTCATAGATTGGCTACACTGTAGAAGGACTTCAGAAATAATCTTAGAGACAATAAAGCTCCATACCTTCATTTGACAAATGGAACAATGGAAGTTCAGAGAGGTTAAGTGAATCTGAAAGAACTTTTTTCTTTTTTTAGAAAACGACATTATCAAAATAAAAACAAAGTGTCTGTGGAGGTTTCCCTAGCTATTTAAACATCCCCACCCTCCCCCTTAAATTGTAATACAGGTACTTCGAGAAAACAAGCAAGAAGTGTCATCAAGATGGTAATTATGGGTGATTTATTTTCTGTAATGGGGTAATACTGTTTTTATAATGAAAATGATAATTATGAAAATTATATGGAAATATGAAAAAATATGATGTGTAAGAGGAAAAGCAGAATACAAATTAGTACGTGTGGTATTGTATGAATATATATGCAGGAGGAAAATCACTGGAGGCTATGGAACTAAAACAAGGCTGTTATGTTGTAAAAGAATGATAATTTTTTTCTTCATCCACATATTTCACTGGTATCAACGCTGTTTTCTCAATGACTTCATGGCAAAGGGAGCCGCCATGCAGACTTTGGGGAAATAAGCTTGGAGGACGAAGGGGTGCCACAGAGAAGGGAGGGCAAGATATTCAGAGCAAACTTTCCACCGTGAGTCAAGACATGAAGAAATTACAAATGCGGACATCTGAGGAAAGAGCCTAAGAAGTTCAGCGCGTGCGACACTCGGTTGTGAGGCTAAGAGAGGAGACATATATTGTGCCTACTGGCATAGAACCTAACCCATAATAAGCATTCGGCGAATGGAATTTAGTGTCGCTGTTACTCTAACACCTTTGAAACATTCTACACAGAAGGCATACTGATTGCTTCCTATGGCTTTCCAACGTTGTGAAGAACTTTCTACAGCATCCAGTAGGCCTTGTGGTAACAAAGTTGCGGAATGAGGGATTTGTTAGCACCAGTTTTCTGGTGGTCTTTGGTCTGAGTCTCAGCAGCGCAATTATATTTGAAATAGACTGTGTTTCTCGAGGAAGGTGTACGGGAGAAATGCAGGGCTGACCGTTATGCCAAGATTTTCCTTTTCTATAGGAAAATAATCCTTTTTTTAAAAAGATTTTATTTATTTATTTATTTATTTATTTGAGAGAGAGAGAGATCACAAGTAGGCAGAGGCAGGCAGAGAGAGAAAGGGAAGCAGGCTCCCTGTTGAGCAGAGAGCCCGATGTAGGGCTCGATCCCAGGACCCTGAGATTATGACCTGAGCCAAAGGCAGAGGCTTTAACCCACTGAGCCACCCAGGCACCCCTAGGAAAATAATCCTTATCAACAAACATTTACTAATCACCAACTAAAATATGCTGCTTGTAAATCTATGGGAAAATGTGAACTATTCTTCCTTGTTAGCCGCAAGAACACGCATGAAAAAGAAATCAATTTGGTTTCTTTGAGCAGCTTTAGACCTGATCCTAGAAACAATACTTAGTAGCCCCTTTAAATTCTAAGAAAGAGAGAAAAATGGTCAAATTTAATAATTATTAACTTACAATGTATTAGTAATTAGGCATGGGATGTTTTATATTTGTTGGCATTAAACTTAAACTAAAACCAAGTTGGGTTTTAAAGTGTTACCATGTATCTTTCATAGTACATCACCTCACATAACCAGTCAATACCGTACGGTCACGACGGATGGACATTTTATCGCGGTAAAGAACTACAGTAGGGGTGCTTGGGTGGCTCAGTCGGTAAAGTGTCTGCCTTTGGCACAGGTCATGATCCCGGGGTCCTGGGATCGAGCCCCATGTTGGGCTCCCTGCCTGGCGGGAACCTGCTTCTCCTTCTCCTCCCTGGTTGGGCTCCCTCAAATAAAAAAAATAAATTTTTTTTTTTTTTTTTTTTTAAAAAAGGATGACAGTAGTTTGTGGTAGTATCACTTGGTCCTCCTTCCTCTGAGCATTCCTGAAGTGGGGGTATTCTCTAAGGTGTCACTCTTACTGAATAAACTCCCTGGTCCATTTCGACCATTGTCATGGCTTCATCTGCCACCCCAATACCACGGACTCCCTGACATATACCTCCTGCCACGACCCATGTGAGCTCCTGAGAGGTATTCCTAACCAATGCACTCCTCCTGGGTATCTGTCTCATCAGGACCAAACGCTCCAAGTTCAAACCTGCACTCATCATCTTTGCCCTGAAGCCTGCTCCTGCTCTTACAGTGTTGATTTCAGAGAAAGGCACTGCCACAGACCCGCCTGCCCAGGGCAGAGCTGGAGAGGCCGTCCTAGCCTCCTGCTTCTCCTTCACCTCCAGCAGACAGCCAAGACCCGCCAGTTCTGCTGATGAGACCTCTTCACTCCAGCCTTAACTCAAACAACCTTAGTTCAAGACTCCACCATTTCTCAACCCAAATGTTATATACACTGTTCCCATTGACTTTGGTTTTGCCCAGTTCAGAATATTCTCTACACCACTGACACGCTACTGTGGGAACTGGAATGGGGGATTCGGTGAGCTAGTCTATGAAGTAGATACTGTCTGGCATGTTGTTAGGAACGATACCATTTCCTCCTTCCTTTCCTCCATCCTCTTTACATTCCTACCACTCTTTGACTTCAATCCCTTCAATGCTCCCCAACTCAGAAAGTCCAAACCTCCTAGCCCTCTACGTAACAGGCCCCCAGGCTCCAGCCATAGCCCATCTTTCCAGTCGCATGTTCACCACGCCTCCACGCATGTCCAGCAGTCTGGGCTCAGGGAGTGACTTGTAGTTCTGCAAATGTGTGAGCATCTTTCCAACATGCTATCTGAGAGAGAAAGGGAATTCAATTTCTCAGGTTAGGATGTGATTCCTTCCTTGTTGACCTGAAGAAATCCTTGCCATCCTCCAAGATTTGACATGAATAATTGCTATGGGCTGAATGCCTGTGTGTCCTCCCCTCCCCCATATTGAAATCCCAACCCCCAGAGGTGATGGTATTAGTAGGTGGGGCCTTTGGGGGGGTGATTAGGTCATGAAAGTAAAGCCCTCAAAAATGGGATTAGCGCTCTTGTGAAAGAGATCCCACAGAGTTCTTTCTCTCCTTTCCCCCTGGGGTGGTAAAGATACAACCAGAAGTCTACAACCTGGGAAAAAAGCACTCGCCCACACATGCCGGCACCCTGATCTAGGATTTCCACTCCCCAGAACTGTGAGAAATTAATTCCTTTTGGTTTATAAGCTGCCCAGTCTGGTATTTTCTTACAGTAGCCTGAACAGACGAAGACAACAGTATAACGGTCACAGAGGCTCTCTGGACCCCCCCACGTGGAGGTCATTTAATTTGTCCCACGCATCTCTGTGGCACTAATGACATCTCACTGTACCGATCAGACATTAACATATCTCATTTCTGGAGTTTGGGCTTGTTGTTTAGGTGGAATCGAAGATCATCCCTGACTGGTCGTTAGTATGTTTTCTTACTTAAAAACATCAAGTATCTTCCATGTGTCATACTCTTGGGTGTGCCGGTGATCCAACAATGAATATTTTCCAGCCCCTGCTTCAGTGAGATCAGTGTAAGATAGGAGATTTTTAAAAAATAAATAGGTACAATGAAGACTACAGAATTGGTCTTGGGAGAGAAGAGTTATTTTAGCCTCTTGGTGTCCACATCCCTAATAGATGAAAGATTGCTCTATTTATAAATTTAGGCTGAAAAGATTCAGAACACACAAATAAAGCACATCCTAAAGAAATTAAGCTCTTTGATCTATGAAAGAGATGGTCAACACAGTGGAGAAAAACATCAAGAGTCTTCCACAGGATAAAAGGAATGGTGTCAGGGTAGCAGGCGAGACCACATCACAGAGAAAGGAAGCAGGCTTCTCCTAGGCAGGGTAACACACTAACAAAATTCGGGGCCAGACGCAGGCAATGATGTGGGATAGTGTCTGACAGAGCCAGCGGAGAGTTCAAAGGTTGAGACGAATTGGAAAACCCAGGCTCTGGAGAAAGACTTGCAAACTTTGCAAGGGCAGCAAAGTATGGCCCTACTGTAGCTCATCTTCCATGACGACATCTCAAGAAATTAACATTTATTTACTGAGCAAAGTTGTCTGTGCCTTCTCTCAGTCTCCTTCCTCTGGCCAAAACCAACCAAACAAAACTTTGATGGCTATGGACTGAATGTCTGTGTCCCCTTAAAATTCATATATTAAAACCCAATTCCCAATGTCATGGTATTTGGAAGTGGGGCTTTGGGGAGGTGACAAGGTCATAAGGGTACAGCCCTTGTGAATGGATTAGTGCTGCTGTACTAATGGAAAAGAGACCCCAGGAAGCTCCCCTGCCCCTTCTGCCATGTGAAGATTCAGTAAGAAGAAAGCCATCTACGACCCAGGAAGGGGGCTCTCTCCAGACATGGAATCTGCCTTGATCTTGGACTTCCCAGCCTCCAGAACCATGAGGAATAAATGTCTGTTGTTTCAGCCACTTAATCTAGGATATTTTGTAATAGCGGCCCAAATGAACTCTGACAGCTTCTCTTTGTTTCTCCCCTCTAATGCTCCTACAGTCTTCTGTACTCACTCTTTTTTGCTCTAACAGTGATTGTACTTGTTACTACTTGTTTTAATGTCCACTATTCCCACTATACTGTAGGCATCATAAGAGCATAGACCATGTCCATCCATCTTGACAGCCCTATTGTTGGCACAGAGCTGGACACACAGTAAGTGCCCCACACATATTCGGAAGAAAGGAATAAAAGAATGCACCCACCAAAGAATGAACAAAAGAAAAAACAAACATCCCAGAAAGATGGATGCCATTAGTCCCAATCTGTGATGAGAATATCCCCACTCTGCAAAGTGAGCTGACCAGAGACCATGAGCAGCAAAGCCAGTTGTGAACCCAGAACTACTTAGACTCTCCCTCCACCCCCACCCCCGCCAATGCTCTTGCCTCTTAATTCCACAGCTTCCCTTCGATTTCAGCACAGTAAGAGAAAGCAGCGGGAAAAACTAAATGCCTAAGTGTTGCAGAGACATAAGTGAGTCCCCAGGAAAAGGAAGACTGACTGGCAAAAGAGATTTTAGATGCTGGTCCTAAAGAAAATAAGTTAGACAACTCAGCAGCTATAATAGAGGAGCTATTCCAAATGAAAGGAATGGTACGTTAGAGGGTAACTTCAGGGGCTCCTGAAACTGGTTAAAATAGAAAATTAGATGTATTTCACACCTATGTTTTAAGCCAACACGCAAACGCCAGTATGACAAAAAGAGCTATCCGTGAAACTGTGGTTTTGATGGAAACGAAGAACAAAGCCTACCAAGCACTCAAACCAAGATGCTGCTAAGTATGGCGTTTACTCACTTACGTCACCCACCTAACTTTTGCTTTCCTGCTTCAATTCAGTCCATGAAAACCAATTATACTTGAATGAAATGGAAACCAAGCTGTTTCTTAGAAGATGTAACACCCTCCTACATGCTGACAAATCAAATTTGGGTGGAGGCAAGGCAGCAAGGAAATTTCAAACTATTTCAGGCAGTGTGTTTTCTTGGGTCTTTTCCCTTACTAACCCTTCCCACCCCAGATATTTGACTAATTGGAACTCTAGATTTCAAGCACAAGTCTCGAGCTGTAATTTGTTACATCTGCTTTAAAATGTGACTGGAATCTCAAATGATTTAATTGTAACATTTGGGACTGGTGAACACTAGTGCAATTACAAATAACTACCAGAGAAATGCTAATAAATGTCACTTTGTTGGGAAAGGCAAAAGACAGGATCCAACTTTATGCAACCAATTAAAAGTGCTTTTGTGACCATCAAATACACTGGCCTTCCAAATATTTTAATGGTCTTTCAATGGAACAAGAAACTCAAAGGATTCAGTAAACCAGTCAGGAGATCAATTACTTTCTCTGTGATGGTCCTCCTCCAGGTTAATCCACACGTGTGGATATAAAATACATATGACTTCTCCAGGTAGTTTGACTTGCATTTCAAGAATCTTTGCATTTTCCAAAAATTGGTTTTCTCAAGTTTTTCCATTGAAAAAGCTCAAAATAAGTCTATAATTCGCTCACACATCAGCTACTCATCTCTCATGTCCCACACTATCTTACTTTAAAACTGGTCTCCCCACAGAATGATGCGCCACAGGCATTTCTGCTTTCTATGTATATTCATTCCAGAAGAAACCAGTGATCTACCAATGGTACTCCAAAACTCCATCCAGGGAGGCACATATAAAGCCAAAATGGCCTAAAACTTCCTCAGAAATTGGTGTTCAATGGACACACTGGAAAAAGTGTTTTAAGCCAATGATTCTTTTTCTTTTAAGATTTGATTGATTGATTGACTGATTGATTGAGTGAGAGAGCATGCGAGCAGGGAGAGGGGCAGAAGGAGAGGGAGAGAGAGAATCCTCAAGCAGACTCCCTGATGAGTGTGGAGCCTAATGTGGGGCCTGATCCCAGGGGGATTTTGAGCTGAGTCAAAATCAAGAGTTGGACACTTAAGTGATTGACCCACCCAGGTGCCCCAAGCCAATGATTCTTAGAAATACTGGCATCTAAATATGCTTGAAATACAAATTTCCACTAATGTTGATAATGATGGCTCACTATTAAAAGCATACAGAATCTACGCTCTTGGGGACAATGGGAGGAAGACGCAGTAGAGAAACAGAGGCCCATGCGATCTGAATCCCCAGATAATTCTAATGTATACTCCCTTCTCTGCAGACGAGCAGAAAATCCTAGCATTAGGCCTCATAGCGTTCCTTCACTTCAGATAAATTTTCAGAGATCTCAGTTTGGTCTCAGAGGCTTATCTGTTTAGTTTTCATAGCAACAAAATCCAGTGGCCAAGAAAAAGCCAACTAATCTGTAGGAAAGGCAACAAAGAAGGGCAAAAGTATGTTCCATAAGTAGCTAGGATTCTTCTTCTTATATTGAACCTCAAGGTGGTATAAAAAGGGGAGCAAATTAGTGACGAAAAAGAATCTACCACTGATTTGATGTTAAAATACTAGTTCACCCTGGATCCTGCTTGGTGCTTAAACTAGGGAATTTTAGACATAATGTTATCCCTTTGAAGTCTGACCAGATCAGAACCACTTACGGCATAGGACTGAACAGAACTCAAAACAATTAATTCACGTTTTTAGAATTCTTCAGTCTGCTTAATACATAACACTTTTAATACGGGATCCCATCCACCAGGATCCAGAGGCAGGGATAAAATTATAAAGTAGGTCACCTGGGGGAAATCCCTCTCCTTTTCATCACCTCTTTGGACTTCATTGAAGTCTATGGTTAGGGCAGGGATTCCTAAAAGAAAGAAGAACATGACACTAGACTCTTCTGATTTTAATTTTCAAGTAACATAGACCGCCCCCCCCCCAAAAGTCCTACCACAATCATCTTTACTGATACAGGATGAAAGTGTTTTATATCTATGAAAACAGAGATCATAACCTAAAGCCAGCGGTCATGGCTCCTGAGCCTTTACGTCATGTTGCCCATTAGCTGTCTAGCCAAAACACTGAAGCTTAGTACCCTTGTGCAGAAAATGGCTAACACAGCAAGACTGAGGCTGCTATCTTAAGAAGGGCCTGCTTGTGAAGTTGGCCCTTGGCTAGTATTTGGAAAGTGTTCTCATCTTTCTCTAACTGATAATGGTAGTTTACTGTTCCTACTTTGTTTGTTGTACAATGGTTTATGCCAAAAGCTGGGCTTTCCTTCTTGAGTCTGAAATTTTGGTATATGCTAGGCAGAGAATGTCTATATGACCAAGTGACCAGTCCCTGACCTTGGGTGCTGAATCTCTCAGGCATGTTGTCGCATTTCTGTTTCTGGGAGAGGGGTAAACTGTGTGTGACCCCCTCCTCCACGCGGGAGGGAGAGAGCATAAGGAAGCTACATGAATTCCTACGGACCTCTCACCTGGGCTTTTTATTTTTCCCCTTATCAGCCAAATGTATATCCTTAGTTATTACATCACTGTAATAAATCTTAGCCATGGGTACAACTATATGCTGAGTCCTTCTAGTGAATCTCCAAACACAGGAGTGACCTTGGGGACCCCCCCAATGAAACTATGAAGTGACTTCCCAGTCTGGGGCTTTCCAATTGGACTTCCCAATCACATGGTTTCTCCCATCACAGGGGCGCATTCACTGGTAGGCTTCATATTCTGTTTCTTAAAGTTTGTCCTAGTTTACGCCTAAAATGTATTAATGAAGAAGAGTCACTGTAGACCCCTGGATCTAAGGTCTAAGGTCTTAGACCTCGATCTAAAGTCTTCCTTCAAAACTACGTAATTTTAAACAAATAACCTTCTGAAGAAAATATCCTTCAGTTGATTGACTAATCCAAGGTTTTAATTCTGCTAGTAGACACCTAAAGCCGGGTATAAAGATGTTAGCTTAATAACTGATCAGCAAAAAGTATTTTGTCTATTTTCTTGTTTTTAAAATATTTTTTATAAGTCATCTCTCTACCCAGGGGTGGGGCCTGAACTCAAGACCCTGAGATCAAGAGTCACATGCTCTACCGACTGAGCCAGCCAGGAGCCCCTGACAGAAAGTGTTTTGGAGTGACACAAACTTGGCAGCGCCTCAGCTCAGACGGTTCCCAGATCTGCAAATAATGCGCTTGGCCTAGCACAAGAAGAAGGTTTAAGGGAAAAAGGAAAAGAAAAGCTGCTGGTCTCCGAGCCTCAGAGTATGGATTCTTCGTCAGTGTGAGGACCGGGAGCAAAAAGTTAACGAGCAATTCTAAATCTAAAAGACTAAAATTTCAATCAGGATGTAGATGTTGCAATTATGTGGTGATGGCTGATAGGGGAGAAAATAATAAATATTCTCCCTGGTTGTCGGTCTTTTCTTGCTGAGTCATACAGATTTTAGACACTGCCTCAGAATAGAAACAGTTACGCTGAGTTGTGGGTAGAGAGGAGCCACAGAGAGGCTAACCTAGGCTGCACGCTCAGTGAGGGGCCAAATTGCTCAAACCACCTTTATTTTTGAGCAGAGCAATTCAAAACATAAAGGTCAAAAGACACATCACTATCACCTTCCCAACAGACATTTCGATGTATGTGAACTTCTTTAGAAAAGAGAAAATGCTGGGCTGACTTCTAAGAACCACGCTAGATGAGCTGCTGTCAGTCTGGCAGACGAGTGAGGAATCATGGGAAAGACGGGCTGCATCTCAACAAACTGAAATTTTTCTGCAACAGATGAAAAGGTTTCTGCATTCTGTTTGAATTCCCTCTGTACAAACCTGTGTGCATCGTTACAATCCTCTTTTGCTGAAGTTCTTCAAAAATGAGCACTGAATTATACAGCTACCAGAGAACCTTATGAATCTCGATCCTGAATCCAAGGCCTACTTTTACTGCCAAGCAATATCTCTGGCACAGAAGCAAGGACCTCCCCGCACTCGCACATGTGGTAATAACGCGGCCGCAGGCAGAGATGCACCAGTGGCTCAGCGGGTCAAAAACGTACTCACTAGCGACTCTGGCATTGAGAAGATTAACGCTGAGTAAACCACTGAAGGAATCCATGCCTAAATTAGCCTGGGTACAATATTTTGAATTTAAAAACTGGAATATTTCTTCATTTACAATAAGGCTTTACGGTAATACGTAACTAGCAAAAACAACTGAAGCTCTGTATGGAACTCAGAACTGGCAATTACCTTCACTAAAAAAGAAGAGCTTTAGTATGTTTAAAACCAAATTGTGGAAAAAATCAACCCATGTAGGATTTTTCTAGATGGATTAAAAAGCTAAAGAAAAAAAAATTAAAATAAATAAAGGCTGTGAGTTGGAACGGCCACTTTCAAAAAAACCAAGGCAACATGTAATGTGAGAAACATTTTCTTAGTATTTGCTGTCTTACCATGAATTGTAGAGCCATCGTATGCCTTTAGGAAGGCTGAGATAACGTTTTTAAAATAGCTTTTCCCTCCCTAGTATAACAGTTAGATATTTTCTATTAGCATAATTGGAAAACACAGAACAGTAAGAAATAAATATACTCGTTCAACAAACATTTATTGAAGGGATACCCTCTGGCAGGCACTAGACACAAAATATACAATGGCGAAAAAGACCACCATGAGTTCTTTCTCAGAAAACTTCCATTCTAGAGGGAGAGACAATCAAAAATCAAGTAAACAGATCAATAAGACAACTGTATACTGTGATAAGTACTTCAAATTTACCAGCCCCCCCTCAAAACCCTAAAATACAACAGCTAAAAATTAACAGGAGGCAATGGTTCTAAAACAAACCACAATGAATATTTTGGTCTATTTTATCAGTCCTTTTAAAAATGCTTAAGTGCTTGTTTTCAAAGTTGTAATCCTATGTCACTTTATATACAGTATCTTTCATTTAAAGTTCTCTCCTGAACATTTTCTATATTGTAATACATTACTAATGAACAGAAGTGTAATGACCGTTTTCACTGTTAAATATGCTAACACTTACAGAACACTGTGTATAAGACACTTTCTATGTCAGCTCATTTAATCTTCATAACAAGTCTGTAAGATAGGTACTTCTCTTACTCTCATCTTATAGATAAAAAAGAAAAAACCTAGAAAGTTTAAGTAACTTATTGAAGATTATGTAGGTCATTTAGAGGATGGCTAAGATTCAAACCAGTTGATGGACTTGCACTGAAGCTCTTGTCACAAAACTAAACGATTACTGCCTTAATGGTTGCATAATATTCCATCACTCTTATTTGGTACTTGGTACACAAACTTTTTATAGGACAAAAATGAAAACAACAAAGACAGAACATATGGAGTGACAAGGAAGCAACAAACACATTTTATTTAAAAAGCAGAGAAGCAGGAAAAAAGCTTCCTTTGCAATTTCTAAATAAAATGGGTCTAGGGAGAAGAGGAAAAATGAGCTTTCATAAATTATCCCCTTGGCAAATTTCTAAACATATCTAATCCAGAAGTGATTATGTAGTTAGAATAATTTTTTTTTTTTTTTAAGTAAAGGAACAAATGCTTATTATGTACTATTTTCACCATGAGAGCATCAGCTAGAACCTTCCAAACATTTGGGATCATGGGCAATAAGCAGCCAAGAATTCAGCCACCAGATGTGTCCAGGCATTTGCAATGCACTGGCCTCAGCGAATCTAAAGGGTACATGGAATCTTCCGAGGGTCTTGACACAATCTCACAAAAATGCTGGACCCCAATCACCAATCAGGAGTGGTCTTACTTGCTGGAAGTTCTACATGTAGAAGGGATTCCCATACGCGAGCCAAACCAGTGGGGGAACAACATAAGATCATCTGTAATATTAAAGATAGAGAACGTAACTCTCACCAGAGCTCTAGTTCCATCGGTGCTTCATCTCACTTTTCAGTGCCTTTGGGTGTGTGTTTTATTCGGTACTCCCCATCCCCACACCGCAGTATCACTATCATCAATGAGATTTGAGTTCACTGAGTCAAGACCACGCACTTCAAACATTTCCTATTCCCCTAGAAAGTCTTTTTATTAAGCCTCAGGTAAAGATTAAAATGTCACAAAGAGTTAAGAGCTTTGTGCTCTGAAATCAGACTGTCCTGGATTCGAATCCCGACCCCATCAGTCACTTCTGTGCTACAAACCTGGAATGGGGGCAGAGAGTTTATGACTTCCTGTATCTAGGTAATCTTCTATAACGCTTCATACATAGAAGATGTTCGATAAACAGCTTCCCATTATATTTCTGCATATCTACATTTTCTGTGTATATTTAACAAGATCTAATTCTCTTCTCCATTTTTCTTTTCTTTTTTTTTTTTTTTTGCCTCTAGGAAATATGTACCTGGCAGATGTTTAACAGCTACATATCAGCAGTGAATGAAATGATGTTGGTACATAATTTGGTTGTAAAGTTTATAAAGTGCTTGAAGCTGACAGAAATAGTGCAAATGAAGGCTGTAAATGGACATAAAACATGAAATAGCTCTCTCACGAACCTAGCTTTTCTCCCAAGATTTATCTCTCCCCAACTAGGGATTCCTGTTTGTTTGTTTTTTCCCCCCTTCTCCTAAAAGGAAGACACACTGTACTTATTTGTAGCAGGCGACAGGATGGGTCTCATTCATTTAGGACTTCCAGCACCAGGGCACAAAAATGTCATAGTAGCTCTAAACCAGAGATGAGGCTAATTCACTCCCGAAGCCCAGTAAACGGACGGTAATCCCCATCAATTACAGCCACAAAGAACAAGGTCCAAAGTATGGTCCCCACTGGCAGGCATGAGATTTTGAGTTAATTTCGTGTTTTTTTTTTTTTTTTTTTTTTTTTAAAGGATGACATCTAATTTCCAAAAAGATCCCCTTTCTGGAAAAAATCCATCCACTATCTTCCTCTGGAGCTTTGATACATGACATGTCACAGCGCTCCTGAGTGGGCTTCTGCCAGTGGTGCCAACATGGATGGCGCGAGACAGGTACCGACAATGGCGCAGCTGCTAATGGGGGCACTGGAATCAACGCCTATTCTTCCCACGCCATCATGCAAAGCCCCTTTGACTGCTCTGAAACAAATACAGCTTAATTTTATTTCCTGCCTGGCTTTGTATAATTCTGACATGTCCTCAGTCAAACACGACCCAGTCCTTCAATCAGGCCCTATTTTTCTGGAGATGGGAAAACAAGAGGAAGCTAAAGTAATTATTGAAAACTCATAAGCAGCAGCTTTAGCCTAATTACCTTGACTTTCCTTTTTAATTTTTCCATCGATTGTCTCTTGTTAATATACAAGTATTGACTGAGCTGGTGGAGGCTGGTGCTGCTATGATAAGAACAGATGCCACTGGGAAGCGAAATGTAATTAGGAAACCCGATGTTCTGTTCCTCCTTTTTCAGAAGCACACATGCACAGCACACTCTTTGGTTTGAGACCCTCTTAAGAATCACCAGCAGCATCACACAGCAAGAATCTTTGTTAAAGGCCTTTGCTGTCTGGTGTGCCTTGGCCACCAGGGGGCAGCCGGGAAAAAGGAAAACAACCCCTTTTTCTTTGTTCCTCTTTTGATGTTAAAATATGTTTCCCCTATTTTCAGCACACATTCTATTAGAACTCCCAGGTCAACAACTCCAGGGGGGATGAACAACCCAGGAATGAAGGTGACATCCCTTTGAGCTGCACGTGTTGCCTTTTAAATGCTGTTGTATTTAAAGTTTCAGCTGGAAAAAAAGCAGTATCGGGTGAGCGGCTCTGAATACTAATGTATCATTGACAAATGCTTTCAATAGTTCCTGATTCCTTTGTCAGGCAGAAAAGTGAAGTTTTCTTGCTGTAAAATATAAAACTCACTTGAAAAGTAATTATTTCTAAGGGACTTTCAACTTCTCAATTTCTCATGTATCTACATTTTCTAGGACGTTAATAATATGTTGTAGGTTGAGAGCCTTAAATTGCTATTAAGGTGCACCTCACTATAAGCAGACACAATTTAGTAACGTTCTGTGGAAATCGGTTTTCTAGGAGCTCAGAAAACCTTGGCAAACCTGGGTGTCACGTTGCCTTCTGTTTTATTTTATCTTTTAAAGCAACTCTGAGAGAAAATCAAGCAGGAGCAGTTACCAATGCTAAAAGTAATCACAAATACCCAAAAGGAGGAATTCTCAAAGCATAAATCCTGGTTGCAAATTCTATTACATAGTCTAGAAAGAAAGAAGCATTCTTAAGGAATGGCAGTAGTCATAAAAATCAAGTTGGTGGTGCAAAACCCAAGAAGCATGGGGGATAGTGATAGGAGAAGGTAGCCAATGGATATGAAGGGGAAAAAAAAAAGAATGCAAGAATCGTTAGACTACAGAGGAGCTTAAAGACTCAGATTCGGCAGAAATGGTGCACTGGGCAGTGGGAGCAGAAGTAGCAGAAACAGTTTAGAACCTATAAAATGTATTCTGATGACAACAAAGGTACATCAACTATAAAATGACAAGTCCGCAGACTTTGGGGGGCAGTTAGTGAAAGGGCAAATGGATTTCTGTTAAAACAGCTTCATCAGTCCCTAAGGGCATCACCATGATTAGCTAGCAACAGACATAAACATATCATTAATCCAGATCAGCAAATGGCAAACAACCCATTGGAAGATACTGAGAAACAGTCATACAATAATCTAGACAGTAGTGCATAACCATAAAAGTACATAATCTGTGTTTAAAAAGACAAAGGTGGGAAGAGAGATAGAGATACTTGCTGGGAGGCAACCATAGGAGACTAAGAGAAAGGGAGACAAAACAAGAAAAACACAGGGTAATCTTTCAAAAATTGAACTTTCGCTCTTACTGACATCCTAGACATGGTAAAATGGAAAAAACCTAAGGACGTGCTGTCACACGACTTGAATTGAAATCCTAGCTCCACTATTTACTATGTATGTGACTGTTTCAACCAGGATTATTTCAGCTACAAATAATAGGAAACTGACTAAAGGTCATAAATAGTTTCATTCTAAGAAACAGGAACCACTCTAGTTACTTTAAGCAGAAAGAGGTTTAAAGGAAGAAATTTGGTGCTTACGGGATCATATTAAGAGCTGGAGGTGCTGCATCAAAGCCGCATTTCCAGGAATGATTCCAAAATAACACTAAAGGACTGACTCACCAGAAGAACTATGACAGCTGTCGCTATCGGGAAAGTGAGGGATTAGGCTATTATGACCTCTGGGTACTCCCAAAACTAGTCAGTGACTTTTAATATTGTTGCAAAAATGCCAAGACCTCCATACTTGCTTCCAGAAAACAGCCAGACCATAAGAGAACAGCCTTCACCTCAGTTCCCCCTTACAAATATCACGTGAATGTATCTTGTAGGAAGCACCTACTTTATCACCTGAATTCTGCTGCAAGGGACACCAGGATATATAGGCATGGAAGGCAATGAGCTTGGAATAATTTCTGAGTGCCAAATTACCAGATTCACAAGCAGCTTAAACAACGGTGACAGATAGTAGCATTCCTGACAAGAATTCCAAAGGCAAGGCAGTTTAAGAACTGGTTAATTCATAGACACTATAATTTCATCCAGAACTCAGGGTCTTTCCATTTTTCTGTTCTGTGAACATCAAAAGCTTGTCCCTTTTTGCTTGCAAAATGGCTGCCACGGTTCCAGGTAACTCATGTACGTTTGACATTGTTGACAGAAACAAACAGGCCTATTTCTTTGTATTATCTTTCAGTCAGAGAAAACCTTACCCCAAATAAGGGGTAGACCTTCTCCAGACTTGCTGACCAGAACTCTATTGTTTATTTGTGGCTTAGACCATCATTGGCAAAAGAAACAGGATCGGCATAACTGGTCTGGACAAATCATGTTCCACTCCGAGGGCAGGAGACAGGACTCTTCCCTGAGCACACTGCCTTGCAGAGAGTGTCACCAGAACAAAATTAGTATCTGACAGCTAGGAAGATGAGTGGGTGGGAATGGGGTGGTCGGCGATCAACAGGTTAAGCAAGTTGCTGGACACCCACTCTCAGTGTCTGACTTTCCTCACATGAGGACAGTTCTCACATGAGGACGCTAATTTATCTCCCCACCCAGCTAAGAGGGACATCATGC
Organism: Potos flavus; assembly: GCA_028534135.1. NCBI lineage: Eukaryota > Metazoa > Chordata > Mammalia > Carnivora > Procyonidae > Potos > Potos flavus. The sequence continues at coordinate 77,437,585 of CM052887.1, read as the reverse complement.
CATGGTAACCTATGCCTATGATCTCACAGGACCATCGTTCCTGGAAGATCATGTGAAGTGACATACAAAGACCTCCGTGGACAATGTGAACAATCATCATTATGACTGTCAGGGGGAGTGAGGAAGGAGATTTCCGTTCTCTCACAAAGTACCATCCTTGCCAAAGAGTGTTAATTGAAAGGGCAAATAATTGTCTTGAGGGAAAGCAATTTGCTAAGATGTGTGTTTCTGAAGCGTTTTATAATGTCATTATGGACAAGAAGGCTAGAATCTATCCAAAGAAAGATGACCAGTAAACCATGAAGCTTCTCAACGTTGGAATCTCTCCAGAGAACTTGTTTTTAACAGAGACTATCTTGAGCAGTGTTACTACATTAAGGAACTGCATTTATGATGCATATTAACCGCTACTGCAGCAAGTAATAATGGATAGGGATCACTATTAACACACATGCTAATATCCACACAGAATCTTACATATAAAATGTGCAGACAATTGCAAATTTCATAGTCCTGGGTTTTTGAACTGTCCTGAGCTTACCTGTTGCTTTCAGGGTATAAGCTAATACATATCAATTCCTCCTGCCAAGTTCAAACTTCTTTTTGTACACTCAGTGGAATTTCATTTCATATAGGTATGTGAAGGTAGCAAGGATGACTGTGCCTCTTAATATGCCTGTAGTATCTTTCCACTTGCCAAGTTAATTCACTGAATCAAATTACATTATAATATGAAATATTGTTATAGAATTGATCTCATAAATTGATGTTGAAACTTTTCAAAGGAATTTCCCCTAATATTCTCATTTATTTACTCTTCATTTCGCTACATTGGAATCCTACACCTTCAAACACATTGAGCCATTATGTTAAGACTCTCAGCTCCAAGGTAACATTAATGATGCAGTTACAAAATGGCTATCCCTAGAATTCTGTCATCCAGATATTATGAAATGGTTGGGAAAAGCTTTGACCTGTAGAATAGTACCCTTTTAAATTGATAAAGAAGTTATAGAGAAGGGTAATTTGTTATTATGGTAGCTTTGTAATGGGTGCACTTGGCCAAGCTAAACTCCATTTCCTTGCATTCTCTCCCCTGGGTGTTTCCAGTTAGGATGGGCTACACAAAAGACATTCTTGCTTGAGATGTGAAGGATGGAAGTGAACCAGGAACCACTTCTAAAGATTCAAGAGGTTGGGATCTTAACGTTGTTGCTGGTTCAAATCCTTGGCCTGGGGCTGCTCGCTTTCCCCTGATCCTCCTGGAGCTTCTTGGACTCCCATGCCAGGTATGTTTTAGCTCAGTGATGAGGGAGCCAACACTTCCTACAGGACACTCACATCATCAGGGCTGGAGACAGTGAGAAGTGACGCGAGTTCTAGCCCATTTTCATGGGTTCCAGCTCATGCTTGCTCTCCTTCACTTGTGATCCCTCCCCCAGGTGCTACATGAGCTGCGAAGAAACTGTTTAACCAGAGTCCATGAGTGCATAAGGTCAAGTCCCTGTAACAAATTTCTTATTATGTGTTTTTATATTATAAACTCATAAACCTGCACATGCTTCTGCTTTTCTAATTGAACACAAGTTTTTTAAAAAAGATTATTTATTTGAGAAATAGAAAGAGTGCAGTGTGTGTGTGTGGGAGTGTTGTGCAGAGAGAGAGAGAGAATCCCAAGCAGACTCCCTGCTGGGCGCACAGAGCCCTAAGCATAGGGCTTGATTCCATGACCCCAAGAGCATGACCTGAGCCAAAATCAAGAATCGGACACTGAACCAACTGAACCACCCAGGTGCCCCTGAACGCCAGTCTTGAATATCATAATTAATTTGGCGGGATATCATTTCATGGCATACTGCCCATAAAAATCTTTATTTTGAAGAGAAATGACCAAAAGTAAGTTTTTAAAGTTCCTACAATCCAGTAATCGACAGATTTGTGAATCATCAAGACATGGATAGCCTTCTTAAAGAGGCAAGAAAGATTCCTACACGTTTAAGTGAGATTTCCATTTGAAGAGGTTCAAAACTAAGTTTCAGCATTAAAAGCCAAACTTCAATTATCTGCTAAATTTTGCTTTCAAAACGTATTCTCCTATCACTCTAGAAAATTTTGCCATTGCTGTAGTTGAATTTTTGATTTTTAAAAACACATATATTAGAGAAAATTATAAAATGAAAGTAACAAAGGGAATGTTAAATATACAGATCTCTGTATTGGGGAAGGTAATTGTTGCATCTATTGGTCAAAAGGGTTAAGAAGAGGAGTCTTCTAAAGAATATTAAACATTATTATGGTAAATGTGCATATATATGGTTCTGCAATGAAAGTACACTGAAAGTGGGGTGCCTGGGTGGCTCAGTCGGTTAAGCGTGTGGCTCTTGATCTCGACTCAAGTCATTCTCTCAGGGTCATAAGACTGAATCCCACGATGGGCTCTATGCTCAGAAAGGAGTCTGTTTGGGATTCTCTCCCTCTCCCTCTGCCCCTCCCTGGCTCACTCGCTTTCTTTCTCTCAGATAAATAAATAAATCTTTAAAAAAAAATGTCCACTGAAAGTATGAGCTTGCTTTATGAGTTTTAGATGTAACATTTTACCTCAACAACATATAGGGAAGACTCTATGAGTACCTCTCTTATACTAAGGAGGAAACTAAGACGAGAGAGAAATAACTTTCCTAGGATCACCTAATAGGAAAGTGGCAGGACATGGCATTGCGCCCACTCTTACATTCCTACTCCCATGCTACAACTTTTAAAATTCACACAAAATGTTTAGAAAGTGAGATACTGCTTATAATACTCAATTACTCAACATACAACATCTCCATCTTATCTCAGTGCCCCCACTCATATTCCCTAACCAAACCATCTAGGTATAAGCAGTTTTGTCTGATCAGAATGTAAGCTTCCTGAGGCCAGGTCCATAACTTCTTCATGACACTTCCAGATACTTCAGAGTCATAGGCATACAGTCATGGTTTTTGTCAATCAATACTTTGTGGTATTTAAGTAACTGGTATAAGCCTCTTAATGCCACATGCCATACCTTCTATTTCTAATTCTTTACAAACAGCAGGTACTCAATAAAGCCCTATTAATTTTAATAGGCAGCTGGCTTTTTAATCTGGCAACACAAAGCTGAAAACAGATACAGACTCAGATTTTTTTCACTGAAAAGATCTACAAAAATGATATGTACACCCATTCACCAAATGACTTAACTCTAAAACAAAGGAGGGGGGGTCTCTGCTGAAGCTTAAAGGTCATTTTAGAATGAATCTGAGAAAGTATTACAAACAGGGGTGCCTGGGTGGCTCAGGCGGTTAAGCGTCCGACTCTTGATCTCAGCTCTGGTCTTGATCTCAGGGTCATGAGTTCAAGCCCTGTATTGGGCTCCACACTGGGCGTGGAGCCTACTTAAAAAAAAAAGTATTAGAAACAATGGGTAGAAGATGTACAGAACTTGTTGTTATTCAAAGAAGGATTGCAGACTCAAAATAATAAGGATCGCAAAACAGTTTTGATAAATTTAAAGTACACATTCATTGTGAAAACGGTAAGGTAGGCTGATGTCACGAAGTTCAATGTTGTCGTTTCACCAAATGCCTTTTGTTGCCCTGCTAGAAAAAGCAGAGTCCTACACTATGGTGGGTATTCTTAAAAGACTGTTGAGGGAAGAGTATCTGGTGTCAGGCCACCACACATAATTTGCATTTATATTACACTTTATAGTTTAGATTGTACTTTTGGATCTCAGGTTTTGTTTCAGTCTCCATTTGGGCCACCTAGTCTCATTCTCTTCCACAGCTACAAACTTTCAAAACAACCAATCTATTTTATTAAAAGTTCTACATACATAAAGGAAAACTAGAGCATATTCATCTCGGTTCCTGGGGAAGAATTAAAATGGAGTGGAAGTAACAACACAACTTGGAGTTGGAAGGGAGCTTAGACATTCTGGGGGATATGGTACCCCATCTGCAGCATCCCTGGACATATCAGGACCATTATCTTCAAATTGGAAGAAGCCAATAGTTGAGACAATTTCTAATAATTACTATTTGCAAAAAGACTTTATACTGAATCACTATGATGTACACCTGAAACTAACAGGTTATTATATGTCAATTATTCTTCAAAAAAAAAAGATAACTTCTTAATTAAAAAAAAAAGAATTTAAGTCATGTTCTTTGAAAATGATGTTCTCAAAACACCAAAAATACATTTCCAAAATTATCTATGCAAACAGGTCATGATGACTGGAACAGCTCAGCTTTGCAGACATGCAGAGTCTGCTAGTTAATCTCTAAAGAAGGCTTTGTGGCAGGAAGCTCAAATAGTAAGAAGTTATCGGTTTGTCATTCCATTATCCACACCTTCAGGTATAAAACTCATTCTGCTAAAAGAATTTTTGTCTTTTAAAATGTTACACTAAGCACTATGCGGCTTCCCGGCAATGCTAACCACAGAGGTAATGATGCTGTACATTTAATTTTTCCAGCCTTCATGTGTCTGCCAGCATTATAAATGAGTCATTAACAGTCTCAAATAGATTGACATTGTTGTTTGCTACTGCTGAGAAATCTCATTTCTTTCAAGACAGCAGGAGACGATTTGGGTTTAATAATTGAGGGGCACCAGAAAGCATGCAAAGTTAAAAGAATCTGAAAGGATATTGGTCCAACTTTCTAGGATATTTATTTTGTCACTGAACTCGAAAGCTAAACAGTGTATTTCATGAAAAGGTCCAGGCAGGGAAGACAGGCTCTAGCCCACAGGAAAGATGAGCGCTGTCTCTGATGAGAAAGTGAAAAACCTCATCTTTACCTTATACAAGGGAAGGGAAGAGCAATTTGCCAGACAGGTCCCAGGATGTCCCACGTATCACCATCAGCCACAAGCGGCCTTCTATATGTACAAACACTCTTGTTAAATGATATCCAAGCAACCAGAAACCTGAAGCTACTTAGCTCTACACTGACTTTGGAAATCAAATAGCATGAGAAGGATCTACACAGCCTAGAATTTTTATGGCAAAAACCTTCCTTCCTAAGGGATTCAGAAAAAAAAACAAACAAAACCAGAAGCTTCATAAGGTAGAATATTTACACAAGAAAAGGAATGTCAGAGAAAAAAAAGTTTAGAGATGAGAGAACAGCTCAAAGCCCAGTTTAGCTGGAGCATAGATTCTTGTGGAAGAGTAAGGGGGATGGATGAAAAATGCTGGCAGGGACCCATTATCAAGTACTTGCCTAGAATTTAGTGATAATTGTAATCAATTGCAGTCAAGGAGGAGCCATAGAAGGTTTGAAAGGGTAAGGAAAATAATGGAACTGTGACTGGAAAGTAACTTAGCATACTGTTTAGGCCGGTAAGGACCAGTGAGCGGGCTACTGTCATTGTTCACATGCAGCCAGAAGAAGATTAATGACCGTAGAAAGATGAGAACACCAAACTAAGGAGTGATTCCCAAAATGGAATCTATAGGATTTAAATAATAACTGGTAGTGACAAACGGGAAGATAAAATTGAAGATAAATATGATGTTTATGGCACAAGTGGCTGAAAGAAACAGAAGCTAGAAAAAAAAAAAATTCCAGGAAGACAAATTCTTCTTTGGACATGAGGACCAATGGTAAATGGAGGTAAAGAAAGATGTCCAGAAGGCAGTTTATTATGCAGATTCTGGGTTTTGGTACAGAGTACAGGGTAGTATTACATAAATATAAAGGTAAGGCAAGGAAATAAGATCACTGATCTAGATTATATCAAATAGAAGACCTACCTAAGTTAATAGTTTGGGCCGAAGCAGTCTTTTAGGAATAGGAAGGAGAGGGGCGCCTGGGTGGCTCAGTGAGTTAAGGCCTCTGCCTTCAGCTCAGGTCGTGATCTCAGGGTCCTGGGATCGAGCCCCACATCGGGTTCTCTGCTTAGCGGGGAGCCTGCTTCCCCCCCTCTCTCTGCCTGTCTCTCTGCCTACTTGTGATCTCTCTCTCTGTCAAATAAATAAATAAAATCTTAAAAAAAAAAAAAAGGAATAGGAAGGAGGAAGAGGAGGCAAAATAGGACAGAGAAAATGAGCAGTCAGAAAGGCAGGAGACCAATACAGTGGTAACTATTCCAACCATGAACTCATGAGCTTGAGGAAAAGGTTTTCACCTATTTTGAAAGAACCAATAATAAGTCAAGGAGGATTCATATTGAGGAGAAAACCTATTGGGTTTCACAATTAGGAGGTTATTACAATCATCATTAGGACCAGTGGTTCTCAACCCCGCCAGCACGTCAGAATCTTCTGGGAAGAGCTTTTTAAATTATCAATGGAGATACTTGTCACTGGCCAATTAAATTAGAATTTACCTAGGTGGTGCCCAGGCATATGAAGTTTTTAAAAGCTGCCCAGATGATAACAGAATGCAGGGAGGGTTGAAAACCACTGTTCTAGATGGAATGATGGAAGCAACAATACAAACAAAGAAAAAGAAAGAAGAGGAAGAAGATTAGAGTTTGCAGGTGGTGGAGAAGAACACAGTCTACTCTGTGGATACACTTGGTATAAAAAAGAGGTCAGTATCTTGAGAAGACCTCAGGTCAGCAGGAGGTTTACTCAGGATAAGGAGAGAATGGACATGTTTGTAGGCGGAATGAAATGAGGAGGTGTCGAGAAAGTTAACTATCTTCTGGGAATGAAGAGAGGGTCGAGGGAGGGTAAGGAATAACAGAACAAGAGTCTGGAAAATTTGGGAGGATACAATCAAAAGCACAAATGAGGAGGTGAGCTTGACATGACTGAAGAGGAGTTACTCCTTAGGAGAAGGAATACAGGAAGAGAAGAGAAACTTTTGAGGTAGGGTCTAAAGGGTTAAGCTAAGGGAATCCTCTTTAGATGATCTCAGTAGGCCAATAAATAAATGAAGATTTGGGGGTTCAAGAAATGGAGAAGGATCACACATCTGAAAAGGTAGAGAACCTAGGATCCCATTTAACTGAGGCAGGGAAACGAACTTCTCATGTAATTAATCACCTTTCTTAGGAGAATAGACTGGGAAGATGACTAGAGCGGCAAAGAGGACTCATAAACTTGTGAGTTGTCTGGTCATAGTTTATAAACAATATGGCTCAAGATCAGAAGTCAGGCAACATGAGAAGGATCCACACAGCCTGGAGCTTTTATGGGAAAGGGCTTCCTTCCGAAGGGATTCAGAAGAAATTAATAGGACCGCCTGAACCAGTTTCAACTCACATCTACATTATGTCTGAAGAAAGTTAAGTTCTGATTGAAGTTTTAAGTTAGGAATGGCTTTAAAACAGTACTAACACTAAAATTTACTTTAAGCCTCAAGAAATACTGACAATGAACTGTGAGTCACAATTTGTTAAGTCCCTACAACATCAAAAAGTTGGATGAAATCAATATAGAAACATTAGAATGTCGAGGAATTCCTGGATTTCTGGAAAACATAACAGAAACTAAAGAAATAAACTCTAAATAAAATTTTTCAATAAATGGAGTCTAACAGAAACAATGAGCGATCACTTAAATTTTCAACCTCATACCCATTTTGCGAAAAAAAGTGAATTATCATGAGTAAGTGAACTTTGAAGATTGCATTTACATTCTGCCAGGTCCTATTTAAAAAAAAAATGGAAAGCCAATTTATGACCCATCACCATCTCCCTGCTTAATATGATAATGACTGCACAGGCTTACAAGGTTTAATTTTAAATTCTTTCTAGTACTTGGGATGTTCCCATCAATAATTTGAGTTTTTAAGTGTCACCAACTCTCACCCTGGGCTGCTAAGGGGAGCTGTCCCAGTAATACAATGAAGCTCTCCCGTAGATAACAAACAACCTACCTGTATAAATTTGATCTGCCAAAGGCGCTATTGTCTAGTGCTTGGTAAATGGTTTGTATAAAAATCCATATATTGAGTTGAGCAGAAATGAAATAAAGTCTGAGCAGTGACAGAATGTCAATTACGGAGTTGGTAAAATAGCCCCTTTAAAAAGTTGTTAACTTCGGCACTTTTTTGATTCTAAGAATTTTATTTAAATATCATATTCCGGGGTGCCTGGGTGGCTCAGTGGGTTAAAGCCTCTGCCCTCGGCTCAGGTCATGATCTCAGGGTCCTGGGATCCAGCCCCGCATCAGGCTCTCTGCTCAGCAGGGAGCCTGCTTCCCCCTCTCTCTCTGCCTGCCTCTCTGCCTACTTGTGATCTCTCTCTCTCTCTCTGTCAAATAAATAAAATCTTAAAAAAAAAATAAATATCATATTCCTCTGTCTCAAGCTGCATTTTGAAAAACAGCACAAACTCTTTGGCAAAGAGGAGAAAAATTATTCTTTTGAGTGATTATCTTCTTGGGGCTCCACCAAAAGTAAGTTAAAATTTGCATTTTAAATTGCATCCGCAGGACACGTTTGGGAGAGAGGTCAAATAAGCAATACTTCCCTTGTTTATCTAAATAACAACAGTTTATGTCTCGGTCATCTGCATAGTATCTGGAAGAACTGGAAGTGAAGGACAGTCTCAAAAGATCACCCCAACATATCTACAGAGATGTAGAGATGTGGTGGGTTCTAAACACTGAAAAGGACTTCGTCATAGACATAAAAATTAAAGTTGAGGGGGCGGCTGGCCTGGCTCAGTTGGAGGAGCAAGGGACTCTTAATCTCGGGGTCATGAGTTCGAGCTCCACATCGGATACAGAGATTACTTAAATAAATAAACCTTTAAAAAATTAAAATTTAGGGACAATAATAACTAATGAATGACAGGTCAGTCAAACATAATGACAAAACCTCAGTGTAGGATGGTTAGATTTGGCAAGGAAACGCAGGAAGAGGAGAACCCCCAGGTATGTGGCTTAATAACATCTAAATTAACATCTGAAATACGAGTTCTGATTTTCAGAATACTTTGGCATAATTAACTCCTTGGTTCCTTACAGTATCCCCGTGACATACGTAAAGCAAGCTTTTCTTAAATACCATTCTAGAGTTTAGGCAACTGAGACTCAGAGAAGTTAAGTAACTTGCCCAGAAGCAACTATCTAGATTAAATGTTGGGGCCAGGATTCCAAGGGAGGTCTCATCATGCCAAATTCCACGCTAGCCCACTGCATTGGCGAGTGAGTGAGTGTTTTGTGCAAATTACTATTTCTCCCTTTATCCTTTTGCTATGCTGTTTTGCAAATTCAGTAGTCCAAGCACTTAGTATTTCTTCCCTGTCGTATCCCAGCAGTAAGCAGAATGTCTTCAGTTAGCACTACTACTTTACCAAGAGTGCGAGGATAAAGGGCATTCTTCTATTTATGTCCCACAGAAAAGAAATCAAAAGCAGTAAGAATGGGAATGAGGCGTCATTGCTTAACGAATAGGATTTCATTTTGGGAAGAGGAAAGAGTTCTGGAGATGGGTGATGGTTGCACAACAGTGTGAATACACTTAATATCCCGGAACGGTACACTTTAACATGGTTAAAATGGCAAATTGATGTTAGATATATTTTATCACAATAGAAAGCAATAAACCCCCCCTTTTTTTAAAAATCACACTAAAACTTCAACATTTTGCTGTAAGAAAGATAAATTATTACAGGGTAAAATCCACTGTCTTTGGATTATCTATGTTAAATACTCTGCTGTTCCATTTAAATGTGATGCATATTTTAACTCAAATCTAAAGTAAAAAGAAAAAAATCTAAATCCCATTTTCCATTTGAACAACTAGATTCACTTTGTAATGATTATCAAGTGAGTCTTATAAAGTCAAATGAAATCTAACAGAGAAGAGTAGAATATTTAATCTTACTAAAAGCTTATGTCTTTTATAGCATTAAACGTGAAATGACAGAAGCTCACCAAAGTAGCGTGTATCTATTAATGTGAGTTAATCCATACAAAATAGGGGAAAAAAAATAAAGCTCATAATTCTAAATTGTTTAATAGTCAATATTGGTATTTTTGGACACTTTTTCCAAAATGCTTTGGATTGTCAGCTCCCTGAGCATAAAGACTTGTCTTACTCTTTGCTGTATGTTCAAAATTTAACAAAGAACAGAAGGAAGGGAGGGAGGGCAGAGAGGGGAGAGAAGGAAGACAAATGGCTTTATAAACACATCCAAACAAGCATCCAGAAAACTTGGGATCTGCCAAATCTGAAATAGTTGGTAGTTGAGCAAGTTGACTTGATTATATCAAAAAGCTATTTTTTTCTAGAGCCATGCTCAGCAGAAATGGCAGTGCCATTAATAATATTTTGCCAATCTATCATCTGTTTGAAAGGAGTAATGGGAATTTAGAACATTTCAGTAAAGGTTCATCATAGGCAATTAATCCTAAGACTCTGTATTTGCAGATCCTGCTGACTAACTTCTAGGATTTCCCCTGTAAGATCCTTGTCCAGGTAGAGAATATAATTTCAGATCCATTTAAAAAGATTCTCATTATTGTCACCAGTAATTATTGCCTTTTCCCCCCAATCATCTCATTTGTCAGAAAGAAGGTCAGTAAAAAGTGACCTTAGCTGCCTTTGAGATCTATAGAGTGATTTCTTTTTCCTTTTTTGTTTTTAAAAACTTCCTCATTTTGCGGTTGTTAGGAATAGTAGCAATATTAGAATAACAAAATCAAAGCCATGCTATTATTTGAGTAAAGCATGCATCATTTATTCCTTTCACCTACATCTAAGAAAAGCAATCACAGTTGCCAATGATTACTCATCTGAATGCTACAGTATTTAATTTCTAGAGGTCAATTACTTTATATCTTGCTCTGGGAGGTTTCCAGATTAAGATTTAATTAGTCTTATTCCTTTGACCAAGAGACTAAGCTATTTTAGACCTAGAAAAGGAAGTATTCTTAGTCTTTTGTGGTAAGGGGAGAATCTAGCTCCTGAATTCATAGGAGTGTTGAGAAAAGAAGAACAGAAGTTGATTTTAACTATTTCAATTTTTTTAAAAAAATGCCATAAAAATGTGACTGTGAATCTTAGAAAAAGACTTATGAAATCTAATATTATATAAAAATGTACAGCTAAAAATAAGATAGCATCAGGAAAGCTTGAGAGAAATCTTACTATGCCCCCAGGACCCAAGAAGATCTCCTAAGTAAGCACTCTCTTCCAGTTATGTCAAACATCGTTTCAACAGGAAATGCAATGAGTCCGTTTCATTACTTCCGGACAGTACTACCCCCTCTACTAAGTAAGTATTTACCTGGCAGTATTTTTTATGAATTTCTCCCTTCCCCCATTCCTTCACATAGCAGCCTGAAGGTTTGCACTATAGGCCGACATGAGTCCAAATCCTGTTTAATGATGAATAAACAAGTAGTAGTGCTATATAACTATTATACAAATACTAGTGCAATTACTGTCTTCTCAAAAATATAAGACTTTTTTTAATGGCCTAAGTATATATTTACTCAACAGAGATTAACCAAGTCCGCTGTTGATCATTCCCACATTTCTTACAGCCTACCCAAATTTATATTTAGCAAATAAGGGGTTTTGTGGGGTTTTTTTGTTTTTGTTGTCTGTAAGTTTTCCTGAAACTAATTCTAAAGAAAAACAAAGGGAGAAAATTCATCAATAACCAATATTATCTGAGAATCTACAGGGTTTATGCAATAGAACCGTGTTCTTGTCATCCAAATAGTGAAAGAACTATTTTGCAGAAGAGGGGATCAGACTACTTCCTTAAAAATCCAAAGGCGAGAGAGCTGGAACAGACAGGTAAGGCTGCAAGGAGACAGAGCATTTTGCACTAAAAGAAGGCTATCTAATGGGCCATTTCACTGAATGATGAAATGAGTTTCCTCAAAAGGTGGAGATATTGGAATGGATAAAAATCACGATAGAGAAATACTATAGAAAAGATCATACGTTGGAGGATGGCTGGATGAGAAAACCCTAAATGTTCTCAGTAAAATGACCCTAGATGGAAGTCATTCTTCTCTACTTGTTGTTAGCTAACAAATAAGTGGGTAAAGAGCCCAAGAGGAGTTTACAGAATAGAAGTATCTACATCATGTTATAGGGGAACATTATGTAGATTACGAATAGCTAGACAGCAATTAGTAGTAATTGTTACTTGTCTTAACAACGAGACAAATTACCAGCATATACAACCGTTTTCCAAAAGAAGGACAGAAAAATGCAGCCTAAATCTGACAAGGGAAAGTACTCTTCGGTGGATTCATGTAGTCAAAAAGGTTTGAGCCATTCTCTAACTCCCAATGTTATCTACAGTTCTGAAATGAAAAGCTGTCTTCAGTAAACACTATGTGACAACATCAATGGAAAGTCTCGGTAAGAATTTCCCCAGTACAGCCTGTCACAGAACCAAGCCTTTCAAGACAACTCCCTAGCAAATCGTTATTTTCGGGAAAGAACAGCTCTGCTTCTCACTGCTGAAGGTTCCCAAAGCCACTAAGGAGAGGTCCAGCTCTCCACATAACAATCCCTTCCTCCACCTGATGCACTACTATAAATTTTTAACATAACGTTTTAAGGTCTAATGAAAAAGTTATAAGTATTGACTTTAGCTGCAGCTCCTCACTCAGAGCTGCTCCGCTGATTAATGAGAAAAGTGGCATTTGGGGGCAAAGGAAGAATCAGACAGTCATGTGCTTTTATCAAGTTAATAAACTGCCAAGTGGCAATTATTTAAAAGAACTTCAACTAAAAATCGTAAAATGAAAAAAAGAAATTCACCTATAATTAACTTCAGACAGAGAAGTTAACGCTTAATCCTTCCAACGTAAATAATTTAAGAGGAGGTATGTGCAAGAGAAAGCGATAAACGCTTTGAGATAAAATCAACAACAATCTCTTTATGATTTTTTCTTCAACAAACTTGTTTGTTAAATTATTTACACTAAAAACATCTTGCTGTAATCTGACACACAGTAAATGCAATAAAGGCATACAATAAATATGACTATCTCATTTAATTGTCCCAAAACCTTATCTGTCTCAATTTACAGGTAAAACAGTGGAGCCTCCAGGATTTTAAGTTACTTAGTGAAGTTGGTCCTCCTCCTGCTTACAGGGAGTCTAAAATATCAGGAGGGAATTAAAACCAACAACTGGAATCATGACCAGGGTTTAAGAGGGTGACAAGGAGGGATGGAGGGAGGGGGAAGTGGGAAGTATTAACAGAGAAAAGAGCATCTGAACTGGCCCCTGATTGAATGCTAAGATTTCAATAGGTAGAGAAGGACAGAATGGCATTTGAAAGATCAAGGAATTTGAAGAGGATGAGGAAATAAAAACACGTGGAATTGCCGGGCGTACAGGAGCCCCGTGGAGAGGTGCTGCAGTTGGACTCACAGCCCGATTAAAGTATCGAGTCCTGGTCAAGGAGCTGGACTTTATTGTGCAGGGAAAGGGGATTCGTGAAAAGCTTCTGAACAGGAAGTTTGCGTATCACGCCTCAACAAAAGCCAGAAGAGTGTGGGCCCAGTGATTCACTGCCTCCAGAAGTGTACACGTGCCCACCATGTTTCCGGAGCATTTGGTAAGTACTGATGAACCTCTCTTTGACACACACTCATTTGGTTGCTATGACATCACTTCCTGGGTTGCTCTGACCCTTATGGTCTCCTTGGCTGTGTGGTCTCCTTACCGGTTTTAGCTCCACACACTGGAGCAGGCCGGGGGCAGCACGCAGACCTGTTCTCTTCCTCAGTAGACTCTCACTCTAGGAGATCGTAGTCATCCCACCCCTGGGTTTGATACCATTAATTTTGATGACTATCGAATGCATCTCTGCAGTCTAGACCTCTCTCAATTTTCCACTCCTCCTGGATGCCAAACCAGACATCTCAAACCTGACAAGGCCCAAATCAACTGGGTTTCTCCTTCCAAATCTGCTCTTATCAGGTCTTCTCTGTCTTAGTAGATGGCAACTCCGTTTCCCCAAATGTAGAGGACAAGCCCCTGCAAGGTACTGCTTTAGTCCTCTCTTTCACCTCCCACGTGCAGCCTCCTGTCAACTTGACCTTTGAAGGACAGCCTGGTCCACGTCACCACTCCCTGTGCTCCACATCAGAGGTTGGCCAACAACAGCCCAGGGGCCATATCTGACCCACCAATAAAGTATAGTTGAAACATGACCATTTGAGTTCATTCACATGTTGTCTGTGCTGCTTTCACGCTACGGTGGCATACTTGAGCAGTGGTAATGAAGATCATATGACCTGCAAAGCCTACATTTTTACTGTCTGGCACATTACAAAAACACAGTTGCTAACCCCTTGTCTGGATTATTATAGTCGCTTTCAAAGTCTTCTCCCTGCTTCTGTCCCTCCACCTCCCTACATACCATTCCCCACAAAGCAAACAATGGAAATTTAAAACTACGCTGTCCAATATGCTAGCCAAACATTACTATTCAAGTTAAAATACTATTAAATAAAAAAATTCAGTTCCTATAGCCCTAGTTCAAGTGCACAACAACTACAAGTGGCTGGTGGCTACCTTACTAGACACTGTAGATTCTAGAACATTTCTGACATCACATAAAGTTCTGTTGCTCAGTACTGCTTTAAAATGTACAATCATCTCCCTCCACCTCTCTAAACCCTCCATTAACTTCCTTTTTTATTCAATGTCAAAGTCTTTGCTAAGGCCTATTATTTGATCATCCCCGGTCTCCAGTTCCCCATACACTTCTCTGGCCTCATCTCCTTTACTTCTTATCATTGTATTCTAATCTTATGGGTTCTCCCACAGAGCCCTCCAAACACTAAGCAAACACTCCAAATGCTAAGGGTTTCAGGCACTGCACTTGCTGTTCCTTCTACCCAAACATCTGTCTCTAGATATCTGTGTCAGTCATTTCCTCTCTTCCTTTGGTCTCTGCTTTAGGAGAGCAGGAGAGAAGGAGAGGAGAAAAGGAGAGGCTTTTCCTAACTCATGGCTCCACTTTACCTGTCTTCATGGCACTTGTCACCAACTGAACTATTATATCTCTATCTTACTATTCACTAATAAAATAGACATGACATTATTAATATCTGTGTTTCCCCACCAGAGTATAAGCTCCAAGAAGCAGGAATTTTGTCTGTTTTGTTCTCTGACATATCCTCAGAGCCTTATGTCAGCTACACAGTGGGTACTCAATAAATATTTGTTGAATGAATGAATGAATGAATGAATAAGAATGCCCTGCAGAAGAGGCTCCAGATGAATTAAGATGTACGAGGTTCTATTTTCAAGTCTGCCTTGCTAACTTATCTTCCAGACGTGGGTTTAAAATTTTGTCTTTCACTCCCCGCCAAAGCTCAGCCTGACTGAGACCTTTCCGTTAACTTTGGAGTAACTGATGAAGTGAAAGTTTCTCAATAGCTCACATTGAGTCCTTCCTGTCGTAAGTTACATGACAAGACGGGGTGTAAGACTGGAAATACCAGCTTGGGAAAACCAGCCCTCATCTAGCTGCCTAAGACTTGAGGCCAAATTTCTGAGCCCGTGGGCAAACATGTCATTGCCAGATCTGCCAGCCTGAGGTGATTTATTCATCTTGATGATGGGACTTTGGAGTCACATAATTTAGATTGCCATGACTGGCAATTACACATAAGATTTTTTGTTTATATAACCTGGGGCTTCACTTTTAATTTTGAGTCAGTTCTTTATGGAAAAAAGTTAAACTTCTTTAGTAATTCAAGATATAATTCATGATCAAGTCAAGAGGTATTGTCATACTGCTGTGTAAGGGGGGGACACTGCTGTTCTCTTTCTCCACCCCAAAGACTACTACTCCATTGAGGACTTAATGAAGGAAACACATCGGAGGTAGAAGGGTTAGTGCAACAGCTCAAGGTTGGGGGACACTGCCAGGAGGTCAGTAGGTGTAGCAAGGCCGACTTTGATACGGACCACCTGATTCTTCTCTGCCCTTCCGAATACTTTATATTTTTCCCAGTCCAGCTCCTTTAATGGGCAACAGAGGAGCAGCACAAACAGATACACCCAGCTGACAGCTTTCATTTGGCAAATCTGTAACGTATGAATTCCAAAGCAGGTAAATAATTTAAGATTACTAATGTAAATGGAGAAATAACATTTAACTTATAAATAATACTCATAAAGCAGGAATTTTTCCTCCTCTGAGGCATACGAATAAAAGCAAATCCATGAGACGATCACTGACCTAGGAAAAGGTTAAGAGCAGCTTAAATAATAAATGCAGAGGTACAATTCAGACTGACATGAATTTATTTTTCTTGCTATTGCAACCATATGGCAATAATCCAATATGAGAAGTTGAATTTATGTGGTAAGGGCATAACTCAAAGCCTGCTTGTTTAAAAATTCAACAATTTAGGGCAGTTTGGAGTAGTGATATGACACACCACTTTGCATTTTGAATGGCAGGGAAATTTTACATTGATTTTCACAGAAGACGCTTAAATGAACACGCTAGTAAAACTTAATGGCTTATTGTCCCTTTCCCGATGACCTTTAAAATGCCTAGAATTCAAGCTGAAGTATCTAATGGTTAGCACTCCTGCTTATTGCCCCAGTTGCATTATATCAAAGATGGAAAATTTCAATAGTGTTTCCAAAATGGCTGCTGATAGAGATATGTAATTGCCGAAAGCCCAGTTTAACAATAGCCAGTTTGCAATTCCTTGTGAAAAGGATACATTTCTTCTTTAACATTTCTCGGTCTGCAGAATCTTTTTTTTTTTTCTCCAGGGGAAAAAATTAACTGTTTTTCTCCATTTAAAGAGCCTCTAATTTCCCCTGAACCCTACATAAATACAAGAGCAACAATAATTTAATGAGCTCAGGTAAAGTAGCTGAATATGTGTAGCCAGAGAAACTGGTCTTCTCTAGTGTTGTATCTTTCACTTTCAATATCAAAGCCCCTTATCAATAGCTTTCCAACGTTTCACTGTAATAAAACAATGGTTTATTTATTTATTTATTTATTTTTAAAGATTTTATTTATTTATTTGACAGAGAGAGAGATCACAAGTAGGCAGAGAGGCAGGCAGAGAGAGAGGGGGAAGCAGGCTCCCTGCCGAGCAGAGAGCCCGATGTGGGGCTTGATCTCAGGACCCTGGGAGCACGACCTGAGCTGAAGGCAGAGGCTTTAACCCACTGAGCCACCCAGGCGCCCCTAAAACAATGGTTTTAAGGCAAGTCACAAATGAGGTAATAAGTAAGGTCTGTATAACAAGAAATATTTTTTTCGTTTTGTTTTTTGAGAGAGACAGTGCACATGAGCAAGCACGAGTCAGGGGAGGGGCAGACAGAGAGGGAGAGATACTCTCAAGCAGGCTCCACACGCAGTGTGGAGCCTGAAGGATGTGGAGCCTGAAGCAGGCTTGAACTCACGACCCTGAGATCATGACCCGAGCGGAAATCAAGAGTCAGACGCTCAACCAAGCCACCCAGATTACAGGATACAGACTCAGGCACCCCTGTTTGGCAAGAAATCTTAAAGTTACATTTTATATCTTGAGTTCTGACCTCTTCTTGCTTGTCAGAATGTAGGCAAGCCAGAAATTATATACAGTTGACAACTGCCTCAGATGCGTAACTTTATGTACCTTCCTTCAAAATCAACACGTTCAAACTCAACTCTGTCAAGAACTGTGATGGGTCTGAGTTTTTATCCTACTTGCAAGCTAACAAGTTAGTATGCCACAGTTTTGAGAATGTGGCAGAAAAAAACCCCCCAAAACCAAAAAAAACCCTAGCCCCCTGGGTCAGAGACAAAGGACATTTTACTACTTGCAGTAATAATAGTAGCCAGACTACCATCATTTCCTTGCTCTGGTTCCCACTGAGCCCCATGACGCGGGTCAGGTAATGAATGACATGTAGTGGATACAGGACAAGAGGGGAATCCTGGGCTCAGGAAACCCGATCTTTTGGGCTGCAAGCAAACCTGCTCAGTCTTTCCTCCCTATAGCGAGACATTATTTTTATGATACTGGACGGCAAAGAAACTTGTCCTTTGCTCCAGAGAGGAGACATTTTTTCTTGTCGCAAGGCTGTTCACTGAACAACCACCACGGAGAGGGCAGTCCACAACAAAAGTCCACAGTGTCGTGCTTTTCTGTTCATAAGACATGGAGAAACACAAGAAACCCATGGGAAATTGTCTCTCAGCCAACATCTTCTTACCATGTATGTACCTGCCCAGTGGTTACATGTAAACGAGACATTGGACTCGCTAGAAGGTCACGAAGAAGACCTGGTGTTTTTGGTGACTACAAAGGTTCTAAAACTTCATCTTACGCTCTGCATTATATTACATCTGCATTTTTATTTCCGTGAATCTTACAATGACCTATGTCTTCTGTGATAAAATCTGGTCTCTCACATAGTAAAAATATCAGGAATAGGAATGAGACCTCTTGACTTCCAAACATATTTTTTCTGCCACACCACACTGCCTCCATATGAGAAGAGATTCTCGATCTTATTAATGGTTCCAATTATCAGTTTTGATTCCTAGTTCTTTCCCTAAGGATACTCTATGAACTCCAAACAGGTAACACTCAGAATGTATGCTTGATGATGTTTCGAAGTAATTTTCTTTATAATTAGCTCCTAAGAGTATGGAAGATCATAAACTGCAAGGTGATGCCACTGGTGATAAATGGACAAAATGCTGAATGTTTTTCTTAATCTTAATGAAAAAAAATGGAAATGAAGAGCCACATTTTCTCATCTTCACCCAAAACCAAGGCCAGTCTATTAATTTAGCGACAAAAAGGTCTCTGAATTTCAAGTTCCCCATTTCTTCCTTAATTGGACAGAGAGAGTAAATGTAAGGACAAGTCTACCAGAGGCAAAAGAAATAGAGAAAAATGACAACTGTAACACGAAACTTGGTTACCTATTTACTGTAGGAAAACTGAAGGGTCCTATTTAATACTAAGAAGCTCTATTTTAGACCCAAAGTATTTCTCCTTAAAATTATCAGATAAATTTAAGCCCTCAATAACATTCCTCCATTTTTGAGGTGGTTCATTTCAAATAGCAGTCAAGTCAATCTCAACTTATCTGTCCCCTTGCTGGAATTTTTCTACATCTCCAAGTGTTCTACGTTCTGCTTATCTACCATGGAAACATTACTGTTTGCTAAACACCACAGCTGGGCTGCCATCAGTATCAGCAAGTTATGCAAAATATTGTTCTGTCTCTCTTAAAAGTTTTGGGTTTTTTTCCTTTGCTTTTTTAACAGTAAAGAACTGAGGAAGAAAACCTACTACATTGTCAGATATTTCTAGAAATTTTACAACATGAGATATCCCCTAAGTAATTATTTCTTTTTGTTTTACATGAATAAGAAAATAACTTCAAAATCAGATTCTAAGGTTGACAGGTTTGCTTGTGAAAGTTGTGAAAATGAAATCTCACTTGAAATTGAGTTGGGAGGCTCTGAGGGGAGCTCTCACACACTACCACCTGTTGTCAACTGTAGACCCTAAGAGGCACAGATGTCCCCTGCATTCTCCAATGAGAAGAACCTTACATTACTATCCCGGCAAGAGGAAGAAAGATTTCTTCCTTGCCCAGCAACAGCTCCAGCCAATAAGAAGACATCACTACTCAGCAAAAAAAAAAGCCGCCACTCCTGATCTCCTCCAATGGGACTCTTAGTCAAGGCAACCCCTTTCCAGCCATCCCCCTTTGCTTTACACAAGCAAGCTCCTCTCCTTTGTTCTCCAGATTTGCCTAAGGTTTGTCACAGTTTGCATGTCTCTAATTGCAATTCCTCTGCTATTCCTGAATAAACCCATTTTGCTGGTGAATTAACCAGCTATTTAATTTTCAAGGTCAAAAAAATGGTGTTTCCTTATTGGTGGTTGTGCCTTGAATTCTCATGGTTCATAGGCAACAGTTATGAAACAATAACCTCCAGGCTTAATTACAATTCTGAACTATTTTTTATTATATTTTAACTATCATTTAGTAGCAAAATAAGTGTTATACACATTTTTACAGGTAAGGAAACTAAGGC
>CM052887.1:77343588-77417084 GCA_028534135.1 Potos flavus | reverse complement strand
TTTTCTGAAAAATTCCTCTAGATTTCATGTTTTGACAAGAAAATCTTCAATGGCTCCAAACTGACTGGAAGATAACTCTTCAGTCTTGCACTAAGGGCCCACCACAAATCCAGTCCTATTTTCCCCAAACTGAGCCCTCACCCTGACAAAACCGATCCCCTCACTGTCCCCAGAACACGCCTTCTGTCACACAAACATTCTCGCTATTCTCTTTCTTGGAGAATCATTATCCTTCCTTCATGGCTGATGTTCACTGAACACTTACTAGGTGCTAAATGTCTGTTTTATTTAGTCCTTACTACAATCCTGGGAAGAATGAATTATTATTCCAATTTCAAATTTCAGAATACTGAGGCTAAGAGAGATGAAGGGTCTACAGTCACAGAGCCAGTAAGTGGGAGAGCTAGGATTTGAATTAAGTCTCTATTTCCAGGGCCCAAACTGTTGACTACTGGAGTGTAATAAGCATGATTATCTGAGGGTGACCCCCAAAGCTCACTCAGTGTTGCCTAGACAAAAACTAGGCTAGAGAAGGTGAACACCTTTTTCCCAGGAGAAGGGACTGTACTCAGGATCAGTTATCCACAGCACTGGCAGCTTTGTCCTTCAGAAGAGGAGACTGGGACTTCCCATGGGTCTGAAAGCATCTATATACTAGGCAGCTGACGTTCCCAGACAACTCCTATAGGCAGCTGGCGCAACAGACTGAACTGCTTGGACCTAAGCAGCCCAAGGATTCCCTCAATGACGAGGATGCTTTCTCATTCCTGCCTGATGGTAAGGCAGAATATCAGGGGAATTCAAATGCACTCTGCAGCCTCAGCAGAACAGAAGCCCAGTGTACTTCTCTGTGGGATGATGGAGAATGGGGGGAACTGTGTCTTCTTCTGTCTTGCTGACTTAGCTGCGTCAGTTTTCCTTTTCCCTAGTAAAATCTATTCCTTAACTCATGCTGGGTCAGTCTCTGCCTTGAGACCTGGATGGAACCTAATGGACAAAACCACCATCCATGGTGCCTTTGGGCATACATCTTACCAACTCTTTCAAGGTTGAGTTAAGATCCCATTTCTTCTATGGAAAAGTTCCTGATTCTCTTAGTGAAAGGAGGTCCGTGAACTTCTAAACTATAGCAAAGGCTATCCTTTAGCATCTTGACAAAGCATATCTTTGATACATATCATTATTTAAGGTATCTCTTCCACAAATACACATTTAGATTCCATTGAAATTTTAAGATTTGCAAATGTAGGGGAGGGACCCTATATATTTAGCATCTTCAACAGACTGGGTGGCAACCCTGTATGCAGAGGCATTTAATATATATTTGCTGGCTGTATAAGAATGCATGCATATTTTGTTCTTCAGAGGGCCACATTTCATCCACTTATCACATATATCTGAGCACACAGTATACACTGAGCTCTGTGTTGGGCCCTGGGTTTATACTAACACTGCTCTGACACAAGGAGTTCCTAACATAAGAGAAAGATGGATATATGAGTGGTGTATTATAATAAAATCATACAGAACTATGGAGGGGAGTGGAGAGATGATCATGGAGAGGATCACAGATGGGGGTGTGGGGAGGAAGGGGGGCAACCCAGGGACAGAACAATTCCATGGACAGAACACTCACCATTTTGTTGGGCCTTGATGAATGAATCAGACTAAAGGGGAGAAAACTTCTACAACTGAATGAGAGAAATACACCAACTCTTTAGTTATTGAACGAATAATGCTAATTTAAAAGGAGATGATTCCTATCACTTGTAAAATTATAAAGCTCACTTAATTTTCGAAAGTTCTTTTACCAGTTATTGACCTTGAGTTACAAAGAAAAGGGCAATTTTACTGATTTCATTCTTTGGCATCAGCCACCTGAAAGGGTAAGAAAGAGTAGTTAACCTTTCAGAAGTTCTAACAATTCTTCTTTGTCTGGGCCTCTTTTTCTTTTTTCTTTTCTTTTCTTTCTTTTTCTTTTGTTTTTTTTGTTTTTTTTTTTTTTTTTTACAGCTAAATCTGAATCTATGGGAAATATCAAATAGAATTACTTGCTATCAAACCTAAAAAAAAACTTAAAATGAATTAAAAAATAATTTATTGCTTATTTATATCTGAGTCTAAGGAACACAGAGCTGGTATGAAATATTGGCAAATGAAATCTACTTTTTTTTTTTTTTAAGATTTTATTTATTTATTTGAGAGAGAGAGAGTGAGAGAGAGCATGAGAGGGGAGAAGGTCAGAGGGAGAAGCAGACTCCCCGGTGAGCAGGGAGCCCGATGCGGGGCTCGATCCCAGGACGTGGAGATCATGACCTGAGCCGAAGGCAGAGGCTCAACCAACTGAACCACCCAGGTGCCCTGAAATCTACTTTTAAAGAACATTTTCTAAAACTAATGTAAAAAAAAAAAACAAAAAAAACCCCAAACCTCTTTAATTACACAAAAACACTCTAGAAGAAAGCTCCAATCATGGGGTATTTTATATTTTGTGGCAGGAGACTAGATCTGTATTAAAAATCACTTTAAGTCTTCAAGTCTAACAGACAAGGCCAGATGTGAAAAATGCATATGTCTATGGTGATCAGGGAGGACTTCTCTTATAGATCCTTCCAAAGCAGTGCTCTCCTCTCTCAGAAGTCTCTAAGTCCACATTTATAAATAGGTTGTGTTCACACAAGAGTCTCTCCCACACACAGGTATTCCAGCTCTCTAACAAGCCCCTGCAACCATTTGTTCACTTTGCTCTTTCCGCCATATTGAAAGCCACTTGAAGGAGGAGTCCAATGCCAACTTTTTCATGGCTCTGTCTCCAGCACTTACGAGTGCTCTGCACACAGGGAGTATTCAATAAATATTTGCAGAACGAATCAATGAATGAATGAATGGAATGCTTCAAGAAAAAGACTATTTAATAAGGATCAATGCTAAGACAAACCTCTCTGAAGGCAGTAGTCTAACATTGTCTTTGAGAACTTGCCTATAATATTTTTAAGAAAAAAAAATCTTGATTGGGATATGGTATGCCTTCTATGTAACTCAAGGCAAAGCTAATTGCTTTACCAATAAATGGTGATCCCCATTTGAACAGAAATAATATGGCTATTTGACAGTAACTTTCCTATGAAGAAATATGCTTTCTAGAGTATGACTAAGAATTGCCACAAGAAGTAACCTGACTAATTTCATGTGTCTATACCACAAACACTCCCTCTGCCCCAAATAAAATACTTAAAGGCTCTGGCACCCTGGTATCCTCCCTCCCCTTCCCTCCCTGCTCAAAATGCCCCTAATAGTGGAGAAAAGACAAGCAATGTCTGATGAAACAACACACAAAATGCAGAAGAAGGGGCCATGAATTCATCACAGTTAATTAGGACAGAAAGTCCCTAAGCAGCAGCCTAGGAATTAAGAGAAAAATAGAGAAGAGCAGGAATAGGCCAAAGAAATTTTTAAGTCCCTAAATTCACTCAATATATAGGGGTCTTTATGTCTGAGACTCTAAATTATTCTAACTTTTACTTTTAAATCTTTAACCTGGGATCTCTCTCATTTGTTGAAATCCCAATATTACCACCCCCCCCCACCCCCCAAATCACTGGAAAACATTAAAGACTTTCATGGCTACTGCAGGGTCTGCAGGGAAAGGAATCACAGACCGGATCCACTTTTGTAGTCTATAGTCCGGTGAAGAAAGACCACTTCCGACTGGGAGCATTCAGTGGTGGCAGCAAGAAATCAGAGGACAATGAAACCCCTGAAGTCCCCAAAAAACTGGCCTGGCATTCCAAAGCCTAGACTGCTCAATACAAAGTTACCCACAGTTGCTATCCTCTGCCTTCTAGCTTTCCTCTGTTTATGCAACCCGGCAAGAACCTGTTGCTCTTTTGTGAAGAGTATGATGACTTTGAGAAAAGATAAGACAAACATGGAGAAAACACATGAATGGGATCAGGTTTATACCAAAAAAATAAAAAATAAATAAAATAAATGGAGTAGGTTGTGTCTGTTCCATTACATGGAAGAGAAAAATGAGGCCCAGAGATAGGATGTATTTCTGAAACTCATACAGTGACAGAATAGAGGCTCAGTATTATTTATTCCTTTGTAGTCCGGCGGTATTTTTACATTATGACAGTGATTATGATACAAATGGGAAAGAGAGCTAGAGTTGCATTCCAAAGATGAGGAACTCTAATCCTGGCTGAGCCTTAGGCAAATCACTTCACCACTAAATCCTTCATTTCCACTATGTTAAAATGGGAAGGTGCTCGCTAACTTACAGAATTGTTTTCTAAAGTGACAGCATATATGTGAATGTACAATAGACTATGGAAACAGAAACATCCAAGTGATCTATCCACCAGCATGCTTTCAGCGGCACCAGCAAAACAATCTATTTTCTCACACAAAAGTTAAGTCCCAAAGGTGGAGAGGGCCGCAGGAACAGTAAAATCAAGGCTCTTGCTCTGCGATTCTCTTGGCTCTTCACTCCTCCACGGTCAGCTTGTCTTCAGGTTATTTTCCTTT
This sequence comes from Potos flavus, assembly GCA_028534135.1. NCBI lineage: Eukaryota > Metazoa > Chordata > Mammalia > Carnivora > Procyonidae > Potos > Potos flavus. The sequence continues at coordinate 77,412,554 of CM052887.1, read as the reverse complement.
AAAACTGCAAGGGAGAGAAAACCTCTGTTCCAATTCTAAAGTAAAAATCCTTCCTTTTAGTCTGATTGGGCCAGAAAATAACTTGGACTTCCATCTTCTTTAGTAGCTAAGCTCCCTTAAGAGGAGTGTCAGAAAGATTCAAGGGCTAGTATAAGGGCACCAAGTATAGGCAAGCAGAGCCCAGGCCGGCAGAGTCTGTGTTCCTCAAAATGTTCCTCTTATCAGTATCTAGTGGAGTCTATTTTCCCTATAAACATCCATGAATTGCTTAATACCACGTACTTCTTCGAGACACTCAAAAGTGATCACGTGTATCTTATCTGTGGGTTTCAGTTTGTGCATCCTTCTTCAAAAATCCCTGAAACTCTCTACTTTGAGTTTCACGAAATCCATTTCTCTCTCATTTCAGCCTGAACATTGCAATCCAGCTCCACAGGTAGCAAATTGAAATGTTTAGTGGCCCATTGCAGACAGATTGAATCTGAAAAGAATACGGCCATAAGAAAGAAGCAAGGCATCAATATCATATAGTAAAGCTCTTGCCAACGACAGTGATGATGTAGGTGAATGATTGAACATTTGTTAAACTTCTCCCATTGTGAAAGTAATCTATTATTTTCCTGGTTGTGCAATGAAATGCCTCAATCACCAAAAGAACAAGTCAGTAAAAAATGATACGGCTTGTTTTCTACTGCTGTTGTTCTATGGGGATGGCGTGGCACCCACCAGACCCCACTTGACCAACACTGTGCTTAATTCATCCTTGTCTGGCATTCATTCCGTAACATGTTTCATATGCTGCTGGGGACGCCTTTTCCCTCCCTCCCTCCCTTCCTTTCTTCTTTGATTTTTGTTGTTGATAAAATTAAGCCTGACATAGTTGAATTCTAAGGCTAACATGACATGGTTACCTGATGTAGGATTACTTATAAAAAAGAAAATAAAACGCATGTGGCAATAGCATCAAAGCAAAACTATGAAAAAAAACAAATGAGGAGCAGGGGTCCTAAAATCCGCTTCTTTGTCTGACTGCACAGTAAAACAGTTGAGGTTAGACAACAGGTCTCACATAGTAGCATTTCATACCCTCAACTACTGATTTATATCCCAACTGGTTTCCACGTCCAAATCATCTCAGCACTGAGAAATCCCCATACACAACATGAGCCCCAGCAGCTACAATGACCGAGGGCGGTGAGCAAGAGGGGAGACACAGGTAGGCACCTACGAGATCAGATGCAGAGATGAGCCTCTTCCCCAGGTCTTCTCCAACCGGAGACATGAGCCTCAACGTTGCCTCTGCGGTTTCTGCTGCACTCCTTCCCAAGTGCTATGGACTGAAGGCTATGTCCCCGTAAGAGTCATGTTCAAGTCCCAATGTGATAGTACTTGGAGGTGGGGACCTTAGGGAGTCATTAGGTCATGAAGGTAGAGCCTTCATGAATGAGATGAGTGCCAATATGAGTCATGAGAAAGATGGTCTCTCTTGGCCACGCGAAGACAGAGAGAGAGAGCATGTGCCTGCCAATCAGGAAACAGGTCCTCCCCAGACACAGACCTGCTGGCGCCTTGATCTTGGACTTCCAGCCTCCAGAACCGTGAGACATACACCGCTGCTGTCTGCCACCCCACCTATGGTATTTTTGTTATAGCAGCCTCAAGGGACTAAAACCCCACACACTGTGTCCTCAATGCCTGATGGCTACTCCATGCATTGTTTTATTAAATTCACAAGGTCTTTTGTGGCTGATATAAATCTGTCAACGCTCATAGGCAAAATACTGGGAACCTAAAAGTAAATGTTCTTCTTCACCTGCCATTTGATGCTAAGAACACAATGGTGACCAATTTAAGTGTAACGTGACGAGACCTCTGTAACAATAAAACAATCATAGTAACAGTCCCTAACACCTGTAGCATTTACCACGGGCTAGGTACTGGTCTAAGTGCTCCACTCACACAAATCCTCGCAAGTGAGTTCTACTGCGATCCCCGTTTTACAGATGAGGAAACAGGGACAGAGAGACCTAAGGCCTTTGCCCAAGGTTTCACAGCTAGGAAGAGAGCAGCACCAAGCAATCGGGCCACAAAAGCCATGGGCTCTTTACCATGACACTAGGATCTCACATCTCCCTGAAAAGGGAATAGAAAGCCAACGATGGAAGTGATGACTCCCTCACAGGAAATCTTAAAAACAAGGCTAAGTTCGCCTAGCCAATGAAGAGACGTCATCCCCCAGCTACTAGTCTGGGATTTGGCCTAACACATACTAAATATGATTATGCCCCCCCCACCCCCCACCTTGGGCCAGATGTAATCAAAACCTTAATCTGATAAGAACAAGAGGACTATACCCCTTGGCAGGGGCCAACTCTAACCTGCTAGGGTAGAGCCCAGTGACAAGCTGGGACCTCAGGATATGGGAAACTGTCTTGCCTCCTTTTTAGCTTTTTTTTCCCCTCTTGATGTCACCTCCCGAATTCTATTCCTTCACAAAACCTATGTATTTCTCTAGCACCCCCACCAAAGTCAACCTCGGCAGATAGTGCCTGATGATAATTGGCTGTCCTTTGCTATTACACAGACTACACTATTAAAGAGGCAATTGCTTATCAGAATCACATTCTGAAGACAGCGCCCATTAAGAATCTTCCTGTTGTTGCTGAGGGGAAGCAGTCATTTGTGCTACCGAATCAGACTAAACATATCACATGTAATTTCTTTTGAAGACATGGCTAAGCCCAATACTACAAAATGATTGCTTTGAAAAAAACGAGTGAATGAGGAGCAAACCTAGAGGTTCTAATGTTATTAAATACTGATGTTTGGAAAAGTATTCTCATAAAGAGGGTGACCTGGGAGACGATATAGTCGTGGAACTATGGGGTAAAGGGGCCAGACAGAACAAGGTTTAATTACCGTTCCTGGTGCTTACTGGCTGTGTCATACTGAGCAACTTACTGAGACTCAGTTTTTTCATCTTTAAATTGGAAATACGATAATGCCAGAGGTCGCCGTAGGACTTTTGAGAGGATATCAAGCACCCAGCACAGTGCCTGCAATGCTATTTCATTTAAGTCTATTTAAACTTCTCTCCCACCAGAATTTAAGCCCCATGATGGCAGACATTCTTGTCTTTGTTCTCCAGAAAATAGTAAATGCTCAGTAAGTATTTAATGAATAAATGAATCAACACACTGGTTGCCTTCTTTCTCGAAACAATGTCAATTTAAGTCAGATCCTCTTTTTCAGTGATGCAGAAATTCTTTTATTAGGACTCCGTAAGTTACCTAACCCTTTCAATCAATATGTTCCTACGTAGCGAACCAGAATATTTGTTCTCTCCCAAACTCGGTATCAACAACTCAATGACAGCTTGTGATGATACATGCCTCAAACTCATCACTCATTTTAGTTTGCAAGTCACTTATGAAGAATTCCTTCTCCTGTAATGACATATTCTACTTTTTTGTCTTCTTTTTCCTATAAATCTTATAAATCAGGAGATTCTGCTGCATTCTAATAGAACTAAGGGGTCTCTAAGTCAGAAACAGGATTTACCTTGGTGGATGGCTGGGTGGCCTTGTCCCCACACTTCTCTGAGTAGGAGGGTTTTTATTAGGTTCTATCTTGAGGATTTCAAAAAAGCACTTTATAAATAATATGAATTATAAAATACCAAGCAAATTTCAAGTTTATTATCCCATTATCTGAGTAATTGTCCATTGTCACTTAAGATAACCAGAATTTCAAAATTTCAAGTTCTTGGATCTGTCAGAAACAAAAATGGTAACATATTTTTTGGAAATAAGCATTTGAGAGTTGAGAAAAAAAATTTACAGATTTCTATAATCTACTTTTTTTTTTTTTTAAGATATTTTATTTATTTATTTGCCAGAGATAGAGTAAGAGAGCACAAGCAGGGGGAGAGACAGGGCAGACAGAGGGAGAGGGAGAAGCAGGCTCCCTGCTGAGCAAGGAGCCTGATGCGGGGCTTGATCCCAGAGTCCTGGGATAATGACCTGAGCTGAAGGCAGACACTTAACCAACTGAGCCACCCTGGTGTCCCTTCTATCATCTACTTTAATATAGCGAACTGTTAATCAAATTAATTGGTATTTCATCGTCAACTTTGTTTTTCTCTGTTCCTATTTAACAAATTTTTTTTTTTTGGTTGTTTTATTAAGTAATCACTGGTGTAAGTTGATTTCTATTATTTTACCAGGAAAAGCTTCAATGTAAATCCTTCAAAGCAACTGACAGTTATATGCTAAATGAGTCTCTTGGCTTCAATTTTATGTTGGTTTTAAAAAAAACAAAAACAAAAACAGGTAGGTAAAGGCCAGCGACTATACGCATAAAATGGTATAAGAACACACTGGAGATATGAAAGCAGTCCCTCTGTAATGGACTCAGTATTTGTGTCCCCCCAGAATTGATATGTTGAAGCTCTAAGCTCCGGGTGATGGTATTTGGGGGGTGGTCTTTGTGTGGTAATTAAGTTTAGATGAGGCCATGGGGGTGAAGCCTCCTGATGGAAATAGGGCTCTTTTAAGAGGAGGAAGAGACTTCAATGCTTCCTCTCCCCACCCTGTGAGGGCAAGGCCGGAAAGTGGCTATATGTAAACCAAGAACAGGGAACTCCCCAGAACCTGAGTACACTGGCACCATAGTGACCTTGGACTATCAGTCTCTACAAGGGGGAGAAATAAATTTGTTGCTCAAGCAGCCCGTTCTAGGGACTAGGACACCCCCTTCACATTCATATTAATTGGGCCTGAGCTACAGCAGGTGCAGAAACTTCCATTTGCTATCTCTTTTGAGAAGCAAATTGCTCAAGTAACTGTGCACCTCCCCGCAGAGCCCCTCTGGTCCCTGCCCTCCACAACAGGAATGTTAATGAGAGCTTCCCCTCTCTGCAGGCCACAGGCAACTGGGAGGCAGGCAGGCTTTTCTTCCTCAGCCTGAGAAGGAAATCAGGGAGGAATAGAAATTTCTGCGGTCCTTATCCCTATTTTGAATTTGAAAAATGTGGCTTCTGTCAGCAAACAAAGAAAAATGATTCAGGCAGCTCTTTCGGCAGATAGTCTTTGTGTCCACATATATTTAGAAAGTTGTCTTTTCTTTCCTTTTTTTATTTCCTACCCTGTGGTTTTTGGGGTTTTTTTTTTTTTTAACAATCTATAGTCAAGAAGCAGTGATTACTGAAGAAGCTGTTAGAGGATCTCTGATTTCATCCTCACTTCATTATTCTCGAAATCCGCACCCTCCTTTCAGCCCACACTGGGCGTCCACACAGGATAAACGCCCCGCCCTGTGCTCTCCCGAACACAGTAGAGTCACAAGCCAGGAGCACTTCCGAAGTGACTAGTCCAAACTGAGATGTGCTCGGAGATTAAATACACACTGGATTTCTAAGATTTAGTGTGAAAATCAGAATGTAAAATATGTTACCATTTTTATATTAATCACAAGTTGAAATTGTGGAAAATTAACAACAGGAAATCTCATGTAGAAAGGGGGCCAGCGGGGGTGCAGTCATGCCCCACCCTTCACCAATTGCAGACACAACAGGAAGAGAAGCACCTTGGGCAAAAGACACTTCTTTACTATCTCAGCAGGAAGAAGAAAGGCTTTCCTTTGCCCTAGCAACAGCCTAGCCAATGAGAGACAGTCACAACTCAGCCAAGGAAAAACACCTGTACTTGGAACTCCCAGTTTACTCCAATAGACTTTTTTTTGTAAGAGCCTTCCCGACTCTCCTCTTCTCTCTATACAAGAGTATGTCCCTCTCCTTTCTTGTTCAGAATTGCCTATGGTTTTCCCACAGCTGTCCCTGAATGCAATCCTCCGCTATTCCCAAATAAACCCATTTTTGCTGGTAAAATAACTGCCAGTTTTATTTTTTCAGATGAACAAAATGATATTTTGGCTGAATTGGGTGAAATAAAATATACTATTAAATTTATTTCAACCTTTTCTTTACCAAAGACTCATGTCTTTGGGAGAGTGCTGATTTATACACTTATTAGTTAACCAAAAGTTATGTCCAGTGTTGACTTAGGAGTTTGTATATGTGTATAAATGTAAATACAAATACAAATATGTGTGTCTGTCACCATTGCAGGAGGCATTTGTAACTGATAAACCAAATTTGTAAATTCTTACAAAGGAGAAGGAAGGTACCATGCGGGAAACAGTTTAAAAAATGTGTTTATTGTAATAATTTAATAATATCGAGGCAAATGGAACTAATAAAAAGGTATACACATGTGTAATTCTTCACACACACACAAACCTGCATGCCTACATACACATGGTGGTCAGACAAGTGACAATTCAAACTAATTGGGAGGGAAGTTCATTCACACATTAGCAGAGGCCAAGGGAATACTACACTTTTATCTTAAAAACTAAAGTCCTATAAATGCAGCATACTCTCTGGCTAAATGCTGTCTAGTAGAAAATATAATACACAAATAAATCACATGTGTAACTGGCATAGCAAAGCCCCAGTGGAAGCTAACTCTTTAACAGTACCTAAAACAATTTGATTGTTAGCTTTTTCTCTGGTTGATCTTGTTTAATTGTGTTAATATTCAATTTCATTAAAATCTTTAAGGTAATATGCTTCAACTCAGCTCCAATTCAGATTATCCTATCACAGATTGCGAATTATGCAATCTTATTATATTCTGCACAGATCTTTTTGAGGGTGTGTAAAAGCTATTTGAATAATGGAAATTTCTGAAGTCTAGGACTACATTTTAATTTTAATTGCTCAAAAATTCAACTTGGAAAGCTATTCTTAATAGACATATGATAATGTAAACATCCCAATAAGAGTCTTTCCAAAATACTTGCTTATGGATGTAAGATACTTATTTGTCTTGAAGCTGCTGCCACTGTTAAAAATATTCTACATCAGGAAATGCCTTAAAAAAATGACATGATGACATATCTTTACCTATTAAAGTTTTCTGGACAATTTAAAATCATTTAAACCTCAGTCTAATGAATGAAGAATAAATTAGGTACTTCAATTTGATGTTACAAAAATATATGTGTGTATATACATACACATAAAATACATATAAATATATAGTAATATATAAAGTAATTGTACTTAATTTTTGGGTCCTTAAATTTGCTCTAAGGTAATTCCAAAGATTAAAAAAAAAAAAAACTGTTTGGAAGGGAAGGAAAAATAAAGTAAGATAAAAACAGGGAGGCAAACCATAAGAGTCTTAACTATAGGAAACAAACAGGGTTGTTGGAGGGGAGGTGGGGGGAGATGGAGTAATTGGGTGATGGGCATTTAGGAGGGTTCTTGATGTAATGAGCACTGGTTATTATATGCAACTGATGAATCACTGAATTCTACTCCTGAAACTATTAATATACTATATGTTAAAAACTAAATTGAATTTAAATTAAAAATAAAAAATAAAATAAAAAATGAAACTTGAGGTGGGGGAAAAACTGGAGCACTGGTAGCATTTTTTAATATTAAAAAAATATTTAAGGGTGTGCCTGGGTGGCTGTCAGTTAAGCATCTGCCTTTGGCTCAGGTCATGATCTCCAGGTCCTGGGATCCAGCCCCATGTCAGACTCCCTGCTCAGCAGAGAGCCTGCATCTCCCTCTCCCTCTGTGTCTGTTCGTCGTGCTCTCTCTCTCGCTCACTCTCTTTTAAATAAATAAATCCTTAAAAATAAATAAATAATAAATATTTAAGTACTTTTGTGAATAAAATTCAATTAGATGATCAAATCTGTAATGTTTACTAAAAAAAAAAATCAGTCCTATGATATTTCTAACATGTCAACTAAAAATATCAGTTGCAAAGACATATTTACTCTCCTTTCTTCTACATTCCTAGCTTAGAATCCTAGAATTATAGTCCACTTCCTTTTAAGTAAATGGAGAGAGAAAGCTGTCCAAAGTCGTCAAGCTAGAAAATGGTGATTATACTCTTTCCACACTCATTCACAGCTGGAGCTCCCCCTTCCTTTTTAAATTCAAACAGGCCTGCTATTCTCATTCTCAAATTCACAATGTTTATTTTGGGTGGATTTTTTTTTTTTCCAGACTATATTTAATCAAATTAAGTTACTTAGCCCCTTGAGGAAACTCTAAAAACTCAATTGTCCCTTCTACCATCACGAACTCCACATAGTGAAGGCAGTAATACTCCCATATACAGATTATCCTGGACACTAATGGGTTCTTTCTCTTTACAATCAGTGCTATGGATTCTCTCCCCAAATCCACAATCTCTATTAGCTTGCAGAGGTTTCCTTCTGAAATTACAACTACCTCTAACTGCCCTCTTATAATTAAACTTTCATATTAAGCCTAGGATTTGAATTTGATCAAGTTAAATTTTCTGAAAACAGATACTATTAACTTAGTACTTAATAGCAGAGAAGGGCTCTGGTTTTTTCCCTTTATTAACTAACAAATAAACTATATTTTATAACAGAGTGTGGTCCCCACAATGTTCCTTGGACCACAATGGATAACTAAAGTCTCCATATAAAAAACAATTACCAAACCAACCTACTTCAGGCAACAAAATGTACATGGAGTAAAATAAGTGAATGTGGATTGTCCATTGTTATTTGTTATAATACTATCTGACATATACCTCTTGATTGGGACCTATTAGCAAACCAACAGACTACAGGCTCAAAATCATGAATTCCAAGGTTGAGTATTTGACCATGTGTTTCTCTAGTTATCCCCTTATAAATGAATAAATGGAAACAATTTCCTGCACTTTTGGAATTTGTCAAAACTCATAGAGTAAATCAGAGACAAATCCAGGAAAAGCGTCCACAACCAATATCTTTCAATTTCTTTTGTTCACACACACAGTCAAGATGACTTTGATATAAAGAACTTGAATCAACATCATACAGAATTCATTCAGTACAGCTTCTCTAAATTGTATCTTTAAAACAACAACAACAACAACAACAACAACAACAACAACCAAAAAAACCCCTTGTCTTTCCAGAGAAGAGTAAATTTAAAGAGGGGGTTAACATATAACTTTGGAAAATACCACCTACTTTGTCAATCTCTCTGGCACCTCTGTACTTCAGCACATTATAGTTCAGAGTACAAGTATAGTACAAGTTCTAGAGTAAAAAAAAAAAAAAAAACCTATTAAATTTATTTAGCCAAGGGCTTCCCTTCCCCCCCTCCCCCATTAAATGCTCTTTTTCCTTACCGGCCATGACTCCATTTACATTTCCTGGGGCACTAGTCTCTTATGGAACACAGTTTGGCAAATGCTGGTTTTATTGAAAAGTATATAGGCTTGAAAGACAAATGAACACAGTGTCAGACTAAAGTAGCTCTCCGGCTAATCTGGACCTCAGTTTTCCAAAAAAAAAAAAGAGTCTTAATATATATGTGACAACGAATAATGCAAAATCAATTGCTCTAGTACATTTTCCACTGCAACGGCAAATAATAAACTTTATTCATTAAGCCAAACAAACATTTAGAGGATGTGCAACGTTTTAGATTCTGCTGGAGCTCCTAGAGATGGTCCTTATGTGAAGGAGCTCACAGTAGTAGAGAAAACACACATTCAGATAAATCACTACAGGAAGTGATTCAGCCTATTCGCTGATTCAGCATAAAAAGGTCAGGCTGACCAAACTCTATGAAGGAGTGGAACTGAGGGATGATCGTCAGTTTGCTCCCGGGGTAAGGTGAAGGGCACCCTAAAGACACAGAAGAGTTTAAGAATATGAAACTTTCAACAGTCTAAGTAAATGTAAATATATCCCTCTGTAAATATTGCTCACATGAGCTTCTTGAAGGTGTGTTATAATATCACCCTTGCAAACACTTATATCATATCGGGGCAGTTCTAAAAAGGCAAATGTTGACACTAATTAATAGTAACAGTACTTTTCAAAAGCCACCTCGAGGTTAGTGCACAGTTTGATAAGAACTAATATATGCATGGCATCAAACTGGTAAAGCACATGCCCACTCTTACTGACCAATTTATTATCAGGACCCTATTTATTTATTTATTTTTTTGGTAAAGATTTTATTTACTTATTTGAGAGAGAGAGAGAGAGAGAGAGAGAGCGCACGTGCACAAGCAAGGGGAGCGGCAGGGCAGGCAGAAGGAGAGGGAGAAGCAATGTGGGGCTCGGTCCTGGGATCATGACCTGAGCCGAAGGCAGATGCTTAACTGACTGAGCCAACCAGGTGCTCCTATCAGGACTCTATTTTTAATTTCCATATTATAGACACAGGACACCAACATATAAATTTACCATCAGCCTCCAAACTTTAAAGTTCTATGCAAAATCTAAATACATGGCCTCAAAAACCATTGAGAATGAAAAATAATAGCCAACGCACTTAACAGAAATAAGAAAACAAGACATGAGATCCTGCTATGGAGTAAGATGCCTGCTAAATGTTGGTAGTTATTTTTCATAAGTTTAAGAGAGATATAATCTACAGGGCTGAAAAAATTAAGTTGTACAGTATCTTTATGCATTTTCTTTAAGATTAATAGCCTCAACTCAAAAACGAAATCATTCACTTAAAACTATATACAACAAATACAGAAAAAAAAATAGTCTAAGGCTTTTTTTCATGGAAAGGCATTGTTGGGGGGGGTGGATATGGGGGACTAGGAGAATAAAATCAAAGGCTACAAATACAAAATCAACTTAATCTTTTTTTCCTCATACATCATTCGAGCTTTTTTTTTAATGATACATCAACTTATTTGTGTTTTCTTCTTTGTTCTTAAAACTGTACACAAATGCGGTTAGCACAGCACATTTTTAAAACAGCTGATTTCCATTTTACAGCACAGCTGGGTATATTAGGGGAAAAGAAGGTGGGCCCCTGAGTTACAAAGCTCTGGGTTTTCAACCATTCTGTAGCACCAACTAGATGTGTGACTTTGTGTAGGATTTTTTATGTTTTATGGAAAAAAATGTTTTATGGAACAAAAATGTCTTACGGAAAAAAATGAGAATAATAGTATTTACTTCACAGAAGAACTGTGACAGTTAAATAAAATAATCTGTGTTAAAGTGCCTTCTTCTTCCTTTGGCATTAAAATAAGTCATCGTCTCTCCATTTCACTTCGTGTCCTTTTTTTTTTTTTTAAAGATTTTATTATTTATTTGAGAGAGAGAGTGCGTGCACATACAGGAGCGGTGAGAGGAGCAGAGGGAGACGGGCAGACAGACTCCCCACTGAGCGTGGAGCTTGACACAGGGCCCAGTCTCAGGACCCTGAGATCATGACCTGAGCTGAAATCAAGAGTTGAGTTTTTTTGTTTTTTTTTTTAAGATTTTATTTACTTGACAGAGAGAGAGAGAACACAAGCAAGGGAGAATGGGGGAGGGAGAAGCCCAACAAAGGGGGTCTATCCCAGAACCCCAAGATCATAACCTGAGCCAAAGGCAGACACTTAACGACTGGGCCACCCAGGTGCCCCAAGAGTTGGAGTCTTAACTGACTGAGCCACCCACGTGCCCCTTCCAGTTTGTCTCTCTGAATGAGAACAAAGATAAATAAAAAGAGAAGCAAAGACAGTGACAAAAGATAAGGAGGAAGACTAACCAGTCTAGGTAAAGACCATCTCTTCATTATTCATCCCTAAGGGAACATTAGAATTAACACTGGGAGCTTTCATATACTAGCTTCCCAAATCCCAGGCTTTCACGTGTAGCATCTGAATGAGGAGGGATGGAGCCCAGAAATGCGGTCTGTTTTTAATGCTCCCTAGGTACTAATTCTGATGCAGCCAATTCCAGATTTAGGATAAATTTCCTAAAGCAGTAAACATACAAAGGTGGTGCTTAATAAATCTTTATTAAATGATTACATTGCGTGTGACTGACCGACAGAGCCATTTATGGTAGCATTTAAAAAGAAAAAAAGAATCCAGTAATAATGCCCTGGGTGGGTGTGGGACACTGACAAGACTTCCTGACTTCAGAGCCTAAAAAGGGAGGCTGACATGTAAACAAATAAATTAAAATTGTGATAAGTATAATAGAAACGCAGCAAAAAGGAGAGGGGGATTAATGTGCTGGTCAAAAGCAGTTAATTTCAAGAACTCAGTACAGTACGTCACTTTGGTGTCAACTACAACAATAATGAAAACCCAAGAGATTGTGAAGAAAAAAAAAAGACCAAAATGTAAGAGGGACTATCAATTTGTTTTACATTTACAATGTCATGCTTTAAATGCTCCATGATCAGTACTATATTTTATTTTTTAATGACTTGAGAAACAGTACAAATAATCTCTGAAATGTGGAGAACACACCAGCCAGGTTTACATGTTAATCTTCATAAAAGACATTATTATTTCGGGCAATCCTTACTCCTGTCACATTTCTGAATAATAAATGAAACCAGACAGTCCTTTGGCTTTTATTATAACAAGATCTGATGCACACAAACATAGCTGTTCAGATAAGCATAACACATAATACATAATACTTCTAGAATTGCATCTCAAACTTGTAAAATGTGGAGACACTTAATGAACATCACTGATACTGATGACTAAAAAGTTGCTGTCACTATCAGTTTAACTACTGTCAACGAAGACTAAAGCTGTTAATGGGTTGGTTTGGACCCAGCCATTAAATGATATTGGAAAGAGGCTCAACCCTTGAGGGTAAAATGTTGACTCTTGCTATCCACAAAGTCTACTTTCTTATCTAAAAATAAATAAAAAGAGAATATATCTTCGACAGCTTCTCTCCCAAATACCACTGAACCAGAGACAGGCGAGCTATGTGTGATGATGACACAACTCTATTCCTTCTGGTTGCAAGGAGAGAAGTGAAAATAATATTCAAATCCTTTTTTTAAAAAATATTTTATTTCTTTATTTGAGAGAGAGAGAGATGGCGAGAGAGAACATGAGCTGGAGGTGGGGAGAGGGAGAAGCAGGCTCCCTGTTGAGCAAGGAGCCTGATATGAGCCTTGATCCCAGGATCCAGGGGGTCGGGATCATGACCTGGGATCATGACCTGAGTGGAAGGCAGACACTTAACCGACTGAGCCATGCCTCTAATATTTAAATTCTGGAAATAAGCCACGTGTTCTCACCTTCTGAGCACTTACAGTGGTTCTCAAAATTGAACACATATCAGGATCACCTGTAAGGATTTGCAAAAATGCAAACTGAAGGGCCTGACCTTCAGTGTTTCCGATTCCACAGGTCTGGGAGGGACTGAGAGTTTGCATTTCTAACAACTTCCCAGGGGATGAAATGGTACTAGGGCAGTGGTCACCCTGTGGGAACCACTTACCTTTTCTTTTCAGCCTTGAACAACCCTACATGATCTGGCCACACTCACTGAAACTTTGCTCAACAATAATCTCTTCTCTAAAGCCTTCCCTGAGACCTTATCCATGCTTTCCTATTCTACTTCTCCCTTCTTCTAATACAAAAAAAACCCACAACATTTTTTATAGCTCTTCTCTTTTAGGGGCTACTGAGACTGAGTTCAGTATGGCTGTCCGGACAGAGACAGCATTACACACATTTTTACTGATTTCAATGCACATGACCGTGAAGACAGCAAGCTCTGGTATCAGACTGCTTGGGTCTGAAGCATGGCTCCACGACTTCTAACCATGTGATGAGGGCCATGTTACTTCAAGTCTCTGAACCTCAATTTCCCCCTCCCAAACAACAAAGATCCAATAGGGCGTATCACACAGGGTTGCTTGTGCAAAGTAAAAATAGTGCATGGGGAGTGGTTAGCATGTCATCTGACACGTGGCAAATGCTTAACAAATATGATTCACTGAGGATGCGGAGAAAGGGGAACCCTCCTACGCTGTTGGTGGGAATGCAAGCTGGTGCAGCCACTCTGGAAAACAGTATGGAGGTTCCTCAAAAGTTGAAAATAGAGCAACTCTACGACCCAGCAATTGTACTACTAGGTATTTACCCCGAAGATACAAATGTAGTGATCCGAAGAGGCACGTGCATCCCAATGTTTATAGCAGCAATGTCCACAATAGTCAAACAATGGAAAGAGCCTAGATGTCCATCAACAGACAAATGGATAAAGATGTGGTATATATACACAATGGAATACTATGTAGCCATCAAAAAACCCACAAAATCTTGCCATTTGCAACGACAGATGGAACTAGACGGTATTATGCTAAGCAAAACAAGTCAATCAGAGAAAGACAATTATCATATGATCTCGCTTATATGAGGTTTTGAGAAACAAGACAGAGGATCATAGGGGAAGGGAGCGAAAAATGAAACAAGATGAAACCAGAGAGGAAGACAACCCATAAGAGACTCTTAATCTCAGGAAACAAACTGAGGGTTGCTGGAGGGGTGGGAGGAATGGGGTGGCTGGGTGATAGACACTGGGGAGGGCATGTGCTATGGTGAGTGCTGTGACTTGTGTAAGACTGATGAATCATAGACTTGTACCCCTGAAACAAATAATATATTATATGTTAATAAAAAATGTGATTCATTGACAGTATTATTAAGAAATGCTGATTTCTAAGAAGAGAGGGATGATAAGTTGCTGCTGAAAAACCCTTGAAGAAAAGAGGATCTTTATAGCTTCCTTTTGCTCTTCCTGCACATCCCCCCCGGCCCACCCTCTGCATACCTCTGTCTTCTCTGCACTGGGAATAGCTCTCCCGCCACAGTCCCTCAGCCCTGAAAATGTCTGCCTGCGCGAAGTTCATCTCCACCCTCTTCTTGGTCGGGAGCACCTCTCAGCTGCTGAGCCCATCACTGTCTGCAGTGGCGCTAAAACCACCAGAGACACTGGCTGATCAGAGCCTCAGCAGCTGGGCAGCCCCATGCCCCCTGACCTCGCTCACTCCTAGACACAACTTCCAAACCAGCGCCATTTCAAGGGACATCGACACCGCAGCCAAGTTCATCAGGGCTGGGGCTGCCACAGTTAGGGGCAGCTGGCTCTGGGGCTGGAACTGGGAGCCTCATCATTGGTGATGCCAGCAACCCCTCTCTGAAGCAATGGTTCTTCTCCTACACTATTCTGGGCTTTGTCCTCCCAGGGGCCATGGGCTCTTGCCTGATGGAGGCCTTTCTCATCCTCTTTGCCATGTGAGAGAGCCATGTCCGCTTCCCACAGGTCTTCCTCCCATGTGTCATCTGCCCTGTATGTTTCTTTTCTTGTAGCTCCCTACGCAGCCCGGGGAAAGTAGTTGGCTCCGGGGTTGACAGAGGGAAGACAAATACGGTGTTCATGAGAAGAAAAAAAAAAAAGAGAGAAAGAGGATCTTTATAAAGTTTTGCTAGGAGATGAATTTTAAAAAGTGATTTTTTTTTCCTTTTCAAGAAAATTGGGAGTAAAAGTCTTTATTACTTCACAGTTCTCCGGATTGGACTGGTGTGTGAAGGGCACAGGACTGCTCAGAGTCCCTGACTTTATTGTGCTAGAGTCAAGAGATGGGAGAGGAGCTGGGTGAACACTCCAGAAGGAAGCTTAAAATGGTCAGGGAAAGGATTTTTAGCCTGGTCACGAACACTCACTCCACTCTGAGAATTATTTACCAAGATACGGCTGGAAGTGTGGGATGTTTTACTTGGAGAGCAAAACAGAGTTTCACGACTGGATTTCTTAACTATTTGACCTCCAGTAATAAATGTGGGGATGAAGACTGGGCTGCATACGGAAGAAACTATAAAGATAGATAATAATAAACAGCAATATAACAAGAACAGTATTAAAGAGTATTATGACAAAAACATGTAATGAAAGAGGGCGTTTCAACAATTTCAGCCGGTACACAGATTATTGCAAATGTCTGCCTGGTAGCGGAGATACCATTATTTAATTCCAAAAGAACTGGCATCCTCTGGTTTCTCAAGTACTCAGAGTGTAATATAAATGTCAAAACTTTCACCCAGGAACCAACGAACCATCTCCTGACAAAGAAAAACGGGCCTGGGAGCAGGGGGCTATGTCTTCTGAAATGTTAAAAATGACAGACAAGCTAAATTACGTTTGAAGGTTTTATTTTTCTAAGGCAGACAAATGACATTTTTACTAATACTGAAAGATAATTTACTTGCGTAAAAAAATATATTCAGGCCATGTTCTTCTAGTTCCAGAGCTTCCCATACCACTTATAACAGAGAATACTAATGAGTAATAAAATTGGGCACCATTTCTTTTCTTATCCATCCCAAAGGAGCAATAATCATCACTATAGTGTCATTACAAATGTAAAGTAAAATCACTAATCCACTGGGACTCCAAGTAGAAAGCTGCAAGGTATTGTTTTATTGCTGACACTTTTTTCATGACATATTTTCATCTTGTGGAAGACTTCGTTCTAGTTAATTAAAGGCTGTGTTGATCAAAGGAAAAATGCATGTAGATATATACACCATATAATGCCTATTCTATATATTGTGTGCCCACACACAGAATTCTATTTTCAGCTGGCTTCCCAAAAAGCCCAGCTCTTTCAGAGTTAATCATGCTAATAAAATTTACTACCTTCTTCTTGGCTTTGGTGAAGATCCCTATAAAATTACACAATGACCTTAGGACATTTCTATTTGCATTACGGGGTGTCCCCATCATGATTCTAACTCTGAGTTCAATGGCATGTAAAGTGATGCTAAATAGTTCTACTCTAGACCAACTATTTTAAGAGTGCTTCAAGGCAAGTTTGTCCTCTAAGCCTACTTTTAAAAATAAATTTTACACATGTCTGTACACACACAGTTTCCTAGAGTCATACACAAGTATGTTAAGCTTTAATACAAATATTTATGTTAAATAACTACCCTTATCCAATAGGTTTATTTTTTTAAGTCACATTTCCTGGCAACTGATCAATAACCAGGCAAGCTAAAATAATGAACCACCGTTCCGAATTTACTCTAAGGCCAGATTGAAGAATTTAACCAGTTTGGAGACAAGTTAGTACTTGTATTAATAATCAGGTCATGAGATGTGGGGAACAAAGGTGTTAAGAGGCACTAGAGAGGGGTAAATATCATCGCAGAGATTTAGAATCAAAATACACGAAACAATAAGAATACTAGAGAAAGCCAAACATTAAACTTAGTACTGTTAACTTAGTACCAAATATTAAACTTAGTACCAATTCTTTGCCTACAGATTTATCAAAACTGCGGTAGCCCTATCAAGTCTCAGTTTGTGCTAGCTGGTTAGAGGGAAATCATACTCTGTTGACTGTACATAGCTGGGCGTAAAGAGGAGACCAAGTAACTGCTGCCATTACTGAGTACACCTATTCCACATATGGTCCCTGTTGATGGGGTCATTCCAGAGACCTTGTTCTACAGCATGACTGCATCCTACCAAGCTGTAGCTAAGTGGACCAAGGGTAGGCGTCTTACCCAATGGCAGCCAACTGAAAGGCTGGCTAGAAGCCAAGATCATATTCTTACTCCTAGAAAGCTAAAAATTAAAATGAGGTAAAGAGAAAAGCAAATGAAACATCATGATGTGTAAGTCCAATTTTTAAAAGAACCCAAACCGTGAGGACATAAAACTATAAGGTGGGCAAAGCAAGCATGAAAGTTAGCAGAGTCATTTATCGGAAGATGAGTATTTGTGGGCCAGTTATCACTCACATTATTTTCTCCTGCTCAGCTTTGTAATGTTTACTACCATTCCTGTGATTCTCTTGCATTTCTTCATAACTCCCAAGTACATCATATACTTGCGATAATCTTGCACTTGCAATAATCTGAATGAGTCTCTATTTGCAAAGAAAAGATCCAACTAAAACACTGAGCAAAAGTTTTGCCGAGGGATTTGAAAATCAAGTTAAATCTCTAAGTAAGCTGTTATCTTCATAACCCATTTTTCTCCATTTGACCAAACTGCCATCAGAGAGAAGAATAAAAATGGCCGTAATGGCCTCATGACCACCATTCCTAACAATTCAATAATCAGAAACTATTTCATTTCTCACTTGTCTTTCTCTGGTCTCTCCTCCCCACCCCATGCACCCTTACAAGGACTTCATTCATGGTAGACAAATCACAGCGTTGCCAGGTGTTTGAGAAATGAAAAACAGTCATCTTCATCAAAATGGAGCATGGCATTTGTTATTATAGATATTCAGAATAGCACAAGATTTTTAAGAATATACAGATTTTTCAGTGGTATCATTAATGATATAAAAGTTCTAATTCTACCTTGTTTGTTATCAAACAACATATCCCATTCATAAACAATTTCCAGACTTCAGCCATAAGGTTCTATATCTCATTTTACTTCCTCCTCTCCTTGACTCTTTATCAAGATTGCCTAGACCTTTTTTTTTCCTTGACAGTATCTTATTCTTTTGTTTTTTTTTTTAAAGATTTTATTTATTTATTTGACGCAGACAGCGAGATCACAAGTAGGCAGAGAGGCAGGCAGAGAGAGAGGGGGAAGCAGGCTCCCCACTGAGCAGAGAGCCCAATGCGGGGCTCGATCCCAGGACCCTGAGATCATGACCTGAGCCGAAGGCAGAGGCTTTAACCCACTGAGCCACCCAGGCGCCCCTCTTTTACGTTTTTTATGCAGATTGTATTTTTTAAATGTCTGAAACATACCCATTTTTATATTTTGTAACTAGTAATCCCATTTCTAAAGTTACTGGGAACGAATTCAACTGGGTTTCGTTTCTGCCTGACTCCAGCTCATGGTTACATATCCCTTGTGTATTTCTGTAATTTCAGGTTGTGAACTCATGTTTTAGGCAGTTTTATCCGTGGGAAGAACCAAGGCCTAAATTTATGGCATATTCTTCTACAGAAGAATTGTTGGCTTTGCCAGGACAAATTTCCTTGTCATCTCTCTTTGCTGATAAGTGGGTTTTTTTTTGTTTTTTCTACTCTACTCTTTTACTAAAGTTACAACCCTTCAAAAAGTCTATGCTTCATAGGGTGGTTTTAATTCTAAAATCCCCTCTTGTACCGGCCCAAGGTCCTGTCTCTAGTAGTGATGCAGCTGTTAAAACTCAAACCTCTTGCTCCCTGGGACTGACAGATGCCCCCAAGCAGCTGTGGTATCAGCATCAGCTTACTGCTCTGGTTTTTAGTTTTCTCTTTATTTTCATCCCCAGGAGACCTCTTACTAACAAGGTCAGCAATACATTTAAAAGGAAGTTTATTACATTACAGCCAGCATTTCTAACTGCTTTGTACTGGGAAATTTTCCAGCCTTTTTAGCTCTCAACCTTGCCAGAAATCAAAGTCCCTTCCTTTTGTTTTTATGTGGTCATTTCTAGTATTTTTTTCTCCCCAATTTCCTTTAACCTAGGACCCACACATGTCTCATATCACGCAAAATCTTTCCTACTTCATCAAACCCAATCATTAAAAAGTTGAGGTATTGCTCAAATTACCAATTCTTAAAGTTGAAAATAAAATATTAATACCATAATTTTGTACTAAAATTCTTTGTTTCTGTAAGTCTACAAAGTTTGTAATAGTATAGTTAAACCATTACTTTTTCATCTCTTGCAAAGTTACAAGAGCACATTAAAACCTAAAGAATAAAGTTTTCTGGCATTTTAAGCACATTTAAATTAATTAATTTTAATTCAGTAAATTATCATGAAGGATTAATGCTTTATCTTTCATTTGTAAAACACTGTGTCATAGTTTACATGCAGTCCTAACAAAGGCAGAAGAATGACATGACATCTAGAGGCATCTTTTCCAAGCCATGAGCAGACTCCCACAGGTTCGTCCTCTGTGTGCTAAGTAGCATCTGTTAGTCCAAGTTTGTTAAAGCAGAGGTGTCTCAGCTAATTGGATAAACCACACGTGTTATACTGGCAGAATAATACATCTTTAAAATAGCAAATGTGATTTTGTGACTTTCTAAAATGATCCAGGACAGCTTGCTAAACACATATAAAGTAACCTGGGAACACATGGTAACCATTTGCTTAATATGCCACATTTTAATAATAATAATAAAAAAGGTGGGTCGAATTTCTGTTTTCTAGGGATTTTATTTTATATCCTTATATTCTGGATGTGTAGATGTATAGGTAAAATATTCACCACCTTTTCATATTTTGGGTTAACATATATCACCTGATTTTTTTTTTCCCATATAACTGATGTATCATAAAAGTGACAGCTATGTTAACAAAACTGACAAAATTGCTTTTCTTGATTCAAGAATGCCTAAAATCTCATGAGTGCCCCCAAAACTCGGTAAGAGAGACAGTGTGCAGTGCAGAGACCATAAAGCTGTATGAGAGCCAGGGCTTTCAAATGAGGATTCTACTGTAGATTATTCTAACTTTAAATAATATTTAATGATCGGTGAAAGAATAATTATCACCATGTGTTTTTGTTTGATTCAAAAGCTACAGATATTAGTTTTAATGGCTCAGATGAGCAAATTATAAACCATTCATTATTGTATTGCCAGCCTTTTGACAGTTTAATACATATGTTAGATCCTGAGCCCCTGAGAGATGAGCCAACACTGCTTATGAAATCGGCACACTGTGAGTTAAATTAACAAGTTAGATGTAGAATAAGCTGCACACTGGATACTGATCAATTATGCCCCCAGCGGAGCAACCAAGGAGCACCATCTTTGAAAGTAAGCCTGTTGACCTGAAAGAATTAGAAACAACACTCCCAGTGATTTTACTCCTTCTAATGTGTCTGATAACACTAACAAAATGTGTCAGCTGGAATGAGCCATGTAATATCAACACACAGGGAAGGAGAAGCGAGGCCCCACAAAGAGAGAGAGAGAGGAGTAAAGGGAGAGGAGAGGTGACATTCGAGAGTCATGGTGCTCAGAAAATTTCAAGGTGGGAAGGGCAGTCTTTCAATCAGGTCCTCATACTAGTCCCCCCTTTCACCGAATGACAGAGTCTCTGAAAGATCAGGACACCAACTTGTTGAAAGAAAAGCATTTCATGGTGGTCGGCACAGAAGGGAAATCCATACAGCCCTTGGCCATGTGTGGACCAACTCCTTTCCTTCAAAAGCGTGTAGTGGTGCTTGAGAATGCAATGTGCTCTGGACCTAGCAGGTGTAGTTTTTAAGTCATTCTGACTTAGAGCCTCAGCCCCTATGAGGTGGTAAAAGGGTCTGATGGTAAACACCACTTAACATCTGGTACGGAACTAGCAGGCAATGAAATTATAATGTGTGCATGAGAAAGGTGGCCCATGAAATTGCTCAGGCTCTGCTCCTCTTCCATAAAGTCATGTGTGGCTACCTAAGTGTTTCTTTAGTAAACGTTATGGTATGAACCTGGTATGTGAATTCTCAATAACAGGGCAAAATAGGTGGTTTGTGGTTTCTTAAAATTGGGCTTTACCTCTCTATGTCTCAAGCTCCTCATCTTAAAATGAGAATAATAACCACAACTATCTCATGGGTTGTAAGTTTTCATTGTAAGGATTAAATCAATTAATATATGTCAAGTGTTGAAAACTGTGCTAGATTTGTAACATTCCATAATTAACTAGTCTAACAGCGTGGCTGTTATCATGCTTAACAGACTTACTTGTTTTCTTGACTTCTATACATTTACCCAACTTGAAAATTTTTAAATTTCTCATGAGCTTCCATATTTCAGCCATTTGGACATAACATTCCTCTTCCACAGTAAATGAAAAGGTATTTGTTACATGTGCATATATTTTTTTAAATTTTTATTTTCTCAAGATTTATTTACTTATTTGAGAGAGAGAGAGAAAGAGAATGGGGAAGAGGGGTAGAGGGAGAGACAGTTATAAGCAGACTCTGCGCTGAGCACGGATCCTGACACAGGGCTCCATCAGAGGACCCTAAGATCATGACCTGGGTCAAAACCAAGAGTTGGATGCTCAACTGACTATACTTCCCAGGCACCCCTGTGTGTGCATATTTTCAAATGAACCTCAACTAAAGGGAAAGTAAGAGCTGATCTGCCAGGAGAAAAAATAGCCCAATGAAAATGTGTAATAGAATTGTTCTAAAATGGTAACAAGAGATATTAAGTCAAAATTTCACAGGGTATGGGGAAAAAAAAAAAATTTCACAGGGTAGCAAAATTTCATTAATCAAATTTTTAATTACACAGATTATATAGATTCTCTCCATTAAACACAACTGGTTATAGTACAAAGCATGCCATTTCTTTTGAATAAAGTTATACACCTGTATGATTCTTCCCAAGTACTCAATCTTTTTTTTTTTTAACATTTTATCTTGAAAAAATTGTACACTTACACTAGAGTTGCAAGGACAGTACAGAGAATTCTGTATACCCTTCGCCTACTTCCCCTTACTTAGCCATGGTGTCATTAATAAACTAAGTCAACACTGGTACAATACTGTTAACTCTACTATAGGCTATATTCTGATTTCCCCAGTTTTTCCACTAATGTCCTTTTTCTGTTTCAGGGTCTAATCCTTGATGCCACATTGAATTTAGATGTCATGTCTTAGTCTCCTCCAATCTATGACAATTCCTCAGTCTTTGGCTTTCATCATTTTGAAACTTCTGAACAGTACTCACCAGTTATTTTGTTCCTTTGATGTTTTCTCAGGATTTAGACTGTGGTTATGGATTTTTGTGAAGAATACCACAGAGGTGAAGTGCCTTTCTCATCTTATCACATCAGGGGATACATTATATCAATAGGTCTTATTACTAGTGATGGAAACTTTGATCACATGCAAGGTGGTGTCTATCAGGCTCCACTGTTACCTTTTTCCCTTTCCAGAGGTTTGTCACAACGTCCAGCCCACACTCTAAGGCAGGGAAATTAGGTTTTGCCTCCTGGAGGGAGGAGCATCGACATATCTGTGGACTTATGTTAAAATCTCCATAGTAATTAATAAATACTTTGGGGGAGATACTTTGAAGCTATACAAATATCTTAGATCTTTAATTTAGATGTTTTCAAAAGCCATTTTTATATATATCATTTCCTTTGCCCTTCTTAAGAATCCTTTATTTAATGAATAAATAGACTGAAAATGATGGACATGGCTCACTCTAATTAAAGTCTAAAGCAGATTCTGAAGTTCATGCTACAATCGTTAACCCACATGGCATTGCTAATTTTGTTGCTCAAGACCAGCATTGGAACTGGGGCGCCTGGGTGGCTCAGTGGGTTAAGCCTCTGCCTTCAGCTCAGGTCATGATCTCTGGGTCCTGGGATCGAGCCCCACATTGGGCTCTCTGCTCAGCAGGGAGCCTGCTTCCCCCTGTCCCTCTGCCTGCCTCTCTGCCTACTTGTGATCTCTTTCTCTCTGTCAAATAAATAAATAAAATCTAAAAAAAAAAAAAAAAAAAAAGACCAGCATTGGAAGATTACACTGTCCAAACAGCAACAGGGCCATAAATAGGCATGCACACTCACTGGGATCAACTCACCCTACTGAAGACAAAACCTGAATAATAGAAAATAAAGAACACTAGGAGACAATCAAGTGTCTGATGCTTGAGCTGTGTATGCACATCATTGTCACTCCCCTTCTAAATCAGGAGTATTGTTTAATGACCTCAGAATGTCTATTTGACTCTTTTCCCACAAAATAAATTGGACTATGGACTACCTAATCAGTTCTTCATTGATGTCTGAATCCCAATAGGGACTATAGTTTAGGCTTAAGTCTAAAATACGGTTTGAGATAAATCTATTTTCTAACTGTTGAATCATACTTCATTCATTCTTTGTTAAATATTTCAGTAATTAGTTAATACCTTTATACCTGAAACTCTGTAACATTTAAATTCTAAAAAGACAAAGATGGAATATTTTGTATACTTTTAGATAATACTTATAAAGCACTTCCACATACGTTTCTTCATGCAATCCTTTCAAGCACATTATCAGATAAACAGAAAAAAATGACTTTATTTCTCTTTTACAGATGAGACTTCTAGTGTTTCAAGTAGTTTTCCTATTGACCAACTATCTAATAACTGGTAGGGTCAGGACTTAAAACTAGACAGAAATACATTATACTGTATACCTACATTTGGACTAAACTGGTGGATATTTACTCTTTTTACTTATATCTGAATTTGCCTGAGCATACTTGGATGTATCAGGTCATTTCTTTTCACCAAAACGCATTCTTGGAAACTATGCTGCAGTTATTGACACCTTTTCAAGTCACATTTCTTTCACAGCTTAGAACATATGCTCATCTGATGAAAACATTAAAAATACAGAAAAAATTAAAAACTAGAGAGCAAAAAATACCCAGGAATAACTATGTTTGTTATTTGTTATATTACCTCCTCGCAGTATTTGACATCGTTAAGATCACAGTGTGTCTGTAATTTCATATTCACTTGAAACATACATACTTCTCTTTACTAGCAAAAGCTCTCACAAAATTTTAACATACTGCTAATAAAAACAGCGAACAGCTCTAGGATGTTTAATCCCAGTCACTGTTCTAAGTGTTTCACACATATGAGTTCATTTAGTCGTCCTCTCAGGCCTGTGAGGTGGGTATTATTATCTCCATTTTACAGAGTAAGAAACTGACTTCGTGGCCATACAATGGTACACCACCTGAAAATACCATAACTTACTTAGCTTTCCCCCTATTTCTTGATTTTTGAGGTTGTTTATGATTTATAAAGCTATAATTGGTATAGGCAATGTTAAGTTCTAACTCTGCATGTGTTTTTAACATAAATGTGTGCTGGTTTGCCTGCAACTGTGGATTAGGTATTGTAAGAAGTGAAGCACCGTCTTTATTAGCCATTGCTTGAGTTAAGTGGTACCGAAAGGTAATAGAAAGCAAGGCTGTCTATTTTCAAATGTCTTGAATGGCCTATAACACCGAGTGTTAAGTCTCATGGCCAGGAACCCACTGAATCACATTTCTGCCTGAAGAATAGTCCTTATAGGTGATGTCACCTTCCCTCCATGACCGCACTTGGGTGATATGGCTTAGGTCAAGGAAATGGTGATGGAGCAAAGCAAAAACACTCAGTATGGTCATTCAATACATGGCCAGCAGGATCAGAAAAATTGCCTGGGTTAACTATTTTGGTCTGGCAGACCACACTGCCTTTCTGTTTTAAAACAAAATAAGAACATTCCAGAAGTCCTTCCAAAATGTTTCTCTATACTGCAGTGGGAAGATGGAGGTCCAAAAAAACGAACAATACTGAATGTGAGCCAAGGCCCAGGGACTGGGGAAACTTGCTTCCCTACTGCCAGTTTGGAATTGTCTGTAGCAATAAGTAGGCGTCCTGTTTTGTATAAATCCGGACTTTTCCCACTACAGATACAGAGAGAACATTTCTTTTTAAATTAAAAAACAGTGCCCCTCCGGAGCAAGCCTCTGTCATTCAAAAAGATATCCAGTGCCGAAATGCCCTTTACCTGCTTTATTTACATGAGAAACACGACAAAAAGAGACTTTATGCTCTCTACCATCTAATTTCTCTAAGCTACAGCCATTGATTCTTTGTAAGTTTATTTATTCAAAACAACAGCACGAACAATTCTTTTTTCTTGGGTCAGCAGCTTACTGAATTAACATCAATCATCAAAGGAGACGGGGCTGAAAGGAAGATGGAAGCCCATTTTCTCAGAGATTGATTTTTTTTAAGCCAAAACACACAGGCATAAGCAGGAGGCTATTTACCATCGAAAAGGTTCAACTTGAAAGTCACAGCCCAAAACTGGGTACTCACAGCACACATCAGTTCCCTTGAAATCTTAAAGAAGTGTTTTTTTTGTTTTGTTTTGTTTTGTTTTTCCTATCACTTAAATTTCTTTTTTGATGGAGAGTTTGATTCCTTCACTATATAAAGCCCACCTGAATCGCGTAAAACAAGGGGAGGGCAGGTTCCAAAGGAGAGAGAAGTAGATCAATGTTGGTGTTTATTATAATGATTTTCTAATGGCTTTCTCTACTCTCTTTACTTACTTTGATGTATTTAAAGTGGGAAAAGTTCATCAAAGACCGCTGTGATTAGAGTCTTAAATGTGTTTAAACAACTACTTTTGGCATATTTGAAAGGTGATTTGCTTCATAGGTCCCAGCAAAATTATTCTTTGAAAACCTTGATCTGCTTCTTGCTCAGAATTCAGCTCAATTATTTTTCCTTGTTAGGTGGGGGTGGAGGGTTCTTGTCTGAAAATGAAGTCAGAGGGGTCAGTATTCCTGAGACTGCTCTAAGAACTGCAAAAAGTAATTGGTTTATATCCATTTTACATCCTGTCGTGTCAGGGGAATGTGTTTCCTTCCTACAGCTTTTCTGGAGATTTATGTAAGGTGAAGAATGCATTAGACCCAGCATATATAAACTACTAGGCTCCTAGTTGAGTAGAATGCGCTATATTCTTTATTTCAGATATTTTTAAACGTTTGCCATGTTGTTAAATCAACTTTAGGAGAAAATATGAGATTTTCAGTTTAGGGTACAAGTAAATGGAGGAAGACCAAAAAGAAAGAAAAAAGAAAAAATGTACCCTAAGCCTGAGTTGGCTGGGCAGGGCGACCTATGTTATCACTGTTTTCTCTCAAATTGAGACAAAATTTATTTCAGTTAAGACTTTGATATCAAAGCCATCAATCACCCTCTTGTCTGAGGAGGAAGCAGGAACGTCCCCTTTTCCCCAGATGTAAAAGAAAGATTTTTAGCCTCTTTCACAAGGATTGTTGAGGAGTAAAGGTGGTTCCTTAGAAGAAATAAATTCATTAAATAAAATCAGTAAGAATCACAAAGGATTTTCACCATTTTTTTTTTAAACCACCTACTACTTAACAATGAGATATTGTGATCTCTTAACTAATCTAAACTTGTATTCCTATTTTCTTCCATACTTAGATAGCATGCAAATTAGCAAACTAATGCTTTCCTGTATACATGACCACCTCTGGCCATTTCTGAGTAATCTTTTAGCTCCAACGTTCTCCAGAATGTTGTGCACTGAGAAAATGCAAAATCTAGGAGAAAAAAAAAAGGCCTACCGCAAATAACGATGGGCAATGTCGACCAATTATAAAGCATTATAGTTCCTATAATGTCTCTATCATTCCACGGGGAGAAGATGGGATTGAAGCAAAGCTAAGACAAAACAGAGCAAAACTAAACTCCCCAGGGACAGCTCCTGGGCACATTAGAGCAGTTTCAGTAGGAGCTCCTCACACGTCAGGCGCCAGGTTCTGCTCTGAGTGGCTCTGTGATGGACATCCCCAGTGAGAACACATCTCAGAGCCCTCAGAGCACGGACAGAGGGATAACTGATCACCATCCCTTATGAGGAGAAATT
Source organism: Potos flavus (assembly GCA_028534135.1). Lineage (NCBI taxonomy): Eukaryota > Metazoa > Chordata > Mammalia > Carnivora > Procyonidae > Potos > Potos flavus. The sequence goes on along the minus strand of CM052887.1, from coordinate 77,385,274 downwards.
AAAGACAACATTATTAATAAAAATGCTTTGAGAGAAGGTAAGTTAAAAAGCATGATTTGGAACAAAGGTTGGCAAAAGGTTAAAAAAAAAAGGTCTTTGTAAAATCCTGTAAATAAAATTTCCTCTGATTTTTGAAATGGTGCGTTTGTGTTGATTTCTCTCCAAATGAACAATTTATGGAAGAGAAGCATCAGACTTATGGGATAACAGGTGAAAATATGTCCTGCTTTTCCAACTTGGAGAGTGTTGACAAAAACCTTCCAGGACAAGGGCCTCAGTGATGAGTATGTGATGAGCCTGAACTAAAGAGAAGTCCTGAGATCAGTTTGAACAATGAAAGAATAATGAGAGAAATACAAAAATAAAATACCTAAGTTTTGAAAGAAGTAACGGAGCTCAACCAGGCAGGAAGAAAGAGGGTAGGAGCCATTAAGAGCTGGTGTGGTGACACAATGTGGAAATCCAGAAGGGGAAAAAAACAAAAGAAGGACACCAGGTGTGTGATTCAATTTATGACCTCCAAAAAAAAAAAAAGTTTCAAAATAAACATAACCTTGAGAAATCAGTTACTTTAATAAAGGGGTCAGCATGAGGGAAACAGTTGGGAGTAAACTGCATTAAATTATTTCCCTTTGAGTGAACACACAGTGTAATAAGCTGTGAAGAGCGTAATTCTGTACTTACATTGTGTTTTGCAAGCAAAGTGGGAAATTGAGAATTACTGAACCTTGCTGAAGTTCTTATCCAAATGAGCGTTTCAATTAGTTAATGAAGATTTTCCTATGTTTTAGAACTGGAATTAGTTTATGGAATAAAGCAGTCCATCTATGGTGTTGCAAAATGGCCCTGCAAATTCATTATACATGTGATTAAATCTAAGCAAAGAAAGCTTTTTGTATTTATAACACATGGCAACATGTTAGATAAGACCATATATACATATATATATGCTCACACATGTATATATACATACACACAATATATACCTACCTATATATACATATACATACACACGCGCATATATAAAAGTTTTGCTAAAATATATTTAACATAATTTCCATACCATAAAATTCACCCTTTTTAAAACGTTATTCTGAACCTGGAGAAAATAGAGCCTTATTGAAAATGGTCATTGAAAGTTTAAGAGTACATTTATAGTGACGCATTTTAAGCCCAGTATACTGTTGAGCACATTATGGGACCTGAAATAAACATTCTAATCGACTAAGTGATGCAGGCTCTGTAAAACATACCTGTGGACCAATGAAGGAAACTTAAACAGAATGTATAAAATCTTTTAGTGAACACTAACAACAACAAACCAGAGCATTCTATTCTGATGCTATTTAGCAGACAGGGAAGGATTTAAGAGGGACTGGTTTTTTGGGTTGCAGAAAAAGGAGAGGAGCTTTCATTTACCTTTTTAACTGTCAAGGTGCTGAATACAGTTCTTTGCACATAGTGAGCATTTTAAAAATATTTGCTAAATTTAAGAATAAAGGAAGCTGGAAATGTAGAAGGAAAGCAAAAGCCAAAGTAAAAAAAACAAAACGAAACAAAACAAAAAACAGAAAAGCAAACTTTAAAATACAAACCTAGAATTCCAAATTGAAGCTTTGGAATTTTATTATGGTTAACTCAAATGATGTTCATTTTTTTTTTTTTTTCAATGCATGGAGTGCATTTGACATATGAGAAATCCGACTACATATCCCTTGTGGGGAGATCAGTATGGCCCTGACAAAGATGGAAGTGTCTAAAGATGAGATCATGGATCAAATCAAGCACAGTAAATCACCTGGATAGGGTCATTTGACCCATGGATTTGGTAGAAGGTTCGTGCAATTGTAAAGACAAGAGGATTTGTCATTAGTTCCTAGGAAACAGCAACACATCTTAACCACAACAAAGATGTCAACAAGAATATTTTAATTCTTTTCCTAGAACTTAAAAATGAGAGACAAGAGAAACCCTAAGAGTTACCAAACCAGTTAGTTTTGTTTCATACACAGGAAATAGGGAGGTCAAATAAAACAGAATAATATTCTACAAGGATCACACAGGTATTATCGGTATAAACGAGTATGTCAAAATAAGGCAGGCAAGAACGTGGAGCCTTGGAGATTCATCACTTCATTCTCATTTTCTCTCCCGCCTTCTTCCCGCTCGATTACACACACACACACACACACACACACACACACACACTTACTGTATGTATGTGTGTATCCCCAAAATGATAGTTGTATATGACTTTTTGAAGAGCATTCTGTAATATACACGATAAGTACCTTCTACTGGAAATAAAAGGTCTTTTCACTAATGAAAATTATCAGGAAAATGGTTCCTGAGTATACATACTTGGCTCTTACAGACACAGTATCTTATTAATTAATATATTTACTTGGTGAAAGAGAGAAGACTGCCTTGGGGGAAAAAAGGAGAGGGTGGTGGTTAATAAAATGCCTTATGGGGAATTCACAAATCCTGGAAAATACAGTACTCTCCTTTCTACTTTATATACTCAGACCCCATCCTGAATACTGTATTCCCTCCTGGTCCAGACACATGAAAAGGGCACTACTCTACTAGAGAAGAACCAAAGAAAGGCAATCAAACCACTCAGAAAAAAATAACTATTGAGAAACTAAGGTCACTTAAGTCTGCACATGAGGCAAATGTGACTAATTTATTTAATGGCTGTCATAAAGGGATTAGTTCTACTCTATGGTGCTTTCCAAAATAGGCATACTCAGTGTTTTACTCATTTAAAAAATAAAACTTGAACACATTCTCAATATAACGTGCTGTGCTAGATGAGGTGGAATATACAAAGGTAATCAGACAAAAATCCTGTTCTCATCGAGTATACGGTCTAGAAGGGAAATTAAGGCATCAAGTTAGAGCATGCGTGCCATCGAGCATCTGGAATGGTGCATGGTATGTAACAGGCACGCGGTAAATATTTGTCTGAATGAGTGAATGACTGCAATTCTCACCCCCACGGATCTTGCAACTCCCTGCCTGACTGAGTTCCATCAGCTGATGTGGCTGCCTCATGTTTTCCATCAAAGCTGCAGGCTCAAAGGGTAGGCAACCTTCCCAAATGGAGGTGAGCCATTCTTTTTTTTTCTTTTTTAAATATTTATTTATTTATGAAAGAGAGAGAGAGAGAGCACACAAGCAGGAGGGGAGGGAGAGGGAGAGGGAATCTCAAGCAGACTCTGCACTGAGCAGGGAGTCCGGCGAGGGGCTTGATCTTAACACCCTGGGATCATGACCCGAGCTGAAACCAAAAGTCAAACACTTAACCAACTGCACCCCCCCAGGTACCCTGAGATGAGCCATTCTTTATTCATGATACAAGTACAGATAATACACAAGGCAGAAATGATCACCTGCCAGAGAAGAGACCCTAAAAGTGCTATGTGAATTTAGAAGCTGAAGACATTAAAAGTAAAAATTACAAGAAGACAGATTTTATCTCAATCTAATAATCTAATAATTGAAGATGTCCAACCAAAAAACCAGTACTACTGAACTCCCAGCTCACCAAATCGAAATTGTGCCTTATGAAGCCTCTCATTCGCAGGTTATTTTACCCTGTTCCCCACTCTATTATCTGGAAATACTGTCTAGGGCTATTCATTTTACAGGACCATTAGGAATATAGTCTGCGCCAAATCACAGAGTCTGCAAAGTAGAATGATTTGTCTACACCAAAAGCTGATAACTAGCAAGTCAGCCCTCAAAATCTTTCAGAATAAAGCCAACTCTTACCTGACCAAGAACCACAGCTTTACACACAGCCTATAGAGTATTTCTATAATACACTCCCTGGTTTCTATGAATAACCTGGGCTTTTCTAAGGTGATATCACACATTCTGAAATAGAACTATGAAGACAGGAAGTCTTCAGAGATTGGTCACTATTACACACATACATATACTGGTCTAGTTGCTACTGAAGAAATTCTATCTAGAGAACCATGGGGTTGTATGGACAGATCTATGTGAGTTCTCCTGAGTGTCATATGATAAACAATAAAATTATGACTTTAGCAAATTCCTTTGAGTGAAATGAGAAAAATCCTTTGATACCTGTTTTTTAAAAATGTCACACTTATAGTTGATGCCTCCATTTGGTGACGACTCTGCTTATCATGTGCTGGTAGCAAAACACAATCACCAAATCATCTGTTGATGACTCTATTTCCATAAAGGGAAACCTCAGCCTATCTTTCTACCATGTCTATATTTCTAAATAAATAAGCAATAAAATTTAATTATCTTGATTTTAAAGACTGAAAAATAAAAATGCAATATAAAAGAAACACTAAGTATTTTGTTTTTATTGAGAGATATATACCTCTACTTTGCAATACCTAACTTCATTCAGCACTCTTCCTTTAAAGATGTTTTGAGTGATTTAATTTCAAAGAAAAGCCCTAGCAATGTATCATGTGGCAACTATGCACGGCCAGCGAGACTTCAAATGGAGGCACACTGGAGCTGGTAGTAAATGCCTCAAGCTAATAGGACAATGAGAGCCTTGACTGTATAAGCATTTTCATGAACTTACAATGTAAAGCAGAACTTTCACAGGCAACCTATGAACCCAAACCAGACCGCTGACATATGTGATAGGAGACCATGCTCTTTAATTGTTAAAAATTAGATGACAATTGCATGAATGAGGATTTTATACAATAATCAAAGGCATCTGACTTTTTGCTTGTTTTTCAAATTTAGACAATCTGGCACCATTAGGATTATCTTCTAAATGCCAGTGATTAGCTGGACCCGACAGAGGCTAGCTCCTCCAGTTTCGCTAAGCCTCCATTTATGCCAAAGTCACTCATTTATGTTATCAGTCAAACTCCTACAGGCATGTAAGTTTGTGACCTTTTATTTCAAGAACAAATGTCTAATGAAGGGAGATAAAAGCAAAGATAATACAAAGATAACCCAAATAATCTCAATATAATCAGGTACACATTTACACACACACAGTTCTAAACATTCATGAATATTAACTCTTTCTGATTTCAACCATGAAACAGAATGGCCCTACTGACCAATGCCCACAGTGAGATATTTCACTTTATTCACTTCATTGCGAATATTTCACTTATGGGTAGCTGACAGTTAGGGTCATCTTGAAAAGCTCCAAAATGATAAACTGATAGTAAAGGAATTATGAAACAGTGTCCTCCTCTGCCCACCTACCCCCCCCCACCGAAAATCCAAGGATTTTCCACAGATGAAGATGGTAGAAAATACTAACCTAACATGTATTTATCACAAGAAATCATGTGTTGTGTAGTTTTAAGAACACTTCCTTACTCTGAATTGCTAATTTGGAGTTGATATAATCTTCCAAAATGTTGCTAATATGACTGAGTCTTTTCCTTCCCCCAGCCTCATTACATTCAGATGCTGGTACTAAGCATAATGTTAAGCATTGTAATTTTGCCTTTATTAGATTCAGGTATATAAATGGCATCCCAGTGAGCGTGGTGAATTTTGATCATTATTTCTCCACTCAAGTTGTGTTCATCTTCCTGCTGAGAGGATGATCATGGAGTTTTACCACAAGCCCAAGGGACCCATTATTTATTATATTACATTTTATGGTGTGGAGTAAATAAATAGCATTAAAGTGCTAAATTCATTCACAGAGATGAACTGTATTCATAAACTGGAGAAATTCTTTAAATCAAGCCTATGCTGCTAATAGGCTCTTCATAAAAATGCAGGAAACATCTATTGTAATATGGCAGCAATAAAAGGAGGCAGCTGGGTTAACACACAGAAATATTAGAAGGCAAACATTCTAGGCAGGGCACACAAATGGCGTATAACCAAATCATGAGGTTAAACACACAAACCTCACTTACTAATCTGTCATTTTCATGTAAGTGGACTGTAAAAATTCACATCTTAAAAATAATATAATTATCTTAAGAGCAGAATTCAAAATAAACTAAGTGTATCAACGTGTGAAGAATTCAGCAACCCCAACCCCTCTTAAGATGTGCCTTAATTAACCATGCATTTTGTCTTAATCAGCACGTCTTACATTAAAAGGCCATTTGGTAGGGAATGTGTGTACATTTGTCTTTTGTATTACATATAATCCACTCCCATTTCCATCTCTGATTTTTAGCGTCTCCCACAATTGCTTTTGGTATGGCTTTTGACTATAAAAGATTTTCTAGCCACCAATCCAAAGGGATTTTTTTTCCCCATCCTTCATGTGACTTTTAGTCATTTAAAGCAACCTACAGTTCTGCATTTCTTTCTTGGCAGATTTGAACTCGGTAGTGCTTGAGAGGGACACAAATTTCTTGCCGCCCTTGGACTTCACTACAGAAAGTCACTGTGGGTCTCAAGCGTCAGGCCCCATACTACCCTAGCATCTGTTCCTCCTTACACAGTGCTGTGCCAACACTACCCACACGACTGAGTATTTTTACAATAGGAAGGATAATGAATTTTCTGTGTCAATTACAACATTCACTGAGTATTTTAAGGTGATACAATACAGAAATAAAGAACATGGAAAATGAGTATTAACAAAGTATCATGGTAATCATTTGAAATCATACTTAAGAGGATAACCATAGAAACTATAATCAACATACAAAAGGGGGCAAGGAGAAAGGCATGGATATTGTGTCCTTGTTTTTGAGATTCCTCTCTCAGCTAATCAGAGATCACCAGAAGCGGTGTATCAAATACAGAATGGAAGCTAAGGCAGAGCCAGGTGCCCAGAATGAAATCAGAAGTCTGGGGGCGAGGGAGAGATTCCAAATGAAAGCATATGAGGGAACAGCAAGACAAGACAACAATGAGCATGGTTAGACCAAGTAACGATCTGAGTCAGGGCATACATAGGAACAATGAATGAAACTTTTCAAAATGGGAATAAATGAAGAAAAGAACAAGGAAAAAACAAAACAAAACAAAACAAAACAAAACAAGAGGATAGGCAGAAGAGACTAAGCTGACATCAACACAGAGTCCAGAAGAACAAATAAGGAATCTGGGAAAAGGAAAAAAAAAATTAGATCTAGGTATCACAATAACCAACTTAATAAAGCACACCAGTGTTTCAGGGATTTGGGGTAAAATTATTTGCTTCTTCCCAGCCATCCCCAGTAACTTCTTCATTTGATCCTAAAGGCTGCGCCAAAAGGCCAAGCATTCCAACTTCCCTACCAGGGATTCCCTCTAAAAGGGATTCCTTTAAGGAATCGACACCTGAAAGGCAGAGTAAGGAAGAGGGAGTCCAGGGCCAGGCAGATAACTGGTTCTTTCACTTCACCTCCGAGATAAGAGGTGCTGAGACTGTCTCCATACCAGCTTCTCCAAAATCACGTCCTGTGAGGCTAGTGGAGGGGGGGGAGGGATGATGGTAGGTCCTGGTGAGTAAGGAGTAATAAGCACATTGTGGGATTTCCAGAAGGGAGGTGTAAAATTTCGGTGCGCTGACATTACATAAGGGAGCATATTTCCTGAAAATGAGTTTGTAAAAGCTGATTGATCCATTCATTTGTTCAACATTCTTCATTTTGCAAATACGTATAAAGCAACAACTATTTGCTGGGCTGGAGGACAGCCGTCCTTAAAGAGACAAGTCCTTAAGTGATTCGCTGTATAATGAGGGTGATGGATAGCCTAGCGGCATCTGACAGAGCTGTCCCCTTTCCTTAAAACACCCCCTTCCCTTGGTTGCCTAAAAACCACCTTCTCTTGGTCTTTTGCTTCCTCACTGTCTGTTCCTTTTTGAACATCCTGTCAGGACCTCTGCATCTGCCTAACCTGCATGATGGAGGTCCCGGGCCTCAGAAGTCTTTTCTTTACCTGTGCTCCCAGGCAAGTGGATTTTATCCTGTCTCAAAAACCTTCACAGCACTGGAATGTTGGTGACTTTCAAATTTATATCTATGGGGCGTCTGGGTGGCTCAGATGGTTGAGCGTCTGCCTTCGGCTTAGGTCATGATCCCAGGGTCCTGGGATCGAGCCCCACATCAGGCTCCCTGCTCAGAGGGAAGCCTGCTTCTCCCTCTCACACTTCCCCTGCTTGTGTTCCCTCTCTCCCTCTGTCAAATAAATAAATAAAATCTTTAAAAAAATGTATATCTATGGTCTTCCATGCTGACTAGTACAGTAGCTCTAACCACATGTGAGTCTCATTTTTAATTTAAATTCATTAAAATTAAGCAATATAAGAAATCAGTCCCTCAACTGCACTAGCCACAACTGAAGTGCTTAACAGCCACATGGCTAGTGGCTACCATTTTGGAGAGTGAAGTTATAAAACACGGAAAAAGTTCTACTGGACAATGCTGGTTTAGTTCTCACTTCTAAACTGTAGAGTCTTGTATCCAACTAACTACTCAACATACAAACTTGGCTAATCTAACAGGCATCTCAAATTCCCATCTCTAAAGCTGAACTCAAGATCTTACCCCCCAACTAGCTCCTCCTGCAGTCTTCACCCTCTTTGGAAATCCCATCTTATTCTTCTTGTTGCTTGGGTCAAAAACCTTTGAGATCTGCTTGACTCCTCTTTTTCTAACACTCCTATTTAATCCATTGGCCAGTCTTCCCAGTACATCCAGAGTGTGACCCCCTCTCACCTCCACTGCTGCCAACCTAGTTCGGGTCATCATTTCTAACCTAAATTACTGCAGTGGCTTTCTACTCTTTGCTACTACTTTTGTCCCCTTATGGTATATTTACCATATGGCAGCCAAAGCAATCCTTTACAAAGTTAAATCAGATTATGACATTCCTCTTTTCAAAACTCTCCAATAGCTTCCCACCTCACCCAGGGTAAAATCCCAAATGCTTACCACCATCTAAACAGCCTTAGGGTGGGAGGATGGGGATTAAGAAGTGCACTCGTTGGGATGAGCACTGGGGATTGTATGGAAGTGTTGAATCACTATATTATACACCTGAAACTAATATTATTCTGTATATTAAGTGGAAATGAAATAAAAACATAAAAACTCTTTCCTCTGCCTGGAAGGCTTCTTTCCTAGTATCTCATGGTTTGCTGCTCCCTAATTTCATTCAAGTCTTTGTCTGAACACTTTCTCTGAACCCCCTATATAAAACAGCAACTTATCTGGCTCCTTCCTACCCTGCCTCATTTTTTTTCAAGTATTAACCATTCTGAGGTATTTTAATTTGTTTATCGTCTGAATTTCCCATTAGAATATAAAACTCCATAAGAGCAGGGACTTCATTTGTTTCACTGCTTGATGCATAATAGAAGCTAAATAAAAATTTGTTAAATATAAACAAAAAAACTGTCTCATTGTGGTAAATGCCCTCACAAAAGGAATGTATACGAATGTTCTCCAGATCTGTCAACTCAGTCAACCAGATGGGATTATCTCCATTGGGCAAACAATATCCACAAGCGTAGAGACTCAGGTACTAAAGAATCTGCATACAGATCCCCCACCTTAGCCACGAGTCAGCCCTTGTTTTCTCTCTCCCCGCCCCCCCTTCACAACGGCTCCCCCGGCACTGATGCCAGAGGCTGGCTCTGTGCTCAGGCAGCCTCATCACCTACACCCCTGATCTGGGACGCCTGACGACTCCTCTTCCTTACCCACTGCTGGAAACATCCTTGTCCATCTCCCTGTACCACCGCAGGCTCCAAAGACAGCTTGCTCTGCCCCTCATCTCTCCCCTCCCGACGTGGCCTCCTTGAGGAAGGGGGCATCTGTGCTGATGCACTGGTAGGGCCAATGCGGAAGGGAAAGATGAGTGCCATCTTATCCAAAGAGAGGGAGTTCACCCAATATGCCTCAGCAAGTAGGAAGGGAAAGAGACGATGGAGGAGGGTACAAAGAGAGAGGCAAAAAGGGCAGAACAATCCTATTGGGCCTACCAAGAAGGACCCTGTGTACTCCCCGCCATGCACAGACCCTCATCACCACACTTTGCCTTCCCAGAACTGCCATCTCACCCAGGCCACATCTTGCTCCTCACACCAGTGACCCCTGGAAACTCTGCCCCTCACCACCTACCTCTCTCAAGTACGAAACCTCGGCCCTGGTCTTTGGTAACCACAAGTAGAGCATATTGAGGGTATTGTCCTTATTCTCTAAGATAAGAAGGTTGGACTGGATGATCTCTAAGGTCCCTTTTATTTACCAAGTCCCAGCAAGGCCTATGAACTTCTGACCCTGGTGCCAGGTTTCAGTAGGAAGAGATGTGCTCCCAGAATCTCAAGCCAACTCTAAATCCATTCCTAGACACATGCTAATATTTTAGTTAAATTTGAGAAAGCTACAGTAAGGCACTAGAGATATATTGTGGATAACACTGTTTTGCAGAGGTTTGCATCAAATAAGATTATTTCTATGAGAAAATGCATTCTGAGTTCCAAACAACTAACTAATAAATGAACCAGACATATGAACTATAATCTACTCACAAGTATGAAACTATACTGTTAGGATGCTACTGGGTACCCTGTTACAGAAAAGCTTCAGAAAACAGGCAGTTTGGCGAATGACTGTGAACATGACCTAAAGATGCCCACGGACTATTATACAATGTATGTGTACATTGTTGTTTGACTTCCATGCATTTCTAGAACACATTTATGAGAAAAGCAAGGCCGTCTTAGAACTTATTTTCCATTCATACGTTTAACGGCTTTTATTCCCCTGCCTAGATTTACTGCACTTCTTTTGACATTAAGAAAAAAAACAAAACATTCAGAATATAACCTACAGAGGGCTTCTGTAGTGCATCAGATTTTAACAGTGAGTCACTATGCTCATTTGCGGAGCACAGAGGAGGGACGCTCCCCAGTGCCCAAGACACAACATGGTTATTTAGGTAAAACACCCTAAACATTACAATGGATAAACAGCAGGTGAGCAAACCACAAAGTAAAAAAAGAATAGACACTCCGTGGGAAAAGGGCAAAAAGCATTTGATTGTAAAGGCTATCTTTAGTTTATTAGATTATAAAGACTATTTATGCAGTTGTTTGCACCACATCCGCTGGTTCTTAGAAGTTCTGAGCATTTGAGGTAGAAGACTTCTGATAGGTATCATTTGAGACGGGGTCTGGTGTCATGAGTCGGGAGACTTGGATTGTTTTAGGCTCTGCTTCCACTTCTATTATCCTAGGTAAGTCACAAAGCTTTTCTATACTAGCTTCAAATTCCTCTCAAGTTGAATATAGGGGCTTGACTAGGTGATTGCTAATCTTTTCGTAGTCTCATGAATACAAATCTATAGGTTGAGCTTAAGCGTGAGCGGTGGGGAAGCAGTCTATTTCTCTTTCATAGGCTGCTACTCAGCTGGGGGGAAAACCAGCTTCAGAGAACGATGAGATGAAATCTTTAACGGCTATTCCGGCAAAGTTGGGTTGTCTGCCCATGATCACTTTCAGCGCTGACTGGCTAGTGGATGGGGAGAAATGGCCATGTCATCAGTTCTTTCCAGTGTTTTCTAAAGAACACTAACTCCAAAATCTACTCCTTGAATAACATGTTTATTGCTCAGATAACCTTAGAAAAATGTTACATATACTATTTGCCTCTGGAAAGTCACAGTGAGCCGTGTATTAAAGACTCTGAAAAGTTCTGCAATAAAGAGTTGCTTATCTTAATATCAGGCAAACAAAAGTATATTACGATTTTCATGGTACTAAAAAGAACTTACTAAAATAGAGTTCCTTGGGAACCAGGAACTGTGTCCTAATTCACCTTCCTGGCCCTGGACCTGAGCACAGCATCTGACATGTAACAGCGTTCACATTTTTTGAAAAACTGCGTGACGGAACATGGAAAAGCCTAGAATCCGGAAGTATGGCTGATGTTCTTCTGAGGTCTTATATAGCTAAAGTCACCAGTAAAACGTATCAGGGAAGTGCAAATGTAAAAGTAAAATGTACAACAACAAAACGACAGCTTTCCAGGAGGACAAAAGAGTAAACTCAAGCCAGTACATTCCATGGAATACTCTCCTTGAGCAGTAAAGGAGGAAAACTAGAAACAAAATACACTGCATGGGGCTTAGGAAAGTATTATGTTCCAGAGGAGCTCAATCAACATTAGCTGATGCTTCCCAGCAGCGTCCATAACTTATTTATCTACCCACTCATGTTCTCAATGCCTCAATTTCCCTGTCTATAAAACAAACAAAGATTTGCTGTAAAATAAAACAGCAATCCATACTCTCTGAGGAGCTGGGAGGCTCACTTTATGTTACAGGAGCATCTGGAAAGAGGCAGACGATGGATGGCGTGTCAATCATCATCATCATCACAACTGCTATTGCGGTGAACAGGTTAGAGAGGAGCATGCCGACTCTCCTGGCTCGGGGGTTTGCTGTCGTGGGAGATGTGTCCTTTTCATACACCCACACACTGCTCGGTTTCTTAGGGCAGGGCGGAAAAGATGAGAATTGATTGCTAAGGTGATAAAAGTGAATGTAGCTCAGTTCCAGTGATTTGCATTAATAAAGATTTCCTTTTTTGATCTATGACAAATATTTCTGCCCACGAAGTATTTAGAAATTAAATTATTTACCAGGGAGAGCCAAGACAGAATAGAATAGTTAAAAACAACACCGAACAAGGTACAGGCCGGGGCTTCCAACACAGAGTTGGGAGAGGAAAAAAAAAAAGTTTGATTAGAATCTTGACTGTATACCACAGGTTCCTAATCCATCAGTTTGTAAATTACTTGAGAACAGGGACCGTGGCAATCACTCTTACATCCCTAGCGACTGGCACAGCGTCTGGAATACATTAGGCACTGAGGAGAGGTTGAAGGAATGAGAATGTATGAATACCCAGGCCTCAGTGTTCCATGCAGTAATAATGAAAACATAACCAGCTACGTAAAGGCTGACACTAATGATTCAGTTGTTTGTAACATGCTTCCAAGGAAAATTTAAAATGTTCCCACCCTCCTTAGCATAAGCTTTAAAAGCGGGAGAAGAGGGGGAAAAGCCCCTCAGCATCTGTATACTCTCTATAACGTCCACCAGCTGAATGTAGGGCATGGCTATCAGTCTATATAGCAGTCAACCCAATCCATTCTGGAGAAAAATCATTGCTTCCAACATAATACACTAAAACAAATTTATAAATGTTAATAAAATTTTTAAAAGGTCAGGTCACTCCTTCCTGTAACATATGTCAGGGGGAAACCTAAAACATCTCAGTATCAGGTCACTGGCAGGACAGCTATGACATTAAAGAATGGAGAAAATGGAATTTTTCTCTTTTAAAATTAGTTAACCAGCACATCCGTCTGTTTCCCCCCTGGCTGCCTGGTATGCAGCAAGCACTGTAACAGGGGAAATTCATCGAAACATACCATTAAATCAATATGGCCGAGCACTCTACAAGGGGCTGTAAGAGTCATGCATGTGGGAAAGCTGAAGGAAACAGACACTGAAAATAAGAACAAAAATGTTTTTAAAAAGTAAAGGGACTCCTCGAATTTATGAATTTCATAGATCAGGAAGCAAAGCCAGGGTCTTCAAATTTGTCTTATAATCCTTTCTTCCTAGGCTAAAATTAGAGATAGCCCTCTTATTCAAGAATCTAACATGAAAATGACAAACAAAAGGGAGGGTTCTGGCTGAATTACAGAAATTTCTTTGGAAGAAGGTAATAAAACTGGATTTATAGAAAAGAGTCATACCAGCGTTTTATTTAGTGACAAATGGAGATGCTATTTTTTTGCGGATCATCCATGGAGATTCAGAGGGCAGGGAAATATGCTGTCAAATAATTCCGCTGGAGAGTAAAATCTGTTCTGAATATCTGAGAAGCAAACAGTGGAAATACAGTCTGTGTAGGTCACATTGACATTCTGAATAGATTAAAAATAATAAATACGTGTATTTGTATGTATATGAAATATATATATATATAAAAGATACATTTACTGTAAAACCTGAGGGTTCCAAGAGCTGACCATAAATACATAATAACCCAATTATCTAAATTTATAGAATATACTAGAAAGATTGCTTTGCAAGTTTTATAACCCTTTAGTTCTATAACTGAAAGGAGTCTTAGAGATCAACTGGTCTAATCTCTACAATGGCATCATTTAATTTAAACGTTTACGGTATTTATAAGGCATATTTATACATATGTATTTGATCCTCATAACCATCACAGGCAATACAGGAAGTTAACTGATTGACCCAAGACTAACCCAGCTGTCCATGTGAAAGTTTCAAAAGGGGAAAATGACGTCTAGGTAAACAAACTCTTCACTTAAATTAAGAATGGGAACGGAATCCACAGAAAACAAAATCAATCACTACAATGAAGGTATAAGTGCCTATAAGTAAAAATAACAAGCAACTAAAAAAATTACTTTTACAACCTGCATGACAATGCATATGCCACAGAAAAGGAAACAAATGAACTATTCCGGGTTGCTACCGAAGATAAAGAGGACTGTATTGCTGCTTAATACAGCAGAGTCCCCCATCACTGTACAATGACAATGGCGTAAATATCTTTTATAGTCAAAACGCATGTGCTTATAAAAAGGAAAAAGGAAAAACAGAGGTACCATGAAAATCACCTTGAACTTGGCCTACGGGCTGTTTCTTTGCATTTTTGTATGTGGTTCTGTTTTGTTTTTTTCATTACCATTATCTAAAGAAGGAAAAATCCCCACCTTGCATGGCAGCCGAGCCCACAGAGACCCATTTTGTCACAGGCCATTAGTGTTCATCATTACATAGCTTAATGCAGTTGTCTGTTCCCTTTAGTGAACTCTGCATAGATTTATCTTCAGCTAATGCAACAGAGGCTAAGGGAAACTACAAAGGTCTCTGGGTTTGTTTGCCTTTATGGGATAGCATTTTGAAATCATTCTTGGCCAAAGGACCCTACAGAGTTGGAGAAGGTAATATGTGCTTCTCCCCTCACACTGGCTCTAACAGGCAATGTTTACTCACTGGGAAAAAGATCTGGGCACTCATAGGCACCTTTGTTCAGAGGTGGAGACCTCTTATCTTGGCCCTGTAGCTCAGAAATCTAGAGGAAAAATTTTTTTCACAGACACACATATACGTGCATACCCTGAACTTCACAACCCTATCTGAGACTCTGAAACTTCACTCATTCATTCAACAAACATAAATTGAAGGTCTACGCTGTCAAGTACCATTCTAAGTAATAGGGAAACAACTGTGAACCAAACAGACAGAAATCCCTACTCTTTTTATTTATTTATTTATTTATTTGAAAGAGAGACATCACAAGTAGGCAGAGAGGCAGGCAGAGAGAGAGGGGGAAGCAGGCTCCCTGCTGAGCAGAGAGCCTGATGTGGGGCTTGATCCAGGACCCTGAGATCATGACCTGAGCCGAAGGCAGAGGCTTTAACCCACTGAGGCACCCCAGAAATCCCTACTCTTATGCAATTTACGTTCTTAGTGGGGGAGGTGGGGGGAGACAGTGAGAAAGACAGATACAAGATAAAGTATGCATATGGTGACAAGGGAAACAGGGCGACGGCAACAGGCATATTACATGTCTAAATAGGCCAGCCCACCGAAAGCTTTATTAGGACAGTAACATTCGAGAAGCGCCTTAAAAGAGGCAGGGCAGGGGATTATGGGGGAAGGAAGGGAAAAATGAAACAAGATGGGACCGGGGAGGGAGACAAACTGTAAGAGACTCTTAATCTCAGGAAACAAACAGGGTTGCTGGAGGGAAGGGAGGAGGGAGGGATGGCTTGGTGGGTGATGGACATTGGGGAGGGTATGTGCTATGGTGAGTGCTGTGAATTGTGTAAGACTGATGATTCACAGACTGTACCGCTGAAACGAATAATACATTAAATGTTAATAAAAAAAATTTAAAAAGTGTTAAGGTAGTGACTCACAGGGGTAGCTGGTGTAAGAACAATAGCGTTGTTCAAAGGTTCAAGGAGAAGTTCAAGGAGAACAGTATGGTTGGAGCAAAGTGATTTACAGAGAGGGCTGTAGAAAATGCACTGAGCAGCAACTGGTAGGGGTAGATCACATGGGGCCTTCTAAGTCACTGTAAAGAATTCTCATTTTTCCTCTGCATGAATTGTTATCGGAGAATCTTGAGCCCCAAAGTTTATATGACATAACTTAACACTGAAACAGAATCGCTATAGCTAAAAGGCAGGAGAACAACAGATCCAGTGTCAGATTAGAGAGGAGCATAATTCAATTATCCAGGAAGAAATGATGGTGGCAGAGACCAGGATAGTAACAATGAAGGTTAGGAGCAATGGTTCGATTCCGGGGTTTACTTATGGAAAAGTCCAAAGGATGTGCTGACGGACTGCATCCGGGGTGTGAGAAGAAGGGCGGACTCCCTAGGCTTTTGGTCTGAGCAATTGGGCCAATGGTGCTGCTTTCTATTGAGCTGAGGAACCCTATAAAAGGCGGTAGTTGGTGAACAGAAGGTGTGGAACACGGGGATCTTGGTTTTGGACATTTAAAATGTGTGATTCCCATGTAACAAAGAAGTAGAAGTGTCAAGTAAGCCAAAAGACCTAGGCTTTCTGGTTGGAGACCACTGTGGCAGTCCGGGCTGGAGACACGAATGTGGGAGTCATCTGCTTGAGGTGGGTTTTAATGTCCTAAGATGGGCTGAGCCCACTAGGAAAGTGAGGGAAGCTGAGAACCAAACCCTGGGCACTCCAGGCCGAGAGGTCAGGGGGATGAGGGGGACACTCACGAGGAGGGAAGAGACCAGAGTGCGTCATTCTGGGGGCCAAGTGAGGAGACGCTCTGAGGAGGAGTGGACAGAAGCCGCCTCCCAGTTTTAATAATGTGTGGCAGGAGCCGGTCACAAGAACGGGGACATTCTGAGCCGACTAGCAAGAAAAGTGAAGACCAGGAGAGAATGCACAGAAAGGGAAACCGGGGGTTTTATCTGTTCTCTGGCATCCCTTCCTCTGTTTCAGTTTCTCCAGTGAGGGGAAAAATACGAGGAAATTAGCCTTATTCCCTACACGTATTATAGTTATGAAAACTGACCATGCCTGTAACATGTTTTGAGGTCTCAGGAAAAAAGCGCAGGAAATCTTACTCCCAGCAGAGCCGACTACTACATTTATCCCGTCACTTGTTGCCATCTGTCTACTACTGTTCTGACTGCATCTTTTCAGGCCAAAGACATTCTGACATTCTTCTGCTGTTCTCAGTGGGGCAAACACTCTGCTATCCCACCCCCCCCCCCCAGGCCCGGCCAAACTTTTTCTTATATATGGACTTATTTATGTATTTTGAAGGTGAAAAGGAATGGAACAAAGAAAGAGAGTGTCAAATAGGCTCTCATTTGCTAAAAACCGTGCAGAACTATTATCCTCAACTAAGTAATGCTCTTGAATGTGACATCCAAGGATAATGATTGAGTAAACAAGTCCGAAGCTGCAAAAATGAACGACATATTGAGGTATGATTAAATGCTGCACTCAAAATTGCTCTACT
Organism: Potos flavus; assembly: GCA_028534135.1. NCBI lineage: Eukaryota > Metazoa > Chordata > Mammalia > Carnivora > Procyonidae > Potos > Potos flavus. The sequence goes on along the minus strand of CM052887.1, from coordinate 77,367,778 downwards.
CAAAGCTCCCCGAGACACATAATCGCTCTAATAATTTCTCTTCTTCTTGATTTCTCTGCAGCTTTTAATAACTCTCTCCTCCTTTAAACCGTCTTGCATCGTTTCCATAACCGGCTTTACTTCTATGTCCTTTGCTGTCTCATCACTTCCTTTGTCCTCTTTACATGGCGTGTTCCAAGATTAAATTGACCTCAGCTTTCAACTCTATTCAAGGCTTAAAAACCCCCTCTATGCATAAACTACAGGGATTAAGAGCTCGTATTTAAACATCATCGAGATTTCCACTGAAATCTCACCGTAACAATTACTAGTTGTGTGACCTACAGCAAACTATAAAAATCTTTTCTGTACCAGTTTCCTCAGCTGTAAAATGTGGATATTAATACTACCTGCTTTATGGAATTCTGCGAAAGTTTAATGAACTAATCCATGTAAGGCTCAACATCAAGACTGTATTGTATTAAGCATGCAAATATGTTTACTATTAGTGTGATTCTCAAATATAAATTCCTAGTTCTGGCCTCTCTTTATTTCAAGGGCACTTTTTCCTGCCTACTAGAATTAGTCATTTGAATCCCTCAAACTCTCTGTGAATCAAAAACAAAATAATTTAGGATATGTAGATTAAAGAAAATCTACTGTTAAATCATTAGTAAGTCAATTACAGCAAATCATTCAATAAATGTTAGCCTAAGAGAGCGATGAATAAAATGGCATTTCAGTATTGGAAACCTAACTAGAAATAAAGACAGTGTCTAGAAAGTACTTAGCCTCCTAGAGGAGGAGTATATACTCTAGAAAGTATATACACCTCCTACAATGCTGCCCTGTGCCATCTTCTTTGGCTCACCAGCCCGCATCTGGTCAAGTTTCATTCTTACAATTTTTACTAATAAAAACAGTATGTTTATTTCATCAATCATCCTCACTCACCCTAGACGAAAGTTACTGGTCTAGCAAATGTCTTAGGGAACTTTAGAACCCCATGATTCTAAGGCATTTTCCTCTTTAACAACAAAATAAGACAAAACAAAAAAACAAAAATAAAAACAAAAAACCCCTTTTATTATTAATGTATTTTCAATAACAAATCATTTCCATTTCAAATATTGTATCCTGGGTTGCCTGGGTGGCTCAGTCAGTTAAGCAGCCAACTCTTGATTTTGGCTCAAGTCATAATGTCAGGGTTGTGGGATGTAGCCCCATGTCAGACTCTGCACTCAGCAGGGAGTCTGCTTGAGATCCTCTCTCTCCCTTTCCCTCTGCCCCTACCTCCACTTGCGTGCGCGCGCTCTCTCAAATAAATAAATAAAATCTTTGACAAATGTATTTTATCCTATTACCCTAAGAGTTGTTAGGGAGGTAGTACTAAGAGAGGACACCGAGCGCCTACTCATAGCGGTCCTGTCTCACTTATGAAAGCACTCAGAGGTATGTTCTCACGCCAAACTCCTGCTGGATACGTAGCTCACTGCTTCCTTTCAATGGGATACTCTATCTGTTGTCAAAACCTAAATTGGCCAATAATCTTTTCTGAAATAGAGATTCTCGCTGCCATCACACTTCTTTTATTTCACAAATATATAGCCCTTCATCATAAACACTTGATAAAATATAACCACTGGACCAATCAAATGTGTATTTTTTTCTTTTTAAGATTTTGTTTATTTATTTGACAGAGAGAGAAAGAGAGACAGGGAATACAAGCAGGGGGAGTGGGAGAGGGAGAAGCGGGCTTCCCGCTGAGGAGGGAGCCCGACATGGGGCTCGATCCCAGGACCCTGGGATTATGACCTGAGCTGAAGGCAGACGCCCAATGACTGAGCCACCCAGGTGCCCCTGAAATGTGTATTTTACCATATCTGTGTGCACTTCCTATATACTTTATAGCTGTAAATTTTTCACTTCTGCCCAGAAGAAGGAGACGGACTATCACCACAGCTCAGGGTTTAGAGGTAGTCACTAAAATGCACAGATTTCCTCCTGAATTGCTCTGTGACCACACGTAGTAAGGTGTATATGGTTCATGGTAATTTTGAGTTTCTTTCTCTCCAATGGCAGTTTTGTTTTTTAATCAAGAAGAGCTGACATACAATTTTATATTAGTTTCAGGTGTACAACAGAGTGCTGTGGCAATTCTATACATTACACGGTGCTCCCCACAGTAAGTGTGGTCCCCATCGGTCACCACACAAAGTCGGTACTATTGACTATCTCGTCTATGCTCTACTTTTCATCCCCATGACTTATAACTGGAAGCTTGCACCTCTCAAAGTGGGACTTCCTGGCACCTTACTCTTGGAATACACAGCTGCTCTGCTGGCAGGGAGCAACAGAGACCCCGGAGAGCACGCAAGCAGGGTGCACTCACAGCCTCGTTCCCCTTCCCGTTCAGCTAGCTCAACTGCTCCTCCCCCGCCACCCCCCTAAAAAAGCCCCGGCTGGCTTGAGCGGTGTGCTGGTGAGCAAACTGAAAGTCAGACAAATCGAGGAGTTCAAATTTTAAATTCACCATATGGTACCGTGTTCAATGACCTTGAGCAAATAATTTTCTCTCTCCCGCAGATTCCTGATTTTCTAAATTAAATGACTGTTCTGAAAATGAAGAGAAGACGTGAAAAGTCGGTGGTATACAACAAACACTTAATAAATAGCCATTCCCAAGCGCAGCCAGGCACAGCTACCCTTTCCACTAAAGCCTGCGCTCTATTTTAATGAGGTGTTTGTTGTGTAGCCCCACAGAATTAAAATGGCAATGGGTCTCCCCATCAAGTAATCAGAAAGAAAAAAGTTAAGAGAAGAATGGGGGGAGAAAAAAGGAAAACTCTAAATTGCACTCAAAGGTTTAATACTCTTCCGACTGGATGCTTTTAAAACTCGCAGGGTTCCACTAGGCTCATTCAGTGGGGAATATATACTTTCCCGTGGCTTATAGAGATCAGCATAAAACAAACCCACCAGGCTTTCAAGAGCTGCCTGCCTGCTAGCAAGAGGTCTTTCACATAACGCTGCAGAAATGCAACCTCAGAGGGACGGGCATTTCTTTCCCCCCTTCCATTTATTCTTTTTAAAAATTACTGCAGTCAACACAGGCAGCTGTCTCTCTACGCGTCAACATTTCCCTTCGCCCTAGCTCCCAGACAGTAGTTTTCCCATCCTCACCTCTGCTTGGAAAATACTCAATAAAGAAATGAGTGGAAACAAATTAGTCATTCTGCAGTCTATTGATTAAGCCCCATTAAATCAGGGTCACACTGGGTGCGCTTTGGGGGAAGGGAAGCGATCAATTCAAGGCTCAAAAAAAATTAATGAAAACACACTCAAAAGTTTCAGTCCTTTTTACCTTGTTATTAACATTCAGGCGGTGAGTCCTGAACGTATGGCCCAAGGGCCCTAACAAACCCTATGACCGGGAAGGGGAAAGCACATTATTAACTACATTACATGAAGGTTGGTGGCAGATGGGTGCTAGCTTCTGCTTCTTGAGTTTTAGAGAAATGGATGCTAGTAAAAGAAGACGTCCAGAGTGGAAGACAGTTCAGTCAGATCTTACTTATCTCTGGAAAAATCTATATCCTTGAAGGCTGCTACAAAAGTAAATTGCGTATTCCTCTGTCTTAAGTAAAGCAAGGAGGGTTTTTCAGGACCAAAGTGACAGAAAGCTTATATAATGGCAAGAGCAGGAATGCCGACTGCTGGCCTTTCTGACGCGTAGCACAAGAGAAGTCACTGAGACCACGTGATCCTACAGGTTGCCAGCCTCAGTGTGTTGCGGAATCTCCTAGAGGACCTGTTTAAAATGCTGATCCCGTATGCTGTGCCCAGAGTTCTGACCCAGCAGGTCCAAAGTAAGGACCTGGAAGCCACCTTCATAATAAGTTCCTTTGCCTATTTAATACAGGTGGTTCTTGGAACACACTTTCACAATGCCGTAAAAGGATAAGACAGAACGAAAATAAGCAATAATTTTGATTTGTGGGGGGAAAAAAAGGAGAGAGAGATTCAAGGGACAAAAACCAGGCTTCTCTCCCGGGAACCAGGCTAGATGACAAGGCCCTTTGAGCATCCTCAGTAGATATTCACTTCAGGAATAAATGAGTGAGTGTTCTTATTTATTGAGTACCTATGTAACCCTCAACAATTCTATGAAATGGGTACTACTACTGTACCCTCATGAAAAAGATAAAGAAACCAAGATGAAACAACTTGCCCAACGTAACACAGTCAAAAAATTGTGCAGCTATGTGCACTCTACCCAACAGTCTCTCTGCTCCTGTCCGTAATGGGTAGTCAATTGCAAATGGTCTGAAGGCATTCTTCCTAAGAGGGGACACCACAGCTTCTGTCCTGGAGAAACTAGCCCCAAATAAGGGCATTTTCTCCGATTTATCTTTACCACAAAAACAGCTTCCCTCAATTCTGGAACTCCTTACCTGGACATAGGACAGATTAAAGTAATTTTTAACCTGCTAGAATTCTGTGAGACCCTAGAAATATACTGGGAGGGGGGAAGCCCATAAACACCTGGTTGTACTTTCAAGCCAAAGTCAAGGAAGAGCAGGGGCTTAGTGACCAAACAAGTTTCACACCAGCACAATCTGGCCCTGGTAATATAGAATTACGGAACTTGACAGTCAAGGTCTTAGACTCTCCTAAGTACTCACAGATGTATGTGGATCTCTCTTTCTCTCTCTTCCTTCCACCCCTATGCCTTACTGCCTTTGCCTAGCACAAATTCTCTGATAGGAAAATTCCTCCCCCACTTCTAAGTATAACTCACACCCTGCAGGTCTTAGCATAGACATTTCTTATATTATTATAATATAGTACAATATAATAATATATAATATAGTATAATAATATTAATATATATATATATAATATAACAAAAGCTGTCTCTACTGTATTCTCCCATTCTTTGTGCAACTTAACTCTTTTCCTTGGGAATGCTTATCCTCCTCCTAGCCTGTAAACACATGAGGGCTGGGAGTGTTATTCGTGTCTGTTTTACTCCCTCCTGGCTTGCAAATGACCAAACACACGTATTGGTCTCCCTGTAGCAATACGAGGTGGCTAAAAGCAAAGACCATGACTTGATTTCTCTTGAAAGCACAGATCAAGGCCAACCATTAAAAGATGAATAAAGGAAACCCACATCTCTTGGTTCCAAATTTTTCCATGTAGCCTCCGTAACCAGTTCCACTGTCTTCCAACACGGATTCCACACTCAACCCAAGACAGGATCCACACTGATGTGTGAAACAGTATTGCCACTCTTGTTAGATGAGAAACTCAAAAACACACTTTTCCAAAATCATATGCTCAGGAAACTGAAGGTCATTTCTACTTAAACTACAGTTTATACTAAAAGTCTATCGACCCCCTTTAGTGAATGTGTATTTTCAAATTTGGAACATCACTGAGATTCAATTCTGGCGAGGCAGTTGGGATAGGTTAACAGAACTTCCAAAGACGTTTAAGAGCCACGCTAAAAAAAATGCTCTTACTGAACAAAACTCTATTCTCAGTAACAAAACTCTAAGAACTTAATAGCTATAAATGGCAGTCTCTCGGTGGTGGTGAATGTTAACTACGAGCAAAGAGGAACTGATGTCCTCGATTCTCTTTTGCTGGACTTCTTTAAGTTAAAAGGAAGTGAGAAGTGATCAGCAACTACCATCATTTTTGTTTTAGTTTTTTAAATCCTACCTCAGTTCCCACAAGAGATACCATTTTATCTGACTACACTCACAACAACAAACAACAAACCAAGTAATATCTGCCACTCCCGATGATCTCTCTGGCTGTCTTAGCTTCACAGGACATGTTAGGTTAGATGAAAGCATTTTTTTTCCTGAGTGTCATTTATTCTTTGAGATGCTCTTCTGAATTCTTCTCATTGCAAGTCCCCAGATTAGATATTCTTCCCTGCCCCCAGGAGTTCATTTCTAAGTCTGAACGTCAAAAACAAAATACACGCAAATATCACACAAAACGTTGAAAGAAGTCACTACAGACCTGTACTACATCATTTCGCAGTATTGTAGTTGGTGTGACCTTCCTGGACCATGTCCTATACAGACATCAGGCCTGACTCAATTTGTTTGAGTCACTGCAATCCCTGTTATTTGGAGGGACTGTTTCTGCTAAAGATGGAAATGTTTTCATGCAAGTAGCTGCCTATCTCTTTTTTCTATTAGGGTTCACCACAGTGCTCACTTAGCGTTAATTTGTTTAATGTAAATGTGTCTGTGATGGGTAATTTTATCTGTATTCTGCTGCCATTTCATTTGCAATGTTATTCTAATTAATGGGTCATTCATCATTTTACTAGAGCTGTCTTATATTTGAGGAGGCTACAGTTACCTTCATAGTAGTTTCAGAATTGGAAAATAATTCTCGCTACTCCGGTCACATACTTTGGATATGTGACAAGACAAAATTCAATTTCCATTTCTCCCCATCGCCAATTTGCTAATGTCTTTGCATAGGCAGAAAAGAACAGAGCGTTCTGTATTTATTAATATGAAAGCCCCCCAAATGACAGCTTTGCCATTAAAGCTTAAAATTCAGCCCTTAATTATTTATTAAGTATAAGCAATCTTTCCCTGAGTCCTCCTATACTAAAAATACAATGGTGGAGCAATATAGCCCATTATTTTACTGTGAATGAGCCCTGAGCGATGGGAAAGGGAAAGAAAGAGAGGCACTCAGGCCAGGCCTGAGGTAAGAGGACAGGCGGAGACATTCCACACACACACAGCCCTTCCCTTCAGTTTGCTCTACCTATGACTAACAGCCCCCAAATGCTAAGGCCTCTGGGATCGTCTAAAAATGGCGATCCATTCAACTATCCATTTTCAGTTTCTATGACAACAATCCCTATAAAACATCATTTATCAGGACCTTACTGTTTCAAGTACAAGTTTAAGTAATCTATGTACATTGGCTCATCTTCTAACAATCCCAACAAAGTCCATGGTATTAGTCTCATTCTACAGATGAAGAAACTGAGACTTCTGAAAGTTCAGTGGTTAAAATGAGAATGGAGTCTAGACTGGTTTAAATCTGACACCTGAACGTTGATAGCATTTCTTCAGGGCTAACCCGCCTTCCTCAGAGCTATTAGCAACCTAATGAACTTAAGGCACTTCTTTAAATTCCTAAGGCATATTCTTTCGTGCAGAATTGATTTTTATAAGCCCTTATTCACGCATGCATAGAACCAGTCCTGGAATGACAGGATTGGCCCAGTACACTAGCCGATTTCTTAGTAAGGAAAAACTCCATATGTTAGAAACCCTATTTTATAAGTCCCAAAGGGGTAAAAATACATGATATCTAGGAAGAAACTCATTTCTTCCCATGACTGCCTGTATCTTTCCCAACAAGGTTTCTTTATTATAATTAGACTTCCTCACCTCCTATTCCTCCAGCCCTGAATTCTCTGCTGTCCTGGGCACTCTCACATCATGCAAATATAAAGACTAAGAGTTATGGACAGAGAGCACACCATTCTCAAATATTTCTACTGTTTTCACTTCAATTTCTGCTGTGCAGTTCAAGTTGTTTGGTAAATGACAACAAGAAGGTTCATAAAGTCAGGCTTCCTCTTTCTTATCTGTCCAAAGAGAGGGAAACGGAGCTATGCGGTGAAGAAAATGCAGGCTACACAGGGAAAAGTATTTGCTAAGCTTTAGAGAGTTTACAAGGAATGTTTGCAGAGCTGAAGACCCAGAGGAAAAAAAAAGATTTGAAAAGGTATTTACCCTGCTAACCTGCCAGAAAGAAGTGAATGTTCTAAGAGGTAAATGTGTTGCTACTGAAGGAGTTCAGAACAAGTCTCCCTAAAATGTGCCACTTTGGCATGTGGACTACTTTGAGCCAAAGGCAATCAAGACTCAACAGATTCAAGAAAAACTTTTATCCCTCCCTTAAACTATTTAAAAGAATCCAGGTAGAGGGCCTTGACCAGAAACAGAGCTATTACCAAGAGCTAACTTTTTCCTAACCTATCTGTAGAGTGTAATAAACATCTAATTACCAAACATCTGCTCTTACCATCCTGTGAATCACCATCCTTCCCCTTTGAAACCGCTAACCCCTTCCTTAGCTCAAGATGGCATATAAGCCTCAATTGCCCAGCTTTCCCTCGGGTCTCATATTCATGTGGGGTCCCGTATGTACGTAATTAAATTTTTCTCCAGTAATCTGTCTTGTGTTAATTTATTAGCTAAACAGCCTGGAAAGATAGAGGGAAATTTTTTCCTCCCCAATATTGTGTGTGTGAGCAAATGCAAAGTAGTGCAAAAATAGTACAGTATAGTTTTGCATATCCTTCAAAAATTACTTTGAGATACTCCTTTTTAAATAAAAAGATGTCTTGATACAGTGGGTATTTTCAGCTGTAATAGGCAAATACATTGAGAAATATTTCATGATAGTAAAGTGCAGAGGTTTGCCTTGGCCTTTAGGGAAAAAAAAAAAACAACTTCTGAAAGCTGAGTTATGGTTTTGGATGCCAAGCCAATTCAATGTAACAGAAAATATAATATCTACCTACAAACATAAAAATTATTAACCCTAATAATGTTCTCCTTCCCTTCTGAAGTTTCATTAGAACACACCCTCAGGCCCATCAAAATCTACAGGAAAATACTACATATGGAAGTAAATATATAAGTTCAGATCTCAAAACCCTTAAAGGACACAATCTCACTTACTCACTAATGTTGCTCTCTTCCTAGAATTTTCCCTGATTAGAAAACAGTAAGTATTGCCATTGTTATTTATAGTTTTGAATTCCTGTAATTTTTACTCTATTTTTCTTCTTTTCTACCAGGAAAAAGTGGTGTTAACATTTAAGTCCAAAAAGGGTCTACTTTAATACAGTGTCTGGCCTATGAATTTTTAGGATATTGTTACAAAAGCATTAAAGCTATCTTCATTTTTATATCTCTAAGTAAAAAATGAGTATTATGAAAAAGAGTTTGGAGAATGGAAAAAGTCAAAATTCCTAAAACAGTGAAAATAGCCAATTGCTCTGAGGCTGACAAACCAAGGTAGCCACACAAGGCCCTTGGCCCTGGGGCTGCTTTCTGTCCTCAGCTGCCCTGCTGTATCCAGTTCTCTCTTACTAGGCAGGTCTCTTCCTTGAACCGAGACTCATTCCTTCCTCCACTGTTCCTCCTTCTCTCTGAATCCATGTCACTTTCTTCTTTACTTGGCTTCCTTTGGCCATTCGCCACTCCTTCTTTTTGCTCCATTCTCTGTTAAGTGGTTTAAGTGGAACCAGGATGTTTTAACCATTTTTGTGTTTAAGAAATAAAGCACTAAAATCTCTATATTATGTTAAATTAAATATCTTATATTTCTCTAAAAACAAAAAAAGAAAAGAGAAAGAAAACATTTTACCAGTATGTGACCTTCAATTTATTTTTGGATAATCAAGTGGAAAAATGATCTTCCCCACCTCCTACTTATCGTTATTGAAAAGATACTGTGCCTCTAAAGCTGTTTGTGACAGTAATCACAATTCACATTTTTTCACAGATCAATTTTTAAAAATACATGCTTATATCGTAAGCACTTATATGCTGGTAGCTTTTCACCTGCAGTAAGAATATTTTACTGTGGATATCACAGGAAAAATGGCAGTTATAAGACATCAACATCATAGCCAAATTACCTGGAAAAGGAAATCAACCAGCTTTTCTGTTTATCTCTAAGCTAATAATGAGAATCAATCTACCGAGCACTACCTGCCCACTAGAATTTTGGAGTTACACAGTGAGGTCCTTGTGTGCAATTCTGATATCAGAAAGAAGTCCTCAAAGTAATATTTAAAATCACCCTATTCAATGAACAAGCAATCTGTATCTTCATATTATGGTTTAATGCTATGAGGCTAATTCATATTATAAGTGATCCAAAGCTTATTTCTACTAGAGTCAACAATCCTTTTCATATGATAATGCAATAATTTTTCAGACTAATGAATCATGATGTTTTCCTGAAAATGTTCAATTCAAAATAAATACAGAATCTGTAGTGCTAAAAGATTATGAGTTGGTTTTTTTTTTTCATTTTGTTTTGATTTTTAATTTTTGGAAGATGTATCATCCTTTCCCTTGAGATTTATTCAAGTTTGAATGAAAAGTTCCTGCTTTAGTTCAGAGTTTTGATCTTCTTGGCTATGATGTCTTCCTCGGCCTAGACTTTAATGAGACTAAGTCTCTATGCATGCTGTCAATCTTCTACATCAAATGCTGGGAGTAAGGAGAAAGCAACTTTTTATTACAGAACTGTGAGGCCCCTCTTTGGGGAGAAAAAGGAGGAAATGTGGTGTAACATTTCTTTCGGCTTTTCTTCTTTCTCACATGGGGAGAATACGTACTTTGGACATATTCAAAGAACCTTGTATGGTCATAATTAAATCGGTAAAGAAACTCCATTCCCCGTTTTTTCCTTTCTTTATGCAAGAAATGTCCACTCCAGAAATGAAACTGACCAATCTCAATACTAAGAAATCTTTGTAAAGTAAGATGAACCTCTCTGTACTGCAGGGTAAAATAACCAGGAAAATAAGACTGTATCTGCTGGCTTTTCTCTCTTCCTTGAATTGCTTCCACTACAGTTATTCTACAGATTAGAGTTAATCCCCCAAACAGTGACTATCCAGCAGCGTAGTTATTGATTGTATCTTACAATAAGAATACTAACTCCCAGTTTGGGCTTCAACACTTGATGAGAAGTCGGCCAGAATTCTTAGCATAAAGTCTTAACATATGATTCATTTCCTGTTCCAGGGTGTAATGACTATGGTAAAGGACCTTGAAAAGGCCACTCCATTAGTTTTAAGTGGTACTAATTAGGATTTATAATTCAGATTCTACGTAATACACAGAAATAGACATAGACTGTGTGAAGTTTTCCCTCTTTCAATAAGAAAACACCAATTTGAAGATTAAAAATAAGATTAAGTAGTTTTAAAGGGCATAATTTTCATTCTAGAAAGGAAATAAGCAAACTCAAGTTGATGCCAGTGGGAGGAATAACTGAGCTTAAAGCTCCATTTCACAAATTAAATTCTGGCTGCATTTTTTAACACCAAGACTTTTTTTTCCCTCCACAGTGCCAAAAATACGTTCCAGAGCCAATGTTCTCAAGTGAAAACATACAGTATTTAGACAAGCAGTAATTCGCTAGTAATGTTTCCACATAATCATTTCACACACGATTGCTAATCATGCCACGTGAGAGAAACCTCTAAACAAGGGATCATACATATGGACATAAAATTAAATTATCAAACTGATAAACAAAGGAGAAATGGTCAAATAAAAGACTGTGCTCTAAGCTCGTTCAAAGTATTAATAAACTCTGTTTTGGATAGCTTTGGATATTTACGAAAAGGGTAGAAATCTGGAAATAACCTAATCTTAGAAACAGAAACACTTTCTTTCTCATATTCCTGAAATGTGTAGCTGAGATATTGTTTCCCCAAGTAGTGATATAATATTCAATAAGTTCCCAACCTGTCACTTATCATGATAACTTCCTACGACTAAGCTCTTCAAGAATTATTTATTGAGGTTCATGCCAACAGTGTTACCACCAACCACACTCTCCCCCTTGGTCCCCTCACAAGCCACTGATGGGCAGCAAGAGAGAGAACTCTGAACTACACCAGAGCTTACGAGTGTATTCTCTTGCAGAGAAGCAAGACATGGCATTTGGATCAATTCTGTTTTTCTCCTCTTGTTCAAAAGGAAATACACAGACGGTGGTGATTGAAAGCCTAGTGAGGTTTACATAGAGGAAAGCCAAGAGAAATACTCTGAACAGGCACACCATGCCCTCCCTTCTCCAGAAACACAAATGAGCATGGAGGAAGTCAAAGTTATATATAATCTTTAGTGGTAAAAAGTAGTAATGCCTCACACATGGCAGGATCTGGCAGAGTATGTTATGGAGGCAGCTCATGAAATGCTTAGCTATCAAATTAATTCCAGTTGGCTGGGATATGAACCCTGTCACATATATTGAAAACTAGATGAAACATAACTAAATGTAATGATAAAGAGCAATGAAAGTGCTGCTGGAAAAATAATCATGAAGCTTCAGGCTTGTTTAATGATTTTGTCAATATCTGGAGAAGAGGAATTCCATGGAACCAGAAGAAATCCCAGGGGGATTTTGCAAACGTTAGCAAGAAATTATGCAGAGGGTTTCCAATGCTAGTACTTTAAAAAGAGGGGAGGGGGCATTATTTTATAAGAATAAGCTCAAGAAAATGCTAAACTAAATTTTAAAGCTTAAAATGATTTTTCCTTTATGAGTTGTATGCTGAGAGCGCGCTACAAAAACAAGTCTACAGAAGATTCACTGCAATCCACCACAGAGAAGCAATCATTTCTCTTTCTTCTTAATATTTAAGCCACTTGATGAAAAAGCACAGGTCTATTTGGAGAAAATGAGTAAACAAAACAAAACAACACTATAAACATGTCCATTGTTTTCCTTTTATACATTGTTTCTGGCATGGTTTCCCTACAACTTCAGTTTTTTACTCCTCAAGCAAAATATTTAATCAGCTGTCTCACATTGTTTTTATAAAAGCATAAACACTAAATGAACAAATACGTGAATTTTAAAAATTAATGAAATTTCTGAATCAAAGTGCTAATCATTTACTCAGACTACCCAAATAAATATATGGATGTGTCTATTCTTCTTCACAAAAGATTAAAGTTTAGCAAGATAGCACTAACAAATGGCCTGGGTAAGTCAGAACTATTTTCCCTCTCCTTTTAGGGCCCCTACTATATCATCCTGCTTTAAATAAAAAACAAGGAATATATCATATATAAGGAGATATGAGTTTAAGGCCAATTCATAAGTGTCATGAAGACTAAATATTTGAAAACGTTATACTTATCATATCTCATTGAAAAAAAGAAGGGCCCACGATGGCAGAAGTCATTTGAGAAATAATGTAAAACCACAAAATATAGGGAAATGCATTCTTTTTAAATGATAATGCCAAGAGAGGATGTTTATAAAGAAGACATCCCTGCAGGTAGCATAGTTCTTGAAAGTTTTCATTTCGCATCACCCCAAGACCCAAAGCTAATATGGAGATCACCATGCTGTATACTAGAAATATTCCAGTGCTACTTCTTTCTTGCAATGGAGACATCCCTCATTTGTGTAGAGAAATTTACCTTTAAATAAATTATATTTTCAATCTATTTTGAAAATTTTTCTTGGGTAAATTTATATAATAAATAAGTATGCCCAAATCAATGAGTTCAATTCATAAAGTTTTCTTCTGAATCAGCCCAACTATTTTTAGATAATTATCTTTTAGAACTAAGACTAAGAGAAAAGCATAGTGATTACAGTAGACCACTGTGAGAAAGTACTCTGAGGTTCTCATCTTGACCCGGCCTGTGATGTCTCTGGGACCCAGAGCTGGTCAGACTGTGTCTTTCATCTGAGTTTTTTTTTCAAGAGAAAAATGATTTATTCTAATCCAGCAGGAAAATTATGCTTATGAACCGCTTCCAGAGTGTCCTACTCAAGTGATATTCCTGACCCATGAAAGAGTCACCATGAAAGAGGCCTGGAGCTTGAGAAACCTTGTATTTTCAAGGTTTTGAATGAAGAGTAGAAGGTAAGAGCTAGGGCTCTGGAGTCCTTATGCCTAGGCTTGAATCCTGGCCCCGCCATTAACAACAGTGTGATCTTCGTCAAGCCACTTCAACTCTCTATGCCTCATGTGAGGTTCCTTAGCTATAAAATGGGGATAATAATAGTACCTACACAGAGAGTTGCAGTGAAGACTGAATTACACAGTAGATGCTAAGCATCAAAAAACATAGCTGGGTATATCACTAGAGCTCAATAACTTTAGTTTTATTACTATTTACTTGAGTTGATGGAGACCTTTACAGTATATAAGCCCATTGTAAAAGTGAGACCCAGAATATACACTTAAGATAATTCTATTCCGCATTACACCAACATTCCTGGAATTCAGAATGTTGTAAAACTATTACTTAGGCTTGTGTCTGTAATCTAAAACACAAGAATTCAAGATGTATGCCCATTCCTATTTCTCCATACAAGTAGAAACTAATACTAATGTTGTAGAAATTCATTGTTTGCATGGCATCAAACTTTTGGTAGCAAATTGGATGTAAGCAATGCAAGCACAATCTCTAGGACTGCATCAGTAACCTGACTCCTTAAGGCTTTGGTGATAGTTTTCCTGGAGTTTGCTGTGATAATGAGTCTAGACAGCCTTGATCCATTAAGGACCATGCCTGCTGTCTAAATGCACTCCCTCAAGTAATTCAATCATGTTTATTTGGGAGAGACTCTGAGTTATCTTAGGGACATTCAAATACCAGGTTTCTTGAGATATGCTAATATATTTAAATTATAGAGGGGCTTCCTGATTGCATTAGAAATGCATCCATCTTCCCCTTCTTGTCTTTGCAGAGGGCATGCCACAGGCTTTGTCACAACCAAATGCAAACTCCTCCTAGGTTGGGACTGCTAATTATATTTTGAAGAGCAACTTGTTTCTGTCTCAGTAGTTATTCATCCTCTACCAAATGAAATAATATCTGAAATATGTGTGGCACACATAAATATATTTCATCCAACTCCCAGGAAAACACATATGTGGATGCATCCCAGGAGTAGGTTTGGTAGAGAGCCTCAAACACTGAGAAGAAACTAATGGGAAAAACAAGTAGACGTTTCAGAAATATCAGGGATGGAAGAAAAAAACATCTACTCCCTAGTAGTACAGTTCACATAAATTGCTAGAAAGATTTCAAACTGTCAGCAGAGGCTTCCTTCCTTTCCCGGATCCAAACTACGAATAAAACTTTCTGCAGAAGCACCAAAGCCAATGACAAAATTCCTCTAACATTTATATCGGTAATGGTTTTTCCTCTCGAGAGAAGAGAAAATATGGGGAAATGAGATTTTTGACAGGCTTTGTGATGTTTAGAAAGGAATAAGTATGTTTGCAAACTTCAAACCTGAGTGACTTGTTCTAGCACCTTTTCTGACAGGCAACATTAAACAAACACCTCGCATAGAAGGTTCCTCTGGTGTGTGCGCTTGGGCTTGAGGAGGAGTTTCCTGTGCTGTCATGGGAAATTAACGGTCTACCTTAAGGTGGTTTACAGACTATCATTTTTAATCAGACAGTAAGCCCATCTGCTAACATAAGCATTCAAGAGAGCAAAATAAGCCACTTTCTAGTAAGAATCAGTTCTCCTTAAGTAACTGTACCACAGGGGCGCCTGGGTGGCTCAGTCAGTTGGGCAGCTGCCTTTGGCTTGGGTCATGATCCCGGGGTTCTGGGATCGCGCCCTGCGTCGGGCTCCTTACTCAGCGGGGAGTTGCTTCTCCCTCTGCCTGCCGCTCCCCCTGCTTGTGCTTACTCTCTCTCTCTGACAAATGAATAAATAAAATCTTAAAAAAAAAAAAAGTAACTCTACCACAAAACACATTTGGAAATTTATCTTTGGAATTTATTTCTTTGGATACCAAAAGCAACCTCAAGAAGCTATAAATCTGTTTAGGTAGCAATGACCCTAAGGCACACAAAACCAGAACCATGAATTGTGTATGGTCACCTAACAACCAGCTGTCTATCCTCATTATCTTGGTTCTGATGGTGAGAACCATAAAACATGGCTCTGCATGAAGAGCTGACATTATTAATTTACTCAGCCAACATTTATTGAGAACCTAGTGTATGCTAGACATCAGCAAAGTTCCGAGTATGTAAAGCCAAACAAAAATGGTCACTAACATCTTTATGAGGTAGAAACATGAGAATAAATAGAGAATAATTATGCGTTAGGTCAGCAAGAACACAGAGGAAAGGGGAGGAAGGAAAGAGGAGGAGGAAGAGAGGTGTCAGATGGTATCCCAGAAAAGATGTTGCTGAGGGATGAGTAGAAATAGTTTCGGATGGCAAAACAGATTACAGGAAGTACGTAAGAAAATGAAGGAAATGAGGTTTAAAAGACAATCCTGTTTTTCTCATCCACCTACTAACTGGAAAGAATGTGAGAGCCTAGATGTGAGAGGAGCCATAAAATGGAGGTGACCTAGACCTCCTAATCACCTTGTAGTACATCCCAGAAGGAACCCTGGGCAGGCTCTCCTCATGCCTGCGCTCCCGTCTAACACGGTGCAGAAGGCACAGGAGTTAGTCAGAAGCCACAGGCTGATGTCCTGCTTCCAATACTGTGATGCCTCGAAGAAGGAACTGAATGTTCGAGCCTTCAAACTATTTCTCGGGGTTGTTATGCTGACGGAATAAGACAATGTACTTGCAAGTTGCTATTTTATTGTTAGCTATTTAATGCTGTTGTATGATTTATATAACTCAAGTAAACACATAATCATAGTAATAAAGTTATTATTGATGTTCGAGTAGATCATGGCTTTGTATGCTGACTTCTCCCTTTAGACCTTTATAATTATAAAATAAGTATAGCCTTGTTCCAATAAATTCAGAAAATATAGGGAAGTATAACAAAGAAGATAATACCGCATTTATTTCTAGGTCTATATGTACTCATAAATAAAGATATATATGTATATATTTTGATCAAAATGTGGTCATGCTATATTTCTATTTTGCAACCAGCTCTTTACTCAGTGAATTTAACTTCTCTTTCCATGTTAATAAAAATACTCAGTGAATTTAACTTATCTTTCCATGTTAATAAAAATACATCTACTATACAATTTTCAGTGGCTGGGCAATGTTGCATGCATAGAACATAACGTATGCAACCAATATCCTCCAGACAGACAGCCCAGTATATGAATATAGATCTTACCTAAACATTCCCTGTGATCTGTCCATTTCAGTCCTTTAATCCTTCCCTTTACCCCATCCTCCCACCCACATACCTCTGTTATCCTTTTGCTTTGTTTCTTTGCCAGAACATTTGTGTTTGATCTTGAGGATTTTCTGAAAGTCCTCAATTCTGCCTCATCTGATTCAATATTATATTAAGCTTCACTTTACTGTACAATTGTTCAGTGACTTAACCTATAAACTCTATCTCCACTACAAAGGCCGTTAGCACATGTGACTCACACCTTTCATCCAGGAATCCCCTTCACAAATACTCTCTCCTCAAGCCCATTTCCAACTTCCAAGCAAACATCTTGAGTTTGAATATAACCCAATTTGTTTCTCATCCCCAATCTTCCACCTTCTCCTAAAACATCACTATTAACTGTGGATGTTTTCTCCTAATAGGGACATTATTTTTCTATTCTAAGATTTTCACTGAGTGAGGGTATATATTTTTTAAATGTTATTTATTTATTTGAGAGAGAGAGAGAGAGCGCGCATGAGCAGGAGGAGGAGCAGAGGGAGAGGGACAAGCAGACTCCATGCAGAGCATAGAGCCGATGCTGGGCTCAATCCCAGGACCCAGAGATCACAACCTGAGCTGAAATCAAGAGTCTCATGCTCAATCGACTGAGCCACCCAGGAATCCCTCTTTTCACGTGAGACATAATTATGAAAAGAGTGACTCTGGATGTGTGGGAGCAGGGGGAATCAGAGCTTTGTAGGTGGACTCCTGGCTTCTTGTGGTGTGGATCACGGGAGAGCTGGCGGCATCCTCTCTCGGGACAGGGAACACAGGGAGGGAAGAGGCAGATGCAGATTAGCACACCAGGATGTAGGGATGTGCATAGGAGTAGAGGCTGCGGACGAAAGATTTAGGCACTTAGACTACCAGTTCAGTTTTAGAGCTGAACCCGCTTCCTGGACCTTTCGAGAAGAGTTCCAATTTGGAGATAATACCCTGAAAGTAAGAGCTAAAACTACTGAATGGGCGGAGATAATGGTGGAGTACGCAGGAAATAGTCCAAGACAGGCTCCGTGGAGGACTTCCATTGAGGGAGTACACAGAGAGAACAGAACCTTCATAAGCCTGAGAATGAATGGTCTCAGGCAGAACGAGAGGCCAGAGACGGCAATGACAGAGAGGGAGGGAAAAGTCCAAACGTGAAAGCGTGATCGGCTGCCTAGAATGCGGACAGAACCAGGTAACGTGAGATGGAAAAATACCCTACGGATTTGCAGTTAGATGGTGACTGGTCAGTAGACTATAGAGAGAATGGGAGGAGAGGGGAAATGAAGAGCAAGAATACTCTCCAACAGCCTAGTAGGAAGGAAAAGAGGAATTTAAGTGGTAGGTGGGATATGCAAGTAGGGGTGGGATATGCAAGTTTAAGAAAAGAAATTTTATAAAGGGCAGAGACTGAGCACATTTGTAGGTCCTAGGAAAGGAGCCAGCAGATCAGAAAAGACTGAAGACCCAGGAGAGACCAGATTAAACAACAAGAACAAGATCCCAGAGGGGATGGAGAGGAATACGATTCATATAAGGAGGAACAGCCTCTGAAAAAGGAAAGAACACACAAAATGGGCTTATTTTGTCATGGATTTTCTTTTTTCTCAATATACCACAATATCTAATTAGGAACGAAAGTTCCATAAAGGCAAGGACAATGTCTGACATGGTAAGCACTTGAGTGTTTGTTGAAAACAATGAATAAATGGATGAAAAATAATTAGCAGGAAAAACATGACTAAATTGGAGAAATTTTCCCCCCAATTCAGGCTTTTTTAAAGTACACTCTATTCCTATTGAATGTAGGAGTTGCATCTTGAAAAATCAACATCAATCAAAAGCACGTAAAAAAGAAAATGTAATGAATTAAGGTGTATAAAACAGGACTTCCAACTTTTATAGAAGGATGTTGGTTCCTCTTTACTCTTTAGGGAAATCTTCATTTCAATTTTCCTGAAAACTTCAAAGTAAGAAAAAACTATAGATTCACTCAGTTGCATTTCTGAGCACTGATACACCTCTATCAAGCCTGCTCGGCATTTATAATTTCATTTTTAAAGAACAGATAGAGTGGTCTCTTTTTATACAATGTTCTTTGCTTTTCTTATTTCCATTCCTATATTCAAAACTTTTTTCCCAGAATACTCTGGGGGACTCCTGGGTGGCTCAATCAGTTAAGCATCTGCCTTCAGCTCAGGTCATGATCTTGGGGTCCTGGGATGGAGTCCCGCATCAGGCTCCTTGCTCAGCGGGGAGCCTGCTTCTCCCTCTGCCTGCCACTCCCCCTGCTTGTGCGCTCACTCTCTCTCTGACAAATAAATAAAACCTTAAAATTTTTTTCCACCATATTTCACATAGATTTTTGCAAAAAGCAAAAGTAAAATATGCAAACACGATACTGATGGTGCTGCTGGTGCGGGCACCCTGAGCACCCTGGGCAGGGCGAGAGAACTGCGGCCGGCATAGCTTCGCTGCCGACACGGAGTTGCAGTAACCGCCAGGAGAGGCTGCAGTCGTAGGAAAACAGAAAACAAAGCGGCTATGACACACATGACTGCACAGAATATATATCCATAACCAAGCAGCCGAAGCGAAGTCAGCGAATAAATGTAATTAACGACAGGTCCAAGATGGTATAAAGGGTTCAAAATACAAATGTTTTAATTTGCAAGAATTAAAATGCAAGATTCTAAAGACCTACTGAAAGATTATTTCGTGTCCATCAAGTTCATCTTGTGCTTTTAAAACTGGCCCACCCACTTACCCAGAATTTGCTCATTTACTCAAAACATTTTTACTCCCTATCATGGACTAGAACCACGTGATTTACATACCTACTCACTAAAATTATGGTAGTGCCTCCAACCTAGACCGTGCCTACTCACTGCTTCCTGTGATACTCCCACATCCTGCTGGTTCTTGGTTAATCCTTCATGTAACACCTCTCCCCTCCCTCCTGGGTAAATTTGTTGTCTTCAAACACTAGCCTACATGTTGATGTTTGTCTAAGAATGCTGATTTAAACTGCCAATTATCTTTCTTTGAAAAGGATGGTTCTTAATTTCAAGGTTATATATATGTATTTTTTTTTAAGTAGGCTCCACACCCAATATGGAGCGCAGCGTGGGGCTTGAACTCACGACCCTAAGATCAAGACCTGAGCTGAGATCAAGAGTCAGCTGCTAAATCAACTGAGCCACCCAGGCACCTCAAGGTAATATCATTTTTACCTTCCTTGGTGTTCTAATTCATTCTCTTTAACAAAACTGGCAACCTATGTGAGTTGCCAATTATTTTTCATTGATTCAAAAATCTCAAAGCCTAGGAAATACAGAGTCAATTAATTTTAGCTTCCCTGGCGTTTACTTCCAAGGCTGTAGGACACAGTCTATATTCCTCATCTAGTTATATGAGTCTGGGCACCCTGGCTCACTGCCTGCCTAGAACACAGAAGAGCCTGTAGGATCTCTTACTTGCCTGAGAGGCTCCTTGGCCCCCACAAGATAGGAAATCAAAAGGTTTCTTGAAAAGTTGTTCTGAAGAAGTTTAAATAGTAAGCAGTATTTAAGACCATAAGATCCTAATGAGTTCTCATTTATTCCAAAATAACGATTGAGTATTATGTTCTCATAACTGCAGATTTCAGTGGTATATGGATACAGGGGCTCACATAAAAGAACCAATAACTGCTGTTACTACCAGTGTGGGCGACTAACACAGACATAATGTTGCACAAAAGCCACCAGACACCAAAGAGGACATACTGTATGATTCCATTTATATGAAGTTCAAGCACAGGCAAAACCAACCTACGTACAATGACAGAAATCCTACTGATGGTTACTTCTTATGGAAAGGTATTGACTGTCAGTATGAAAAAGTCTTCTTGGGCACTGAAAATGAGCTACATCAATGTTTTCTATTTTAATCTGGGTCATGATTATACTTGTGTATATATACACAAAAGTTCATACAAATATATGAATATATATACAAATATGTAAGAGTTGTACATGTTAATGTATGTATATCATATTGTAATAAACATGAAAAACAGATTAGCTTTTAAATTATTTATAGATTCTGGATTCACAGAATCCAATTAGGATACTTCCATACTCTTTCACTAGGATAGCCTGGAAACTTCCTGACATTACCCTGTTTTCCTCTTGCTATATATCAAATACTTTCTCACCTATTCATGAGTCGGTAGCTTACAGGAACAGGGTTTAGAGAGTGCTCCTTGAGTTTAAAAATAGTAACCACCAAATAATTACTCTTCTCCCACAAGTGCAGAAAACTACTTGAAGACACTGAAAACTCCGGTATCTATTCCAACTGCAAAACAAAAAGACAGATCCAGCACTTCCAAGGTCAAAACAACTCCTTTTGCCAAAAAATGAAATTAAGGTCATTAAAAATGAACACTTCTCTTGTGATACTTCCACCTGTATTCCTGTATCAGGTACAAGAATAAAGATCTTTCCTTTCTCACTTATGAAATAGCGAAGTTTCAAGAAAATATTGTTGCTTAGTTCCAGGTTTCTTCTTGTTGGTTTTTAAATACAAAAAGAAGATAAAAAGGGTTTTTGTCTGTGAAATGGAAGATATTTCACTTGAAATATTACATATTAAAAAAATAACATAGTAGGCAATATTAATGGTTAAATGTTCAAATGATAATTACTAAAAGTAAAAAAGTGAAAAATGACCAAGAAGAGCCCTTGGTGTTAGACAGAAGCCCTTGAAACAAAGTAAACAAAGCAGAAATAAGAGAACAAAATGAACAGGAGTGTGTGTTTGTGTGTGACAGAGAGAGAGAGAGAGAGAGAGAGAGAGAGAGAAAGTTTTCTGAGGGGCATGTAAGAGGAATAGCAAAATAATTTTCCAAATCATACAGGGTATACAACAATGTATAGCCAACACCCAAAGGAACAGAAGTTACATATAAGAGACAATGTTCTTCCTGTAGGTATTCCTACATTATTTTTAATACCAAATTACATTATCAATTTAGGTTTCAAAATCAGATGCAAATGGGCCTGTAGCTAGACATAAGCATATATCAATGAATGCTGAATAGGTACATTGTGGCTATTGTAGTCCAAGACAAATACATGTTCAGAATACACAAAAAGCAGCACACAAATTATGTAAACATTTTGCACTGAAAAAAAAAATCTTCTCTTTTATATGTAAGCTAATGTTAATTAATAATTACAAAATTTAACGAGCAGAAAAATCTGCTCCAAATCTGCACCAAAAATATCGCATATTGAGGTCAAAATCAGCAGCAGTCATGATGATTTTAAGTTTATTGGAAAATAGAGTTTCGGTCTCATGTTAGCTTTTAGCGGAAAAAAGCCTTAAACATCACTAAGAGTTAACTTACACTCACATGAACAATTACTGGCACAGGAAAAAAAAATGAGAAAAATATAAACAGGAGAAGAGATATAAAAAGGAAGGAGGAGAGAAGGAACTCCCTTGCAGGGAAGGGTGAAGTTCCGCTAACAAGTGTGCTATATACAACCACAACATGACTTGTATGTTGTCTCTTCTTCCCCTGTGTCAGGAAGAGGAAAGTCAAACCTGAAGGATGCAGAAGTGTACTCTAAGTCCTCGGCTTACTCAATGACAATCATCAGCATTACACTGAAATATGAAAAAGTAACCCAGATGAGCAGGACCGGAAGAAACCGATCCACACAAAGCTCTGAGGCTGCGTGGTAGACCAGATCACACACTGTATGAAATCCTTGATCTCAAGAGTGCAGACCTGACGGTTGAGCACATAGTTAACTGCATCTTCAGGATGGATACTGCCTTCCAAGGAAAGCTTTCCTAGTTTTTCCAAATTCATTAGAAAATTCTCGCTATGTAGGGTAGGCTCTCTTGAACATCCAACCAATCAGGTAGTTTTTTAACATAATAAAAAAAAAATTAATTAATAAAAAAAAAAAAAGAATGTCAACTAACTAGTTCTAATCCAGATTTGTAAAACAACAAAAAACAAAACTACTTTAACTCTTTTACGTGATAGACATTCATATAAGTGAAAATAGGTGTCAAATATTCTGTTTTTCTTCTGTGTTTCACTGACATTTCCACTTTTTTTCCTCACAAGGAATGACCTCTACTCTCCTAACTGGACTGCCATGCCCAACTTCTCTTAACGTGGTCATTGAAACGTGCATAGATATTTGGGTTGGAGCCTTGATCATCCCTCCATTTCAGTTGGTAACAAAACTGCCAGTTAGTCACAATCAGTGTCC
This sequence comes from Potos flavus, assembly GCA_028534135.1. Taxonomy (NCBI): domain Eukaryota; kingdom Metazoa; phylum Chordata; class Mammalia; order Carnivora; family Procyonidae; genus Potos; species Potos flavus. The sequence continues at coordinate 77,344,584 of CM052887.1, read as the reverse complement.
AGCGATATACCACATAACGCAGTTTGAAAATATGAAAGGAAAAGAAAAGCTTTGAAAAATGAATTTTAATCTCTGAAAGTTAATTTGAGGTTTAAAAGCCTTTCACATTTTTCACATACATTCAAAAGCAGTTGCTCAGATGTGGGGTTTGAAATCTCAGTGTACCACTACTCACTGCTTCACAGACCTTCACGGGTCAGACAGTCTGAAAACATAGCACTATTTTTCATAATTCTGAGGACAAGGGAAAAAAAAAAGGTATGTTTCATAAAAATGCAATGGGGTAGCCACATTTCCTCCCATGCATGAATAATGTATGATCTACAATGTTATTTGCTAGACTGTCTAATCACTAGCATCTTTCAAAATGTCTATATAAGCTTTAGCTCATTAAGAACAAACATGTATCTGTATAAAAATATCACATACCTGTGAACATTCAGAATAATATTCTACCAAATACCAATATACACATCAAACTGACACAGGTATCCTACTTTTGTGCATTTCTCAAAAATAAAAATGTTGGGAAACAAAATACAGAAGAATTATTTCAGCTTGTGACATTCATGCTTACTCAAAATAATCAAGTTTAAATCTCTCTTTCAAAGCATCCACACACACACTATATTATATATATATATAAATATATATATTTATATATATAAAATCAAGGAATGATCCAGGAACTATTGCACATTTTCTAAATAAAAGTGGGAAAAGAAAACTGTCAGAAACAGAAGAGGCTAAATAAAAAAGCTTTTAAAGCAAGGCTTCTCCTATTAGAAATGGTTTTATAATCTTGGAATGGGCTTCTATGATTCATGAAAGAATGATAAAGCAAAAGTACTTCATATAACCATAAGCGTTCAATGTAGTAATAAGAGACAGAAAAGGTGAAAGGACAAAGTATCTAGGGTTCCAATAAAAAACTACTAAAAACAAACTACGAAGCTAAGCTACAACAGTAGTACTTTAGGATCAATGCTGTAAAAA
>CM052887.1:77324454-77343088 GCA_028534135.1 Potos flavus | reverse complement strand
GGACTTTTCAATTTTAAAATGTCAGGCCTTTGGAGTCCTTAAATATTATAAAAGCATTTCCCGGTCACAAAATCACAAACTTGAGAAGTAGAAAGCAAAATCCAGACCAAATCCTTGATTTTATAGATACAGGAAACTAAGACACACAGGGATATAGCCAACACCAAAAATTAAAATGTGGTCACTCGTATCCACTCCCCCTTCTCCCCGCCCACATTCAGTGGTCTATGTCTCTATCATGAAATACACAAAACTTCCCATCTAAACATTGGCTCTAGTGCTAAAAGAACGATTAAATAAAGCACTTAATAAATTAATTTCCTGAGTTTGTTCTAATTGCAAAATTTTGTGTACATTTTCTGCAATAGATAATTAAGGTAGGACTGATACCTTAATAAGGTAGGTAGGACTATAATCCAGAAAGGCTGGTGTCCCTATAAGAAGAGGAAGAGGCCATGTCAGGACATGGTGAGAAGGCTTCCCTGGACTCAGGTGTCCTTATTCTGACCTGTCCTAGCTCTCAAGATTAGAAATTTTTGTTTCTCTAACAGTGATGGGCTACATGAAATCCCACTACTTCTCTCTAATGATGCCACCTTTGAAACCAAAGCTTCCAGTTGTAAGAGGGTTGAATACAACAGAGTCAAAGGCATAACTTTGTTTCCAATAGCAACACTCCCCACCAATTTGCCTTATTGACCCAGAACGTATGCAATCACAAATGCATGCAGTAAGTAAATAAATAAGAGATTAATAAGGCTTGAGAGTGTTTTTAAATACTTTAGTTAGATGTTACAAGCATTTAGATTTGTAAAGGAATAATTTTTGTCGTCACTCAGTTTTTGCTATATGAAGGAAATGTATTAACAACCTAAGGAACCATATAGTCTCTATTGGGTTTTCAGAGAATAAGGAATAGTGATAAATGAAAAAACAAAGGGAGAAATAAATTCTCCAACCCTCCTCTCAAAATCTCACAAATAGCAGCCACAACGTAATTTCAAATTTCCAAAAATGGCTACATTATATATTAATTATAACTAAAAAGTGTTACTCTGTCAAACTTCGATTGATACCTCGGCAAAATATATTTTGTTGATAAAGTTTATCGTGATGGAACTATTCAAAAATACTTTGTGTAAAAAAATCCAAATGCATGTCTGATCTAGACAACAGAAATATTATTGTTCAAATCTCACCATTAACATATTTTCTTTGTGTTTCCCAAATTGAAAGCCTATAAGATAATTAGAGTGAAACCATCCATTCCTCTTCTTTTTTTAAAAAAGATTTTATTTATTTATTTGAGAGAGAGAGAGAGCACAAGCAGAGGGAGAGGGAGAAGAAGACTCCCTGCCGAGCAGGGAGCCTGACATGGGGCTCAATCCCAGGACCCTGGGATCATGACCTGAGCCGAAGGCAGACGCTTAACTGACAGAGCCACCCAGGCGCCCGCCCCCCGCCCCCCCATCCATTCCTCTTGACTGTTTTCAGAGAAAGGTAAAAAGCAGCAACTACGCCAGTGAGGGGAGAACAAGTTATCAGGCCTATCATTTTCAGGGTCTCTATTTTGGTGAAAGTATTTCAGAATCTACCTAGGTATAAGGAGAAACCTCTTCAATTCAGTATGTTTTGTTCACTTACAACCAGAGGTAGCAAAACTGATTAGATAAACTCTTACCATCAAAAGCTTACATTAAGGCTTAAGTTTCATACAATGTCTCGTTAGGCTAAGAATAAAGCAGGCAAGATAATACTATAGACCTCATTTTTCTAAAACGTCATTCTCTGGGACACTTTTCTGATTTCTTACCCAGAAAGAGAAAATAGTAAGGAAAAGCATTAAATAAACAGGTCAAGGGGCCAGCAGAGCTAAGGGGTAGGGAACAGACTGGAGGTCCGTCCCTATACTCGCCTCCCATACCCTGTGAAATTTCTTAGTATAGAAACTGCAGTATTTAGGAGAAAAGTACAAAAATGAACTTGCAAGGTTGCCAGATCTGGGACCTTGTACAATGATTTTATGAGAGGACAGTAAAAATGACGGCTAAGAACATATAAAACAGTGTAACAGGAATGTGCTGTGTGGTTTCTTGAACAGGGTGGTTCCGAGTCTTCAGTATAGAAAACTTTTACGCAGCAAAGAATGTGCTGTCCACTAAATAAAAATGATGAAATGGACATTTTTAATAAATGACGTATACACAAGCCATCTGCAGGATTTCAGGAAGACAGAATACAAGTATCGCCAGATGTAGGGGAAAAGTAGCAAAGGGAAATGAAAATTCCCTTCCCATAGAAAAGATCTCAGTTCCCTGAGAGAGACAGTGCAAGGAAACAAGACAGTGTTTAAATGGATGATAAAAGCAACGTGTGCTAAGTTCCTTCTGAACTAGAGTTTGGGGACTTAGGAGGGGAAGACATCAAGTCACTGGATCTGAGCAGAAGCACAGGAGGAGGAGAAGTGTTGGGTGAAAGGTTATGCGATGGCGCCCTACTGTCCAACTGTGTGTGGGGAATGCTGCAGTCATCTATGTCCAAGGTGCAAGAGATCCCACTCATCTCCGTCCTTGCCAGATCCCACTCCGTCATCGGTGTTCTGGGGTTTCTCAGTTTTTGCCGCCCATGCGGCTACCGAGGGAGTGCCTTTAGGCAAGGATTTGATGTTACTTTTTCGTTTCCCCAGGACCTCACATAGAATCAGACTCCAATAAATAATCAGTGAGTAAAACTGAACAGAGGAACCTGGACTGAACCTAATTTGTTGTGGCTTTCACTTTAAATTTTAAATCCAGTGCTTTAATTCCCCATCTTTCCATTCGCCTACACTAACTCTCCCACTAGGTTATACTGTCTTGTAAGTAATAATATGCTAAATCACATTCACTTTGAGCTAGCACGGAAATAAAATGAGGGGCATTCCAAAGGATGGAAAATATACGTATGCATATTTTACTTAAATAATCCCATAAAAATAAGAGTGATTATTTCTAAACAAGAGTCCACATCAAACTTAGAGAAGGGAAAACATGCACTGTTAAGTGTGCAATATACATTTGTTGATCATGAATAAATGAAAGGCTACAGGAGAAATTGAGAAAATTTTAAAGAAGAGTAAAAATGAAATGCACTAGTATGACAATGCACACTGACTCTCCCCATTATGAAAACTCAACTTCCAAACTTTAGAAGAAATAATAAATCTAATCACCAACAAATACTTAAATATAAAAACTAAAATTAAAAAAACGATAAGATCTTAATCATTTGAAGTTTCATAAGCCAATTATAAGGTTTCAGGTAAGACTTTACAATGGGTTTGAGAAGCAAGGTTACAATTTGCGCCAAAGGCTAATTTAAAGTCTACAAAAATCACCTGCTTAGAAAGGAATTAACTTACCTTGCAGACCACATAATATTCTGGTGACTCCATTAAGAGTTACACAGAGAATGAATGTAAACTGTATCATGCAACAAAACTTTTGCCCATTCTAATCAATAGTAACATTTGGAATTAAAGTAAAGACCAATCAAGTGAGTAAAACTAGCAGGAGTAGAATCAAGTCTTAAAATATCTCTTTTGTAAAGAAGAATAAATGTTAAAAAAAAATAACTGTTAAGAATTGCAATACATTAAACTGCCAATACTTTAGCAAAAATGCATTTTCTTAACTGTGAAATAAGGGTAAATTTTCTTCCTCAATCTCCTAACTTCACATTTACAAAGGGAAAAAAAAAGTTTATAGAGAAAAAAGTCTCCTGAGAAGTGGGAACTGACACCACAGCTAAAAAACTTCCCACGGTCTTCTTCACATGCTTTGGAACAAATGTAAGCATAAGGATTACATTAATCCATGCCATGGCGTAACTTAGCAGTAAATTATGGCGTTAAATCCAGGTTAGAAGATGCCTATAATGATTAAGGTATTTTCCCACTTTCCTAACAATTATCAACTCTAACTAAGTAGAAATCAATTTAATTGAAGATGAGAGTAAATAGTAAACCAATTACCAAAGTCAGGTGTAATAAATATGAGCACTGTTACTTAATCTAGAAATTCTAGATGTTGTAATTTATGTATTTATATAGAAAATCAACTAAATTTATAAAGCAATAATCTTAATTCTCTTAATTCCATGATTTCTAAATTACATGATTTACTTTTGCAAATGTTTGCTAAAACAGATTTTTCAGAAGATTAATAATGCTTCTTTAAAAATCTCTAGTTACTGAATGAAAGGATTTTTGTTGTTGTTCTTTAATTTGCCTATCTGTGTTTCTGCATTTAAAACTAATTGGGTGAAGTATTCCAAAAGAATTTTTAAACCTGGTTGCTTAAGTAAGAGATCTAAATTGAACTAGTTCTAATGATTTCAATTCAGCAAGTCTTATTTAATGAGAAGGTAGGATAAGGATAATCCCAGTAATAAACTGCTTATGTTTTAGAAAAGTATATATAATATTTATCTGGACAATTCAGCAGCACTTGCTTAACTGTTATTTCAAATGCCTCAAATATTATAGAAGTTACCTGAGAAAGTTAATGTGATGATCTGAGGCACCTGACTTATAATGAACCCAAAAGTTTCAGGTCCATTACATGAAAAAAGCAAAAACATATACTGGTTCATTGCAGAGAAAACATACAATTAATATGATACGGGATATCTATGTTCAAAGAGTACCCTTTTTTATTGTGGTAACGCTTAACATATAATTCACCATCTTAATCTTTTTTAGGTATATGGTATAGTGATGCTAATATATGCACATTGTTGTATAACCAAATCTCTAGAAATTTTTCATCTTGCAAAACCAAAACTTTTAGTTTTTGAAGAATAACTGCCTCTTCCTCCCTTCCCCAAAAGTTCCTTTTTAAAGGTATTTAGGGCTTAGAAGTTTTTAAGATGCAATTATCACAGATTTTTATTTTCTTATAATCATAGTTCCACAATAAACTGAGCAATATAGATTTCATTCTAGTCCACATCGAGTTGTCCTTTAATATATAAAACCATATATATGGCTGCTATAATGTCTTTCAGTTTTTAATAAGTCATCTTTGCTTCAAGACTTGCCAATCCTCAGAGGATATCGGAGTCATTAATGTAGATTAGGGAGATAGGTCATGGGTCTGCCATTTTTTCCTGTAAAGGGCCTACATGTAAACATCTTAGGCTTTGTAGGCCATATGGTTTCTCTTGCAAATATTCAACTCTGCAACATTGCAGCACAGAGCAGCTGTGGACAATGCATAAACAGATGAGCACGACTGTGTCAAGAAAAATTTATTGAAAAAAAAAAAAAGAAAAACAGGTGACAGACTAGATTTCTCCTATGGACCATAAGTTGCCACTCCCTGAAATAAAGAAGGGAATGGAAGGACAATGACAGAGAGAGGAAGAGGGGCAGGGACAGGGAGTAGGAAACAAAGAAAACTATAAAAAAAAAAGTATTATGGAGTATTACTCCAGAGAACAAACAGGTACTTAGCAGAGTTGACATTATTTGTTTTGCTGACAAACTTTGATAGTGAAGCTCTGGAGAAAGGAACAAATTTTTCTTTTGTTTTGTTCATTTGCTTGTTTATTTAGGACTTGTTTCAATGCTGACTGACCTACTGGCATTCAGTACGTCAGCAAAAAATAATGAAAATACTGACTTTCAGTAAGAACATAGGATTTGCCTTACCTCAGTAATGGGTGGAATATGACAGTAATATTTCTGGCTCCAGGTTTGCAGACAAATTTGGTTCCTCCACCTTCAATTAAGTTGTCATCAGGACCCCCTTTCAGGAAAAAGGAGAGAAATTTAGCTTCTTAGAATTTTTACAAAAAAATAAACCAAGGCTATGGAGATGAATGTGAGGCTATCACAAGAAAGACTACCATTGAAAACAGTTGCCTTCAAATCTAGACAATTATTCTGAATGACTGGATCCAGTCAGTCTTCCTCATTTTGTAAACTGTAGAGCAGCATTTTCACTCTGGAGCGAAAGCTCAGTAAAAAGAAATTGTGTTTTTAAAGAAACAGTGTAGGGCAAACCCAGTTAAGCTTTTAGATCTACAATCATCAGTGTCCATCTTAGATGCTACAGTATGTGAAACTTTCCCAAAGAGGAAGCAGCATTCAAGGTTGTCGAGGACTGTTAAATGCTGAAGCAAAGAACCATATAAACCCACCTGACCACACTTCATCAATCTAAGCCCCACTAATTTTAAGATACACTACTAAGTAACATCCAATTTTTTAAAAATCCTGCTAATGAAACTATACAGTGCTTTCCTATTACCTAGGGTTTTTTTTTTTCTTCATTGAAAAGCTTCTTATAGTTTAAATATATACAAGTAGGTGATATAATTTATTTGTAAATATTTATTTAAGATTTTTTAAGGCTTTAAGACTTTTAAAATAAATAGATGTTTACCATAAATCTCATACACATTTAATACAGAAATATAAGAAAAATAAATTAAGGTGTTCTTAAAACTATGTAATTTTCAGAATCCAGCTTTTCTTAATGACCCAGAGTTGCCAATATCCTTGTTTTCTAAATGGTGTCACTAAGTGGGTTTCTTAAAGAAGTACATCCAATATTTTATTCCAGCTGCTGATAACTGATTCTGCAAGTTTTAATGTTGATACGTACTTGATGCTATCAGAAGGTTTAAAGAGAAGGTGTTCCTATACCCACCAAGACTCATAATCTTTCCTCAAACTATCCTTAAGAGGTTCATTAATTGCAACATTGAAGGCTCATGGTATGAGGAATATCCACTCAGCTCACACATACTGAGGCAAAAACAACTCATCTTGGCTCTCTTCTGGGCCACAGCCATGAAGATGCCATTGACTTAAGATAACATCCTAATTTCAGAGGCTTTAAAACGTGAAAAAAATGTGTATCTTAGGATGTTGAGAGAAATGCTTCCCCTCCCCCACACACTACTCAGGTTACCTACTATGAAAATGAAGATTAATGTAATCCCTGGCCTCTGTCTTTTACTCATTCCCGACAAAGTGAAATAATTCCCTTGGTAAAACTGCAAAGACAAAACTGAGCATGCTGGTCTCAGCAACCTCCTTATTCTACTTTAGAAACCAGAATGCCTGTAGATGGCAAGTGTTGTCTCCAAAGTTGAACAATAAAGGTCTTGCTTTGTCAGGGAAGGATGAAATGGTCTAGTCCCTTCTGTGAGTGGGTGAGTAAATTTGTCTAATTTTGATGTTCAGTTAGCAAACTCAGTTGGCTCTCATAGGAGACCATATCTTCCAGGTTAGCTTCTGTCAGTATAAAGGTTGGTATCTCACCTTCCATCTACCTTACTTGTGTTATTTCTTAATAGTTTCAGAAATCTGACAGTAAAGATAGATGCTACTTCTGGGCCTCCTCAAAATCCTAACAATCCTAAAATATTTCATTTCTTTTTTCTAAATTCAACATTTTCTTTCCAATTACAGCTCTTTGCATGATACCAAACACAACTAAATCTCATTTGATTTATTATCTCCCTTAATGGTCTCTGAGGTATCTTGCAGATTGACTGATAAAAACATGTGAAGCCTCAGAAATCCATACTCTGGATCATCAAGACTTCCCAGAGGCATCAGAGTCTAGACAAATCCCGCTTGGATCAGTTGTTTCCACCAACTAATCACAGCATGGCTTTTCTTAAGAAAAACAGAAAATATAATGGCATGTACAGCTCTTGATTCAAAATCATGAGCTATTTTTTCTCATTTGAAAAAAAAATCCATCTTGTATTACTATATTTACACCAGAGATATTAGTGTTCTGCAAAGTCAGTGGTTTTGCAAAAGGAGAGCATCAAGACTACCACAAACACTACTCCTTTCACAAAATCCTCCTCTAAAGGGCACATGGTGTGGTTCCAAACAAACAGAACAGAACAAATAGATCATCTTTATCAACACTTCTTTTTTTTTTTTTTTAAAGAATTTATTTATTTATTTGTCAGAGAGAGAGTGAGAGAGAGATCACAAGTAGGCAGAGAGGCAGGCAGAGGCAGAGGGAGAAGCAGGCTCCCTGCCGAGCAAGGAGCCCGATGCGGGAATCGATCCCAGGACCCTGGGATCATGACCTGAGCCGAAGGCAGCCGCTTAACCAACTGAGCCACCCAGGCGTCCCTTTATCAACACTTCTAAGATCATAAAATGAAGTCAGTATTGAATTACCAAGGAAACATGTGTATATGTGTAAAAAATAAACAGGTTATATTCTGCACTCCAGGCGCAACATAAATAACTTCCTATGAAATAAATCTACACAACGATATAATGCATTCATTTACGGAATACAAGCATTTCTTTTAGGGACAAATGTGAGTTAGACTACATGATCTCCAATGATTTCTAAAAATTTGTAGGTTCTATGATTTTCGATACTCAGTAATTATATACGGACCTGATGAAACTAGCTCCAGTCAAACTAGTAGCTTCATGCGCACTAAATGCACTGACTGTGTGTGCGCGGCCAAGTCTTGCTCCACACGGCGCTTCCATCTGAAGGGCCTGGCTCCCTCCTACCATTTCTTTAGGCACCAGGTTTAGCCTTAAAATGTTGAGTGGCCCTCTCCCAATGCCCACAGTTCCATTAGCAGTGGCTTTATATAAAATAACCTTAACATAGATCACTTGTATTATCGCTTGCTTTCTAATGCTTAGGTAGTATTTTCCTGCCTGGAATGGAACCTCTTGGAAAAAGCATACATTTGTTGAATGAAGGAAGAAATGGAGACCTGCCTTCATAGAATGTCATTGGAATTAGACGACAAAGTATATGTGCAAGTCCTTTGGCAACTGTCAAAGACCTAACGAACATAAGCGATCCTCTCGGCAACCTCAGAGCCTTACGGGTAACAGGTGTGCTTAATAAATAAACATTTGTTGATGACAATCATATAGGGAACATGATTAACAAAAGATACAATACCAAAAATAAGGCCCACGGGCCACGAGAAATGTCAGCGAGAAGAAGATTTGGCTGTGAAAATGAAGGATGAGGGATAGCATCCGGCTGGAAACTAAGTAATAGTTGTAATTTGTTCCCTGTTAGCTCCAGAAAGATGATTACTGCTTTATAGAGTGGGGTTAAACTTTGGGCAGAAATACCTCAACCCCCAACCAAAATTCCTCCTCCAGGAGCCTCATTATATGCTTCCGGGCCCATGGCAAGCCCCATCTCCCCTGCATTTGATGTGTTTCCTCTTTACTGCAAGTCCAAATCCAGCTTACTCAATTACCAAAAATAGCACCAACCCAGTGAAAATATTCTTGAAAATACACAGGTCGGAACAAAAAGTAAAGACCGCGGCCAAAGACCATATGGTCTAAGTGTCGAACCCTCTGAGATTTAGTCTAGCATTTCAACATTCTGAGTGAGAAACAAAACTTGCCTCTCCTCATATGCCTTCCCGTAATCAAGTAATCTGGGAGCTGCTGTCACGAGCGTTCCAAGGAAACATGTTCCATTCTGGGAAGAGCACGCAGGGGCCAGAGCATCTCCTTCGCCTTCATTCATTATGCTTACGGTCTCCTCTCAGCTGTCAGAGGCCGGGTGATAGGCACCAGAGAAAATGCTGAATGATGATGGATGGTTGGAAAGAAAAGGAAACTGACAGTGGTATTACAAGTAGAATATATCTTGTGCAGAAAGGAGAGGAAATGCCCCAGTCATATTTCAGTCTCTAACAATGAGGACAACGGTCTGACAGGCTCTTGCAGACACCTGGCAAGAGGCACCGAGGGCACCAGTGACTGCTGAGATGACAGCATCTCAGGGCTCACAACCTAAGCCTTTCTTGGAGAATTCACTTACATGGAAGTCATTAGCTCCTCAACTTATTTCTTCCTTGATTCTTCCCAAGTGAAATCTGATGTCATTTGCAATGAATATAGTCATTTTAATAAAACAGAAAAAGAAAACCACAGCCTGAGAAATGGAAACAAACGTCCCCGCTGACAGGTGTAGGGGACAGCGGGGAAGATCGCTAAGACCGGTGTCAGACCCCAGACTGCTACTTAATACTGGAAATGTGATAGAATTATTTAAATTTTCTGAGCCTTGCCTTTCCCATTTATAAAATACATACTGAAATTAACTCTTTCAAAGACCTGTGGTGATGACATACTCCTGGGGATTCAGTACACTGTTTGACACCTAGTATACCTCAAATAAATGGTCTACTTTTCTCGTTAGAATGACCAAGCAGCTAAGGTTCTACCTGATCACATACACACAAAGAAAACATCACTGGAACATAAACTAAAACGCAAAAGATCCAACTGACAAAATGTTACTCTTGCTACTTTAGGCAGCATTGTATGAGTCAATATCATTAACAGAAGCAATTAGAATATCTCTGTCTTATTTGGGAAGATTCTTGCAGTGAAAGGTTAGAAAACTAAGAACACTTATAGCATGTAATATAACCATGCTGTATAAAAATAACCAATATTAAATGTTATAAATAATTTGTTATAAATATTAAATAGACTAAAGATCATGAATTGTCTGTGCCAAGTGCTTAGATGAAGACAGTATAGAGTCTGATGGTCAACTGGGTTGAGCCATAGAAAGCAGCACACCTTATGTGACATGTTTAATATGGCCTGGATTTCAACTTGGCCCTTCCACATTGTAAAGAACCACAGTGAGGACTATTTTTTTTTTTAAACAGCAAATATTTTGCTTCATAAACACTTTAGAAGGATTATGAAAATGCATTCTGATTGCATCAATAAATAGGGTCTTTAATAGTCTCTAAGAGCCTGCTGAATGGTCTAAGAATTCCCTGAATTCACAGCTGTCACCATGTTCTTTTAGATTAGGTTCTTTAGCAAGTACCCATTCAAAAGCACAGGTTATCATTAGGACTTAATGCCGTTGCTGCTGCTACCACCACCACCCGACCTGTGACCAGGGACTCTATGAGCTCGGGGTTTGGTATGAGATAAGGAAGAAAAGGGAAGTACAATACCGATTCTTACCCTCGAATCACTTACTATTACAGTCAAGTCAAGCAAATCAAGATTGGTGGGAACATTCTACTTCTCATGGTAAGTTGCTGTCGGACCTGGGAACGAAATCCTGACAATAAACCCCTTCAAGGATCTTTTGGACTCAACCTGCACCACGCCTATAATTATTAACAACAATATAATTTTGTTCATGGATGTATCTCCTGTGCTTAGAATAGTTTCTGGCACATGATAAGCATTCAGTAAATATTTGCTGAATGAATATATGAATAAACAAGTGAACAAACAAAAAGCGATAATGTGTCTTTTAGATTCTGTGAATTCTAAGTACAAACCACCTAGGAACAAACAGCAGTTGTGTTTTGCATAAAGTATGCTAAGTCAGGAATGCATGTTTCAGTAAAATGCTGAAAAATTATAATAAGGTATTATTTGTAGAAAACAATCTCCCAAGTAGAAACAAATTAGTTATCCCCACCATTAGAGGAGTAAATGCCTTGTCTATGTTTCTCTGCTCAATTATATTTTATTCCTGGGCAGCTCTAATGTTGTACTGTGTAGATAATTAAGACAAGTGCCAAGCATTACACAGAGTATGCAGGAAGAAGGTCAAGAGGCGGGAAGGGGACTCACATTAATTAAATATCTACCAGGAACTGGTACTCTGCTGGACCCGTAACATAAAATATCTCACTTAATCCTAGTAATAGCCCTGTAATATTGAAGAAATGGAGACTCATGGGCATGGGAGGAGGAGTACAGAGTCTTGCTCAAAATCAAAATCACACATGGCAAGTTCAGTATTTAAACTATATTTTTTCCCAACTATATACACACTACAATGTGCTTAACATCATTTTATGTTCCAAGAAACTGAAAGGTTGAAAAAAATTATGCATATGATGGGTGATACAGGAAAATTCTAAAACAGGGAGCAGTAAACTGCATTTTCCATGGAATCAAGACTAAATACAATAGTTGGTTATCCAAGTCAATGCGCAAAAAGCCTCTTTGATAGAAATTGTAAGTAAAGCCTTACAACATTTTGTAGATAAAACCACCATATAAACAATGATTCTGGGGGGAAAAACATTTAATGGTCCAACTGAGGCCAGAAAGAACACTTTCCTCTCTAATATAGTCCCAGCAGCAAGAACCAGAACTAACTTTACTTTTCCCCATCTCTCCTGACTAGCCAGTGCAGGGTCTAATGACCCCATCAACTCCAAACTACTGGTTAGGACTCTCTGGAGGCCCAGGAACATACAGGTAGGAAGACAAGAAAGGGTTCAGCCCTTCGGGGAGGGAACTTTGGAGTTTGCCTGTACCAATCCCCAAAATACTGACAGAAGCCCATTTTTTTCCTGCTTCCCCTTTTTAAGAAAATTCCAATAACTCTCCCTTGCTTTGTCCTTTACTGTTACATTTGATGGATTTCTTAATAATCCTTCCACACTGCTGAGGGCCCAGGGGAGATGAAATTACTACAATCTGCAGCAGCACCATATTATTATGGAATATTCTAGAGCAGAAATAAGAGTGGAGAAGAGAGACTCTGAGAGTTAGAGTTAAGGATTTACCAGCTGGTTGTAGCAAAAGAACAAGGGGAAAAGGAGCCAAAGGTTCTGATAAGAAAGAAAGTCAGATGATTGACCACAGATGGGTCAAGCCTGGATAAGAAATAAATGAGACTTGTAAAGACATGACTGACAATAAGCAATGCAAGCTGACATGTGGGGGTTTCTCTCAGATCAGAATATTTATGGCTGAAGTCAGAGTAAGAGAAGACTGAAAAGGAATGGAGGTTGTAGTTAGACAGGGACAGGCTTGGAATTTTATCTTTTCTTGCCTTCCCTATGGGTCACCCCAGAAAGCCCTCCCTAAGTTAGAAATGGGATGGGGTGAAACAGTAAGTTAGATGTTTGGTAGTAAAGAATTAGGGAGCAGCAAAGTTTGGAGGTGGGGTAAGAATGAGAAAGGAAAAAAATAAAGTCCAAGGACCTCAGCTCTGAGGAAAAAGGGGAAGCTCCTTTTGGTCCCTTTCTAGTGTCACTCGTAGGTATGAAGCATAATGTACAGAAAGAGGATCTAAATTAGAGGCTGCCTCATGGCAGGTTATTGTGAGACAAACAGGCCATATTGTGAAGTGTAAGGAGGAGTCTAGCAGATGAACGCATAGTACCTTACGTCTGCTGGAATTTCAAGGTGAGCAGCCTGTGAGGAAGCAAATACCTCACCTGAGTTTTGCTTCAGGTAAGACCCTCTCTCCCAGATGTTTGGCTAAAGACCATGAAATAATTATTTTTTGGTAACCTAACAGTATTTTTTCACCATAAAATAATTTTTATAAAGAAACGGAAATAAAAATCATATTCTTTTATAGTTCAAAAACTGACTACATTCTAGCTCCCAAATAACAAGTGAATTTTACAATAATCTATTATTCTTGGGTGGTGTCTTGGCTTACAAAATGAAACAAGAAACAAAAATCCTTAATTATCTTCCTAACAATAAATTCAATGATGTTTTGGAAGATGGAATGACAAGGAACCAAAAAAGAAAGAAAGAAACAAACAAACAACAAATTTTAAGATTGATAACAGTTCACTCTTAAGCCATCAGTAAAATGTGTTCACCTGGAGCTCTTCTATGAGCATAAGTCAAAGGCGACTCCATTAGTAACAGTACTGACTGTTTCTCTAATGGAGTCTGAAATGGCATGCTCTACGAAGAGCAAAATGTAAGGTATGAGCCAATTACCAGAGGAGCCACAGTCACTGCACGCATATTTTTAAATGGTTGATCAATAAGGCACAAGGGAACTTTAATTGACCATTTTTGAGAAGCATTCCTATCTTAGTGCATTATCCTCCAACTCACTTTATTTGAAGGCTACGTAAGGAGACTCCATTGATTCTTTCTTCTCCTTCCACTGTTTAACTGATTCCCTAGTTTTAATTATCTTGAATCTGTTAAATAGGTTTTAGTGGCAAGCCAGGTATTTCTAGCTCAAAGATTTTCATGTGTGTAAGCTGGAGTCCTCTCCCTTATCATGTGTCTGGTTTCTTTCACTTAGTATGTTTTCAACGTTCATCCACATTGTGCCCTTTATCAGTACTTCATTTCTTTTTAAGGCTGATTAATATTCCAATGTATGTATATGCCACAGTTAGTTTATCTATTCACCAGCTGATGAATGTTTGGGTATTTTCACTTTGGCTGTTATGAACAACGCTACTATGAACATCCATGTACAAGTTCTGTGTGGACATGGGTTTCCAATTTTCCTCAATATATACCTAGAATTTGAATTGCTGGATCATATGGTAACTCTATGTTTAATATTTTGAGGAACTGGCTGTTTTCCAAACAGTCTACACCCTAATACTCGTTGTTGTTATTTTCTTTAATAAACTAATTATTAAGAAGAAAATCTGTGTGGGTGGGTGGCGGGCGGGGGGAGGGGAGGTGGTGTGTGATGAGCAGCACACAGAGGAAGTATGAATAGTTTGTTCTCCAGAAAAACCCTTTCCCACCAGCCCGAGATCTCCCCCTGCCTCTTGTAGGGGTGGCCCTGTCTGTTTTGAAGGATCATTGAGGAAGCACCACGACGTAACAAGTGATGGCAGGGCAGAAGCCTCTGGAAATTGGTACAACTGGGAAACGCTCTGTGCTATCCGTAGTGTTTCAACTAAGTGTCTATGCTGGTTCATCAACCATGATTAAAACCGACGATGATTCGCTCCCCGCTCAAGTTTCAGATTGCCGACGATTTTACTGTTTGCTCAGTAGTTCTTGTTAAAATACAGCCAAGAGTGCTATGAAGGATGACAGAGTGCAGTGAAGTTCTCTAATCAGATGAGCCCATTTCAGTGCTGACCTAAGATGTATGTCTGACTAGTCAGGAGTCTTCCGCTGATGTCTTGCCAGCTGAGTGGTGGATTTATGGTGCAGATAAGCATCAAGCTGAAAACAAACTGAGCCCATCCATCTTATTTTGCCTGTGAAATCGCCTATGATGGAGCCAGGCCACTGGAAATGACGGATGCACAGATATACCAGCTCATGTAGAAGAAACGATACTGTTAAATGCTGTCATTGTCTCCACGCTCAGAGATGTGCTTAAATCCAAGAATACCCAAAGGTAGACAGAAATTATTTTGAAGGGCTTGATGTGACAGGTAGGAAGTATAATAACCTAAAAATGACTATAAGAAGTGAGACAGATAAAGGTCTCCTTAAAGACAAATTTAGAGTCAAAATACCAGTTGCAAAACATGGTAGCAGTTAGCTTACTGACAAAGATAATGAGTGCTGGCATCCAAACAGAAACAGCATTATTTCATGGCTCATTGGAAGCATCTGGATGACTAAGGCACAGGTGGCTTTAAATAACTTTACCAGCAAACCCATAGTCACTCTTTAGGTTTAATCAGCAACAGTCAACTTTCCAGCCACTCTAGGCAACAACTCTTGGAATATTCTCATAGAATTAGAATTGGCCTTCCAAGCCAGCTACGCATGAGCCATTCATGACATGACAACACTCAAAATTACAGCTGGCAGGGGCTTTTTTCCCCCCTGTTTCTACATAAATAGAGCATAACATAGGATTGTGCATGCCCTATGTTCAGAAAAAAATTGATTTAAAAAAAAGTGTTTTAATCTATCTCGATAGACTGCCCGTCTCCTGCAGCTCTCCAATGTCTAATACATTTTTTTATCCAAACCAAACCAAAAAGATTGAATTTTTTCAATCTTATTTCCTCCACATTTAGCTGACATGCTTATGCCTTGTAATTCTCAAAAATTTTATTCTCCATTTTGTCAGTCATGATTGTTAAAAAGCACATAACCTCCGATGTTATCGTAGTGAACATGGTGAACATCATAGGTGAACTTCAGATTTGGCAACAAGAATGTTTACATAGGACAGCATCTTAAACTTTTAAAAAGTCACTTAAAATGCAACAAACCAGGGAATTGATTATAAACCTACACACGACCTCAACATATACATAAGTTATACAATCACGTGTGTATGGATGAATAACTGGAATATGACACTGCCATTAAAAATATATAGACACTGCAATAAGGCAAGAAAACGACTTAACAAGCAGGAGTCATTATGGCAAAAAGTTATTAATTAAAATAATATTGTTAGATAAGCCAATATTATGTGTCTCATAACTGTAATACTGGATGTCTTTGCTGATTTGATTCTTTTGTCTTCCACCTCTGTTGAATCTTGTTCCTGGATCCTTTTTTCTACAGGTATCATGTAACATATTTATTTGCATATGCATTTGTGCGTGTATACGTGTTATTTAAGTTCATACTCCTTAGAAATTTATCTGTAACAATTCTTGGAAGACAGGTTTAAAGGTAGGTACCATCAGAATACATTAGCAATCATGTCTGCTAGTTGACCTAAGAGAACTACCAATCTGGAACCCATTTTAAACTAAAGTCTCACTTTAAAATTTTCTCACATGAACCAGAGGATGTTTATTTTGGCAAAAACCTGGTTTTTCTAGGAATTTTTCTAGGAATTTTTCCTGCTTTCAGCATATGCCAAGGTAACTAATTTTCTTTCAGTCCCTTACAGGAGGTGGGAAGGTTATGGGGAAAGGAATGGTATTTCTAGATGATCCGTGTACTCTATATGGAGTTTGGGGACAACATTCTATTAGACTCCCCAGGCTGGGTAGGTTTACTTGGAAGGCCTTGCAAGTTCATTTGGGTTTGGCAAGTATCTTCAAGGTAAAGACTGGCTTGGAAGTACTTTCCTCAATATCTCTCTGCAGTCCTTTTTTTGTTTCCAATAATCTTAACTTTCTTGCCAGCCCATCAAAGCTATTTAACACATTTTTAAATGTTTCACCCAACACTTTAAATTTATTCGTGGGAAGATCAACAAAGATACCAGTCATACTGCTAGAAAGAGAAGTTTCCACAAAAGTGCTCTTTACAGAACAGTCTACAATGTCCCCTCTGAATTAAATTATTCCAGTGCAAGCATCTCTGGGTTGTATTCAGATAACCCTACCACTGTTTGTTGTTTGTTTTTAATCAACTCTCATAGTTATCCTAAGATAATCATCACAAATACAAACAAATAAACAGAATAAAAATAATATAGCTTTTCCTTAAATGTCATCAGTTAACTTGATAAAGTGAAATAAATGATATACAATAAAATGCAATTTGATATAGATTATAATCAGATGTTAAGAACTGGAAGTTCTCTTTCTAACTTTGATATCAAGTAATCTTCTGGCAACAAGAAAGTTGCTTAACCTCTCTGAGGCTTCTATTCTATTTTTTACCAAAAAAATAAAGAATGAACCTTTCCATTTATGAATTTTTATTTCCTAGACCATAAAATGTCCTTTGGAAATTTCTACCAAGTAGAAATTTATGCCAATTATTAAAATCATTGAGATACCATAGGCAATAATTCTAATGGGATTTTAAATGGGAATGAACCGTATTTTTGCTATGGGATATTAGTTATGCTTCAGGAAAAAATAATTAGTATCATTTGGGACTGACATTTTTATACCATCTAATTATGATCATCTATGTTTTCTTTCTTTTCTGGGAAGCATCTTAGATCCTGCCTTGATTATCACAAGAATTCCCCAATGTTGACAAATAAAATGGGCAAAATTCATGTTTTGTTTGTGCAATTTTAACCTAAAATGTTTCTTAATAATTCACCCCAAACCAGGTATCTGAACTTTACACAAATCACTGTAATTGATGGTTTTCAAAATAATAATTCTGACAGAAATGTATTTAATAGAAAAACACTACTTAATTTAATTCAATCTAATAATTAGGAACTCAGCATCTTGGTGCCTAGGAGTGGACTCATGATGATATAAACCTAACTAACAGACATAGTCCATGACCTCAAGAAGTTCATGTTTTCATTGTGGTATGAAAAGGAACACACCAAAAGTTAGAGACAAAGCTATTACAAGATACAGCAAAATATTAAAATACAACATTCCATAAGATATAAGTACTACTCTTAAGTTTGAAAACCAACTTACATAAGCATAAGAAAATTCACGGAAGACATGTGAAGTTATAGTTGTTTGGTAGAGAAAATATGACATTGATCCTCTACAGAGAAGCCTGGTATTAATAATACGAGAAACCAGATTAACAAAAGTAACATGTAATACAGAACTCCTAATATTGGCATCATTGGTATTACTGGTATCAGAAGGTCAATTCTCCATTGGGCTGTGAAAAAACAGTAATTCAGTCACATAATAAAGGAGCTACTTATTAACATTTTCTAAATACATCATATAAAATTCCTGCTACAACTTTCTTCCTGGAAAAGTATATTTCTTTTGTATTTCTTCAAAGATCAGTGAATTTTCTTTTTAAATGTTGTTTTTCAAAAGCCTCAAATATAGACAGGGCTTTTATTAAGATAAAATGCACAAAAGAACGACTTGTCAAGCTAGCTGAGGAGGGACCAGAGAGGGGCAGAGGTTACTAACAAAAAGGCTTTGAAGATACTAGACAAAGCAACTTAGTATGAAGTAATGGTCTGTGGGCACAGCTTCAGTGCAAACATTTTTTTTTAATCTAAACAATCAAGCAGCA
>CM052887.1:77301928-77323954 GCA_028534135.1 Potos flavus | reverse complement strand
TGTAAAAGAAAAAAAACAAAAGAAGTTGGTGACAGATTAGGCAAAGATAATGGCCAAAGAGGACTCGCGGTTTTGGATTCTAACTACATTGTGAATGCTGCAGTCTTGAGAGAACAGGGAAATTTAAAAAGGAAGGGGTTTTGAGGGGAGATGATGACCATGATTGTAAGTCAATATGCTCTCCTCCACACCTCTATCCGTCCCTTACATGGGGAGGCCCCCAAGGTTTTGTTCTTCAATTCTTTGCTCTTCTTACTCCCTCCCTGAGTGATCAAAGGGACCATCGTGGTATCAACTTTCACCTGAATGCTCATAAAACCCTTCAATAGAGCCCAGACCTCTCTCCCAAACTCCAGATTTCACCTGATTATCTCTGATATTTCAACTTCAACAATCCAAAAACCTCATCTCTACAATTGGGCTTCTTCCACCAAAACTGGACCCTCTACTACCCAAGTTCCCACGCTAGCAGTCATCTCAACACTCCTTCCCCTCCTTCACACCTTTTCCCTCCCACACCCAATAATCACAGGGCGTGAAGAAAGAGTTTCAATTTTATGTTACACCTTTCTGCATTGCTTGAATCTCTACACTGAAAATAACTAGTGTTGGTGGGGCTGTGGAGAAATTGGAACCCATGTGCACTACCAGTGAGAATGGAAAATGGAAAACAGTATGGCAATTCCATAGGAAATTAAAAAGAGAATTACCATGTGATCCAGTAATTACACTTCTGGGTTTATTTCCAAAGGAAGTGAAAGCAGGGTCTCCATGAGCTATTGGCACACCTGTATTCACAGCAGCATTATCCACAACATCCATATATTATTACTTAGATAGCCAAAAGCCGGAAGCAACCCAAACATCTGTCAGATGAATGAATGAATGGATAAACAAAATACGGTATTACATATAATGCAGCCTTAAAAAGGAAGAAAGCTGTCTCTCTCCCATTAAAAAATAAAAAAAGAGGGGGTCACCGGGGTGGCTCAGTCGGTTAAGTGTCTGACTTGATTTTGACTCATCAGGACATGATCTCAGTGTTGTGAGATCAAGCCCTGTGTCCGGCTTTGCGCTGGGCATGGAGTCTGCTTAAGATTCTCGCACTCCCTCCCTGCACCTCCCTGCCCCCTACAAAAGTAAGAAAGTTCTGACACCCGCTATAATGTGAACCAACCCTGAGGACATTGTGTCAAGTGGAATACACCAGTCACAAAAAAACAAATACTATGATTCCACTTACATGAGGTAACTAGACTAGTTCAACTCACAGAGACAGAAAGTAGAATGGTGGTTGCCAGGGACTAGAGGGGGCAATAGGGTGTTACTGTTGAGTAAGTATAGCATTTCAGTTGGAGGGATGAAAAATGTTTGCGGATGGATGGTGGTGAATGCATCTAATAACACTACTGCACACTGACTAAGATGGTAAATTTCATGTGTGTATTACCACAATTAAAAATAAATAAAAATTTAAAAGTCAATGAAGCAGCTAAAGAAATCCTAACTACATAGTAAAGGTAAGCAGACATGCTTAAACAAACGAGAGTACACGGGCACCAAAAGATATTCAGGCTATGTCCCTGCCCATTTCTTATCAAAAGAAATGATGCATGGCAAGGATAAACAAATCATTTACTCTTGTCAGATACTACATTTTCATTTCCAAGACAAAAAGCCAATAGCTTATACTTTATGTTTAAATATCCCTTCACTGTTAATCAACTTTAAATGAAACTCTTTATGGATGACTAGAGACCTAAAACTCAAGTATCAGTAGACCATTAATATTTTAATTGAAATCATGAATATTCATAGGCATTTATTTCTTTAAAGAACACAGTAAGATAACCGAATTATTCTAATATGCAAATTTCAGCCCTGACAAGACATCTTACCTTCATCTACATTACAAAAACCAATGCATTTCGGGCCCATTCATTATTTATGTAATCCTAGAGTTTTTCAGGTTAACAAGAGCTATTGAGCATAAGCAACATTTTCTCAGATGGGGGCAGAGTAACTGTGGTGTTCCAGTCATTTTGCCCCAGCCATCTGAAAGAGTTGTATTTTATTTTCTAGGATTCCGAACTAATTTCAACACTACCCTCAACACCTGTTCTTCACTCCAAGCCCAAGAGAACTAGGAAAAATGCAATGTTATTAAAGATTTGTTTCTTGGCTTTTTCTTTCAATGCCCTGGGACACTCCAGCTCTAACGCTGCAAAAAATTTTAAGAACTTTGACAGCTATACCAACTCTTTTATAAAATTAACTGTGCATTCCTTCAATTTCCAATTATAAATTTATGCATATTGATTGACAATCCCCCAAAGTGAAGCAACACGTTTTGATGCAAAGGCACAAATAACCCATTGATTCAAGGAGCTATGCAAAATATGTCACCGCATCAGGTTATATATATTTTAAATCGCCATAGTGTTGCAGGTTAGTTATGGTGATAAGAAATAAAACGGCTAAAAATTCTGAGATATTCTAATTCTCACTGATTTTGAGATGCAAAAATATATCCTAGGTTCAAAAGCTTTGTGACTGGAAAACAAAATGCTGGAATTTTAATTGCCCAATAAATAATCAGCAATCTGGGAACCATACTTAGGGTTCTATAGCAACAAGTAAGGTAAAAAGATTCCTTTCTATGGACTAGGACGGACAGGTAAATCACAAAAATCCCACTAAGTATCTGATGAGATGTGATACTGGTTCTGAAGAGAAAAATGTGGCCCAAATGCAGGATATAGAACCATGACTTGCTTTTCTTTGAATCCCATGTGATAACCCCATGACTTACATATTATTTCAAAAAATTAAGGCAGTAGTATAAGAATAACAATTTCAAATGTATATTGAGATGGAAAAAATTGACATCTACCTATATTGGGGGTTACAAAAGGAACACCTGTACAATTTTCAAAATCTAGAATCTCTACCAAGCTCCATAATTTGTCTACCATGCTCCACAATTAACTTGTGCAACATCATTGTGCTGGCATCTTACAATGCAATACACTTGCAAATAAGCAGGCAGATCTAGTTTGGATTCTTTTTTTATTTTAATAGGGTTTTCTGGGGGTGGGTGGGTGGGAGAGGTGGGTCAGAAAAATTGCATATGCAAAACAAAACTATCAGTTTCATTCAGTCAACAAATACATACTGAGTATATAAGGCCTGTGGAAAACAATAAATTTAAACTTTGTAATTCGATTACTAAACATGGATGAAAATTGATGATAATTGGTAGACAAAGAACTACATCCTCTCTTCTTCTACAGGCAACTTATCCTCATCAGGACTGAGAACACAGTGGGAGTAGCATGACAAGAAGCAAGAGCCCTGAGCAGGAACAAGGAGATGTAGGTTCTTTTTCAGACACTTGTGACTTAATTCGTTGTGCAATCTCAAGTCCCTTAACTTTTGGGGCCACAGTTATCCCTTCTATAAAACACACTAGCCATTTTCCAAGAGATACTCTAACTTTATAATAATCATTGGAATAAATGTGGGAAGTTATTTCAGGAAGAGTTATTACCAGGAAGAGAATGAAAATGTTTGTAATGGTGGTCCAGGAATTTACAAGGTGGCATTTTTATAGCTCAAAATTTTTCCATGGAAGAAAAAATTTTTTTTCAGAGAAAAAAACTATTAAATTGAAGAGGAGGGTGCCTGGGTGGCTCAGTTGGTTAAGCATCTGCCTCTGACTCAGGTCATGATCTCAGGGTCCTGGGATCGAGCCCCATGTCAAGTTCTATGCTCAGGAGGGAGTCTGCTTCTCCCTCTGTGCGCATGCATGCTCGCTCTCTCTTGCTCACTCTCTCTCAAATACATATATATTTTTAAAGATTTTATTTATTTATTTGTCAGAGAGAGAGGGAGAAAGCACAAGCAGGCGGAGCGTCAGGGAGAGGGAGAAGCAGGTTCCCTGCTGAGCAAGAAGCCAGATGTTGAAGTCGCTGAGCGAAAGGCAGCCGCTTCACCAACTGAGCCACCCAGGCATCCCTCTCTCAAATAAATTAAAAAAAAAAAAAGCTTTAAATTGAAGGGGAAAAAAGATAAATACAAGTTTGTTACTTCATCATATATTTGCTAGCTTCCTAAAGTCTGACGAATGCCGTAAGTAAATATTTGAAGGCAAGTGGAGGTAACATATTTTGCTTTTCTAATCCAAAATATTATCCCAACTTTAAGAAAGGTGGATCCCAGCTCCATCATTTGTATAATTTATTCTTTTTGATTATGTCTATCTTTAAACTACGTTGTAAGAGAGACTGCCAAGTCCAGCTTCCGTGCCTATAGGTAGGAACGTCTTCTTCCATTTATTATGAAATGAAAATATATATTCGAACCTGAGCATATGTTCTCTCCCTCATGAAGCACTCACAGGCATAGAGTGAATAACAGAATTAGAAAGAAAACATACAAATTAAGTTAATTTTAGCATCTTTTTTATAAGCAGAAAGAAATAACCATCATCACCATCACAGGAATTAGGTGTTACAAGATTGGTATGCAGTTCCAATGCTTTCACAGATGCTGAATTAATAATTATCAGAACTATGGATATTTTAAGGGTCATTGTATTATTTGTCATCACTGAAGTTAAATAGATGAATTAATTTGCCCTATACCACAAGGTCTTCTATCAAGACTTGCTGCATTATACAAGGCTGTAAGGATGCAAGGCCCCCAATAGCACACTGTAGTCTAATACCCTTTCTCCATGTTGGTCCCTAGAGGTGCCATTTCTCACTTCTGGGTTCTTTTTCTACGGAGACTGCATGACATTACCTCTAGCGTTATCTGGATGGTGACTGGTACCCCCTTAAGAAACCATCTTCATAGATCTGGGATTATTGGGATCCCCTCCTTTGCTCATTTTAACTCTGCTGCTAAATTGGCCAATGTAAGAGAATGTTTTAAATAACTCAAGCTCGACTGACAGATGCCCCCTATAAATGGGTTAAATAAGTTTTTTTAAACAGGCATAGTAATACACTACATAATGGTAATTTGACTGTGACGGAGACAGCGGATTAAAATGAAAGAGACAAGCCAACCAATCACTTTTCTTAAGGTGTGATCTGCCAATTATCTCAACCAACACAGATCCTAATATTATCATTCTAGGCCATATGTGTAATTCACAGGCAAAAAATAAATCTTTTAACAAGTCTGTAAGAGCTGTTGGCACCCATTCATGCCAGCCTGCACTAACATCTTGAGAATTTGGTCTATTCCAAAAAATATATAATGAGAAGGGAGTCGAAGAGGTGGGAGAGAACCTAGCCATAAACGTGATTTACTTATAGGTTCAAAAAAGATGTAAAGACCCAAGCAATTCTTTTTGAATCTGCTGATAGATAATAACAAAAATGCTGGCAGTGCTCCCTATTCGTGAGCTGAAGAAGTATGCGGAGGTCCGGAACATTTTCAATATTCACTGTGCCCATCTGTCAGCCACACAGTCACCGAACAGAACGAGCAATTACCAAAGCCCTTTTCAGATATAATCTGTCAACCACATCTAGTTCTCCTGCCAAAAGAAATCAGAACCGAGGAATGCAAAAACAGACTGGCCTTATGGGACCAAGGAGGGGTTCATTTGAGATGAACCTGGAGGTGAAGAAAGGAAACAGGAAAATTAGAGGACTGTTAGGAGCACTCACTAGAATTTATTTGAACTGAACACTGGGCATCAAAGAAGCATGAAAGGAGAGAGGCACCACTAGGATATAAACCCACTCCGCTCTACTGTACTTATTACAACTTTGAATTCAAGAAATTGGCTACTCATTCCCAGAACTGGTTCTCTCTGGACAGGGAACATACTGGATTGACCCTTGTACAGCCACTCCATTCCCAGACCCTACCACCAAAACAGAAGTTTTAAATAACGGAAACCATTTCAATTCTTAAAAAATGTATTAAATCTTCTCAACATCTACAGCAGTATTGTATGTGCTATGGCTCTATAATTCTTTTTTTTTTAAGGTGGGGAGAGCTCTTTCCAAGTTAATGCTCTATTACAAACCAGCAGCTACCCTGTCTACTTCATGATCACGCCCAAAGCCTGGATGAAACTAATGTGCCCTGAAGAATGCAGTGTAGACAATGCATCAGAATGGAGAGAGGTAACATTAGGTGTATGTAACTTGGTGAAAGGTGATAAAGACTTGAATGAGGGGTAGCTGTGAGATTAGGAGCCACTAGAGGTCAATCTAAAAAAAAAGAGGGAAGGACAAGATGTGAAAGTTCTAGGGGATGAAAGAAATGTGGTACATTCAAAAGTACATGAGATGGATACATAGTGACTTCCTGGGAGGCGGGGCGGGGATATCACTTTAAAACGTTTTTAGCCGAGAATTAAGCACATCTCTTTCTTTTCGACAAATGTGTATAATCAAATATAATTATTTGATTATTGGTGAGCGCTTCACTGATATAGGTAATCCAAGAGCACACTTATTTTCACGAACAGTATCTATTTCATGAATAGTACAATCTTCAGTACAATATTCCTTCCAAAAAGTTGGTTCTAACAGATCTGTAATCACCACTGGACATAAAGGACAACACTTTAACTCTTAAGAGGTTCCAAATCTGCACCAAATAGCATCTCTGCAGGTGACATCTTTTCAGATGCATTTGGGTGGAAAGGGCAGAGGCAAAGCTGTAATGAAAAAAAGATGAAGAAAAGGAGAGCAGACAGCTTGCAGTCAAAGTACAACAATATTAACAAGAGTGAGGATATTTACATTTCAGAGAAGCAACGGAGGTGCTGCCCAGGAGCTTCATCGTTCTTCCATGTGAAGAAGAGATACTTCAGGCTGGAGGCGGTTATGGAGGGTGGCAGGCCAGCAGCCCTTTAGACAAACTGACTGCGCATGCATACAGAGCCCTGACCTTAACTGTTCTTTAGAAAAAATTTCCACCATACTTACTAAAGTCACAGCAATCAGAAAATACTTTTATTCAGTGTCTAGTAAGTGAGAGATATAACGAGGTAATTTAAAAAAAAGTCTACTCTCAAGAAGCTTACAATCTGGTTTAAAAGCTTATAACCTAGATTCATTCTAATCTCTCCCTAAATACCTAAAGAAGCATGTGTGTGTGTGTTTGTGTGTGTGTGTGTGTGTGTGTGTATTGGTATATGTGTATATATTTAAATGATACATATGTATTTAGATTTTACATATGTATACATTGTATGCATAATCACATGTATGACTATATAGAATTACATATGTGCGTGTGCACACACACATATACACACACACCTACCTCTGGTTCCATTCAAAAGCCAGAGCTACTTCTTCTATCTACTATACACTTTCCACTCATTCCTGTCAGATATTGGTTATAAAAAATAATGTATAATTACCCAAACTATTAGTAAGAACAGCAACATACTAGAAATCTTACCTAATAACCAGTGATACCAAGAAACACCTTGAGAACACAAAATGTTTTATATATGCTAAATAATAACTGGAAAAAATTATAACATAACCAAAAGAATTTTAAATTTCTACAAGGCCAAAGAATCTCTCTTCACAAAGGAAATAACATCTCCAACATCTTTCCTTTGTGCTTAACACAGGGACGTGCAATCCTTACAGCTTGCATCAAAACCCCAGGTTGGCAATTACAGGCTCTAAGTCCGTGAAGTTCTACATGACTCTGTACTTTGGGGTGCGTCACCACAAGCTTCCTGGGTCCCCGATTCCCAGGGCTGGAGTTGCCTCTTGTGATTCCTTAGCAGGACACAAAGTAGAAGAGCGGAGGTGAAGACTTGCCAGAAGCTGAGGAGACTGAAACACCAACTGTACTGTCACTAAATCCGGTCCTTCCTCCATTTCTAGAAGTAGCGCTGTGGCTTCTCTGGATTGGTACCCAAAATACCTGGGTTCCTACTCGTCTATGTCAATGACTAGCCAATTCACTTCTCCAGCTCTGTCACTCTAAAAATGGGGTTCCTTTCAGCTCTAGTATTCTCTGTAAAGTGAGGAGTATCATATATGTCATAGACTAGTACTGGCTTTCTTTTATTAATCAGAAACTTCAAAGTCAACGTGTTAACTATATTCGAGAACTAACTGTTCATGTATTATTATAGCTATATACGACCACACTCTTTTGTTCCAGAATTAGTATAGTTTTAGAGTATCTATATATATATAGTAAGTGCTTTATCACATGGTCATATCCTTAAATGTTATCTTAGAATCTGGCTAGGGCTTCCTGGTAAGGGGAAGATATCTAATTGAAAAATTCAAAAATAGACTCTTTCCCAGTTTCCTCCTTCCCTCCAGCACCTTGAGGCCGTGCTACTCCTCCAACTCAGGCTAACCACGGGCACTGTTCCACAGTGCACCCCTCTCTCTTTTCGCCTCAACATCTCCATCACTACTGGCCCACCTTACAATTCGAGCTGCTCAACCCTGTCACATCGTAAAAAAAAAAAAAAAAGTCACTCTTTGTTCTCCCCTTTTCACACCAAAATTCTAGAAGTTATTGTCCACAGTCATCAATCCCAGCTCCCCAGTTCCCATTCACTCCCTAAACAGGCTTCTGCTCCTAGCAGCTACCTACAAAAGCTCACTCCAAAGGCATCAGAGACATGTTTCCAGCCCTCTCCTGCTGGGAAAAAAAAAAAAAAACAAAACCCCAAAAAACCCCACCCAAAAACCAAAAACCCACAAATTCTCCATTTTTATAGTAGGGAAGTGAGTTTATTAAATTGTAAAATTTCTAGTAGTTATGAGTAGGAGACTGAGTCATAAAATTTAAGTCACTATCGATCATATTCAAATACCAGTATTCTTGGATTATTAATCGGCATCAAAGTCACACTGTTTCAGCAAGATGACGTTTAGAGATGTCCCAAAAGCTTCCCCAGAATCCCAGCAGCTCTTCAAATCAGTCACCTATCTTCCCTAAAGTTTATTATTTTATTTCACTAAAGTGATTTTTGTTATGCCAGAAGGAATTCCTTTCATATATCTTTTTGTTTGTACTTCATTTTTCTATAACCTTTCAAATGCTAGAAATCTTTCATACACGCGTACAAAAACTATCAATTTTTTGCTTACGTTGTTCAAAGTAAAATGATTATCCAAGCACCTTGATTGTTTATTACTCTTGATTTATTGCTACTTTATATTGAGTAAGCTTTTATAAGTTTTTTTCTAAGCTTATTGATTTTTCAGTTCCAGTCTTCTTTTCCAGGCAGGGTCATGTTTTAGCCTGCTCAATTATTCAGTGCTATGATTCTGATGTACTATATACACTGCTACAAATTTAGAGAAATTTAGGTAGCATTCTAGACAAGAATTTAGCCTGGAATGATGCAGAAACAAACAAACAAAAAATAGGCTGGAATGTTGTGTTACAGTAACTCCAAGCACAAACAAGTATGACCATTCAAATAACTGCCTGGTTTCTTTAACATCTGCTGACATTTAAATTCTTCCTTCGTAAACAATACTGCCTTTTCCACTGGATTTTCTCCACCATCTTCTAGTTGATTTCCATCTGCTGACTCAGTAAAACAGGAAATCTCCACATCTACTTTCTCAGTGAATTCTAAGTTTTCATCAACCTTCCTTCTAAAGGATTTGTTTTTATTAGTAATTTTCACTCTCACTAGCTTCCTTCTGTCTGATGACATTTGGTTTGTACTGACTACCAAATGGACTTACCTGGTCACCACTGTGACTTGCATTTGTCTCTCCTGTGAACCACTGCGTGACTGAGAGCCACACAAGCAATCGCTGACTCATCACTGTAATATTATTCCTTAATTGTTTGTGGATGTAAGCTGTATGGTCCACAAAACTATAAGTTACATAAAGGCTGAGTTCTTAAACAATTCTAAAGTCCAGTGTCTAGGAAGGAAAGACCACCCAGGATGCACAATAAGATAATGACTGGAAAGCAGGGAGATACCAATACTTAAATTAGCATCTCTAATCAGTTTCAAAATAAACTGTTTATTTCACCTTTAGTTATCATAGTCTTATTTCTTTTAAATGCCTATATAAAGGTGGCTCGTGCTGGGCAACTGTACTTTGGTTATGAACAAGCATACGTCACCCTAAGCAGTGGGTTATGTTGATTTTAGCTGTTTGCTACATCTTATACCCAGCCTCTAGATGGAGTCAGTGATTTCACTTTCTGTAAAAGGAAAGCCACGCGTCAAAACGATATGGAGAAGTGGCAAAGATGGTGGCAAAGTGGTTTTAACCACTTCCTACATGTGTGACCATGGATATAGAACATCTAAGCACTCCAGCTGCACACATGATGTGGGCCATGCTTCTCGAAGTCTGGCACAAATACCATCTTCATCTGAGTGGATACTTTAAAATGTAGGTTCTTTGGCCCAGATATCAGACTTGCCAAATCAGAGTTATCTCTGAGTCGGAGACCAGGAATGTACATTTTTACCAAGAATCACCCAGGGCGCTAAAATGGAGAAGCACTATGGCAAAGTAGCAACCCGTGCTGAAAAGGCCAACAAAGCAAGTCAGAAAACCCTTTTGTTAATCACGTCTCTGCCACCAAATCTGCCTTGTCCACTGAGAGGGGAGGGGGACTTCTTTAGGTTTTACTCTCCACGACTATAAAAAAAAATGTGACTGAACTGGGTGATCACTAACTGCGAAGGCTGTAAAGCCTCAGATTCCTGATCCCCAGTCTGAAGAGATGTGGCAACCCTTATTCCCCAGCGTATTAGAAGTCTATGGCGGCTCTAAATACACGAGGTCGTCAACATTCACACAGCAGCACCTATTATACGTTACATAGTGACACTGCTAAACTGACTTTTATATACCAAATTTGAACTGACAAATATTTCCAGTTATCCATGGAAGCCTTTCCTGCCCGCTCACAATTCGACCTCAGCAGCACGGCCATCTTGGTACAGAAGCAGTTAGGCGACTATTCGATATTGTATTGCATTTTGGCATTATCTTATAAACAGAAAAACAAGTGTGTGCACTGGTGATAAGTGTAGGTCTTATAAATATATTCCAGCTGAGACACAGATATTAAACATCAGGTAGGCAAAAGTACAGAATCTCTAGCAGTCACCACACCCTCACTGAGAGGAAAAGTCAAAACCTAAAGATTCAATTATGAGGGAAAAGAATAATATTAATCTTCATGCAGGAAACGCAAAAGACTGTGTCAAAAATTGAAGAATTATGAGGTATTTTATACTTCTTTTGGCTTTCTGGGAGCAAAACTCAAGGCCTTACTATACTATCTCTGTGTGTGTGTACATATACATACATATACATTTACATATATGGATACACCTACATATACACACAAACACATGTGTGAAATATAATCCGCATACACTTTGGGGTTTTTTTCTCCAGTACTGGCTCTTTTTTTACTGTTTATTCTCTTAAAACATTGCATTAATGCATGTTTAGCTGTAAAATTATACATCTCTACTCTGCTTTAAAAACAATTTGCTTTCTTTTCCAGTTGAAAATAACTACCTGCTGGTACCTGATACCAAATTTCATTTACTTCTCTGAAAGTTATGTCAAGTTACACATTCCATCTTATGTTCAAAACTTAAGCTGTTCTCTTATCGTTTATGTCCTTTAAACGTATCTAGCATCTTTGCTGTCCCCTTCATTCAAGCCCCTTAGAGTGACTAAAACACTCTGCTTACTTTCAATTGTACCAAGTACTATACAGTTTCCTGCACGATTAAGCTTCTTTTCCTTTATCACTCCACAATTTATTCCACCATCTTTTGAGTTATCTGAGTTTTTTTTTAATTAATATTTTGGCCTTAAAAAAAAAGTGGTTATTCTTAGTTCTTTCTCAAGAGAGTTCCAAAATCATAAAGTTGGTATGTTACTATTCTTGGACTACCATCTTCTCCTCCATCTTGAAAACTGGCTCTCTCTCAAATTTGTTTCCCCAGTCTTTTTTTTCTCCTAGCTACAAAATATATCACTAGGGATGCCAGGCTTATAAATGTGAATTGTATCATCAGTTAATCTGTTCATGCCACATATTCAACCTCCTTCTAAATCAATCTTTCAATGAGTATCTTATAAAACAAAATTGTTTTAAGACACTAATTGGCTCAAAAATTATTATGGTCTGTATATTCTTTACTATGAGTCCTCACCTTTCTTACACGCAGAAAGAATTAATCATTCTTTTCTTTGCATTCCAAAACATCTTTACCACTGTACTTATTAAGCTTTTTGTGCTATTATTTGTATAATTTGTTTTGGAAAGCCTATCCACCCTACTAAGCTATAAGGTGGTGCCTTCTAAGAGGGCATCCACCAAAGTTCCTTGCACATAAACAGTACTCAATAAAAAATTAGCTGAATCAGTGAGGTCACAAATAAAGCAAAATCAAAGCAGAAGTCAAATGATTTCCCCATCTTTGTATTTGGATCATTTCCAAATGGATTGAAAATTTTAATGTAAAAAAAATTAAACTAAAAGTAATGAAAGAAATGAGAAAATTCCTCATATTATAACCTCAGCCAGTAGAAGTCTTTTATAACTGTGCCACAAGGAATTCATAAAAGAAAAGCTTGTGATACTTGACAAAATAAACATCAAACATTTCTCATGGCAAAAACTATGATAAGGAAAGTCAAAAGATAAATAAGAAAAAACTGGAAATTCATATCTCGAAGTGTTCAATGACCTGTTAAGGAATTCCTACAAATCAACAAAAAAAGCGGGGGGTGGGGGAATAAGCCAATTAAAAATTGCTCATAAATAGGCCACAAAAAAGGAAATATAGAAAGCTCTTCAGTTTATAATAAAAGATGAACCCCAGGAGAAAAATACAAATTCAAACTAAAACAAAACACGGTTTTTGGTTACCCATCAGAACGGCAATGCGTCAAGAGCCTGGGAATATAACGTGTTGATAAGAACACAAAGGAACAACTTCAAACATAGTTTGGTGAAAGTATAAACTGGCACTACCATTATGGTGGGCAGAATGGCAGGGTCCACCCAAATCACAAATGTCTGTGGACTCCATCTCCAGGAATGTATCTTTCAGATATATTCATATACACGTGAAAGGACATTTACATCTGCAGCTCTGCTTATGGTAAGAAAAAAATCAGAAACAAGTCGAATGCCCAATAACAGAGGAGGAGCAGTGTATCAATACAATGAAATACTCACACCATAAAAAGGACCGATATAGCAAATGAAAACAGCCATGTTCACAACAGTATTTATAATGGGCTATCATTATTGTAAAACAAGAGAAAAAGGAATATATATATATTTGCCTATTTATGCAAAAACCATCCCTGAAATGAACTACAAGCAACTATTGTTATCAGAAGTCTGTGGGAAAGGTGATAGGGTGGCTGGTATACAAGGGCTGCAGAGAGAAGTTTACCATAGACACTTTCTCAGCTTCTTAATCCTAAATTATAAGAATGCATTACCTATTTACACTAACTTTTTTTTTTTTTTTTAAGATTTTACTTATTTATTTGACAGAGAGACACACAGCAAGAGAGGGATCACAAGCAGGCTTCCGGCCGAACAGGGAGCCCGATGCGGGGCTCGATCCCAGGACCCTGGGATCATGACCTGAGCCAAAGGCAGACGCTTAACGACTGAGCCACCCAGGCTTCCCTTTACACTGACTTTTTAAAATTAGTAAAATCGAAGGCTTTTTTAAGGTAACACAGTCTATCAAAGTTTTAAAAGAAAGACAAAAAGCCAAATGACTTTATTTTCATGTTAAGTACTTTTACAGAATACACAAACATGTGTGAAAACCTTTCTGTTTTTCTTCATACTCTCTGTGATTCTGTATAGGCGCCCAGGTTTGTTATTTAAGATATTCTAAATCTTTATTTTAATATTATTATATCCATACAAAAGTCATCTTCCAACATAACAAGATCACCTTTGCCTAACCATAACATTTTTTAAATGTAGCTTATTGGAAACATTTGCAATGGCAGCCATCCTTCATTCTTTCCGCAAATATTTATTGAGAACCTCTTAGGTGAAAGACACCGCTGAAGGCACAAAGAACAAAACAGAAGAAAATGAGCATATATCCTGTCCTGACAGAGCTAATATTCTAGTGGGGAGCAGACCCAGTCACTTAGTTTAAATGTGCATCTTTAATCAACACATACTGATCATGCACCATGAATAAATGATGTTTCTTGGTTAAAAACAACAACAACTTAATTCAGAGGATTTATTTATAATGGGTTAAGAATTTATTCACCAGAGAGAAAATATGAGTTTTATTAAATCCTAATCCTATTGAAGCACTTACTACATACTAAGCCATGCTGGATGTGTACTCTCGTATCTATCATGTTCACAACCACCTTACACAATAGGTCCCATTATTATTTCCACTATACAGATGAGAAAACTGAGACTTGGATAGGTTAAATACTATCTAACTCTAAAGCTCATGAAATAACCACTCTCTTACACTGCCCCTTCTGTGTCTCCAATTCCTGAATTTCTGACTTCAGAGAGATTATGGATAAAGTACAGAGGAGTTTCAAGTCTGGCCCTTGGCCCTCTCATTCCAAACCCAAAATATCATTCCTGGCATTAGGCTATAAATCTAAAATTCATGAAAATGTGGCTAAATTAAAATCATGCTGAAAAAATGGAATCTATTATCTTCACTTCATTTAGGCCAATGCATTTACATACCTTCGTAAGTGATACTAAAGTCGTGTTCTTTTAAAAAATTATGCCACGTAGCCATAACCCACACTGAACTGTCCCTATTAGACACTAACATTACCGCCTGGGATCTTTGACGTCCTTTGAACTTGCAGAGAACTTTACCTACATCTTGTGCTACAGTTATTTGAAAACAAGGGTTATCACAGTCCTCAGTTTCATGCAGCTGCAGACACTGAGAGGTTCTCAAAGTGTGGCCCTGAAATGCCAGTACCCGCAGCTCCTCAGAATGAACTGACAGGCAAACTCCTAGGCCCACCCAAACTAGAGTTGCCAGATTTAGCAAAAACAAAACAAAAAGCAAGATGCCTGGCTGAATTGAAATTTCAGAGAAACAAAGAACTTCTTTTATAAGGTAAGTACAGTAGCCCCCCCTTGTCTAAGGTTTCACTCTGCCTGGTTTAGTTACCCACAGTCAACTGTGGCCCAAAAATATTAAATGGAAAATTGCAGAAATAAACAATTCTACTTTTAAACTGTACACTGTTCTGAGGAGCCTGGTGAAATCTCGCGCCATCGGGCTCCAACCAGCCCCAGACTCATCCCTTCGTCCGGCATATCCATGCTGTATATGCCGCCAGCCTGGTAGTGGCATATCCTAGGTCTGTAGGCACGGGAAGAAACAGTCTATATAGGGTTCCATAATATCCACAGTTTCAGCCATCCACTGGGGGGTCTTGGAACACATTCCCTGCAGATAAGGGGGTGGGGCCAATCATACATTCCAAATATTGCATGAGACATACTTTAGAAATTAGTTGCTATTTAGCTGGAAGTCAAATTTAACTAGGTCACTCTACAGGAGAATCAAAACCCAGTCTAAAACCCTGAAGGTGAATGCCAGCAATCAGCTTTAACAGATCCTCAAGGTTATTTTGATGCATACTTAAAGTTTGAGAACCACTGGCTTAGACTCAGCTCCCTCCCTCAGCCTCCCAGCCTTCTAACCTACTCTGTGTCTAAGTTAAATTCTTCGAGTGGGTAGCATCTATGATAGCCAACATATGTATCGAATACTGTCTGTGTGCCAGGTACTGTTTTAAGGACTCTCCATGGATTTTCTCTTTTAATTCCATAGACGACCCCAGTGAGGTAACTACTATTGTTAACTATTATCATTTCATGGATAAGAAAACTCAGAATAAAATACATTAAGCCCAGGATCCAGCATGTTTCCCTACCAACTCTGCCATGCATGCTCAATCCTTGGGATTAGCTTCCCTTTGGCTCCAAATTAGCTATGGTTCCAAATTCATTTTACTATGGTTATCAATGGGAAAAGTCTTTCCCAAGGCCACTAACTGAGATTCTAATTCAAACTTAAATGGGCACCCAAAACCACAATTCACCAAGTTAGAGGTCTCTACTGCAATTCCCCACTCACGAGACTAGAACCCTGGGTTATCTACAGTTGGTGAGGTGAAGCTTGAGTTTACCTTGAAACTACAAATTCAGATTACTGGACTTGGTCTTAGCAACTTGAGCTCATAAGCCTTGATTTGCAGTCCCATAGCAACCTGTAGCTACGCCCAAGGTTATTAGGACATATCAATTCCCATTGGTTTCCTCTTTGTCCTCACAATTACATGTCAAAGGCCTTACCCTACAATGAACCCTGAAAAAATACTAAATGAATAGTGAAAAAAATTAGCCTGCCTCCTACTGATCAGTCACCAAAATTCAGCATTTTGACTGGTCCTAACCTTCAAAATTGATCATCAGAAGTTGGTTTAGTAAGGTATAGTTGAAAGTATGACATAAAAAAAAAAAGTATGACATAAAGTGATAAAACCATCTAATAAAGTGGAGAAAGAGGGCACACAAGTAAGAACTTGATTTCACCTGCAACTGAGTAGGCAAAATACAAGAATTCCTATGAAGCAAATCACGTTTCCATAAAGCTCAATTTGACTCTTACGCATGTCAACAAAAATAAACTCAGCAGGAAAACTCATATGCACAAAGTGGCTGATATCAAAGAGAGTGGTCTCAGTGTGCAATGAATTCAATTCCTGGCAATTTTGACTCAACAAATTTTCATCATCGCCCAATTTTGCATTCATCTTGAAAGTGTAAGCAAGTATATTTGAACAACTATGTTTTAAGGCCCTATTTTGCAAGGTCTTCATCTAGCATTGGGTTTGTCTCATATTTTCCAACTATGCCACTTAGTTTTACCAAATCCATTTCCATGAAAACAGACAGGAAAGACAGACCATGTATGAGACACCTCCCACTCACACCACACATAATGAGGCTACAGCTGGTGCACATTCAATTCAATTGGTAATAGGTGTTTGGAGGAACTGCTCTAACAGATAAGTGCACTTGTCTTTAGGTTCTTAAAAATAACTAGAGCATCTTAATTCTTCTATACAAACAAACCCATCTGACCCAGGCAACAGTAGAAAAGAGGAAATCGAGTGACCTATAACAACAGGGAAGCAATGGAGAAATAACACTGGAAACCTCACAGCCAACAGCAGCTGCAGGGCAATGAAACTCAATGCTTACAGATGTTCACGAGAGAGCTAATTTGCCCAATTTTGAATTATTTTTTAAAAACACACTTCTTGAGGCTTCAGAAAAAAGCCCATTTAATTTTGGAAACTGTAATAATTAAAAAACATAGTTACCCTTTCTTCTAACACCTCAGTCTCTTTCAATTTTGTATGCCAGTAAAAATGGCCATTAAAAATGACCACTAATGGCAGAGTGTGACAACCCACCAGTACAAATCAAACAAATGAAATTTAACACTCAACCTCCCAAATGCTGACCACAAGAAGTCCTCCTCGGCTTGAAACAGCCGTTTGAATTATTATTGTTGTTGTTGTTTTTTTAAGTGGCACTGAAATGGCCAAAATAATTTCATTTTCTTTTCATGACTTCATGAGTCACCAGCCTGTCCCTGCAGACCCGTACATTCCTGATGAGGCTTTCCATTATTAAAATTAATGAGTACTCGGTTTGGCCACAGGGGGGCTAGCAATACAAAAATGTGATGACTAACTCGGGAACTAAAAATTAAAAGCTCTTATTAAGAGGCACAAGGATTACTAAGGACATATTAAGATCCTTTTATTTTAGATTTCAGAAGTAACAAGGTCCCAGTATGATACATGAGCCCCATAATGCATTAGTTGTATCATTAGACACTACAATGACTCAGTGCCCTCAATCCTTCTTTCAATTTGTTGCCATAGTACAAAACAAGAATATTTCAGCTGGGCTTATCTGAAACTAATTGCAATTTTCCAGCTCTTCACACACTTGTGAAAACAGCTATGGCTAAACTAAAGCTAATATTTCTCCTAGGTGAGAAAGAACTCTATTTGTCAGGGGTATGCCATGGTTGCTGAAGCAATGAGACCTAATAAAAATGACAAGTCTGGAAGTGCCAGAGGAATGGGATTTTAGAGAACCATGTGAACCAGAAGCACAAAGCTGCTATTTCAGGAGGCCGAGGAACCCAGTAAAGCAGAACCCAAGAATCAGAGAAGCACCGGGAGTCTAATGCAGAGGTCAGGCGTGGCTCAGGGAAACCTGTCTCGCTGCCTTCTCTATGAAGGCAGCAGAAACCAATCTCCAGGCCTGGGCAGCCTGGAGCAGGCAAGCAGAACTGACTGAGAGCAAAAGCAGCCTTCACAGAAGTTCAACCTCTCTTTAACACTATGAAGCAAATGAACAAACACAAAGAGCGTCACCACTCCAACTAATGAGGAATGGCCGAGGCAAACCAGTCTTAACGAGTCAAGGAATTAATGGCATTTAAAACTGATGGCAACCATGTGTGCGTTATTTCTAGGGTTTTCAGGGCCTTGTCCTGCACTGTAAAGGTGGTAGCCAAGTAGGGAGGAATGGCTTCTCAGAAACCCCCAAGGGGGAAAAAAGGGAAGACTTAATTGATTAAGGGGTATAGAAAAATAATGGTTTAAGAAGATACAGAGGAACCTAATCACCTTTGGCACAAAACTGGGTTTGTACCATTTAAAGTATTTCCAATAGTGATTTTTACATTATCTGCAAAGACAGAGTGTTGACTGGCCATCCAAAGATAATCCAACCTCACCGTGACAAGAGACTAAAATGCCAATTGCTTTTGTCAACCTTATCTGCACAGAGGGGTGGTTGAGTGATCAGACATGAGCCCAGGTGATCTGAAAAAGCTTTCCTTATTCTAACAAGGGGACAAACCGACATATAACATGCCTGGACCTTTTGCCTCAAACACGAATATAACGACTGCACTGCGGCAGCCATCTTATGGCTGCCAGAGAAAAGCTCTCTGATCTTATTGAGTCATTGAACCAACTGCCTATTTCAGACCTTTTATGTGAATAATAATAAACTCCTACTATCATTGAGTTTCCTGTTACTTACAACTGAATGCATTCCTAACGGATACAAGTGCCATTTTGTTGTATCCTAAAATTCAACCGCTATTAAAGATGCAGCCCCAACATGTACCTCAACGTACCTCAACTCTCTAGTGGCAGGATTACAGAAAATCTTTATTTTCTTCTTTTACTCACATGTGTTCTCTAAATTATTATTATTCCAAGAAGTTTTATTTGGTTAAGGAGAAATTACAAATGAATATTCATTTGACACCAATATGGCCATGTAAGATAGTTTAACATAAAAAATAGGTCAATAAAAAACTGGAGAGTTATACCATGATTCTAGAAGGTAAGCTCAGAAGAATAAGCCCATTCTTGGCTTGTAAATCTATAAATTCAATATATTCCCATTCAAAAAAAAAAAAGATTAGATGTGTAATGGAATTGGATATGCTAATGCTAATTCTAAATTTTATCTGTTAAAACAAATACCAGCCAGTAATATTTTCTAAGAGGAAAAAAAATTAGAAAGTACTTGTCCTACCAGCTTCTAAGAACAAGAGTACCTAGCACTGAACTGGAACAGACACAGGTAAATAGCTAAATTATAATTAGAAATTATAATTTCTAGAGCGCCCAGAACCATACCCATGTACCAAAGGTACAGTGGGCATCTAGGGAAATATTAGCCTTTTACTAGTCACTGCACTTTTATCCATACGGCTCTGGTTGCCTATGTTCTTACATGACTTCATTTCTAGGACATAGTGAAGGAGAGCTGACCCAAACAGATTTTTAAACTGAAGAGCAAAAGAATCAGTCTCTTTCTGGGTAGATGAAAAGCCCAGGAACCATTTATAAAAAGACAGTCTATAGTGAAAAGAATGAAGCCAAGATGATGAGAAATGGAGAGAAAGAAGAAGAGAAAAAGGATGAAAACCTGATGGTATTTGAGTCCCTGGTCATAACTGTTTTCCTAGGGAAGGTTTATTTAAAAAAATGCTAAAGACCAAGAAGCTGTAAAGGAAGAAAAAGACAAAATTAATGGCACAAAATCTTAAACTTTTGCCTAATGATAGATATTACAATCAAGGTTTAAAAAATGAGCAACAAACTGGGAGAAAATAATTTTGCCCTATTTAAAAACAAAGGATTTCCAGAATACATACAAATCCATAAGAAGTACAGAAAACTGGTCAAGAATTTGACAATTTGGAAAGAAGAAAATAGAAATACATATCAAATGCAAACCAAACTTGGGCGTAATTGGTTGAACTGCTTAAAATCAGATAAGCATTTTCCATAACTATTATATATTTTCATACATTTCTCTTCATATACCCTTCAGTCTTAAAATAA
Source organism: Potos flavus (assembly GCA_028534135.1). Taxonomy (NCBI): domain Eukaryota; kingdom Metazoa; phylum Chordata; class Mammalia; order Carnivora; family Procyonidae; genus Potos; species Potos flavus. The sequence continues at coordinate 77,303,486 of CM052887.1, read as the reverse complement.
TAAAGAGGGCTAATGTGGTCAGTCATACGGGATCCCCGGAGGTCCCTTGGCTGGGTGCAGAATTTCTTTCTTCCGCCCTTCATGCTTCTCTTAGAGGCCACCAGTTATCATTCTCCTGAGCAACTGAAAGCTTATTAGATTGATGTGAAGAAGTATCAACGGCATTAATTCTCAGGCATCTTAAATGATCAGGATTCCATTAAATACAATTTACAAGTTTTCTCTCTTCGGTGAATACATCTATGTCTATGGGGACTATCAGAAAAACATAAAACATTAATTCCTTTAAAACTGAAAAGAGAGAATAGGAAAGAGATTTAAAGAATATGTGTAACATTTGTTTGTAGTTTCTGAAATTATTGTTCTAACATTAGAAGCAGGGAGGTGTTAGCTTAAACACATTTTTCCCATTAAAATAGTTAATGTCCACAGACCCACCCAAAAATGCCTCAGGTATTTTATGAACTTATAAGAAACTATTATTCATACACTTAGCTGAAGAAATCGGTTATTATGAAGTTATAACTAAAAAATGAATGTAAAATAAAATATGCAATCACTCTTAATTTCAAGTTATACCTGAACTCTAAGAAGCCACAATTCTACCAGTGTTATTAGATTTCCCTTTCACACATTTCCTGGGAATCACATTTATAACAGATTCCAGGACAAAAATGTTTTTACTAAAAAAAGAAAGAAGAGAACCAAAATGTCAGCTAACATTTCCTTTCAGGAAGCATCTCACCGTGGGTGTTTTAACAGGCTTTGATCAAGGAATAAAAAGTAGATGAATTAACAAACATATGACATAGGTCAGAAGCAACGCGTGAGGGGATAACACTTACCATACTAATTCCCCATGCTTGTGCTCTTTTAAATACAATGAAAAAATGGACTGCTGGATTTGGGCAGTAAGTATCGGGAGAATTTTCTTTACTATTCAGAGCTCCGTAAGAATCATGCAAGTTTTATGCACCACACCCCTGTATCTCAACATCCTGACAGGTTCTAAGGGTATGAATCTACTAACTATTTATGCGAAATAAAACTCTAATTTTTTTTTAAAGCTCATGAAAAATCGAAGGCTCTGATTTTAAAACTGAATCACTAACACTGCGCTCATGAAATCCATAGGCCATTTATAGAATGCATATGGCATGTATCAATTAACTGGCAGAGAATCAATATGCAACTTCAGATTTTTGTTTGTTTCACTTGGGGAGGAGGAGAGGAGGCCAGGTGGTATTTAAATGAGTGTGATACCTACAACATTCTAAGCAAAAGGGTATGAATCAAAGTTGTACAACTTATGTTGAAGGGATGGGCATCTCCTGGTCCAACACCCCAGTTAACTGCTGTTTTCTGAAGAGCTCAATGGCCAACATGATGCTGAGGTGAGAGGCGCTCAAGACCCCAAAGAAAGCCCATCCTCTAGCTGACAACATAATTTCTCTCTTGGATTTTATTCCATTCACACTCACTGCTGAAACACATGGGAGCAGAAAAGGTCAACGAAAGACCCGGGCAGGGAAACCCAACCAGTGTTTGCATATGGGGA
>CM052887.1:77210814-77301428 GCA_028534135.1 Potos flavus | reverse complement strand
ACACACTCAGCGAACCAGCAAAGAAAAAAGATATTTTAATTATTGCTACTTTTTCAATCTGTCTACTCTCTACACAGAATAGCCAAATCTCCACAGCTCCCTAGGCTGATGGGGGACTCAATAAATATTTGTTCACTGTTATTTAGATAAAAAACTTGCCCAGGCCATTCTATGTTAAAGGAATTAATCCATACCCCAAGGGCATTACAGGCTAGATTAATTTTCAAATAATTTCTAATCTACTGCTTGCTCAAATATTTTCCATCTATAGCAATGTCTTGAAGGTTTCTATGTATTTTAAGGCATAGTGCCATACCTGAGGGGAACTAGAAGATGAAGAATCTTATGCTTGTTAATCTACCTTTTTTTAACTGAAGTATAATTAACATATAGTGTTACATTACTTTTAGGTATATATTACAACGATTCAACATACATTTCTCAATATACATTCCTCAGTGCTCATCAAGATAAGTATACTCTTAATTCCCCTTTATTTACCCATCCCCCCACCAACTCCCCTCGGGCAACCACTAGTTTGTTCTCAGTTAATCCATCTTTTGGTTCTATAAACATTGACTGCATATACGTTGCAAGGCACAGGGTGATTAAAAAAATTAGTAAGATAGGATTCTTGCCCATAAGGATCTCATGGTCAAGTTGGGAGACAGATGTATAAATAAAAACCTGTAAGACAATGTGATGGTTGTTCATGTATAAGGAACTACTGAAACAGGAAAGAGAAGACATTAAACTCTAAGAGGTGGGTAGGGCTCTATTGATGAAAAGTGCTCTGTGATCAGGATTATGATTCAGGGTAATTTCGTCAGAGAAAAGTCTATTTGGTTGTATTTTGAAGCACAGATCAGGCGGAGTACCAGAGACACCACCCTGGCCCTGGGTGAAGGCTGAAGGAAAGAAGCAATGAACCTCTCTACCAGAGATCAATTAATTTGGAAATTGACAAAAACCATAATAACTCCATTTTTAGTGCAGTGAGCTTAGGAACCTAGAATTTAAACATATTTAAAGATTCTTCTTACTCAAACCTTATCACCAATAAAGACTTCTAGAGAACAGTATTTAATTGCTAAAAGCTAAAGCTTAAAATCTAATACAGTCTGTGAGGTTTTCCAGCTTTTAGGAATAGGCCTGGGCCTCATTCCTATAGATCTTAACACTAACACAGAATAAAGCATGACTTAAGAAAAGCTGACATTCAGATATCTAAATTTATATAACAGATATACCGAAGTTTTTCAATACACAACTGAATTTTCACTTTCAAGATAGCTCACCTCTAAACAGCTCATTTCCTAAGGAATTTATATTATAAGATTTAAAATCTGTATTATATATATTTTATAAAGTAGGAATATTTATAGATCTACATAAGATCTACTTATTAGGTAAAACAAAGCTTAAGCACCATGGAATAGACATGGGCGGGGGCAGGAGGCACTGGTGGTGACCTGCTACCACAGCTTTCAATTTCCCAACAGCAGAACAAACCCTGTGATCACCTCTCACGGTGTGGGGAATATGGGAAATCAAACTGGGTCCTACTGACTTCCCCCGGCTGTCGTCCCTTATTCCTGTTTCCCATTATCAACTCCATTTCTAGAAAAGAAAATTTGTGTCTGCTAAAGTGAGAAAGATACTTAAAAGCAGAAAATCATATTTGAGATGGACTTTGAAAGACAGACTTTATTGAGTGGCTACAAATTAAGTTTACAAGGGAAAAAAGATTCTAGGGAGAACTCAGAGCACATGCAAAGGCACCAGAGGTGAAACGGATAAAGAGCCCAAATAGTAAGCAGTTCAGGGGGTGGCCCAGGAAGAAGAAGCATAAAGCATAATGAAGTCTTGAAAAGGAAAGCAACATATTTGGAATATTATTTGAGGACGACTCGATACATTCCATAAAAGCCAGAGATAAGGAATTTCTTTAGTAGAAGGCAGACAAAATCCAAGTGTGAGTAACAAAAGGCCTGAATTAATTGGGGCAGTGGGAATGAGAAAAAATAAATTACAGACACATTGTGACTTAATAGTATCTTTTACATATATATCATGCTTTATAAAACACTTTATATCCATAATCATATTTGATTCTCATAATAATCCTATAAAGTAGGGTATATAATACTGTCCCTACCTTATCAATAAAGAATCAGTGCCTGAGACCTGCTCAGTGCCACCTGCCCACTAGTAAATGGCAAGGGGAGTATCAGAGCTCAGTGCATGTCAACACCCAAGGATCCTTCAACTATACAAAGAAAGCAAACAGATAAAACGTGAGGAAAGGTAAGTTCTGTTCCTTCCTTTGTTATCTCAAACACATCTTGCTCAAAGATTTACTAATTTTTGAAGAAGGGAAACACGACATAACAATAAGATGTGCATAAACAATGAATCTTGGAGCACTGAAAAAATAAAATTAAAATTAAAAACAAAACAAAACAGTAAGATGTGCCTTGATTTCACAAAGGCCTAAGTCTGAAAAAAAAAAAAAGTTTTATTACCAAGAAAATATGGTGTTTAGTACTATGCACCAGACACTGTGCCAGGTGCTATGAATACCGTGGCAGATACATGCACGTGGTCTGATTGGGTGGACCGTGTTGATTAGATGCACGTGATCGGTTCCATCACCAGTCCCAACTGGAGATAGCCCTCCCTCCGAGCCCGTTCCAAGTCACTATTGAGTCTCGGCAATAACTATTCCATTTGCCATATGCTCCTGGGGTGGCTGTGGTGGAAAAGAGGTAATTCCTAATGTATTTGGCTTTTGAAATAACTTCAAATACCAGTAATTAGGCCTCAATTTCCCTAACATGTGGGTATCAATAAAATACACCCAGATAAAAGTCTCAGATGTGTCTTAAACTGTAAGCAAGAAGTACCTTTTTGTTTTTACATGACAACAGTAACACAGACATCTTCAATGATTTCTGTCCTATTAAAACACCTGCTTCGAAGAGAAGCTAAAACATTTCAGATGCAATGTAAAAACAATGCTAGCTGACACATAAACCAATAACTCTGTCTGGAACTTAGAAGAGCATTTTTATGAGGTCTGAAAATGAGGTTCAATGGAGCCAATTTTTTTTCATTTTTGAAATCAAAGATTCTTAATGATATAAAACAAACGCAATACCATGAAGTCAGAATCAACTAGTTTTATTACTTCTTATATTCAATCAAAATGCCAAATGCCATTCACAATACCATTATTCCTGAACCGTGAAAACATTCTTAAATTCATTATTATTACATTCAAAGATGTCCACGATGATCTAACTCTATCTTCTCATAAAGACTCAATAAAATAAAAAAATTAATTTCCCTCTCCACTCCACAAGTCAGAAATGGATACACTGTCCCCCGCTGTTAATGAGGCAATAGAACTACTACTGCTATAGCACTAATGTGCTCACTTAATGAATTATTTTTTCCCTTGGTAATTACTATAATAACAGTAACTCATCCCCAACTTCAGCATCTTAACACAAGCTTTCCATTTCCATATTTAGTTTGCTTACCTCGTGGACAAATTTAAATGAATGAAAATCAGCTAGATTACAGGTGGTAAGGACCCCAAAAGAAACACCATATGGAGAGCCATATGCTTTGGCACTTTATCAGCGTGTGACAGAATCCTGGAATCTATCTTCAGAATAACTGACATCCTCTCCGTATCAATTCTCTGTACTGGTGCTCTAGAACATTCACATTTTCAACCTTATGCTAACATATTCTATGTCTAACTACTGAATGCAGTAAATCCAAAGGCACAGCAGTTACTTTCGTCTTTCCAAAGAAGTAAACACAGCAGTTTCAAAACAACTAAAATTACAAAAACATTATCTCCCTATACGCTAGCCCAGAAAAATTACAAGATGAAACTTTCTTTCTGAAGAAAAACCTGGGGGAGGGAATCAAATGTCAAAGCAGTGAGTAGCTACGGCGGGGCAGTCGATGGCAGCTGTGGATCTGGAAAAGGTATGCACAACGGAAGCTTCTCTAACCTAGCGAGGGTCACCCAGCAACCGACCGACGTGGTGGGAACCACGCTTCGCATCGCGCTTTTCATTAGAAGATGATCGGAAACCGTCCCTCTGCGGGGTAATTTATCAGTCGTGGTTGAACCAGAGGAACGGCACCGATGGGAGGCAGAGGTGAAGAGATCACAAGGCAGTAAGCGGGGGCTAGGGAGGCAAGTCTGAAACCCACAGGGCAGAGGCTCTCAGAGAAGGACAGGTGCTACCTCTCAGGCCCCAACTGAACCTGTTGTCCGCAGACAGAATTTCTTCTTGAAAGAAGTGGCAGCTCTGCTTTTAAGGCCTTTTGCTGGTGTAATGGGACCCACCCACATTATCTAGGATCACCCCCTGTTGAAGCCAACTGATGATTGACTTTAATCATAGCCCCTAAATACCTTCATGGCAACAGCTCTAGATTAGTTTTATTGAATTAACAAGGAACTGGAGCCTAATCAAGTTAACACTTCAAAAAGATCATCATGGGTCATAGTTTGAAAGCTAGCACCATTTCCTAATTTGTAGGGTTAGGGGACAGTGGACAACACTCATCCAGTTCTATCTCAGCTAAATTTGAATGCTTACGCTTTTTTAATTTCATAAAAATGGATGCTACGATATAAAAGGCCTTATATTAATGATGGTGGTGGTGGGAATAACAGAAAGGCCATCACTCTTGAACAAAGCTGATGTCATTAAATACTAGAAATTGCTCAGAGAGAGAGGTCTCACACTCTTAACCAAGGAGCTCTGTTTTTTTAAAAAGCTTTTATGACTTACATTCATGCCGGAAAAATAACTGTTACTGTAAATGACAGCTATAACCGTGTAACAAAACAAGCATCATCAGGGTGTGGTACTGAATAAAACTGAACACAGTACACTCTGCTACGGAAGGGCTGGGCTGCAGTCGAGATCCTTCACAGAGAGCACCTACTGTGTGTCTGGCATCAGAGGGGAGCAAGGGAGACATGGTAGCTGCCCACAGAGAGCTTCTGCAGCCAATATAAATTGTTTACTACATCACATCTCTTCCCTGCCACTGAAGGGTTGTTTAATACCGTAATGAAAGTGACAAGAGTATCGTAACAAAAACCTTGGCTTCAATTAAAAATCAGAAGTGTCCTACAACACGCTTCACAAAAATTTTGATTTGTAGGAAAAAATCAGTGGAGAAACAAAATTCACTGGGTTCTTACCACTTATGGTTAATGTTAAGTACTAGGCATATATATACATTTTAAATTTAAAGCTGTCAGGGACAGGGCGCCTGGGTGGGTCAGTTGCTTAAGCATCTGCCTTCGGTTGGTCATGATCCCGGGGTCCTGGGATGGAGCCCCACATCGGGCTCCCTGCTCTGCAGAGAGTCTTGCTTCTCCCTCTGCTCCTCCCCCTACCTGGACACCCACACGCACGCACTCTCTCTCTCTCTCAAATAAATAAAATCTTAAAAAAATAAATAAATAAAGCTGTCAGGGAACAGAAATGACAGAAAGAAACGTGTTTTGATAAACAATATACCATATGATAGTTTCAAAGTTTCATCAGTGGGCAGAAAAGGTCAGACGATTATGTAATGGAAATGCAGGATGAAAATTGTGCTCCAGATTTCCACCTGCCAAAGCTTCTTGAGTTGTCCTCAGTTACAATGTATGTGTAAATAGAAGCAGAGTAATGTTCTCAGACAGATGGAAGTACAACACAAAAGGAGACTGATAAGTGAATAAATGTCAACCAAGAGGATGTTCTGTAGTATCAAAGGTTCCGTTCTTTGCTCACCTCTAGTCAGCCTTTGACTTTTCCACAATGTGGGGGAAAAATACAGCCAAATGTCTATCAAGTTTATGCATGCCATGAGACTGGGAAGACAAGAAAAACAATTAAGATTCCAGGAGATCATGACCGTCTAGGGCTATCTACGCACTCAAGCTAAGATGAAGAAAATTTAAAAGAATAAAGAGCAAGGTCTATAATAAAGCAGAAGAAACAGCCACGTAAAAATACAAAAGTATCTAGAAAAGGCAAACTTATAGGGACAGGAAAGGTGCCAGAGGCTAGGGGTAAGGAAAGAGAATGATTATAAAGGGGTTCTACTAGGGAACTTTTGGGGATGAGAAAAATGTTCTAGCTATCAGTTGTGTAGCTGATATACATTTGTATATATATCTGTGTATATATTTGTCAAATGACACACTGTATACATCTGTCAAAACTTATCAAATTGTCCTAAAGAGTGAATTTTACTTTATACAAATTAAATCTCAATAAACTTGATCTTAAAAATAAAATGGACAAAACTAGCTTTAAAATGGCACCAATGAAGACCCCTTAAAAGTCCATTTGAATCAACACCTGTAACCAGCGATAAGATACATCTGGAGTAATATTAAATTAACAATGTACAGTTTCTAGAACAAGAGAAGTCAGTCATCCAGTTCTCCTCTGGACAGGTCAAATCATGTCTGTAATGAGTATCCATTTTCTAAAAGCAATTTGAACCAAATGAAACTATCAAGAGCATCAATCAGAATGTCAAGAGCACTGGAGACCCAGAAATATAAACTAGGAACCGAGGGTTTTCATCTGGAAAAGAAGAGGCTCAGTGGGAACATGCTGGCCACCTTCATGAATCTCACGGGCTGCCATAGGAGGCTGAGATGAGTGAGTTCTCTGAAGCTAGATGGGGCCAAAGTAGGACTTTGGTATGATTAAGCACTGATACAGACTGGAAAACCAGCAGAAGAAGTAATGCAGAGTGAATTCAAGTATTAGGAGAATAGCCAAACCGGATGGCTGTTTAAATTCCTTAATATTGAAAACAGTTCGAGTGAGTGATGAAAAGAATCCGAACTGGGAAACTGTAGCAAACATGGAAAGACAAGAAAACTATTTTAATGTAAAATCTAAGTGTTTTGGGGACCATTAAAATGTGAAGAAATCAGAGAAAGGGAAGTTAAATCTAGTTATAATATTCAATTGGAAAGAAGAAAGAATCCAATGGCTCTCTGGTATCAAGTGTTGTTCTAGGTATTTCATACACGTTTAATCCTCAGAGTAAACCATTGACGTGAGCACTATTACAAGTCCATTTTTAGAAAAGAGGACATTGAGGGTCGGGAAGGTTCGCAACTAGTTCAACCTCTAAAAACCGGTGCTAGCATTCTTACTTGGATTTGACTTAAAAGCCCCTACCGTGTCCATCGAACACCAATGTGATTCCCAGTGGTAAGATTTAGTTATCTGGAAAATTTACTTTTGAGAGACACTTTGTTTCTTAATGATACTAACAAATAAGGCACTGCTATACTTTTTCTCCATAAAGCAAGAGTCTTGAACCTAATGTGTTGGATGGGTAAAATATCTCATTTAGGAGTATTTGGCAGAGAAAATTACCACACAAGCAAAAAAAAAAAAAAAAAAATTGTTTAAGTAACATTGTTATCCCTGGCAAATTTTCAACCATATCATGCTTTCAACCAAGCATATCCACAGATCCTTCGGTTTTAAAAACCCAAAGTGAAATGGAATTAAAAAACAAAATAATAATCAGAACAAAAGGTGAAGAGTTATCCTCCTACTCATTCAAGCCTTATCTATTATTTCATGTATGAGATATAAAGCTCTGAAGCATGCTGACCAGCAAAAAAGAAGGAAGGAAACCTACAAATGGAAGATAACAAGGTTTTTCCACAGCCAATCAACCCAGCACATCAATATCCTGTTGCTTTAGAAACAGAACATGAAAGGTTACTGCTTTAATTCCCTTGATTTGGCTGAACCTCAAATTTGACAAAATACCATCTAACAAACTTATTAGCATGGTCTTGGAGAACAAGAATAGAGGAAAGGGGAAAAAAATGATAGTATTGAGGTTCTGAAATTTCAGTTAAAATGCAGAAGAAAAAGGCATTAGACACTGTGAGGTGACCTAATTTAATTTGTTCTAGGAGTTGATAAAAGTGGGTTCTGAAGTCCTTGATCCTGACTGACAAAGAAAAGACAATTTCAAAACAAAGGTATCAGAACCATAGGGAGAAGTAAGGTAAATCAGTTTCCTACAGGGAAAACAAATGAATGGCGGAAGTCACTTTACCAGCAGGAATTGTACTAGATTTCAATTTAACTTGATCTTTTAATGATTAGAGAACTAGAAGGAAGACAGATAAAACATTAGTCTTCCACATGCTGAGATTATCAAGATTTAAAAATTTATTTTAGATCTGAAAAAAATCAAAGCACAAATACCTGGTAAAAATTTATCTTAAACATGTATTTTTTCAGTCTATTTGAGTATAATTTTCAAGTTAGGTTGCAAGCAGAGATGATGGGGAATCTTTTGTTCTCTTCAGGAAATATATGCCGTGTTCTTAACACTTTCATTTTCCCAAGGCACCATTACTTGGTGCTAAAAGCTAGGCAAAAAATATATGTGTATAATAATAATCAAAATGTAGCCCCTAGCCTTTACTATTTAACTTCGTTCAGAAAGGTATAATTCAAAATTTTCTAAGTAATGCTATTTCTTGGAGAAATAAGATAAACCTAATTTCATTTATAGGCTAACTAAAGACTGAGGGTCCATTTATCATTTTTAAAATGCTAGCCAGCAGATAAGATTAGTTTCTGTCACTCACAGCACTGTCAAGATGACTCAATATGATTGCAAAGTCGATTTTTATGGCCATATTTGAACAAATAATAAATGTTCCCATGGAGGCTTTAGTTTGAAGATCTCCAAGAGTTTGATTGATACAGAGGATAAACGACAAGCACATTTCCACCAGTAGGTTCATTTGATAATCTCATACTACTGTTTTCTAAAGAAGACCTAGAAGAAGCCACTAAAACTATTAAAGCCTGATAAAAGCTGTATAGAAATAAAGCTTAAAGAAACTGCTATTTTTGTAGCTAAAGAAAAGACAGCATAAGGATAACCTAATAATAGTTATTAAATATATGAAAGCTTACTGTCTGAAGGATGGGTCAAGATGAGCAACTCGAGCAAAAAATGGAATTAAAGAATCAGGTAAAATGAAGAAAGGAACTTGCCCACAGTATAACCATTAGATATATATTTTTTTAAGATTTATTTATCTGAGAGAGAGAAAGCACATATGCACACCCGCACACACGTGTGTGTGCACACGCACAAATGGGGGAGGGGCAGAAGGAAAGAATCCCGAAGCAGACTCCCCACTGAGCAGGCAGCCCTCCATGGGGTTCGATCTCACAACCCTGAGATCATGACCTGAGCCGAAAGCAAGAGTCAGATGCTTACTTACCAGAATGCACCACCCAGGCGTCCCTAAGTATTCAAAGTATAAAAATACTCCTCTGAAACTCAACACTAGGAAATATCAGCTGAACAACAGCTTAGGTGAAGTCAATAGAATTAATTAAATTATACCTGGACACTCAAAGTAATCTACTGAAATTCCCAAGAAATAATGAAATAAATAGAAATAGTAAATTAAATAGAAATATAAAAATCTTAGAGAAAAATCTTAGGCTGTAGAGAGATTATATTGGGATACTCAATTTACATGCAAAGGGAGTTTTCGAAGAGTTATAAAAAACTTGATTGCTTTCTTAAATCATTACCAAAGGGAACTAAATATCAAAAACTAAAGTACAAAGCCAACTAAGAGTTCAAGGACAAATCTAAAAAACTTAAGTTTCCCAAAACACTCAAGCTATTATATTTGTGGTCTAATGAAAATGAGCAAAAACTTATTTTGACAACTGTGGTCATCTTATAGCTCTCAACTGACATATTTCTAGTCTACATGCACTTACTAATACTTTTAATCTCTAATTTTAATTCCGAATCCATCAACAAGCTTGAAAAGAACAATTCAAGTTTTCCTTAACACAAAGAAGAATAAAACTGGTATTGATAAGCAAATATAAAGTTAATGCCATTCACTAAATCAGTCTGAAACTATTTCAAATCATTTTGTGAATATCTTTAAATAGGCATTCTCTCTATATCATCAAGAAGACAAGAGATAACAAGTGTTAGCAAGGGTGTGGAGATGAGAGAACACTTATACACCACTGGTGGTAATGTAGATTAGTGTAGATACTATAGGAAACAGTATGGAGGGTCCTCAAAAAATTAAAAATAGAACTATCATATGATCCAACAATTCCACTTCTGGGTATATATCCAAAGGAAATGAAAACAGGATATCAAAGAGATACCTGCATTCCCATGTTTATTATAGCATTACTCATAATAGCTGAAACATGGAAACAACCTGCGTCCACTAATGGATGAAAGGATAGTGATGGGGTATATACACACACAATGAAATATCATTCAAACGGGAGAGGGAAGGACATTCTACTATTTATGAAACATAAGCGGACCCTAAGGGTATTATGTTAAGTGAGATAAGCCAGACAGAAAAAAAGCAAATACTATATAATATCATTTATATGTAAAATCTAAAAAAGTTGAACTTGTAAAAACATTAAGTAGAATGGTGGTTACCAAGGGCTAGGGTGATAGGAAAATTGGAGGATATGTTCAAGGGTACAAACCTGCAAACTAGTAGATAAGTAAGTCCTGGAGACCTAATGCACAGTATAGTGGTTACAGTCAACAATAACGTATTATAAACTTCAAAGGTGCTAAGAACCTAGATCTTAATTATTCTCACCATGAACAAAAGAAATTATCGTTATATGATGTGACAGAGGTATAAGCTAATACCACGATGGTGATCACATGACAACAATATAAATATATGAAATCAACATGTTGGACACTTTAATGTTATATGTCAATGACATCACAACTTAAAGGGAAAAAATGGGCATACTCTAAGTGACATTATTTCAAAACAATTTTTAAAATAAGTTTATAAAATGGAGTTACACTGTATGCTTAAAAAAAAAAAAAAAAGGCAGAATCAAGAATCAAAAGTGCATAACCACCAGAAGAGAGAATTAAGCCTCTGCCTCCATCACTTACGGTAAGGTAACCACATGATGCAAATGTAGTGTTGTGACAAAACTTCTTTTCCCTCACGTGACTCGTGACACTGCCTAGATTTTTTTTTTTTTTTACTTTATCATACTGCTGAAATATTCACCAAGTAAAGGCCACCGAGAGGTCCACAGATAAGATTTTTCTTTAAAATACAAATTTTCCTCCAAGTATTTGAGTTCCCTCCAAGTTTCCTCTTGTGATTGAGTTCAACTTTCAAAGCACTGTGGTCTGAAAATATGTAGGGAATGATCCCAGTCTTTTGGTACTGGTCGAGACCTGATTTGTGACCCAGTATGTGATCTGTTCTGGAGAACGTTCCATGTGAACTTGAGAAGAATGTGTCTTCTGCTGTGTTAGGATGAAATGCTCTGAATGTATCTGTGAAGTCTGTCTGGTCCAGTGTGTCATTCAAAGCCCTTGTTTCCTTATTGATCTTCTGCTTAGATGAGTGATGCTAACCAGTACTAAAGAATGGAGTAAGTAACAGTGACAGACATTCAAACACACAAAATTAATCCGGGTGCCATTGGCAGAGGTTTCCGGAGACGGCATACCTAATTTAGGCTTCCTGGGTAGTGTTCACATTCTCAAATTATTTGAAAAAATAGGTAGAATCATTTCCAATAAGAAAAAAAAAGTAAAAAAAAAAAAAAGACTATAATTAGCTTAATTAAACCTAATTATTCCATGTAGACATAAAAATTCAGAAGATGGACTGTGAGTTTCCGTATTGTTAACTATTGTAATGTGAAATCTTTCATGTTCCTAACTGTATTAAAAATACATTTGTAAGTACTGTCAGAAACAAAAAAATAACTAGCAAGAAGTGCTTTGATTCATTATGTAAAAATACCCCACACATCAAGGGATTCCGAATTTCAAAACAAAGTATGTTTTTAAAAAGTTTTTTGAGAAGTAAATAGAGAATAAATCAACGTATTTCTGCAAGAAAGCCTTTCTCTGATTTCCAAAAGGAAGCTATTAGCTGTGCAAGTGAAACTGGCAAAGCCTATCGGTCAATACATCGTTCCATAATATACAAATTGATAACCACTGGCAGGAATCTTTCAGAATAAGAGACCCAAAGCTTTTGAACAAGGAAGAAATGGCAATTTACCAGAAAAACACACACATACACATATACAATGTGCTATGCATTAGCAAATGAAAGCCACAGATTTGGAAATTATGTTTATAAATTTGAAAGTAAATATAAAGGCAACTTAGCAATTTAGCAATTGGTTATAAAAATGAAGCCATGCATGGAAAACTTATTAATGTTCTTTTAATAGTTTTCGGAGGTAATAAGAACTATGATGGAGTAATCAGTTGGAGTTACACTGGTTTTTAAAATGTTTTCTTTTCCTGGGCACCAAGTAGCATATATTCCTAAGAAATTTCCATTAGGGGCTCACTGACAAATGGGACAGAAACAGTATTCTAGGGCTGGAGTTTGAAGAAAAAGAAATCCAATGGCAACATTTAGATGGTATGTGGTTTACCACAGATTACATAATGACAAAAAGTGGCCATCAGGAATAAAATTGCAGCCTCTGTAAGCAATTGCATTAGTGAGGCAGGTGGTACATAAGTGATAACAAGTAATGGCAATAGGTATAACAAAAAATGCCTCATGTTTATCTAATGCCTTCCTTTGAAAGTACTCAAAACTACCAGCAGGAAATAGCTAACCACTCCTCCCAGGTTTTGGAGGTGGCTGGTGGTGATTTTTTCACAGAGCTGAATTATAGAATGCTTATCAAAGAATCATAAAGCAAGAAGGGATTCTGAGGGAGTATCTACAGTAAACCCATTACCTCAGAGCGGATGTGCCCCTACAGCAAGCTTCCTTACAATTTTCTGGGAGAAAACCCACAAATTTTCAGATCTAAGGATTCGTAAGTTTCAGGGAGCAATGAACTTCTTCCAGAAGGACAACTAAATATTCACGTTATATCCATGATGGGATCTGGGGAAAGTTTTCATGCTTACAAAAACATAATATAATTTCCCTTCCTACTTTTGAAAACTGCTAAGTGACCCCAAAAAGAAAAAAACTCCAAATAATAAATCATTACAACCTACACAGATATTATGGTTAGCTTTTAGAAAGAACCTACGCCTCGGGCAAATGGTTTTTCTTGTTTCTGATTAACAGGTACTAAAATAGCCTGTCTTCACTTACATCAGCAAGGAGCAGAAGGCAACTGAGATCCAGAACGCTGTGAAGTCACAGTTTTGCCAAAGAAAGCTGGTTCCTGAGTTCAAAATTTGAGTTCGTTTTAAAGTTCACATGTTGGCAGTTATGCGAAATGGAGCACAAGAGGTAAAGTGAAGGACAAATGAGATACAGTAGAATTGGCTGTTTACATCAGATAGTAGCTTACTACAACAAAGAAAAAAATTCTCTTACCTAATCCAAGCATCACAGTGCTTAAAGCAGAACAGAAGGAAGAAGGACACTATCCCCATTTCTGTGCAGTGGTAGGACACTCTGCCACTGTCCTCTCTCCCGCTCTTTATAAGATGAGGAAGTGTGTTTGAGTGTAAATCAAAAGTTATTCTTTCTACACGTAACAGAGTAAAGCAGAGTCTTAAGCATACCACAGGTATGAAGTACCAAGGTAAAAAATAAAGAAAGACAATTAAGTACACATTTCTGAAAAGGAGGATGACAGAACAGTAGCAGTTTATTTAAAAATGTGCAGCATAGGGGCGCCTGGGTGGCTCAGTGGGTTAAAGCCTCTGCCTTCAGCTCAGGTCATGGTCTCGGGGTCCTGGGATCGAGCCCCGCATCAGGGTCTCTGCTCAGTGGAGAGCCTGCTTCCCCCTCTCTCTCTGCCTGCCTGTCTGCCTACTTGTGATCTCTCTCTCTCTGCCAAATAAATAAATAAAGTCTTTAAAAAAAATAAAAAATAAAAAATAAAAATGTGCAGTATAAAGAATAGTAAAAGAAAAAAACCCACACACATGCAGCAATTTCACTGAGATGGGTATGCCAATGCGACCCTTTCCTCAGACATATATTATGTATCCCTAAAGGGGTTTTAAGTTCCTTGAGAGTATGGACACAATTTCAAAATATATAATAAATTCAATCCCAGAAGAAAAAGAAAAAGGACTACAGGTAAAAGATTTTAAAGAAGGAGAAGGAGATCTTTGTTAAGCTAAGGATGACGAGAAAGCTTGTTTAACAGCAAATGAAGGTAACCGACCCTGCTCCCGCTGAACATTCTGATAAAAATGATGGTTCTTCCATCAACGATGGTCCATCCATTCTGGAAAAGCAGCAACAGGGAATTCTGAGAATTCAGTCCGCGGTAAGTAAACGAATGCCCTGACTTTCCAGCTCATGTACCATGGTACAAAAGGAAATGAATCTGGATTCGAAAAATCTAGGTTTGAGGCTTAGGTCTGCTGCTTACTAGTTATATGACCTTGGACAAGTTACCCAACCTCTGAAACCAGTTACTTCATTTATCAAAATGAAAATACTCTTATGGCCTCATGTATCTCTCAATCACAATAAATAATGTGAAAAAAGGAGGGGTTCTTGTAATTGTTGCTACCAAAAAAAAGGGAAACATTCATAAGAGAAAACAAAATCAACTATTGTGTATGAGCTATTGTGACCAATATATAAGACTGTTTATAATTGTATCTTCCATATAGTTCATAATTACCCTTGACTACTGATACATCTTAAATACGGACTATATTTCCACAGATGCTTTGATAAAAATAAACTGAAGAGTGCTATACCACCATTATTTTGGTAGAAGGCAATCTTAAAATTCTACATATTGGAATGCTTTCAGAGGAATGTGGAGAAAACTCCAACACGGCTTTCCATTAGATCTGACTGCTAAGGACACAGCCAATGGTCATGGTCACTGATTCACACGGGAACAAAGAATCCAAGGGGTAGAGACAGTCTCTTCTTGGCAAAATGAGTAAAATAGATTATAGGTGATATTCTATTCCCACAGGTAGTGTAGACTTAAAAAGATAAAGTGTAGTACAAGAAGTAAATGGGCAGCAACATAAATGGTGTAAAAGAAAAGGATTTGATTTCCTCATGCTTTCAGGATATAGCACATTTTACATAAACCAACAAGGCAGACACTGCTGATATTTGCCCTCAAATCCCCCAACCCTCCTTCCCAGCATATGGATGACTAAAACGTAATAGTTCCCTGAGTCTTCCTTACAGCTAGTCCTGGCCAGTGAAATGGAAGAGGAAGTCGACGTGGGCAGCTTCCAGAGAGAGGTACATGTCCCACTTTGCCCGTGTCTACTCGCTGCTGACTAATATGTAGATAAGATGGCAAGAGTTCAAGTACCTTGGACAAAGATATCTTAGGAATGGAGCACACACATGACACACATGACAAAACATTAAGGAGAAAGAGCCCGGGTCCTCGAGGATGTCGTGGATCAAGGCCATGTACCAGGACCTCACTACCAGACTTGTATGTGGAAAAAGAATGGAACTCCATCTTGTTTACCCCACTGGTGAGTCCCTGTTGTTCACAACTACACCTACCCCTGCAGCCAAGTTAAGATGTTTGGCAGCAAGTCTCCCAACCTGATGGGGAGAGTTTTGAAATAAATTGACAGGAGGAAAGACAAGCTCAGATAAAACAGGCAACAAGGGAGACAATAGGTGTGACTGGGCAAAGTAGAAGGTGAAAGACTGGAACCTGGAATATTTTTGCTGAAACGAGAAGTCTGGTTAGAAACAACACTGATGACCCTACTAGTCTAATGCTCATGACCAGCGCATGGCCAAAGTAATCTTCCAAGTGAATAAGTGCGATCTCTTAAGAATCACTAAAACTTTGGGGTTGTGAACAGAATGAGAAAGACAAAGAGAGTGGGACAGAGAGAGAAGGAAGGAAATACAGTTACTCTGAGTGGGGAATGCAGCAGTCATTTCTTTTTGGTTGGCCTACTTAATCCTCGCAGTAACCCAACAAATCCCTACTACTCGAGATCGGGGTAATGTGGCTGGAAAAAGCCTAGTAACTCAAAAAACCAGTGAGTGGAGGAGCAAGAATCCTAATTCAGGTTTGTCTCAAAAGCCCACAATTTTCGCATTAACACAATGCTGCTGCTTCAACAGAAAACTTACTGGGCTCAGAATAGAAGCAAAGGAAAACACCCAGTCTGGCATAACAGACAAGAGAAATAAATGTGATAGCACTCTATTAATCTGAGCCATCAGAAAAGAAAGGGATAATGTGATAGTAACGGAAATCTTGGAAGAAAATAAGTATGTTCATTCAGTTTAGAACAGCAACACAACCTATGCTAGAAATACTCGAACATGCACCCACTAGTCTTAGAAGAAAGGAAAAGACAATAGGCTTCAAAGATACAATTCCAGGGCTAGAGTCTACGGATGAAAATAAAAATCTATAAGGTAAAATTTTAATCAGATAAAAGAATTAATACTGTAAAAACATGCAGGAAACTGGTGTCTATAAAGTAATACCAGATTCCTGATCCCCAAACTGTCCTTATTAGTTTGACTGTAAATCCTACAATCCTCACAGAAAACGTTGGCATAAACTTTGGTAACATTCTTGCTTTCCCCCATGTTTCCGCTATCCTAAGTGATGTTAGGACTCACAACAGTTCTGGTCATTTAGATAGGACTGTAAGCCTCAAGGTATAAGGAATTTTTTAAAACACTGAGACAGATCCTCATCATCAGTTTCTGGTATCGTGTTAACAAGTCACAGAAGCAAGGCAGCTGCTACGTGGTGAAAAGACAAAATCACCAGGCCTGGGGTCAGAAAGACTTGTATGAGAGGCCCAGCTTTTATGAATGGGTAGTATGACTCTGGGTGAGTCACTTACTCACTCACAACTTCATCAGTGAAGTCAGAATGACACTTAGCTCCCAAAATAAAAATGCCAAGGCAAAAGTCAGGTAGACAAAGACATGAGGTTTTGAGGATACTCAAAATACAGTGTTTGAGTTGAACAGATGCGCAAAAAGATTGTTTATGAAAAATGAAATACACTTGGTTTCACGTGCTCAAGCACAGATATCACATAATGTGACCCCATCTCATCCCCAGATAAGGACTCCCACGCCTTTGTAATGACTATGTCTCACACACACAAGAACCCAAATGTGTGTTAACACATCTGCACAAGTCCTGCTGAGAAGTGAGTGACCACTTGGGGTAACATCAGCTCTGAACATAAAATCTATCCCACCTGCCCCATGGTTTTCCAGTGTATGTCCCAGAAGACAGCATATTCTCAATCAAGCAGTTCTTCAGCTGGATATGAGCGACTCAATGCGCCCAACGATGAAGATGCTGTTTATGTCTGTTGACTTGAAATCCCAAGAAAAGCCATCTTCAAAGTCCAGTCTTTCCTTCTTTTGTTTGAGTCAGCCTGACTGACTCGGAATGCTGATGTAACACTACTTCTGTGTATGTGTATGTGAGTGTCTATACATGTTAATGTAATTCAACAGTACTAGGTTAAACCTCAGAGAAAACATCTCTCAGCCCTTGATTAAGGCCTGCATTAAACCATCAGACCCCATCACAAGGCTTGCTGATGAGTAGCTATTTGGACACACACAGAGCTGTGATTTCCATCCACTTTACTAATCAGCAAGTTCAGATTTGCTGCTAATGTGACATTGATGAACAGGAATGACGCTAATGTGACAGTGATGAACAGAAATGACAGCTCAGGGTTGATTAAAATTAGCTAAGGTTCTTCAACCCAGGACCAGAATCGAAGGGCTCTGAAAATAGCTACAGCCAAACATGCCTCTCTGAAACAGAAAGGAAACACCAAAAACATATGTTTACTGATTACACATAAATTTGAACAAATACACACTGCAATGTGACATCGTTTAAAATGTAGGCAGTCATTATTCAAATCCTACACTAAATAAAAAATGGCAATAAACACAGATACACAGAAGCCAAGTGCCGAGCAAAGCACAATGTCAAAAGGTAGAGGATATGATTTGATTATGAAAACACCGAGCATGCTAGAAACACAAAGTAAGTGCTTAGCAGAGCTGGAATAAAATTCTCTGCTCTACGATAATGTAGGAAGAGCGTTCTCATCTGCCATGTGGACTTCTTGCATTTGTCACTAACTGGCTGGAGTTAGAGATCTTCTCCATAGCCTTCGGGACAATCATGTTACCCTCCTCACCTCCCCCATCCTCTCCATCTACTTCCACGCCATCGTGGCCAAGTTGGTATATTAATTCGTGGGGAAATAGGAGAAGCACTGAACTGGGTGTGTAAGAGTCGAATGTATTCCTGCCAAATCCAAAGAGCTGGGAACGTGGGTCTCTCTTCCAACATGGTGTTCTTTCTTTTCTTTTCTTTTTAAAGATTTTATTTATTTGACAGAGAGAGAGAGAGACAGAGAGAGAGGGAACACTAGCAGGGGGAGTGGGAGAGGGAGAGGCAGGCTTCCCACTGAGCAGGGAGCCCAATGCGGGGCTCGATCCCAGGACCCAGGGATCATGACCTGAGCCGAAGGCAGATGCTTAATGACTGAGCCCCCCAGGTACCCCTGAGCATGGTGCTCTTAACACCAATGTTTCTAGCAGCATAATTCAGTTTCAAAAAACTAAGAACCAGAAACCAAACGAAACCAGAAAATCTACACAGAAATGGCCCCATCGGCTGTGGTACTATCATAGTTTGTCGTGTCAAGAAGCTGACCGTAAGTAATCCACACTGAACAGGCTGCCCTCCTCAGAGCTAGAGTAAAAGAGAATACAGATGTGTTTGGTTTGGTTTGGTTTTTGAGCAAAAGTCCATTCATACGTGCTACCGCTGTTAAATTCTAAATGAAGTGGCCACAGTCTCATGTTGACAGTATTGAATTTAATTCCTAGAGACAGATTTACTCAAAACCTAAGAGTGAGTCATTCTAAAAGGGTCGGTATGGACAAGCTACAGTGTCCTGCTCTAGGTCTTCACAGTATCACTGATGATCAAGATGTATTTCCATATAAATATTCATAGGTATGAGGTACCATAAGAAACAAGTGTATTCTGTGCCAAAGATACCGGTCTTGGAATTCTAGCAAATTTTAATTCAGATTTTGTATAATGCTAATGTATTGCTACCAACTGAAATATTCTACAGATAAACACTAAACAGAAATGGTTAAGTGACCTTCTAAGAATCCAAAAATCTATAAATAGATCAGACACATTTTACAAGCATTTCTGAAAGGAGGTAACAAAGGAGATCAAAGAATAAGATACACTGCTCTGAGCTTCTGTAATCAGATCCTGAAAGTCAATCAACACAGGCAAATCTTCAATTATGGTATTCCCAGTGGCAATCATTGACAGGGCTGTTTCTGGGTCATACTCCATCCATGTAATTTTCACCCTGAATTCTCAGAGAATAGACTATTTTCCAAAGAGAATCTCTCATTTTGAACTCTCACATCTATTGTAAGCTTACTCTCTTTTTAGTAAATAGTCTTTCCTCATGCATAATTGTCTAAATTATCCTTTATTAGAATTCCTTCGCAAAAGTAAATTTTCTGAAATTATCTGAATCACCTTATTGCTTCTAAATAAGCCAACTACAGGAGCCTCTAAACAAATTTATATGGGAGTAAATAATTCAGTGTGTGTGTGTGTATGTGTGCACGTGCGATAAAGTTCAAAACCTAAAAGTTATGAATAAATGTGGCCAATTTATGACTTGCCCACACCAAAGTCTTACTTCTAAAAGCAAAAGGGTATCAAAAGCAGGCTTTCTCTTAGGTCAATGGTTTCTTCTAGCATCGCTCTTTGTTTTGTGACATAAACTTAACCACCAGAGCACCATGTACGAAAAACACTCTAGTAAATCACCTACACACCACCTCTTTGCCCCTCTCTGTTTACACGGTGGGAAAATCCAATTGATATATTCATTTCCTAAAAGATTTTTCACTTAAACCATTTATCCAAACTCTTCTCATTCTGAGATCATCCCTTCTTGTATTTGTCTAAAATACTTAATTCTAACCAGCCATATGCTAATGAATACAGTTAGTAAGTCAAGGTCAGGCTAATGGAGAAAGAAAACGTTCAGAGAATTTTTGGAAGGAAGTGGGCTCCCCATAAATAGTAAACACGAGGTACTTGTAGGTCCACTGGGCCTCTGTTTCCCAAAACTGATTTCTAAAAATGACCCAATAAAAAATTAATAAAAAACACTGTCACATTAATATTAGACAGAGTCACTGAAGAGAAGTGGTACAACTGAATTCTCAACTCCAAGAAGGATTTATGTTCCTAAGGACTACTAGATTTTTCACAGAAAAAGAACTTTTTTTTCATGTGTTTTTTCTTACAGAGTTTGATAGACCTGCTCCCAGCCTTCCCTGGGCCCCTGAGGAACAGCAGTGCCACAGGCCCTGACTATAACCAAGTCTTTCTTGGTTCTATCACAAGGTTCCTTTGTCTACCCTCCAGTTTTCACGTATCTGTCAACATTTTACAAATGAATCTAAATTCAGTTAATGAATCTGTAGTTAGAAGCCAAGTAGACTACACTCTAAGTCTAAAATGCTAACCATGAAATCGTTTATTACAGTAAAACTAATTTATAAAGCATGGATAATCTCCAACATGGAAGGTTAGTTTCCATACAACATGGAAGGCAGCTTCGGTGGTTCAGGAGTTAAACCTAGGAAAGGCCACATACATTCATCTATAGTCAACAAAATAAAGATACCTTTCTCATACAAAGAAAGCATCGGCTATACTCTAAAAGCTACGAATTGGGTACTATACTTCTAATTTTAATTAAAATCTCTTCCTCACAAGAAATGGTATTTTGTTCTTTTCCTACAGTGCTGTTTGCTACAGAAAATAAGTGCGTTAAGAGGTATGTGGTTGTATACATACACCAGATGTCTATTACTCCATCCACGTTTAATGTTCAGTCTCCACTAGGTCCTGCCTCCCTGAATCTTGCCATGTGTCTCATAGATGTCTTACAGAGTTTAATGGGGGGAAAAAATGGCTAGGATAAGCCCCTCCGCCATGCTCAAGGTTATACAATTAATAGGCTAAAGCACCTGACATCATTTGTTCCTTTCTCCCAGATGCCTTGGAATGGAAAGTGAATCGACTCACATCCTCTGCTTCCTTTTACCTTTGACAAAGCTGCACATGTACAAAACCTCTAGCCTTTCCCTGTCACTGTTTCTGACTTCTTTTCATTCCCAAAACCCCCAGCTCCATTCATTTATACCCAACTCGAGTGCCTGAGAAATCACACGACCAACTTTCTTGGATTAACCAAAAGTATACAGAGTAAATTTACCTGTACTTTAACTTCTCTTTAGGAAATTTGTATTTGAAGAGGGATAAAGGTACCTCTGTTTAAAAAACATATTTAGCTGATGGGTAAAGAAAATGGCCAGGTGTTCAAATAATTTACCTCTTTTCTAGGCTACAGTAGCACACCACTCCCACGTTGGAACTGTCACTTCTTGGCAGGGTAGCACAGATTCAGAGTGTGAGCTCTGGACTCCGACAGCAGCTCTTGCCCCAACCATATTCGTGCAGGCCATGTGAGCTTGGGCATATTACTCAACTGCTCGGGGCATCATTTTCTACATGCATTCCTACAGTTCCTAGAGGATTAAATGAAATAATGCATGTATGTGGTTGACACGGTGTACTCTCCCAATAAATGTTAGTGGAGAAGTTGAAATGTTTCTCTCTCCAATTACAAAGGAGGCTCCAGACTGCTATTCCTGATCATCCCTGCTTACTTCATTTGCAAAGACCAAATACCTCTCCAAATTGAAAAATGATGACCTAGATATGCCTCTGAATCTCCAGATGAAGGTGGTATTTTAAACATGATTTCTCTAATTGTCTTTTTGTTCTGAATAATCATGCCTCATAAGCAACGATGCCACATGAAAAATGAACATGGACATAGACCTCATCAAAAGGTGACATAATAGGGATTAGAATCAGAAAGGCACAGGTTTGAATCCCTGCTCCACAATCTACTAATGGAGTTATTTGATCTTTCTGACGCTCAGTGCCCCATCTACAAAATGGGATAATACTTACGCCTTACAGATTTATTACCACCATCAAATGAAGTAATATGAGCGAAGCACCTGGTACAAAATAAGGACTCAAAACATAAGCCCCCTTCCTTAATGAGCATAATGAACTTAAATTAAACCCCTGCCCCAGCAAAGTTGCTTTTTATCCCCAAGGGAGCAGGGATATCTGGAAGCTAGGGATTTATCTGTGGAAATCTGTTCTTAATATTGTTCTAGTTACATAAACAAGTGATGTGTACTAATTACACCGGGGTTTTACTTTTTGAAAGAAAGGTGCAACATACACCATAAACATAATAAAAAGCAAAAGAAGAAGAGGATAACAAGGGAACAGCTGGTATAAACTGTGCCCATCATTCAAAGAGGCAATGGGGCCAATAGAGTTTTTCAATAAAAGCAAAGAGAACACTAGGTGGTAATGAAATGGATACTTTAGATCTTGGGAAGCAAAACATATTCACTACTCTTTGGGATGCCAGGGGAGGCTCGGATAACATCTCCTGTGTTAATGAGCTATCCTCCAGTCCCAGCTGTTCAGAACAATGACAGAGTTCACTGCGGCAAAGAATCCACATACAAAAACTCCACAGTCCCTAGAGCCAGAGGTGCAGGACAAATGCTAAATCATACATCTGTTGGTGTTTGGATGTATAAATGAACAGGGACTTTAAAAAACAAACAAAAAAAACAAAACAAAACAAAAAAAAAACCACCTTGCACATCCGGGATCTTTCTTCTCCAATAACTGTCAAACCTATGTTAATCCCTTTGCCTTTTGTTCAGACAAACGCGTTGGCTCTAAGCACTTTTTATAAAAATTAACTCGTTTTATTTTTTTAGACTAGTTTTAGGTTTACAGACAATTGAATAGTGTAGAGAGTACCCATATATCTGCTCAATCTGAGTGCTTTTAAGGGTCCTAGCTCATTTAAGATATTAAATGGTCATGCAAAAATTGAATAAACCAATAAATTAATGACCAAAGAAGAGATTTTGAAACCCTAGTCCCCTACTTAGGTTTGCATAAATCAAATGATGGTAACGACAATCTGTATACAATACAATGATCAGCCACTAAAAAAACCCCAAACCCAAACAAAAGTGTGTAGCTGGTAGTTAGTTTTCCAGGGGCAGCACTAAAGCCAAACTCAAAAGCATAGTAACTGATAAAATATTAAAGTACATCTGTAACAATCAGAATTCTAACAGCCCATTAACGATACTCATACTTCCTTTTCCTTAACCTCCGTATCTGCTAAGACCATAAGAAAACATTTCCTAATGGATCGATCTCCAATCTGAAGAACTTTGAATGTTCCTGAGATCAAGGCTCACAGCCTTGGGTCCATCAGACAGCCTCTTTTAACTATGGAAGCACTCCCTTCTGTTTTTAATAAGATGAGGTGGTCTACTGGGTCATGCAGACACATTAAGCAAAAGATTATCAGGTAAGTCATCACTACCACTAGGAAGTAAAGTGGGTAATATAGTGCAGAGATTCTCAAGTGTGGTACCTAACTTGTTAGAAATGCACATCTGTGGGTCCCACTCCTGACGTAATAATGCATCAGGAATTGAGGCGGGGGAGTGGTACCCAGCGGTCTGTGCTTTAAGAAGCCCTCCATATGATTCTGATGCAAATAAAGCTCAAAAATGACTGATATATTCAAGGCTGCCTGACCATGAAAAATAAGTGAAAATAAACAGTAAATATGTCCCCTATCATCCGCTTTTTTTTTTCTTTTTTTTTTTTTTTTTTGCTAAAAATAGGAAAGAATTTTGATTATTTTTAGGACAATGTTCCATTTCATTTGGGAACTTTGATGACTGTTTTATAGGGCTTCCTACAGTGGTCTACTGAATAGAATACTTTCAGCTGCTGCCATTTTTCTCAACTGGGGGCAATGCACATTTTTTATTGCATCTCAAAAATGAACTGGAACCTTTTGTTTCATCCATATACAATTTCTCCCTTCTATTCACTTTGAAAGCAATTCTAACCGGGGTTTTTGACTACATTTTTTTTCTTTAGTTTTACAGTGACTTTCCAGCTTTCCCAAACTACACTCTAGCACACTGCCTACATCTCATTCCCCTATGGCTCAGGGTGTAACACAACTGACATACAACAGGAATATCCCAGGTTCAGACAAATCAGGCAAAGGTCTATGTTTGTAGGCTCAAGCCCTTAACCAACATAAAAAACCCAACTACTGCATGACTTATATATGTACACATATATATTTATGAATACATATACATATGTAAATATATATATATATATATATATATATATATATATACACATTTCAAACCAACTACAGATACAAGAAAAATCCAACTAATTGGAGTGGTATTATGATTAGTGTCCCTGAAACTCCGCTCCCTTTTCTACTGTCATCTAACTTCATTTCCCATGAAGTCTCTGTAGTAAAATTAGTTAATATTCTTACTGCTAATCCCCTTTGATGTGCCCAGAGAAGTGATATGCCTTTGAGAATCGATTTGCAAAACTAGATAGTCATGATACATTTGTTTGCTGCAGGAAGCTCTATCCTGGGAAACTTCTGTCATGAGAAATAGAATATAGGATCAATGGGAAAACTTTTATAGAATCTTAGATCATGTATTAAAAAAAAATTCTCCTCAAATCAATTTGTTCTTTCTTCGACCAGTGAATAACTAGCTTACTTCAAATTCCTAACCTGACACCAACTTGGATAAAGGAGGGAGTGGTCAACATTTATAAATGGGATTAACTTATTTCAGCAAATTGGAAAGAAAAAGGTTGGGTATTTCTGTCAAACTGATTTATGCTTTGGTCTACACCATCCCAAAGAAATAAGAATTTCTCAACAGCTTGGGTAACAATATCGTATTGGTCTCTGAAGTGAAGAAAGAGCCAATTATTGGGGAAAGGAAAATAATGCACCAAACATACGTCTCTTCTGGCAGAAGACTCTAAAGACACTGGAGCCTTAGCAGCATTATAGGACTTATCTGCTAAGGTTTAAGGAAGTTAGTCCTTCAGGAACAAAAGGCAAGTAAGTTTCTCTCTAACTTGGGAATATTAGCTCAGGAAAAATATTGCTGGGAAAGCAGGAATCCCTTTAGGAAAGGGTTTCTTAATATGAGATCCACAGAGAGAATTCAAGGAGTGCATGACCATGGATGGGGAAAAAGATTATCTTTATATTACTAACCGCTAACTGAAATTAAGCATTCCCTTCCATTATGATCACAGGCAACAACAACAATAGAATTAACATACCTGCAACTCTGTCACCAAAAGAAATCAACAATATTTCCACATTCTATTACAGTTGTTCTAAGTATCTCAAAATTATGCTCACACGCGCTTTGAAAATATACTATCATCAGACTTGCCACTAGATCTTGCTACTTATTATAACTGTATTTCAACATAGTAGGTTCCTTTCGTACTCCTGTGCATTTTTAATCCATTTAACATTATTCTGAGAAAGCGAAAAGGTTCGTAATTCAAAAACTGTTAAGAAATCTCCTTTAGAAAGCAGATAGTATGGAAAAAAGGAAATACTCCCCAACAGTCCCAGGAACTCTAGCAAAAACCCCATTATAAAGAATTTTCTATGAAAAACATAGGCACATTGTTCTCTTCTGAAATCCACAAACACATCAGGAAGCAACACCAGCTTACTATTCTCACTTGGCAACTACAACAGAACCTTTAAAAGGTTCAGATGGCTTATTTGGTCTCAATAGGAATAATTTTCAGCCATTAGTTTGACCTTGGAAAGATCAACCGAACAGCAGTGGCTATTCTGGGAAAAGGAAAAGGCGGCTCAGTGACAACTCAGCAAACACATCATCGGGAGCCACATTTTCCTCAGTCCAAGATATTAGCTAAGGTACCACTGATAGGACACTATGAGGCATTCCAAGAACCAACAGCCCTTACAGTATCAACGCAGTAATGAGCAAATAACCTACGGTGGATAATTCAAATGGCTAAATGTCACACTTACAAGATGGAATAGGTCAAAAGCTCTCTGTATAGAAAAGATTTCAAATGCCCTGACAACAGAATAACTTTGTGCAATTCCAGACAGGAGATGAAAACAATCACAAACCAACAACTTTGTAATTACCAGATATGCTTTGGTGGTTCAATCTCTGTACAGAGTGGATGTTCCTGAAATAATGGGATAAGTCCAATATTTTCAATGTGCTAAGAAAGAGTACATTATTGAAAGGACTCTTACAGTGAGATTTGAGTTGTCTGGGACCATGCTTTTAAAAACCAGGTCAGTAAACTATGATCTCCACATTACATGGATCTACCCAAATTAATGTATAGGGAACTATTAACCATAAATATATATAAATCCTCATGGAATTTAATATGTAGTGTCTGCTTGAACAGAGGTATGCACTACCTAACTAGTCCTCTGACCTTTAAGCTACGAGATTCTAAACTTGAAACTTTTCTTTCTGGCATGATCTTTTATTCGAAGCTATCCCAAAAGTGGGTAATCTCAAGCAATCAATACATATGAAGCTGTGGCGTATTATAGTCATTAGCTGGAAATGTAACTAAGGGTAAATAACAATTACCACTATGATGCAGCTCTAGATGTATTTATTTATGGCATCAGGAAAAAGCAAACACAAAGTGGAGAGTAAAACACTAGTGAGCTACCTGATTTGATTTGTGAGGGAAATGTCGCAGGTACCCTTCATTCACATGGGATAGTTTCTGAAAAGAGTTCAAAACAAACCAGTTGGCCATGGCTTTCCAATGGCCATGTCACAGATCCTTGGGCAGACAGGCTTCAATTTCATTCTCGTCACCGCTATAATGAAACAACTTAAAATCATGTGTGTGCAAGGGTTACAAAGGGATATTTCTGAGATAAGATTCCGTGCACTTTAAATGCTCTGCAGCTGAAAAGAAACACTTTTTCCTTCTCCGAACAAAGAATTTTCTATTTCCTGTACAACTGTGCTATAAGCCATTCCAATTTAAAAATTTGAACACACAATTATGATTCAGTCGAAAACAAAGACAGTGCCACTATAACTGTGCCCAATGAGCCCAAAATATTAAACTTTTATTTTCAAGTATGGCTTTCATCACTCCCTCCTCTAATGCGGTATATATGATAATATATTATTTGTTATTCAGAAGAGGAAGAGTTTCATACAAAATGAATGACTTCAATTGCCTTATAAATAAAACATGGATAAATGTCTTGGCAAAATAAATTAAAGGAGCATTTGTATTTGATCACTTCATCATATTACTGTCTTTATCTACAAGCAGAAGAAGCTGTTGTTGCCTATTTCCTGAAATTCATTATGTGTAAAGTCCATAATGGAGAAAAATTGCTACCAAGTTATGGCTGAAACTCAAACAAATCATACATATTATGCACCTCGGAGACTCAAAACACATTAACGGCACAAAACTCAGAAAAGATAATGGTGGCTCACACCTGTAGTTTGGGGGTTTGTATGTTTGTTCTGGAAGGGCTTTTGCTAGCTTGACGATATTAAAAAATTAACACATCACTGAAGGCTGGTATTAAACTCTATTATCTCTTTTAAAAATTTACTAAAATGGCGAAAGAGGACAAATATTAGTCTTGATGGAATACCTTTGCTGATTTTGATTTAATGAATAGAAGTCAGGAGATAAACTACTTAAATCCATTTTTAAGGAAAACTGAATCCATACCACTGTTATCATATTGTTAAAGCTGCAAATACATATGAAACAGAACTGGAATAAATCATAAACAACAAAGAGTATGTATTACTGTGGGGATATAATTCTAGGTTGTCTTTCATTTCCCCCCCATTATTAATTAAAGTGAATTGGGGGCAATACAAATTTCAAAAACTATAGAAATAAGCAACACTTATTGTTTTAAGAGAAAGCATTTTTAAACAGAGATGGCTAAAACTATTTCAGTGAGAAAATTATGGTGGGAATATAACACCTTTTTTCTCATGGGGTCTGGTAGAGTGAATTACAAAGCTAAAATCTTAATTATAGCCATCATTTGAAATTGGGTAAAATGAAAATCATCCAGTTTCTAAGGATTTCAAGTTCTCAAGAAGTGTTTCCCGTAGCATAAACAGCTCTAGAAGAATATTAAAGTAACGATAGTAAGTATACTCAATGCAATAAAAGTTAAAGCCTGATTCATATAAATGTCACTCTGCAAATGTATAAACACTATCATTTCCACTAGCCACTATTAAATTGGTTCAGTTTACCATCCAAATCATGTAATTTGCACATAACAGCCCTGAAGGGTCAACATTCCACATAACAACCTTTCATTTGTCCTATACATCACCCACAGTAGTTGTCCTGCTCTTCAAGCTTACTTCCCCCCTCATACTGGGATTATCTGAAACATACACGTGGTTGATTCTTATGGTCAAGTAGGGAAAAGCATAAATGGAACTACTGATCTTGTTGTGGGGAGGAAAAGAAGGCATGAGACAGAGAGGAAAAAAAAAATGATAAAGAAAGGAGAGAAGTGAAATAAGACCAGAGGCATGAAGGTAGGCCTTTAGGAACTGAAAGATGGAAGAATTAACAAGGGCAGCAAAAAGATCTCCTGTAATTTATATAAACTAATAATTTACAGTATGACTCCAACAGCCATTCCATTTTTTGTTGGAATATATATCTCATCTTTCAAAATTTTTTACACCTAAAGTCTACATTTGTATAATTAACTGAGCACTTTTCTGCCCTTTACTCAAATCAGTATCATCAACTGCAATGCATCTGTAAGCATTTCACACCTCAGTAAAGCAAGGGTCCTAACATCCAATTCCTTCATACTCAGACGTTACGCAGCTCCTTCCGCGGGCTAGATTTTGTTCTTGTCCCTAAAAATGTGAAAATGAATACAGTACCCTCATTGAGTGAGAGAGACAGGAAAAGATTAAAGAAACAACAACACTGCAGTCAGTACATTAAAGAGACATGCATCCATGTCTTATGGCGCATCCAAAAGAGGCTTATAAAAAAAGCAGAAAAACACACCTACGAATACAGAGAACAAACTGGTGGTTTGCCAGAGGGGAGGGAGCCCGGGGGACAGGTAAAATGGCTGAAGGGGAGTGGGAGGCACAGGTTTCCAGTGATGGAATGAATAAGTCATGGGGTAAAAGGTACAGCATAGGGAAAATAGTCAATGGTATTTACTAGCGCTGTGTGGTGACAGACGGTAGCTACACGTGTGGTGAGCACCATATAACGCAGAGTTGTCAAATCACTATGTAATACCTTGAAACTAATGTAACATGTTTGTCAACTATACATCAATTAAAAAAAAAGAGGCTTATATCAGGTAAGGACTTCAGTCTTTCTGCCATATTTGCTGCAATATTATTCAATTAATTTTTTTAGCTTTTATGTTTTGATTATAAAATTTTTAATTTTATGTAGCAACACTAAATTATCCTTTCCTTCAGTTAAGTCTTTGCACATCCAAACACTTATTATTTACTTTTACCTTCTAATTTTTTATGTTTTGTTACATTTACTCTTTCAACCATCTATATTAGTTTTATCTGATATTTCACAAATTAATTTTTTTCCCAATCATTCTAATGCCGTTCATTGATATATATCCATTCTACGCTGGATTATCATATACAGTAAATTCTTAAAGAAAATAGGAGGTCTATTCATTCCCATTGGTCTAGTGGTCTATTTTGCAATAAGGAGTTCCCCTGAAAACTGTTTCCTAAAGGCACGGGTTGGCAGACCAACTTCCTATAAATGCCCAACCTCTCTCAATGAGTCAGAATTCTCATCTGAAGGTTAGTCAGGGTGTAGTCAACTTGTGTCCAACTTTTTTTTTGTTTATTTTCTATGAAGAAACCTATGGGGATTCCTGTCTGGTTTGGCTTTTCTACTTTCTGATTATTTTTTCAGAAACTTCTCTCAGTTTGAAAGATAAACACATACCTGGTTTTTTATGTATTTTATTTACATGTTTGTACTGAATATATAATTTTCATTTATAACATAACTACTTCTTATTAATACTCTCATAAACATTTACATTACATCTACTACTTCCTAAGATTTTGATGAAATATGCACTTAACTACAATTTCTTTATTGTGAAGCATCTGGGTAAGGGTCACTATTTCATTGCTGCAGTGAATATATGTATTTTTAATAAAATAATACATAACATAAAACTTGCCATTTAACTACCTATTTACTTATTTTAAGTAGGCTCCAACAGAGGGCTCAAAGCCATGACCATGAGATCAGGACCTGAGCCTGTAGTTCATGAGATCAAGAGTCAGACACCTAACCGACTGAGCCACCCGGGTGCCCCTAACTATTTTTAAGCATACAGTTTAGTGGCAGTGAAGTACATTCACACAGCTCTGCAACCATCACCACCATCCATCTCCCAAACTTTGTCGTTTCAACGTGTGGAACTCCTATAACTATGTGAAGTTCTCATTTAGTCATTCTTGTCCAATATCAATCCCTTTATGGCTGGAGTATATCTCATATTCCTTAGTTCGTGAGAAGGATTATGTGACTAGATATATGCACTTGGAGTAGAAAGAATAGATTTGGGTGGCTATGTGTGTAAATTGTAGTTAGTGACTGACCCATTTCATAAATGGGCAGGTTCACACATTAGGAGAACAAAGGCTAAACAACTCACCTTGAAGACAATGACCTGAAGCAAAAATAACCTCAATGATTATTTTCCACTATGAATGGTTCAAATTCCATAAAAAACGAACAGGTAAGTTGGCAGGAAACATAGAGTTAGTATATCTTCCAACCTTTCAACTTCTTGGTATAGATGTAAACAAAATGAAGTTTATGGCCACACAAAATCTTCCACATGAATGTTCAATGCAGGCTTATTCAGTGGCCAAAAAGTGGAAAAAAACCCAATGTGGAAATAACCCCAAAAGTGAAAATAACCCAAATGTCCACCAACTAGTGAGTGGATAAATAAAATGGCTACACAATGGAATATTATTCAGCATGGAAAAACCACAAAGGATTGATACACGCTATAATATGGAAGAACCTCGAAAACGTAAGTGAAAAAAAAGTCACAAAATGTCACATATTGTATGATTCCATTTATATGAAATGTCCAGAGAAGAAAAATCTATAGAAGAGGAAAGTAGTGACTGCCAAGGTCTAGGGAAAATGAGAGGAAATGAGGAATATTATATAGGACTTCTTTTGGGGACGATAAAAATGTTCTATTACTGATTGTGGTGATGGTCATACAACTCTGAATTTCCTAAAAACCACTGCACTGTATACTTTATGGGTAAATTGTATGGCCATGTGAATTTCAATAGTTAGATTTTTAAAAGTAAAAAAAAAAAAAAAAACCTGCCCCAAACTTTCTAGTGTTCATACAGTTGCAGAGATTGTCACATGACCCACACTAGAGACTGTATTTTCAACAGTGATGCATCAAATTCCTTCCAGTATTTTCAGGGCACTCAGGTAGCTTAGTCAGTTACGTGTCTGACTCTTGGTTTTGGCTCAGGCCACGATCTCATGGGTCGTGAGGTCAAGCCCTGCATCAGACTCAGCACTCAGGGGGGAGTCTGCTTGGGGTTTTCTCCCTCTGCCCCTCCCCCCCCCAAGCATGTGTTCTCTCTCTTTCTTTCTCTCTCTCAAATAATTATATAAATTGTTTTTTTTTAATTTCCTTCCAGTACTTTAAAAGCACTGCTATTGAGCAACGATTCAATTCAAAGATGTATTGATGAGATGTCAATTAACATCAAAGACAGATTTTCTATTTGGATTGATGAAACCACAGTTACTGACAATAGGGCTCTTCAGTGGTATGTTTTCATTACCTTGATAATGATTATAAATTGTAAGAAGACATGGTGTTGGTATGTTCTTTAAGAAAGTGGCTTTACTAAAACATCTATTTTTGTTACAATAAAAAACTGGGTTGTGACAAATAAATGCTGTTGGAAAATTCAGTGCCCCCTGCTACTAGTGGACTGACTTCAAGGTCACTGGATGAAAATATTTATAGCCCACTTGAAGAAAGTATGCTCTGTAGTTCTTGCAATACACTGTACTGTGCTTCAATATTAACTGGCTGCAAATAAAATTAGTCCACTTCCTTACTACTCTCACAGTATAGTCATTAAAACCAATAATAGTATAAAGCCCTATCACCAAAAAATAAGCAACTAGTAATCAATGTCAACTACCTTGCAAAGACATGTGCGGGGCATCTGGGTGGCTCAGTCGTTTGCATCTGCCTTCAGCTCAGGTCAAAATCCTGGAGTCCTGGGATTAAGTCCCACACTGGGCTCCCTGCTCAGCGGGGAGTCTGCTTCTCTCTCTGCCCCTCACCCTGCTCGTGCACTCTCTCTCTCTCACTCTCAAATAAATAAATAAAATCTTAAAAAAACAAAAGACATGTACAAGAAAAACAACATGCTCTAAAAAATTTCTTTTGACATTAACAGAATAAGAACTAGAGTTTAATACTTGGCTTATCAATCTGAGCTTCTGATTAATAGTATGTAATAAACTGGTAGTGGCAACAAAAAGTTCGGAATATCCTTAGTCTAATGCAGGAGAGAAAAATTTCTTATATACAGAGAATTTAGTAAAACAAACCAAATACTGGATCAAAAATAATCCCTATCACTGTAGGACCCCAATTTTTCTCATTTTAGTGCTTAGTTCCCAGAGTCCCTAAGTCTAAACTCTGAGAGTTTCACTGCTATTTAACCAACTCAAAAATGCCAACGTATTTTCAGTTACACGTTTTTGTATTTTTACTATCCTCCTTTTAACAACTTTGATGCATCTTGTTGCCTCCATGCACAGTCCCCAATCTAGATTAGGTGGTCTCTCATCAATAATTTACATAATGAAGAGGTTACCTGATGCTCCACAGAGCACCTCTTTGTCCAATTTTCTAGAACATTCATTCCAGAAGTAGATTTATCAGAAATTACCTGGAGGAATTTCTATTTGTTGTCAATATAGAGATGTTCCTAAGAGTTGAATATTAGAGCAAAATTAATCAAACTGAGTTACATAATAGCAAAATATTATCACTATCATTAATACATGTAAATCACCTAGAATAATGTCTGGATAGAACACTCAAAAATGTTAGGTATTGGGGCGCCTGGGTGGCTCAGTCAGTTAAACGACTGCCTTCGGCTTGGGTCATGATCTCGGGGTCCTGGGATTGAGCCCCGCATCGGGCTCTCTGCTCAGCGGGGAGTCTGCTTCTCCCTCTCCCTCTACCTGCTGCTCCCCTCTTCTTGTGCTCTCTCTCTGCTATATAAATAAATTTTTAAAAAATGTTAGGTATCACACTACATACATTAAGAAGCATGATGTAGGGCCCCGAGCCAGCCACAAATGTGCTAGAAAAATACCACTCGATGGAATAACCAATCTTGTCCTCTGCCCAATTACCTCCAGCAATTTGGACAGCAGATACAGCTCACATACATCTAGCAATTTCCTGACTCCAGATAATAATCAAGAATTGAAAGTAAACAAAAAAGGCCTCTCAGGGGACAAGATGGATGTTAAAAATTTCATAAGCCTTACTAGTTACCTCAGGTCTATTTACTTTTACTTTACACAGAGCAACACATTCTTATACCCAATTTCTATGTCTAAAAGATAGAATGAAAACAAGATTAGCAGAAAGTAAGCTAAAAGCAGAAGAAAATGCCTGAAAGTAAGGAAACAAAGATATAGAAATAAGTAAAAATTAAATTAAAAAGCAGAACCTAGAAAGCAAAAAGGATGCTGGATGATCTGAGTCAAGGATAAATACACCTAAACTTGAGTATAGTATACTGTTTCAAGTTCATAACAATGACTGCAAGTTATCAATAAAAAGTTGTGTTCTGTTTAAAATAGTCTTTTCATGACAATGAGAAATACGTAAAATGTCTCAAAGTTTTTTCTAGAAATTGGATAAGACATTTAAAAATAAAAATAACATCAGGCATAGGGCTAAAATTTTCAGATACTTTATCTTCAATTCTAAGTGCTTCCCTAAATAAAATAGGTATTTGCACACTGCAATTTAGAACCATAAGATGGTGCTTAACCCGCCAAACCCTCTGAACCAAAACTTCACAATTTGTGCATTTCCAGAAGGATCCTAATACAGTCACTACAGCTTCTGCTGTGATCTGTACCCCCTGCCCATAATGAACCTAACAAACTATCATGACAATACTAATTAGTCATTTGCAACTTTGTGGATCCCATTATCACCACCCACAGTGCATTACTGAAAATCACTGTTTAACGGTGTGATCTGTATTTAATGTATGCTCTTAAAACAATTTTATTGCTTGTATGTCTCCAGTGTTCAGCTTTCTTAATAAATGACCTCTTACAGTATTTCATTTCATCCCCACAGCAACTCCATGAGGAAGACTGTGTGATCAGCTTTCAGGAACAAGGAGATCACATCGTTCAGAGATGAGCAGTTAGGTAATTTACCTGAGGTTACCAGACTCTAGGTTCAACGCCAGGTGTGTCAAAGCCTTGCAGAGGAACGTTCATAGCAGCATTATTCAAAAAAGCCAAATAAATAAATAAACAAATAAATGGAAGCAACTCAAATGTCCATCAACCCAAATGAATGGATAAGCAGAATGTGGTATGGAAAGCTACTCATCAATAAAAAATAAAGAACTACTAATATATATGACATGAATGAACCTCAAAGTACT
Source organism: Potos flavus (assembly GCA_028534135.1). Classification (NCBI taxonomy): domain Eukaryota; kingdom Metazoa; phylum Chordata; class Mammalia; order Carnivora; family Procyonidae; genus Potos; species Potos flavus. Next base: position 77,266,528 of record CM052887.1, on the reverse strand, counting down.
ATGCAAACTGAAAGAAGCCGGATACAAAAGACCACATAATTGTAGGATTCTGTTTATGTGAAATGTCCCAAAAGGCTAATCTATAAAGAGAGAAAGTGAACATTACCGCCTAGAATATAAGCAGAAGGTGGAGTAAAAAAACAAAAAGAGAGAAAGGTAAATAGACACTGACTAAGCAACCAGCAATTTCTATTGGATTTCCTTCAAAATTGCTCAGGACCAAAAATAGTCGAAAGAAAGTCTAGGCTAGAAACTCAAAGAACACTAATGTACAGTTAAACACCCGGGATAAAGATGTTATAGATGTACATTTTATTCTTTTCAAGAATGTAGTATGCCTTGAAGCATCTAAACTGACTCATTTGCAACTCAAAATTAGAGTCTGATTTTCTATTGGGTTAACAATTTGGAAACTAGTCCTTCATCTTTCTCCTAAACATTCCTCCATCTCCAGTCTGTAACTGATGCATAAAACCCCAATGAAGGAGACTTGTACAAACACCCAATTATAGAGCCTGGCAATTGTTAATTTGTTACTATAGCTACACGTTTTATGTCATTTGATGGGAATGTGTCTTTTCAAATTGCTCTAGGCCCAGGGGAAAAGGTATAAGGTTGATGATCTCTTAATGCACATGCATAATTCTATTAGGTTTGATCTCCAGGGGAAAGAAGATAATTTCTAAGTGCTCTGGTGTAAAAGAGGCAATAGACACAGCTGATCAGAGACAACAGGCCTACCCTGACTAGCCAGCATCACCATTCTTCATTTTATTGCAAGGTTTTTAGAGTAGTGGTTCTCAAAATGTGTTCCCTGGGCCAGCAGTATCAAGCATCATGTAAAAACGTGTCAGAAATGCAAATTCTCAGAGTCCACCCTAGACCTCCTAAATCTGAAACTCAGTAAATGGAGTCCACCACTCTGTGTTTTAACGATACCCTCCAAATAATCTTACGTGCTCTAAAACTGGAAAACAGTGTCTCGGGATGTATACCTGTATTTCACATCTTTCACCGACAAGGTTTTCAAGGACAAATAAGAAATGTCATTATACATTTAGCCAAGTGCCTTTAGGGCCAAAGATTAAAATAACTGTAATTTGTAGATTTTTGCTTATAAGAGGAGAGCACTTACAATGTCCTAGTTTATAATTTATACCTCACCACTAGCTGCTGGTGATCAGAAAAAAGTCAACTAGTCATACTACAATTCTTCCAGCCATACTCAGCGATGGTCCTCAGGCAGGAGGTAATTCTTCATGGAGGTCTTAAGGAATAGAACACGAAACTGAGCTCCATGTCTTCTACGGAAATACCACATGTTGGACCATGTATAGCGAGACGAGGTAACTACGCCCTATTTGCATGGCAAATGTGTTTTATCTTGACAGCACCTCTCAACAGACGGAGACACTCATTTCTCGGTCTGCAGTGTTGCAACCTATGGCCCGTTACTAAACATCTGTTGCTCCTTTCTAAAAATTACAGCGGATGCCTGTTCACGATCTATCCAGAAGACATACTAAGATGATCACAGTCTATAAAACAGACTCAATTTTGCAAGAAAAATTAAAGTCAAGTTGCTACTTAGTATCTAAAGATTTAAAACATTAATTAAAAGACTTAATAACATTTTGGAATTTTATGTTGATAGGAAAATTTTTTAGACTTCTAAGAAGGATTAATTCACCATGAAGGCGTAAATTAAGTTCTAGGCTCTCTACTCTGTTCTATGATCTATGTGTCTGGGTTTGTGCCACTACAACACTGTTTTGATTAGCACAGCTTGGTAGTATATAGCTTGAAATCTGGTTGTGATGCCTCCAGCTTTGCTCTTCTTTCTCAAGTTCGCTTTGGCTATATCTAGGGACTTTTGTGATTCCATACAAATTTCCAGATTATTTGTTCTAGTTCTGTGAAAAATGTTATTGGTATTTTGATAGGAATTGCACTGAATCTGCAGACTCCTTTGGGTAGTATGGACATTTTAATAGTATTAATTCTCCTAATCCATGAGCGTGGAATTTCTTTGTCCTCTTCAATTTCTTAATGTTTTGCTGCTTTCAGATTATAGGTGTTTCACCTCTTTGGTTAAGTTTAGTCCTAGGTATTTTTTTTCTTTTTGGTACAATTGTAAATGAAATTGTTTCTTAATTGCTCTTTCTGCTACTTCATTATCAAAGGCAAGAATATATAATGGGTAAAAGACTATCTCTTCAATAAATAGCTTTGGGAAAACTGGACAGCTACATACAAAAGAATGAAACCAGACTACTTTCTTATGCCATACACAAGAATAAACTCAAAATGAATTAAAGACCTAAACATAAAACATGAAACCGCAAAAATCCTAAAAGAGAAGAGAGATTGTAATTTCTTTGACATTGACCATAGCAACATCTTCCCAATGTAAATAAACTCTTGGGACTACATCTAAATAAAAAGCTTCTGCACAGTGAAGAAAACGATCAACAAAACAAAAAGGCAACCTATCAAATGGGAGAAAGTATTTATAAATAATATATCCAATAAGGAGTTAATATCCAAAATATATAAAGAACTTACGCAACTCACACCAAAAAAAGCAAACAATCAGATTGAAAATTGGGCAGGGAACCTGAAAAGACATTGTTCCAAAGAAGACATACAGATGGCCAACTGACACATGAAAAGATGCTTAATATCCCTTACCATTAGGGAAATGCAAATCAAAACCACAATGAGATATTGCCTTACACCTGCCAGAATGGCTAAAATGAAAAAGACAAGAAATATAACAAGTGGTAATGAGCATGTGGAGAAAAAGAAATCCTAGTACACTGCTAGTGGGAGTGAAAAATTGGTACAGCCACAGTGTAAAACAATATGCAGGTTCCTCAAAAAATTAAAAATGGAAACAGACTACTAAGGAAGCTGAACTGCTCTTCGGATTTACTAAGGATGTTAATTTTTCCTTAATTTTTCTTTAAGTTGGGAAACAAAATTTGTAAGAACTGTGAGACACTAGAGATTACCCAAGGAAAACTGCAATTTCTACTTAAGAATCTTTTTTAAACGTCTATCCATCTATCTGAAAGAAATCTTACCACCAAAAATATTGCTAGTTTAATGGCTTTAAAATTATTTTTAGAAAAATATTCTTCCCCAACCCCTCCACCGCCAAATTAAATCTAAGGGTCAGACTAGGGAGGAAAAAAAAGCATCATACATTTACATCAAGAACATATAAAGACTATCTAGCAAAAATAGACAAACAACCCAATGAAAAGTAGCAAAGGGGTAAATGGTTAAATGGTATTAGACTCTAATTCAATGAAAAAACTACAAGGGTCAAATAAATGCAGAAAAGATGCTAAAGTGGCTAAATCAGGTATGTACTCGAATTTCTTTCTTTCTTTTTTTTTTTTTGAAAGAGCGAGCAAGAACACACATGCACATGAGTGGTGGTGGGGGGAGGAGGGGCAAACAGGAAGCGGTGAGAGAATCTTAAGTAGGCTCCACAACCAACACGAAGCCCCATATGAGGCTCCATTTCATGACCCTGAGATCATGACTTGAGCCGAAAACCAGGCTGGACGCTTTACCAGCTGAGCCACCCGGGCGCCCCTGCACTCAAAGTTCTTAGAAAATGGATAACGTCCAGTGGTGTCAAGAAAATAAAGAAATGGATGCTTTCATAGAATTTTGGAGAAAGTGTAAAATGGTATAAAATTTTTGAAATGTAATTTGATAATCTATTCAAATTCAAATTTTCATATTCCAGTTTTGAACAGGCTTATCCTCCTAACCAAGAATTCCTCTTCTAGACACCTATTTTAAGGGATATTCACAAATGTTCATGGACGTGTTCAGGGCAACATTTCTAAGAGCGACATTTGGAAAATGTATATATGTAAAATCATGTAATACATATATCAGTGCATAGAGCGGGAACTGGAAGGATGCATACCAGATTCCTCACAATGGATAGTCTGGGCAGAGGAACAAAAAAGAATGAGAAGTTGAAAGATTTTACTTAACTTTTAAAAAAATTCAAACATGAACAATAATTTCATGTATAAAATTTACGAAACAAAGAAGTACAAAGAGATACACTTGAAAGAAAAAAAATCTTACACATTTACATACCTACTTACAGTGATCATAGTGTAACATATAGAGCTGTCCAATCACTATGTTGTACACTTGAAACTAATATAACAATCTGCATCAACTCTACTTCAATTAAAAAAAATCTTATATAAGTCCCAAAATATCAAACAAAACAATGAACTTGAGCCTCCGTGGTTGAAGCTTTCAGGGGAGGACCAGGCATCTTGACGGGCCCATTCAACCTTTCTGGGCGTCTATGCTAGAGGATAAGCTCAGTTTTCAAACCACTAGACTATATGAATTCAGAAGATACTTCCTAGTCCCACAGGAGAATATAATGTTTTTGAGGCATTTAATATCACTGAAGTCCATCCAAATTTCAGTCACATACACGAAAGTACATTTGGATTTCAGACCACAGCCATGGAGTTTGACCTTCAACTTAAATCAATCATATGTCAATATTAAGAAATGTATCTTCCTATCCGTTTAAATATTCTAAGACAACCTGTCAGCCTACTGCCAAACATGATACAACTACCAAATAAGCCACCTGCTATGGAAAAAGAGTATTTTTGAAGATATTTCTTCAGCATGTCTCCCATTTTAAAGAAACTCTAGTTGAGGAACACCATTTGAAATTATTTGTACATTCACTGAACACACAAGGAAGGGATTGTTCATTCATCCTGTACTAAATGCCTCTTAGGGCAATGACTGCACAGTGAGTAAGCAGTGGTTAATGGCAATTAAGTTGAACACAACCACCAAAATCATAGTAATTTAAGACTCCCAGAGAGAAATGTGGGACGTCATCCAAGCCACTAATCAATTACAACATTTTTTATATCATTTAAGAGAAACCAGCTATAGAACAGCAAGCTTTTTGTTCTTATACTATCAAGCAATTAGAAAGAAATCTGAAAACATTGATGTGATGTGCAATAGTACTTCACGCTTAGAAGAATCCAAGGAAGTGTGGGGTCCTCTCAAGAACCTTGGAGGTCTTGCAATCACCTGAGCCTCAAAGAAAGTTCATATAGGAGATGGAGAGAAATCCTCAGCGTTTAAAAAAAAAAATTCATGTCTCTATTTCATTTCATGTCATCAGAACAAGTTATTTCCATTAAGGATGAAATGCCATTAGTTAGTCAAATATTGTTTTCCACTGACCATTATGAGCGCAATGGCTGCAAAAGTCCTACAATCCTAACTCAGGAACTTGTAGTCAAGAACAAATCATTAAAGCATTAAAAAAATCTTTGCTGGTGAGTTTTGGAAAAGACAGCTTTAATATCTTTGGATATACTTTAGATATATTGTGCCCACAAAGGTATAGTTATCAAAAGCAAACATTTGATTATGGTCACTGGGAATCATTGAGGTTTTTAAAAAGCTGATGGTGGAAGATTTTTACACTTGTAAACCTTAACTGTCTACTCGTCTGCCCTCTCCCTAACTTACTGAAGATACTCCTCAAGTTCCACGAGGAGCGAGGTGGTCAAACAAGGAAGTCTTGAGCTTTTCTTTGCATTTATCCTGACTTTAAAAGCTCAACGAACCCAGGGTTTCTATCTACCGCACAAATGATTCATGTATTTCAACTCCTGACCTGAATTTCTCCCAATTCATCCATTGCTTGCAACCCCAAGGTGTCAACCTTTCATTTCACTGGCCTACACTGACCATCAGCTCATAAAAATTGGATTTCTTAAATTACATTGATCAGGATCCTAAAAACTAGGCTTCTTTGTTCCTATACTATTTCTGCTAGATTAAGACATCCTTATCAAATCAAGTATATTAATGAAAAATGGGATTAAAGAATAGAGGGTTTCAGGCATTCAATAACAATGTAATTTTCCCAGTACAAATTTCAATAAGAATGAAATATTTACCTGGATACTTAATAGTTAAATATCTGTATCTATACAGGAAGATGCAATCTCATAAACACACATGCTTTAACCACTATCGAAGATTGACTATGTTATACTTAAAAGTAAAAGCTATCTTTTCCAAACATCACCTGCAAAGATTTTTCAATAGCCTACGCCCAAGTCCTTCATCCACCATGATATAAACTGAGCACACAACAAAGCAGACAAAGCAGAAATGTTGCCAACAGAACAGCTGACACGCTCCCCCTACCACTGGGAATTTCAGACTGGAATAAGGTTATTAACAATCGTGAGCCTCTTAAAGCAAATCAAGTTCCTTAATTAATTATTTGATGAATTGAGCTATATCAAACTGTAGTTTTTAAAAACCTAACATTAAAGGAGGGGGAGAAAAAAGCCATAGAATATGCCTGGTTTTTCCACTCCACTAAACAATAATCCTTGCTTTCCTTAAAAAGATTCATATTTAATTAGAACACCTCTCCTGATTAATTTTCCCAATTTTGATAAATTCAATTATTTCTCTTTGATACCGAAATAAATATTTGAATATAGGTATGTCCACACTTATTACAAACAGGTATCATTTCATGTGCTCTTGTTGGAGTTGTTTTATTGTTTTCTTCTATAGGTAGTAATATTGCTTTCACAGTTAGGAACTGTATTTATATATATGCTTGTGAATGTATGTGTGTATACATGTAATAATAGCATTTTACTACTACTATTATAATAGTAAATTTACTATTACTAATACAAGCATATAACTATTTCTACTAACAGCATTATTACTATTATTGCTATTATTTGCTATTATGAAAACTAGGTACCTTCTTCCCATTTCTGCCACAAATCTGCATGCAATGCTGGAGGCAGATTCCCTGAAAGCCATCCACACAGCACCCCTGCCCCCCATCATACACGCACGTATAGTTATGAATCCTTCATTCACCTGCTTAGGCTCCCCAAGTGTGGATCTGGAAATGCAGAAACATTTTCAACAAAGAAAACACCTATAAACATAACCCTACAAATTCTTTCAGCAAATATTTATTAGATACCAAAAAAGCACATAATCATCAATATCTAAAAACATGAAGACCAGCATTTGAGGCTGAAGGCTACAAATCTGACAGGATCAACTCTTCAGCCCGATTGGCAGTTTTTCCTCCTCCTTTCCCCAAGATTAAACTGCAGCCAATTTTCATCCAGCCAGTGATAGATACTCTTCACCAACAAAGGAAGGGAGATTAAGCAAGACTGACAAATAAAGCTGAGAATCCATAGTCGGATTGCAAGAATGATGGACTAGATCAATGAATCTTGTTCCTAAATCAGAGATGCTTTAGGGAGAAAAATGCAATGACGGAAATCACTGATTATGTAGTCACCATATGGTCTCTTCCATTCATGGTTAACACAGTCCAAAAACTGCTTATAAATCTGTTTTTCAAAATAACCCCCAAGATTCTAACAAAAGTTCCTACCCTTTATATAAATAGAGAAGATCCACGCTGGAAGAGCATGCGAAAAGCCAGATTCCAAACCCTACCACCATCTCAGGCCTAGGTAGGGCTCATCACCCGCGTCCCATCTTAGTACAGATGCAAACGATTTCCCTGATGTCAATAAGTAGGCAGTCCATAAATGTATATACTGACAGCTTCAGATGTGCAGAGCACCAGCATCAGTGCAAAAAAACAGGCCAGTGAAGAAAATGCTGGATGACTCAGAAGTACTGACAAGGTCCCTTTACTTAAAAATCTGAGAATCTAATGGGCGAAGAAGAAAAAGGTAAGAGTCTCACCCTGGCAGACTGTGCTAACGCAAAAGATACACTGCTCTTCTAGTCCTCAATTGAAATGAGATGTCTAAATTAAGAAAAGAGGAGGTGAAAAATATTTTCCAGAACAAATGAATTTTCATTATGTTGTATTTCCTTGGGGAGCACCAATTACGCTGAAGACAGAATACACCGCTTTACAGGAGGTCTGGGGCCGCGTTACTTCTTATCTTGGGCTACCTAAGCTTGACAAAGGTCACTTATCATTAAGTGGTAATCTATGTCTTGAGGTAATTCGCTACTTAGATTATGTCTCAATTGATTTAAAATAATTAAAAACACACACCAATAAGGAAACAAAATAAATAGACTCCCAAAATAGCAAGCCACCATTTAGAAAAAACGGTTCCTTTTCTAATGGCAGAAAAGGTTGGCTTCTCTCCAAAGCATATAAACACTTTAAGAATTTGTTCAGCAACTGAATACATAAACGAAATTTATTAGAGAAAAATTGAATAATAAGTAATAACGCGGGAACAAAAAATATCACTGTGCTTCTAAAACCTATTCCAGGCAAACATTTACAACAGATACTTTGCATAGCAAATAGGCCACTAAAGAATCAGGCATTTCAGGTTCTTGCATTTTCAGATTTCTTATTCTTTCCCTTCTCTGAATTTCCCATTGCCTTAATGGCAATCGCAGAATTAAAACCAAAAGACAATTTTTTCTTTTTTTTACATATAAATTTCACACTCCCCACCCCTGCTTTGCTGTCAAGTGTCTGACCCTGGTTTGATAATCTCATTTCCTGAGAATCAAAAAGCTGGAAATTTAAGCTTCCTAGAGTGTTAATTGCAGCCCTGCTCCATTGCTAATCAAAAAATTGGATGTTTTGCATGAAAATGCTTCTCTAATTAATTCTCAGTCATAAATCGCCCTGGTTTTAATAACCCCTCCTTGATTGGATAGCCTTTGAAGAGACAGTGCAGCTAATCCGCTAAACTAGAAAAAACACACGCAGAGGAAATAATAAGTGGGCTTACAAGGTATGAACCAGATGATTGCATTAATACTGTCAAACTAAAAGAAAGTGAATCTCCTTTCTGGGCTTTTCATGCCTCATCCTGCACCCCAGTAAAATAAACCATGAAACAGGAATCATGAGCAAAGTCAACTGTCACAGAGGCCATGCATCAGAAGTCAAACCTTTCACCCTCCTTCCGTAAAACAGCTATTCCTCTCATTTTTTTTTAAGATTGATTGATTGATTGATTGATTGATTGATTTGACAGAGAGAGAGAGAGAGAGAGATCACAAGTAGGCAGAGAGGCAGGCAGAGAGAGAGGGGGAAGCAGACTCCCTGCTGAGCAGAGAGCCTGATGTGGGGCTCAATCCCAGGACCCTGAGATCATGACCTGAGCCGAAGGCAGAGGCTTTAATCCACTGAGCCACCCAGGCACCCCGATCCTCTCATTTTTTTAAAAGAGGCTTCCCTTGGCATTTTTCCCCCTAGAAGCTGGAGATCCAACAATGTCCACTTGTCACACTGTCTATTTTCATAAGACAGGGTTTTTGCTTCCCTCCTTCCCTCTGCTTCTGACTGACAATATATTATCATACATATCTCTAAGAGGTGCTGAACTGGATTTTCATTATCCAAAATGTCAAGATTCGTTTTTGTCATCACAGAACACAGCTGGTCTACACCAGCAGCGCTTTGATTAATTCAAATGGAACAAGTCACCTATACATAACTTCATTTTCCCTAGACTGGGTCTTGCATTCTGCAAATTTTAATTTACAGCTTGTCAGTATAAGATACCATTTGCTGCCATGGCGGCACTCAAAGAAAAAAAGCAAGTCTTAATTAGCAGCACTTTGCATTAATCCTATGATTACTAATAAGGCAACAATTGGGAATTTTAAGCCTCAGAGCAGGACTTACTTAGAATACACTCACTACCTGTTTAATAATAGTGTACAAACTTTCGGAAGATACCAGAACAATCCAGATGCACAATGATGAGAATATTTAACAAACACTACTTTTAACATATAAATGAATATAAATGTGTCTTTCCTGCTGACCTGTGAAATAGTTATGTCTCCCTTCTCTAAATTCATGAAAGTAGGTATAAAAAAAAGTTACGCTAAAAGAAACAACAGAATAATAGGCCTGGACTAATTATTACAACAAGAGAAAAAGGTCTTGAGGTTGATTCTGACTTGGATATAGAATGCGCAAACCCACAGGTATATAGCCTTCTACCATCAATAAGATTACATTAAAAATTCGCAAGCCACCATGAGATACCACTGTACACCCACTAGAATGTCTGAGATTAGAAAGACTGACAATACCAAGTGTTGGCATATACTGCTGGTGGAAATACAAAATGATACTCTCACTTTAAAAAACTAGCAGTTTCTTTTTTTTTATTTTTTTTATTAACACATAATGTATTATTTGCCCCAGGGTACATGTCTGTGAATCATCAGGCTTACACATTTCACAGCACTTACCATAGCTCATACCCTCCCAGTTTCTTAAAAAGTTAAGCATATACCTACCACAAGACCCACAATTCCACTCCTAAGTATTCCCAAGAGAACTGAAAATTTATGCGCCACACCAAGACTTGTACACAAATGTTTAGAGTAGCATTATCCACAATAACCGAAACCTGGACACAACCCAAACACACATCAACAGCTAGAAGGATAAACGTTGTGGTATATCATATCTCTCTTGTGGTATATCCATACAGCAGAGTACCACTCGGCAATAAAAAAGGAACAAATTACCAATAGATGCAGTAACATGGATAAATGTCAAAATCACTATGCTCTCAAAGAAGCCAGTCACAAAGTTGTATACTACATGAGTCTATTTATATAAAATTTAGAAATTGCAAGCTAACCTATTGGGACAAATCATGTTGGTAGTTACCTAAGTCTGGAAATAGAGAGAGAAATGGGTCTACAAAAAGGCACAAGGAAACTCTTGAGTGATGAAAATGCTTGGTACCATGACAGGTAAACACTTCTATCAAAACTCAATAAATGAACTGTTCATTTTAAGTGAATGTGGCTTATTGTACATAAATTATCTCAATAAAAGGGAAAACGCATAAGCTATTTCAAATGCAAGTTATTTTGCAAACTCTATATAATAAACTCCATGACATCAATTATTCAACTCTATTGTTTATCAGTTGTGTGACTTTGGTCAAGTTACTTAACCTCTATGAGCCATGGTTTTCTTAGCCATAAAGAATTAGAAAAAAATAATAATTAAAAAAAATTAGAAAATAAGTTCTCCTTCTCAAAATGATTCTGGGAGTCAAGTGCTAATTCCGTATGTATTCCCAAAAAATGACATACCAGTAACTTCACTCTCTTCTCTCAAATATTAGTTTCCCTTAACTTCCTTCCTAATATAATTTAATCTGTGATATATTCATGTATCCCCTCAAGTATTATTAATATATTGGAAAAAGTTCTAAGCTTGAAAAGACCTAAACTTCTATCTACTTCACCGTTTGGTTACTGTGTAATACTGAATTTCTTTTCATTTGTAAAAAGCATGAATATTTATTGGGTGCTGACTATAGATGCCAGACACTGTATGAGGAAATTCAGAGGTAAGGTAAACTCCATCGACATGTTGCCTGTCACCTTGGAACTTAGGATAAATACTGAACATACATTTTACGCAAACAAAAAGAAAATACTGAGTAATTATAAGCATGCCATGTGCTACAAATGGGGAAGCTAACCTAGTCGGGCAGGGTAGGAAGGGATTTAAAAAAACAAAACAAAACAAAAGTTTCCTCAAGGAAGTAAGAGTTGAGAGAATAAAAGACACTCCATGTTAAAATTTTTAGAATACTGATTGACACATGGTAAGTATTTAATAAGCATCATTTAAAAATCATACAAGGCAGAGAACTACCTTAAAGTTGACAACTAGTTATCAAGGAGAATGGAAAGATGAGGTGAGCCAATTCCAGATATAGGGAGCGGCACATAAGGAGGCCCCAAGGCCTGAATGGGGATGACATGTCCTGAGAAGCCCAACGTGGCTGTGGTCAGAAAGGAGGCCACAAAGAGACTGTGTGCAATTGGTGCCCAATCAGGCAGAACACTGTTAGGTGTATTAAGGACACAGAACTTAGTACTAAGAGATATTAAAAAAAAATCACTGAATATTTTTAAGTCACTCTGGTTCCCAATATAACGAATGATTTGAAAAGAGTCAAGGTAGAGGCAGGACCAACCAAGAGGTGATGGCAGTTAGAACCTGGGTGGAGGCAAGTCACTTAAAAAAATAAAGAGCTGATGGGTTTGTAACAGTAGATGGGTTAGGAGACAGTAACAGCAGGATCTGGGAATAGATTAACTGCTTACAGAAAAGGAGGATGACTTCCAGGTTTAACAACTGGTAAGTCGACAATGCCATTTAATGAAATCAAACACACTGAAAGAAGAGTGGGTTTTGGGGTGGTGGGGAGAAGGGGAATGATGAATACCCAACTTTTTTATCAACATGGATGGGACTGGAGGAGGTTATGCTGAGTGAAATAAGTCAAGCAGAGAGAGTCAATTATCATATGGTTTCACTTACTTGTGGAACACAAGGAATAACATGGAGGACATTAGGAGAAGGAAAGGAAAAGTGAAGGGAGGGAAATCAGAGGGGGAGATGAACCATGAGAGACTGTGGACCGCAGGAAACAAACTGAGGGTTTCAGAGGGGAGGGGGCTGGGAGGATGGGTGAGCCTGGTGGTGGGTATTAAGGAGGGCACTATTGCATGGAGCACTGGATGTTATATGTAAACAATGAATCTTGGAACACTGCATCAAAAACTATTAATGTATTTTATGGTGACTAACATAACACAATAAAAAAAAGTTTTAACAAATTAATAAATGATTTCTCACAAGAAAGGCCACCTGAGAATTCTGGGTAAAAATGTATATACATAATCAGGCCTTCCTAGGAAGAACACAAGGTCACTTCTCTATAAAAAGCTGTACTACAAATCAGTGAATTGGGATATAGCCTGTACACTAATAATTGTATCCAGAAACTCCTGCCAGAACGAGGAGCGACGAATAGTAGCACAATTAGGGAGAGCTCAGAAATTCTTTTTAAAAGTGACAACAGAGGCGCCTGGGTGGTGCAGTCAGTTAAGTATCTGTCTCTTGGTTTTGGCTTGGGTCGTGATCTCAGGGTTGTGAGATCAATCCCCGTATTAGGTTCTGTGCTCAGCACAGAGTCTGTTTGAGATTCTCTCTCCCTCTCCGCCTCGTGCTCATGTTCTCTGACTCTCTAAAATAAATCTTAAAAAAAAAAGAAAGAGAGAGAGAACCATAAGGTAGACTACACATCCATCGGAATGGCAAAAACTTAAGAGGCTGATAAAACCACATTTTAGTGAGAATGCAGAACAACTGAAATTCTCGAGCAATTTCTCATTTATTTCTATGATTGTAAAATGCCTATTAGTACCTTCTAAAGCTAAACGTATGACTATCTCATGATAGCCAGCAATTCCACTCCTAGGTATATCCCTAAAAGAAATTAGTGTTTATGTACAAAATGGTTTATAGGAAATTTGTCATAGCCCCAAAGTAGAAATGATAAATATCTATTAACAGGAGAATGAATAAATTGTCCTATAATCATACAACAAAATATATAGCAAGAAAAACAAACTGATACACACAGTAACATGAATGAATCTCATGGACACCATGTTGAGCAAAAGCATCTACGGACACAGATGTTGTATAATTCTATCTATACGGATGTAAAGAATAGGCAAAACTAAGCGATGCCATTATGAATCAGAAGAGAGGCTACATTGAGGGGGTGGTATTGACTAGGACGTGGCATGAGAAAGCCTTCTAGCGGCTAGTTACATGGGTATATCTATATGCAAAAATTTAAATCTGTATTTAAGGTAAGCACATTTGATACACTTTATTGTAGGTATATTCTACTTCAATAAAAAGAGAAATCATAAAATCATGAGAATAAGAAAATAAGGTAGAAAAAAGGAAGATCAGAAAGGTTCGGTTCATAGGGAACTAAAGCTCATATGCAGAGATAATGTGTTTACATAACATATATTCTAAAAGTAATTGAGACAGCTACAAATTTCAAAGTGTCAACAAACAATTATGGCTAAAATCTCAGCAAACACCATCTAAAAATGAGCTAATTGTTCCCTTTGGGCATTATATTTGCCCAAAAATGTCCTAGAAGTGAAGGTATAAAGAGAACCATACTACCATTTCGGTAACAAAGGATTTCAATTTCTTAGGAAATAAGTCCAAATTCTGTATTGAGGAAACTCCATCTATTGAGTTCATCAGAGTAAACCGTTTAGAAATGATCAGAGACAACCACTCAATTTAGATGCTAAAGAATTCTTATTGCACAAGATCTTCTCTTGAGAAATGCTTTTTAAATGAATAAGGTATTCAAGAGCAGTCAGGATTACTGATTCCCAGTAAGAGTCATAGACTCTAGAAAGGGGAGATAATCATAGATGAGTGGTGTGTCCCATCAGCAGCCTCCCTTTTACCTGTCCTCCTCCTGCAACCACACTATGGGGAATGACGATCATTAACAGTTAATTGCTCACCTTCCAAGCCAAGTCAAAAGTTTCCCTTTCGGATTAGCCGCTATCTTTTTTTAACTAGTTTCAGTCACACATCTTTTATTGGTTTTAAGAATTTATGTTGTTTTCGTGGTTTGTCTCCTTCCTGATCCCATCTTGTTTCATCTCCATAAGAGACTCCTAAACTCACGAAACAAACTGAGGGTGGCTGGGGGGTAGGGGGGTAGGTATAGGGCGTCTGGGTTATGGACATTGGGGAGGGTATGTGCTACGGTGTAAGCCTGATGATTCACAGACATGTACCCTGGGGCAAATAATACATTATATGTTAATTTAAAAAAAAAGAATTTATGTTGTTTTCAAAAGATCATTTTCCTTTATGATACTCATCCGAGATCTCTGTTAGCTCTAGGATTTTTTAGGTTAAGAATGGTTGGTAAATTACAAGTTAGAGTGTAACTCCTTTCTCTCATTTTTTGTTTTTACTAGTAACCAGGAAGTGACTTCACAATGACGGTTAAGGGGCAGGCAAGACAACAGTGTTTGTAAAACATCCCCAAATGATCAGATGTAAGGTAGTTAGTTCACAGAGAGAAGGAATGACCTTTCCATTTTAACCTCCTATTTTGCCATCTACTAATCATCCTCAATTATTTATAGAGTAAAATGCAGTTAGTGGCACTGAATATCAAAATGATTTTGAAGAGAAATGGCCGTTTCATTATTGCCATGAGTATCGACCTCTGGGGTCGATGTAAGTGGTAAGAACAGGTGACTAAAGAGTCACTAAGTGCTGCCCACCCAGACCACTGCAGTGGGCGCCACTTAACATGACTTGATTACAATGATCACCGATGTTAACAGTTTTTCAACACTCTAGAAGAACTTTTGTCAAAGAAGAGAATGGGGGGAAAAAGGAGTTTCTAAGGACCATTCTAGGAGATGTCCATTAGCATGCCTATTCATTCATTAATTTAAAAAGTGTCTCCTATGTGTGAAGAATGATGCCAGGTGTTGGCGGGGGGGGGGGTAGACCCCAGATAAATTAGCAAGAGTTAATATTTAATCAGTACTTAATTCGTGCCAGGCACAGTTCTAAACCCTTTACATGTGTTAACATATTTCATCCTCACTGCGGCCCTATGACATAAGCATATTCAGTTTATAGAAAAAGAAACTGACAGACAAAGGAGTCAGTTTGCCCAAAGTCACCCAGGCAGTAAGCCTGACTGCAGAGACCACGCTCTGAACCTCTAATTAGTCCTCAGACTCCTCCATCTTTAGGAACAGAGCAAGTGCTGAGAATCAAGAATCTAGAGCTTTGGACTAACTGAGAGTCACAGAAATCATTTAACTTCTATTAACTGAGAAAACCAGTTAAGTGACTTGGCACAAAATCACAAAGCAAGAGGTTAAGAAAGATGAATGGTAGCTTGCTTGAATTTAGGAATAAAAATACAGGTACATCTAGGAAAAAAAATACAGAATTCATATTCTTCAGACAGTTTAAAATGAGCACTCAAATTAATACATCAACCAAAGCCTAAAAAGGAGAAGGTGGTATTTGCAATTTAAAAGGAGGAGGAGGGAAGGAAGAAAACCCTAGCTCCAACACCAGACTTAGGAAGGGGAATGGTCATGGGTAAGCAAACACTGCGGAATGCCTTAAATATGAGGGAGTCGTTAACAGATTCGGTTAGATTAGACGTGGTTAAGATTAGACTGGATAGATTAAAGTGAAACTAAAAGAGAAATATGAAAATATATGTTGGGGGAAAAAAAAGCTATCTTCACCCCTATCTAACACTCCATAAAAACTACTCTTTCGTTGCATTTCGTATTTTAAATAAAATCATTACCTACCCAAGTCACCGGATTAGAAAACTGGGAATCAGCCAAAACGCCTAGATTTTTTCAAACTCCACAAAGGAAGAGTCATCATGTCTACCTGATTCTTCCTCAAAATTGGCTTTTGGATCTATATCCCCACCACCACCACCCTCTCTGCTGTTACCTCCTAAAAAGCTGGCATGATCTTATAAGCTCTCACCTGAAATAACAACACGACTTGCCTCACTATACCCAGTTCATCCCCCACAGAGTCCCTGGGATATTCTTCTAGAATGCAGATTTGATTATGTCACTCTCCTGCTTTAAATCCTTAGAGGACTCCTCATCACCCAGAGGACAAAATCCACGTCTTCTCGCTGTTATACCAGGTCCTCTGAGAACTGCCCACCTGTCTCCCTTTTCTAAGCCTTATCTTTCCCAACATTCTCTGCTTCAACCCCCAAATACCTACTATCCCATGAAGCTCTCATACATTGGGTGTCGTTTCCGTCTTCTCCCTACTTGTAGTTGAGTGCCCTTCCCCGGGGTAGTCTGGTTAACTCACCTTTCCAACTGCAGTATAAAGATTCCTCCTTTGAAACACCTTCTATGACTCCCCCGGCAACGTTCAGGGTTTTCTCCTCCATGCTCCCAAAAGTATTTATAGCATTTATTAAAACTGCATCTGCTTGCAAGTCTTGTCTTCGATGACACCTAGAACTCTCCTACATGCGGATGTTCCAAGAACAAGCCTAGAATATAGGTAGCCTAGAAATGTTGACTGTATGTTTTCACCTCTGATATGTCAATTGACACAACAACCCTAAGAAACAGGCAGGGTAAGTGTTACTAACTTCATTATACAGAGGAGCAGTCTAGGGCTCAGAAAGGTAACGTGACTTGCCTAGTAAAAGCAGGATGAGTAATAGGTACTCTTTCCACTAAACCACCGTGCTCCCCAAGCTACTCAAAGCACAAACAGCTGCACCAACATTCCACATATGAACATCACTAACCAACTGAACAGGGATATGTAAATTAGTTAACTGGTGCTGAAATCAGACGTTAATGTGCAAACAAACAGGGACTTATTTGAGCTAAGTGGGCATGAATATGCAAATGAACTGGCTGCAATTCAGTAGATGTCATCACAATTCTAGGAATGAACATCCTATATTATGACTATTACAATATTCATGTAGCATTCATACATACTCTCATATATTACTGTAATATGGGCTTTTTGAGTTTAAAATTGTGGTGAAGCCAAAAGTAACTTGATGCATATTTTCATCCACACAATTACAAGCTGGAAATCAGATGTGAGCACACGGAACTAGGCAATCTCCATACACAACCAAGCTGCCATTTGCAGTTCGAGCTGAGCAAGGTACTCTGGAAACAGGTTAGGCTGGTCCTTCACGATCCCGCCCTTGCCAATATCTCCAGCCAAATCTACCTTGCACAGCAATAGTTGCATTTAAAACAGTTGTGCTTCCTCCAAAAATTTTAATAAAGGGGCATAGCTATACCATTTGAACACCCCTCAGAAAATCCAGTATGTGATTACATTTAGCTTGTACTCAGGTATAACAAGACTTTTACTTTCCTATCATCACCAAGACACCATTGGCTCTATCAATTCTTAACCTCTTGCTACCATGAACAATGGCCCAAGCCATTCTCAACAGCTTTGGTGCCCCCCTTACAAATGATAATCAGTAGCGGTCTGTATACATACACTGATTACCTTAATAGAAAAAGTTAGGGACGCCTCAGTGGCACAGTCAGTTGAGCTTCTGACTCTTGGTTTTGGCTCAGGTCATGATCTCAGGGTTGTGGGATCGAGCCCTGTGTCAGGCTCCATGCTCTGGGCAGTCTGCTTGAGACTCTTTCTCCTCTCCCCCTCCCCCCCTTCAGTGTTTTCTCTCTCCCTCTCTCTCTCTTAGTTTTTTAAAAGTTATATCCTTCTAACTCATGTTATGAAACAAGAAAAGCCTATATGCTCACACTCCATACATTTATTCCTGCCATGTCCATTGCCTGAAATGCCCTCCCCTTCTTTATCTGCAAAACTTCTCCTCATCTTTTATAAGCAGCCTGAAACTTAAATACTTACAAAAGCCTCCCTACCTTCCCAGCACCGTATACACATCTCAGTTACAGATCTACGCGATTCCATCATAATGCGCATCACAGTGCCGTGATCACGTTTGCATGTTGAACTAATCTGTAATCACTGATCACAGAATAGTGATGTGTGGGTGGCTCAGTTGGTTAGGCGTTTGCCTTCGGTTCAGGTCATGATCCCAGAGTCCTGGGATCGAGTCCCACAGTGGTCTCCTTGCTCAGCAGGGAGCCTGCTTCTCCCTCTGCCTGCTGTTCCCCCTGCTTGTGCTCTCTCTCTCTCTCTCTGACAAGTAAATAAATAAAATATTAAAAAAAAATTATCAGGATATAAGCAGGGCTGCAAGTAGCAGAGAACCAAAATGCCATGGACTTAAACAAGACTATTTATTCCTATCTCATGGAGAAGTCTGGGATGGTACAATGGCTCTGGTCATCAGAGGTCCGACGCTACACAGTCTCTAACTCGAGCTGCTTCTATCTCTCTCATTGCTCTACCACCTCGTCCGCACGGTCTAAGAAGGCTCACCACCACAGGTCATTCACACTGTGCGTCAGAACACATTCACACACACTGGGCTGGGAATAAAGCGACAGCCTCTTCCTTCCCTTTAAACATAAGACCTGAAGTTATACACATCACTTTCACGTACATTCTATTGGTTAGAATTAAATTACATGTTCATGGCCGGCTGCACGGAAAGCTTAGAAACATTTCTATTTTGGGTGGCCATGTGTATGGCTAAAAATCAGGGCTCTCTTCATGTGGAGGAAAGAGAGAAGAAACGCTGGGGGACAGGTGCCAGTCTCTGGGACATGGTCACAGTCCCTTTCTGCTCTTTTGCCCTTCAAAGGCAAAACTTGGTTCTGTTCATTATTGTATCCTAAAGGCCCTGCCCAGGACAAATAAATACAATAAATCTGTACATATTTGATAAATAAATAGAAAGTCTAGAAAACACAGGACACAAAAGTAAACTAGCTGCTGACTTCCCTTGAAAATGGGTTCTGATGGGTTAGAAGACGCCGGGCGGCGGGAGGGGGAGCAGGGAGCACTCCTGCTCCTGGAGCTGTCTTCTCATGAACTATTTGAGGGACAGCTGGACTTCAGCAGCGATGCACAGCTATGGCATGGACCTGACGTTGCAATGGACTGGGGCAGACCATGAACCAATCTAGCTCTCCCGGAACACTCTGAATTTCCCGAACACTTTCCTGTAGGAGCATTACACTACAGGTGCTTGTGTCTCTGGAGCCTTAAGAGGCCTTTTACAAATTATTGTATTTGTACTTTTTATGAAATGTATGATATCTGAATGTACAGGACACAGTACGGTTTTAAAAAATACAACAGCATCTCCATCACTTAGCTTAAGAAATAGAACAGTACTATTATCTTTGAAGCCTTGTGCTCCTCTCTGATTATACCCTCTTCTATCCTTTCCAGAGGTGGTCTTTTTTCCTGAGTTTTATGTTCATGCTCCCTCCCTTACCTTCTTCACATTTTCATCACATAAGTATATACGCCTCACGATATTATTTGGTCCTGACTGCTTCTGACCTTCATACAGATGGAATTCGACTGTATGTAATCTTTTGTGATTGCTTTTGAGATTCAACCAAGTTAATATACAGTACAGTTCATTCATTTTCATTGCTACATAGTATTCTACTGTACGGCTAGGCCGTGATTGATAAATCCATTCTCCTGACTACGGTATGTGAGTTATTTCCAGGTTTTTGTTATTCAAAGAATGCTACTAGGAACTCAAGTGCCAATCGGTTTTGCTTTCCACATTTCAGTTCTCAACGCACCCAAAATTTATTTTCCTAAATGATGAGTTTCAAATTCAACTTTTTTTTTTGTTTATGGTTAATCAATTGTCTAACCACCCATTCTTGACTCATCTGTCCCATCCCTACAAATCTATAATGTCATCTGTCTCTGTCTCCTATCTCCTTATCTTCCTTTGTACAGCACACTGCTTCTGGGAGTCTTCAGTTTTGTGATGGTAACCTAGGTGCTCCATAGAAGGGAGGAGCAGATGGAGGGGCGTCTGGGCGGGTGGGGCTCTGAAGTCCCAGACCCCATTTAGTCAAGCCACCTCCACCTCAGTCTGCTTTCTATATTCAACACTGAAATAAAACATACAGAAAACAGGTTCTAAGACTAAAATAACAAATTCGAAAAGTACTAGATTAGGGGCGGCTGCATGGCTCAATCTGTTAAGCGTGTGCCTTCAGCTCGGGTCAGGATCTCAGGGTCCTGGGATGGAGCCCCAAATCTGGCTCCCTGCTCAGCGGGGAGTCTGCTTCTTCTCCCTCTCCCTCAGCCCTTCCCCCACTCGTGCTCTCTCTCTCTCTCTCTCTCTCTCTCTCAAATAAATAAAATCTTTAAAAAAGTACCAGATTTTGAGTTCCGAAGCACCTGCTACCATTAAAATCTACTATTTTCTTTTCTAGACCTCATACTACATGCACGCATATGTCAATTTCTTCTGAATTCTGATAACAGATCACTTCAGATAAGGTCATTTCTAACTATTAATATTCCTGAAAGGACTCAAGCTTCATTCTGAAAACATAAAATTATCTTATGAATTGTGTCTTATTGGGACAATGATCAAGTTGTTCTTTGGCATTCTCATTTGTCTAAAACTTACTTTCCCCACTATGGACCATGAATGTTTCTGGTCTTCTCTATTTTCTAAAACAACTCAAGTCAAAATTAGCTGCATCATATAAACTACTAAATTTGGCAAAAATATAATTTCTTACAGTCCTAAAGAAAATCTAAGAAAATGAGCAAAGCTGTTATTTTACATTAATTAAAAAATTAATGAGCCAAATGATAAAAAAATATGACAGAAGCTAACTTCTAAATTTTTCTGATGTTACATGTTACAAATTTGTCATTTTGTTCATATTTTTTATTTAAAAAAAAGCTTTTAACTCGAGTATTATATAAAGAGAAATGCCTATGTATCACTTTTCAACCTCAAATACATATCTCACTTAACCGTATTCACTCTTTTCCCACATCTGCGTGGGTAAATGAATAAATGGGCAGAACAAAGGATTCTTAAAAATAAGGTTATAGGTCATCAACTTGTTCTGCATGATGACCAAGGATCACTTCTCAAGAGTGAGGTTCACAGGCTTTCCTAAGGCTTCGTGATAGCTGTTTCACACTCTCAGGATCCACTGTCTGTCCCATGACCTCCAGGCTCCTCCACACAGCTCAGATACCAATGGTTTGCACAAGAGGACTTTGTATGAACTAGAATTCTTCAGAAAATAAACCCGTGTCATAAATTAAACCCAGAAACAAAGAATATTTTTAAATAAAATAAATATCTACATTGCAACGATTATGGCAAAGAGGTGATACACTCAGTAACATTCTTGGCATAAAAATACTTTTATTTCCTAAATGATTTGAAATAATGCATTACTCTGTTCACGACCTGAGGAAAATATATTTATTACTTACCACTTCTTAGGAACATATAAAGAAATTAGTATTTATAAAAAATCTAGTATAATTTCATTATAAGACAAATCTTACATAGCAGGAAGTTAAGATCAGTCTTTTAAAAAAGCAAGAACATAAATATATAAAAGGAAGGGGAATCAATTTTTATACACTATTTTAGAACCTAAAACAGAAGAGATAACTATGAAAGATTAAGGTTATCTTGAAATAATTATATGTAATTTTAAGAAGGAAAAATGTATTTTTTCATGTCCCCTGCATATTGCTACATAGTTATTAACAAAGTCATTACGCAAAATTTAAGACTACAAAGAATTTTCTAATCGTATTTCAAGATATAAAGCTTTACAAGTGCTGCTTATGCTTAAGGCTGTGGAACAAATGTGCAGGATGAGTATAAAATTGCTGTACCTCACTTCAGCCAAAATGTCCCTGAAAATGTGTGCATAAATGAAATCTTTCTTTAAATGCTCCATTATAGAAAAGCTTGCTATTTGAGAGACTTCTATTATAAATCCTTTTGTAAAAAAGGATAATCAACTCATGGCTAATGTATTTCAACTACCACTCTACCTTAAGGCGAGGTACCTCCAAACAGATTAATTACATATGGTATCATTAGGTATTCTCAACCCCAGTCACCAACAAGCCATTAGAGAGAAAAACTCAGAAAATTCAGGTCAGGTCAGTAAAAGAGCGCAGTTTTCCCTGATGCCAGTACTTCCATATTTACCATGTAAAGCAAATCCTCTTAGAGAAGTCAATTCTCAAGTGGTTGGAGCTTTACAGAATATTTTAATGTCAGGGCTATAGAAATGCTACTCATTAGACTAATGGGAATAAAAATTGCACTCTAAAAGTAATATTATTGAGTACAAACAGAAGTACTAAGTAGCCCCAAGACAGAAAAGAAACTGTAAGCAAAACTTATTATACATTTCTACTTGGATCAATGACAATTAATGTACTCTAGCCATTTGCGAGTTTTATTTTCTTAAAAATGAACGAAGAAGACAAATCACAGGACTCCTACTCTGTTTATTAAACCTCCCATTAGGCTTTCTCATATAAGTACGCCTGTACCTAAAAATAAGGAGATACTGAGGACAGAGGCCTCCTCCCTCCTCTACTTTTTGGTTGCTTAATTCAAGCCAAGCATTGTCCCAGGTACTGGAATGCACTAATGAGTAAGATTTGCATTTTGGGAAGTCAGAGGCAAGTGCAGAAACTTACCAAGTGAGAAAGACATACAGAAATTAAGTATTATGAGGAAAATAAAAAAGCAGTGATAAAGAATGATAGGATGGTGGTGGGGAGTGGGCAGGATGCTTGAAGAGGTCAGGAAACAATAACGAGATTTGGGCAGGAGATCAGATCTGGAAATCACCTGCACCTAGGTGCCAAGCAAAACTCAGTCTGGGCTGAGATATCAGGGGAGAGTCTACAGAGTGAGCATGGGTAAGGTCTCAGGACCAAATCTTGAGATACTCCAACATGTGGAGGAAAAAAGGAACATGGCTGGCCGGAAGATCAAGTGAGATGAACACAGGGAAGCAAACACTGAATCCGCCAAGATGGGGATCGCTGGTGACCTTGAGAGGAGCCAACTCGGTGGAACAGAGAGACTGGAGGGGCCGAGAAAACAAGAGATAAAAAAAAGTGGGTGCAGTTCTCCCAATTCCACCATGTTGAATTTTTTAAAGCACCATTTTAATTTAAATCAATTACAGCTATTCTGGTTTTTCCAGAGTTTTAATACCCAATTGTATAGTCACAAAATCCCCCCTAAAGTAGTCAGAATTGATAACAGCTCTATTTTTCAAATGAGAAAACCATGGCACAGTGGGACCGAGTAACCGAAGAGCTTATTTTGGTCACGAGCAGCAGTATTTTGAGTTTGTTTTTTTTTAAAACCCTCATGAAGTAACGTGTTCATCAGTTACCTTATTCTCCCAAAGAAGCCCACGTTAAACCTGAGAAGCCATATTCAAGCTAAATGTTCATTAAAACTATCTTTCTAACCTGTAGCACGGCTGTCTAAGCAGCACAACGAAGCAGTGGAGAGGCTCAAAGCGACAGGACGTCTCTGATTAACGGAGACACGCAAATTAGATTTCCACCTGTTACCTTGCACACTTTGAAACAGCACCCCCACCTCCTTGGCCCAATTGCCAACAGCAGACTATGTAATGAACCATCTGTACCTGAACGGAGCCAACTGAGATGGGTTGATGATACCAAAGAAATCTCATTTCTACATTCTTTCTTCCCCTTGTGTGTTGTTAGGTTGAGTAACATTTTTAATTGCGTGATGAATTGAAAATGTTGGCAAAAACTTAGCTTTTATAAAATGTGAGCTTTTTAATGTTACTTTGATGTTCTTTCTGGTGGATTTTCTTTGCCACAGAAGGAAAAGTTGACCCCTGAACCAAACCACTGGGAAGTGAAGCCTGTAGCTATGTGGCGGTGAGAGGAGAGACAAAAATCTTCTGCCGGCCTCTTAGGATTTGACTGAACCATTCAATTATACCTTTTCAAGGATAAACTGAAATGCAGATCTCACTGTGGTCCTTCGACAAGTCAGATGAATAGAGTAACTGAAAAAAGATGGCCGTTTTTTTAATGGAAAATAGGTGTGATTTTCCCCTTTTCCTGTTGAACTGTTAAAAGCATTCATCAGAGACACTTCTGCTCCTCAATGAATTACCATCGAACTTTTACAAAAACTCATCAGCTGAGCTAGTCTCTCACCATGCATGTGATCTGTCAGCTCAGCTAAATTATTTTTTAATGATTATTATGAAATGAGACGTTTGCTGACTACTTCCCTGTAACCGGAGATAAATCCTATTTTGCTGAACACTGGTAAGTAAAATATACTATCGCATATAGTTCCATATTTCAACTAACTTTCTGAAAAATGAGAAAGTTCCCAGTTAGATTATGGAGATTCTTCAATTAACCACCCTCACAGAACAAACTTCCTCCGTAACACAGTTGGACTTAAACATGTTTTTCAATTATGCACAGCAGTCCTGTCCTAGGTCAGACAGCTCAGGGGCAACATTCCTACTTAATGAAGCTACGTATGACTGTAGAGAACACAAACAGATCTATACACAGCCTCTACTTCTCCCTAACTTAAAAACTAACCGAACCTCTGAAGCCGATACTGGCTCTCAGTGGCCGCATCTCCCTTCAGGGCCCTTCCTGTCTCTCCGCGATGAGCTCTCGATCCCACGTTTGACGTCAGCTTTCCTCACTGGTTCTGTGGCTGAGTCAGTCAGTATTTACTGAATATTTACCATACCAGGCACTGTGCTAAGGATAGGAAATAAAATTGTATTTCTCTCCTGCACTTGAGAGTTTCGTGGTAGGCTCAAACAAGTGAGCACTGATCACGGGGTGGGGGACAGTCATCAGACTAAGTGACAACTAAATTTAAGTTGGAGAGCGGAGTAGATTTAGCTAAAGAGACAAAGAGAAGGACAACAAAAACTGAAGTGAGGACTAGCAAGAACAACGGGGCTGGAGGAGGAGGAAGACATAACACTCCCTATTCGGTCAGCACTCTCTAAACACTGCTCATCGCTTACCCCAACAAAGCTTTCACAACCAGCTCGTGAGGTGGGTGCTGTTATTTCTGTCTCCATTTTGGGATAAGGAAAGAGAGGCACAGAGGTTACGAAACTAGTAAATGGGGAGCTAGATTGTAAGGGTCGGCAATCTGGGCCCTGAACCTTCTCCTCTTCGCTGCTTTGCTCCAGAGTCTCTCCAGAGATCGTGGACCACTGGGGCCACCAGTGGAAAAGCCATTCTGCATGGCTGGGAGTGCAGAGTGCTCACTATTCTCACTAACAAAAAAGAAGAAAGAGTCTACCATCAGTCACCTGTCTTGGTTGACTAATTATGCTCGAATCTGAATGAATGACAGGTTGTCCCATTAATTACGTGGTCTACCTTTTCATCTCTATGTGTCAAACAAAAGGCTTCCTTGTGGTGGGGATGTCATATGAAAGGAAGCTGCACGTGTGTCGGAGCACGGGGTGTGCAGCAAGAATCTGCTCTTTCTCCACTCAACTTTGCTGCGAGCCTAAAACTGCTCTAAAGAATTAAGTGTACTGATGAATAAAAAGTGAAATGACCTAAAAGAAAGAAGAAAGGCTTGTTTTGTCCCCACTAAAGCAATTTCATGTACTACAAACCAAGTGGGGAGGAATTACGGAGGTAAATTTAAAGTTTTGTGAATTCGACTCCGCAATTACAATAAGGACACAGTATCGCGGGTCGCTCTAGCCCTAAATGATCAGCTACAGCCCCTGAGTGGCAGTTCAGGTACGATCAGTCCTACAGGAACGTGTGCTCAGTCACCACCATTCCTTCCAAGTTTCTGAGTCCACCCTATACTACCACGAGGCAGCTGCTTGCTAGAGCCTGGGTCACCTTCCGCCTTCACTCCTTGACTTGTTCCAATCCTAACTACCCCCTGTACCCTCGTACTTCGGGACTGCAAGATGCATACTTCATGCTTCCAACAATGTAGAGCAACACTATTACTAAATAAAATGTTGGTAGGCTGATTTCCTTTTCCCTATATCATCAAATATATTTCTAGGCTTTTAGTTCTGGTTAACTATACCCACGAGCTGTGGAATTATTACTGTGGTATAGGCATGAGAGGGCAGAGCAGCTCTCTTTGGAAAAATTTATAGGTATTTAGATTAATAATGAAGGTGGAGGTAGAAACGGCTGGGCGGTAGTCCTTAAATAAAGAAAGGCTGGCTGGTTACTTCATAATGTTTTGAAACCTGATAAATCCTGAAGACTAAATATTTAATTGTGTAGGCTACTCACTGCAAAATATCTCAAGTGCCTCTAATGCATCCCCCAAAATGGAAGCGTTCTTATGCATCCCTCACACAGGAAGCCCATAGTTTTAAAATAATCATCACTCCCGTCTCTCAACTCCTCGAGCATTTTCATGCACATCATCTACTCAGGTGTTAGCACTGACTTCCTGACACTATTACTGATATTCATGCCTTACTTGCAGAGCTCGATCTTAAAGCTTTATCTTTTCTTCCCTTCTACTCAACCTCCATCCCCTCCGATGCCTAGGATGGCAGGCACTTTGCAGGACTTCATAAATCTTTCTTAATTGACTGCATTTACCATGATTAGCATCCTTCTTGTCACAGAAGAAAATGTTATTGGATTTCTAATTTAATAAAATTTACTTACGATTTATTTTCTCAAGGATTTTCTTCTACAGGTTTCAACTCTTTAGTAACCACACATGGGTATCAAATATCCTGTACATCAAAGCTCAACATCCCACTTAGAGGCACCTTTCTTCCTTTTAAATAACGACAGAGGCTGCATTTACCCTTTTCCCAATCCCAGGTACTCCTGCCACATTCCAGAAGGTATGGAAAGCACTAACTAAGTGTAACGGTGACGGCCACAGAAGACTGGCATTCCCTGAGACTATGACTGGTCTCGCATCTGCCATGTTTAAGCACGAAGAGACTGACCTCCTATCTTTCTGCTTTGAGTTCTCACTTGAATGGCAGCCAGTCTATAACTCCTGTGGCCATGGCAATGGTTTTAGCTGCCTGGCAGCAGATGCTGGGAAGTAATAGAAAAAACAGTTTAGGGGTGCCTGGGTGGCTCAGTGGGTTGGAGCCTCTGCCTTCGGCTCAGGTCATGATCTCAGGGTCCTGGGATCGAGCCCCGCGTCGGGCTCTCTGCTCAGCAGGGAGCCTGCTTCCCCCTGTTTCTCTGCCTGCTTGTGATCTCTCTCTCTGTGTCAAGTAAATAAATAAAATCTTTAAAAAAAAAAAAAAAAAGAAAAGAAAAAACAGTTTATCAAGTCTTTAAATCTTTGCTATCTTGGAAGAATCCTGTGAAGGCAAACTGCCAATTCACATGCACCCAACACCTCAGATCTTCCTCAAGAAACTCATTTTTCCAGAGAAGTTAAATCACCTACCTTGGAGTTCTCCACTGCGACTGTAGAGCTCCCGCCTCTGCTCTCGCAAATAGGCACTCATACTGATGGCATGGGAGGAGGACTCGAACCTGTGAAGAAACGCAGGATAAACCAAAAGGCAGTCACCCAACAGGCGGTGTCCAGCCACGTAGTCCAAAGTATTCTACTCCAGTCTGTGGGGTGCTCCCTAATGCTCCCCGACCCAAACATTCCAGCTCTTCCATGACAAAGCCAAAGCAGGCTGCCACAGACCTTGATTTAGGAACAATATTCCTGGCTAACGCTCCCTCCATGATAGCCTTTGGATCATTTGCTCCATCTTCATTTCGGCTGATAGAACTCTCATCTGTTGCCTCCAGACCCTTTGCCGGGATCCCTACCCACACGCGGTAAGGGTATCCTAAAAAGTCATTCTAATTGCACTACTCTCCAGTTCACCAGGCACCACAGAACTACCGGCTCCGCAGGGCGGACATCTTGCTTCTCTAACTCCCCTGGTCAGAGAACTAGCACAGAAGGCATGCTAGCAATGCTGCTGAATACACCAAACAAGCAAGGCATCTACGGTCTCTCCTTAAAAGTCCTCAAAATCAGCACAATTTCTAAACGGTTTCTCATCTGCCACCTACAACGTGAAATACTCTCAAAACTATCCAGCGACAAAGTGTGTATTCACCCCAGGAATCGCTTCAGAGGTCAGCAACATGGAGGACAGGCGCCTGATCTCAAACAGGTTTCTAAAGGTGAAAACTAGAACCCAAGAATGAAAAAACAAAGGAAAAAAAAAATCACAGTCTTAAGAGAAACTGCAGGGAAGGGGGTGGGGGGAAACAGGTAAACAGAAGCCCGTAGCAACAGTAAACCCTTTGACGTGTTAAGAAATTCCATTTCAGGCCTGTGATTTTCAAAGTCGGAGGGACAGGCTGACGGGAAGAATCCTCCTGAGAATAGTTGCCACTAAGTGGTAAACAGCAACATCACAGACGAGCGACAGGGCTAATGGCATAGGTTTCTGGCAACAAAAAAGGAATGCTACCACTTCCTTAATTACGCCTTCTTTCCCCATTCTTTGACAAGGAAGATGAATGTCAATCTGAGGGAGACACTTGGGTTTCTTGATCCTCTCCCTGCACCCTGCCAAGAACGGAGAGGGCCCTCGCAGCCAGAAGGAAGGCAAAGTGTGCAGTCCTTCAAAAGTGCCACCTGCCAGTCAAGGGCCGGAAAAAAGCCGCTGACCTCCGAAAAGCATGCTGACAGCTATTGATCAGAAATGGCAAGGGACAAAGAAATAAACTCTTGAGCCAAGAATAGAGAAGCACATAGGATACAATGAGAACTTAAACACACTTAATTAACCTTGGCTAGGGGCAATTAAAGAAAGTAATAAAGTCCTTCATGGGTGTCATAAAAACAGATTACAGCTCACCCAAATCTTAATCCTTTATGACCTGATGTATTTTTCCTGTTTGCTACAACTCACAGATTGCTATAATTTTACAGTAAAAGAGGCACTAGAGATGATAATGGTCTTGCCTCCTTATTTTATAGCCAAAGGCACAGAGACCCACTACGACAGGAGACCTGCTCCGGTTTGCACGGTTCATTAATGGGAGAACCAAGACCAGAAGCAGGCACATCCGTAAGAATGGTCTAATTCTGTGTGGGTGATGAGTTTTTATTACTATGCAATAGTAGTAAATGTTGAACAATGAC
This sequence comes from Potos flavus, assembly GCA_028534135.1. Taxonomy (NCBI): domain Eukaryota; kingdom Metazoa; phylum Chordata; class Mammalia; order Carnivora; family Procyonidae; genus Potos; species Potos flavus. The sequence continues at coordinate 77,236,958 of CM052887.1, read as the reverse complement.
TTAAGTTCATTTATTCAGTTCCGGTAATTTATATGTTTTTCAGTACCACAATTTCAGGATTGGCTAAATGTGGAAAAATGTATACGTGGCCTGAGGTTAACAGTTCCAAGGGGTGATGGTTGAGAGCATAAAATCTAAACACTCTACAACCTGCTTTCTCCAATACACCTAGATTTACCCCAGGAAGAAAAGAGAGAAAGAGAGACAGAGCGAGAGTGAGAAGAGAAGCACGCCAGAGAGAAAGCAAAGCAAGCAAACAAGCGAGCAAAGCAAAGGCCTAAGGATTAGGCAGCATCTCAGGCTGTCTTTGTTAAGCACCTTTTTTCTTCCACTACCTTCCCTGTTTGCTGGCAGAGCCCCCATTTTATCTGGGCATTCGGCTTCTTTGCTCCCTCTTCAAACAGCTGTATGCTGAGGAAAAGTGGTTCCTCTCCAGCCCACGACTATCACCAGAGATGACCCCTGACTGTTTTAAGACAATCACTGTGGTCTGCCAGCAACCGGTTTGGGAATGGACATAAGAGCCGATCCCAAAACCTGAGGAAAACTCGCAGGGGGCCTTTGTCATTGGCAGAAAAGATTAATAAATAGATAATTATTAATTTTAAAAAAAGATCTGAAATGGTATAGCCATTTTGTAAGACAGTTTGGCAGTGTCTCGCAAAGCTAAACATAACCTTACCATATGATCCAGTAATCATTCTTTTAGGTATTTATCCAAATAAACAGAAAACTTACATCTACACAAACAACCTGCATGTTTATAGCAGCTTTATTCGCAATGGCCAGAAACTGGAAGCCACCAAGATGTCTTTCAACAGCTGAATGGAAAGAAACCAAGGTACATGCACACAATGGAACATTATTTAGAAATACAAAGAGATGAGCTATCAAGCCACGAAGACACGAAGAACCTTAAACGCATATTGCTAAGTGAAAGAAGCTCGTCTGAAAAGGCTACACACTGTATGATTCCAACTATAAGACATTCTAGAAAAGATAAACCATAGAGACAGTGATTATCAGGGGCTCAGGGGGTGGGGAAAAGAGGGAGGAATGAGTGGAAAACAGGATGTTGAGGACAGCGAAAATATTCTGTACGACAACGTGATGGTGCATATGCGACATGACGCATTTATCAAGACCCACAGAATGTACAAGACAAAGAGTGAACTAGAAGGTGTTAAACAATGGACTTTAGTTAATAATGATCAATATCAATTCATCAGTTGTACCAAATGTACGAAACGAACGAATGCAAGATGTTAACATAAGTAGAAATTCTGAGGAAGGGGGACATCAGAGAATTCTTTGTCTTGTCTACTTGATTTTTCTGTAAACTGAAAAGTGGTATAAAAAAACAATCTACTAATTGCAAAAAAAAAAAAAAAATTTGCAGAAGAATCACATTCTTTCCTTGGCTTCATCATTATACTGGAGTGGGACCAAAGGCATAGATATGAAAGAGTTGGGTCCTTGAGGATACTGCACTGTCGGATTCCAGACTCCTCTATGTTCCTCCTTACTGTGTGAGGTAAGAACTTTCCAACGGGGGCCTATGTTACCTGTGAACTAAAGCAGTTTAACTAATAGTGCATCTATGCTCTGAACAAAATGGTAAAACATAAATAAAGAATGCATTCAATACACAGAATGCATTTTATTCCAATGCAGGCGCACTCAATCTCCTCTCCTCTAGATCACAAGATGCACACTCTGCTGAAACTTTCCGTAATGATTAAGAACTCTATGCATCTATGATATAAACAAATCTCAAAAGTGAATCAATAAAAGATAGTAGAGCTTCAACCGTTCAAAAATAATGAATTCAAAACACAGAGATAATACATCTGTAGTCACTTTATATGCTTAGATTTACAGGCACAAATGCTTAACTCGTTATCTCCCGACTCCTCAGAAGAACACGCAGATCGACCAAGACTTAAATCCTGCTTCTACCAGTTGCCAGCTATGTGAATTTACATAAGTTACTTAACCTTGCTTGGGTCTCAAGTTTTTCTGTGCAAAAAAAGGATTAAAAATAAGACCCCGACCCATAAGGTTGTAATGAGATGAGACAATCCATGAAAATGGCTTCATGCTTTTGCTAGGACTTAGAGAGGATTCAGTGTTAGCCACTCCTGCTGCAGAAATCTGACATAATCTGAATTAAATTATGTTTGAGGTTATTTTGAGAAACTCATCTCCCCACAGTACCTGGTACATAGTAAGCACTCAGAGGTAGCTGTTGCTGTTGTTACTATTAATGTGAATAATATTAACTATTAGCTGTCACCAAATGACATACACTTAGGAACATGGCCTGGTGCTGTCAACTAAGATAGTAATTAGGAAAAAAAGAATTCCAGATTGTTCCTTTATTAAACCAAATAAAATCCAATGCTACTTAGCAAAGGAGATTTCTTGGTTATTTCTTCAAGGTTATTTCTTGGCACTTGGCGGTTTTTCAAAAGCTGACATATTTCATTTCATATAAAAGTTCCCAGAAACAACTGGCAAGTTTCATTTCCCTTCATTTTACATAAAACACCACAGAAATAAATTCCAAAAAATCTTTATTAAAAGTCCTAGAGAGTTCACTAACTGTATTCCAAAAGAGCCATTTCCTCTTAGAGAAAACAAGGTATACAAAATAAAAAATATATTCGCTTCCTATAAATTATTTCAACTCAGCTTTAACTGGGTGAAGTACCGGCTGCCAATAAAGTAGAGAGCCATCCTACTTGGATCAAACACTTCTTGACACCTGCTATCTTACCATCAGGGAGATACTTACTTAAAAAGAGAATTTTTTGGCCTTTGAGGTTTCTTCTTGGCAAAAAAGGCTGCAAAATCGCGTCCGGTGCTGGCATAACTTAGTTGAGCTGATGGTTCAGAGGCCGTACGAGTATTTTTCATATCCAAGTACTCAGTCAACAGCATCTGTACAACCAGATAAACAGTTTAATACACATATTTATGACGTGCTACTAAGAAAAGCAGTTTAAAATGAGGAAAGCCTAATTCGAAAATCTCATCCTTGACATTCGGGAGTATATTAACCTAGCTATTCATACTTCTAGCTGTAGATCTGAGGAAAGATTTGATGTAGCCAGAAAGTCGTCTATTTGCCATCTACACCCAAAACTGAGAATAGGACGTTAGGCCATTTGAACACGGGGGTAAAGGGGAGCATTTTTCGTGAGGATCTGCTATGTGCCAGGTACTGTGCCAAGTGAGTTAATTAACATTTACAACTCTCATAACTGTCAATTACAGCAACGTCAGCAGCAATGCTGTAATATTTACTGAGGGCTTACTATATTGTAGGCGAGGGGCTAATTTAGGTGTATTATCTTATTTAAAGCACAACATTTGATCAGATGACTTCTCAGATTTGGATAAGGAGGTGGTTTAGGGATTGCAGAATGAACCCTGGGGAACTCACTCTGGAGCCCATGTCACACTCCTCACTCTATAGCGAAGGGGATTAAGCGACTCTAACAAACTTGCTAAGAGGTACCATGAGCCATTGCAGGCTAAGAGGTACTAACCTACAAATAATTTCTAGGGCCACTGCTCATCTTGACAGCTTCAAAGCAAGAAAACCAGCGGCTTTTTAAATCACAAGTGCCAATGGGTAATGCTTATAAAATTGATCCCCTTTACAGCCTCAGAGGGTGGGGCTTGGACTAGAATCAGCTGTTGTATTTCTTTTTTTTTTTTTTTTTAAGATTTTATTTATTTACTTATTTTAGAGAGAGAGAGCATGCACACGTGTGCAAGCAGGGGTGGGAGGGGGAGAGGGAGAGACTCTCAAGCAGGCTGAGCTTGGAGCCCGACATAGGGCTTGATCTCATGACCCTGAGATCATGACCTAAGCCAAAATCAAAAGTCAGACACTAGGGTCGCCTGGGTGGCTCAGTCCTTATGCATCTGCCTTTGGTTCAGGTCATGATCCCAGGGTCCTGGGATCAAGCCCTGCATCGAGCTCCTTGCTCAGCAGGAAGCCTGCTTCTCCCTCTCCCACCCTCCCTGCATGTGTTCCCTCTCACGCTGTGTCTCTCTCTGTCAAATAAGTAAATACAAATCTGGAAAAAAAAAAAAAGTTGGACGCTTAACCGACTGAGCCACCCAGGCACCTCAGCTGTTTTATTTCTAAGACAAGTGCTCTAAAAAGTTCCTACTGTTGTGAAAGAAAGTAACAGATCTGGAAGAGAGATCACCATGGTTCCTAGGATTATCTAACCTGGGATTAAAGTACATCAACTCATTTCTATAATCACTTGCCACATTTAAAATTTTAGGATAATCAAGTGTTACAGTTGACGTAAGCAAGCAATTCTACCCATGACTGAAATAAAAGCTTTGCAGAGACTCAGGTTCCAATAATTATTCCTTCCTGTCTGCAGGTGTATATTCATTCATTTGCTTATTCATTCAATAAAAATTTGAGGACCATATTAAACATTATCATCAAAAAGCATAAGCACATAAGCATTACTAAATATTTATCAAATATCAGACATGTTTAGAAAATGATCCTAATTTAATCTTCCCATCTACGAAGCTAGAGTTACCATTTATCTATATTTTCGAGATGAAGAATTTAGAGGTTTGAGAAACTAGCCTATATGCATGTGTGGGTGCAGGAATTAATGGGAAATCTCTGTACCTTCCCCTCGATTTTGCTATGAACCTATGTATGTGGTCTTAAGGGAAAAAAGTAAGTAAAACTTCTTAAGGTCTTATAATTACAGAACAAAAGACCAGGATTTCAACCCTGGTATAGTTGACTCTGGAGCCTGGCTCATCCCCACGACACTCTACTCTTACTGAAAGCATAAAATCTCCCAATGAGAATGGCCATGAGTGGCAGTAAATAGACTTATTTAATTTTCTGTATGAGGAGATTTCACTGGGAAACTATAAAATATATTAACAGATTGGTCAGTGTTTTTTTTAATATATATATATGTTTATGAGGCTATTCAACACAGTGATAAAGTAATATACTGACAAATGCTATCCCTGCTAATACATCATCCAAACTGCCCAAGAGTCAAGGAGAATATTAAATTGGGTCTTGACTTTAGTAACAACTCAACTGAGGAACTTGATGACTTTGTAGATTTGGCACTCAATTACTTGGTAGATCTAGAGCTGATGCTAATAAAGTCTGTGGGAATTTATGATCAAAAGAAGGCTAGTAAACCAGAATAGAATTTCAAATTGATAGGATCATAGAAAGACGTCTACAAAGGCACTTGTTTTCACTCAGGTGTTGGTTTTAACACCAATCAATATGGCAGAAATAGGTTTCTACCAAAGCATGAAGATACACTAAACCAGGAATTCTTCTGAGGTACCTTCTTGTCCTAGAATTCAATGGTTGGCCTTGTGTAGTAAAATATTGACTGATCAGGGCCTACCTGACGAGCATCCTTAAAACTCAGGTAATTCATCATCACTGTTCTTTTTCTCCAAGTCAGTAAAGTCCTCTTAATATCACCTCTCACTTTATTATCTGGTCTTATACACTGGCTTCTCCCCTTCTTTCGACAAACACATACCATTTCTACCTTCTTAACCAAAATCTTGCTTTGGTCCTCATTCTCTATAATCTTCTTTCCCTTTTGTTCTTAGGTTCCCAAAGTACAAAGCAGCCTTCACATGTATTTCTGTTACCATGATATAGTTTAGTCCCAACTTCCCTCCCACGCTCCGGTCCCACCAATGTGACAGCACGCTTGATATACTGTCACATTTCTCTGATAAAATCAACCCTAAATTCTGAGGCCTAAATCCTTTTCCCATAAAATGGGTAATTCCTTCTGTCTGTCTTCTTTCTGTGAGTGGCTTTTTATTCTTACCGGCCTCCGGGTTTAAAACTTCAGAACAGTTTTTGGCCACCTTCCCTCACCTTTGTATCCATGCAGGAGTTGTACCCTGGAGCATCAGTCAGTGCTTGGCAACTCTGTATTATTTTGTCCCTACCCATCCATCTGACAGCCACCAACTTAGTTCAACTCATGCAGTTTCTCTCAATGTCTGCCCCTGGTCTCTTCTTCTTCCAGTCCCTCCCCTACACCACGGACAGAGTGGTTTTCCTAAAACTCTGTTGCCAATGCCATCTTAAGGCTCTTTTGTCATCTGCATCAATCTGACCTCAGTTATCTATTCCTGATCATATCTTTGTGTCCACAACATGAACCCAGCACTCAATCAGAATCAACTACTTACCTCTTCCCTGAACATACATGCCTGGGCCCTCTCATTTTTGGAATGCCTGACCTACATTACCCTCTTTCCTCGGTACCCCAACAAACGCATCCCAAAAACAGTTCCAATGTTTTTTCTCCAATGACTCCTTCTCAAGCCACTCTAGGCCAGCTCTCCCCTTTTCTGAGCTCCTACAGTACCCAGCTGACACACTGTTAAAGAAGCGTTCATCAAAAATTATCTGATACGATGACTTATCATTTAAGGAAAAGACACCCGACTACCTCAATTTTTTTAGTTCTTTACTTCCATCACAGAGCCATGAAACACACCAGAAAATCAAATATATATACAGTGAATCACTGAACTTTACAAAATGTGGTTAAGAAACCTTGATGTATATGTTTTTAATCCACATGTTAGAAATAGTTTCCAAAACAGAATGAGCCCTGTAAATGACTCTTCAGTACAAAAATCTGTAATACAAGTGAAATTAAAAAGGGATAGCTATAATTTTAATCATAGGCTTTGCCATGTTTGCTTCCTTCACTGTATTTGGCTTTTTACCCTAATATCATTTACCAGCAGCTGGAAAATACGGCATTAAAAAGGTAAAGTTTTATTTTGACACCAAATTATAAAAAGTGCTTTTTTAATATCTCAAAGAACAAAAAAGCTCCTTTTTCTAAGATGCTTCAAATTTGTCTGAATTAGGCAAAATCTTCTACTACCAAGTCTTGACACAAATGTCAGACACCTGGTATTAAAATATATCCATGTAATTTCTTGGAGATTCCATATCATTGTGAATAATGTACTCCATCTTCTCAATTGTACATAAACATCCTAAACCATTACCCTATGAGTTAAATTTCCATTTTTATGAGAGGAAATAAGCCATACACATTGTCTTTTGCCTGGGGAAAATCACCCAAGACTGGAATCCTGGGACATTATATATGATAGCAAACATATCTTGTCCATAGAAAACCTACAGAAGATTATCCCATGTTCTTGCTAACTCTGAATTCCTTCATATCTTTTCTCTTTTTAAGTACAGGGAATTGCTATAAAAAAGTCAAAATTTAAGGGTGTTTTAACTTCAAAGGTATTAATTTGTAATACCAAAGACAAGAATTACGAAAACATGGTTGAAAAGCACCAGAATATCTATAGATCCCAGTGATATTATGATTCACTATATCTTTTGAATACCTGGTATGTTGGATGGTTCTGTGGTAGAAGCCAAGAAATATAATGCCTTAAAGAACATACAAATTGGGGTGGTTGGGTATCTCTTCTGCTGTAATATTTGATTAGCAGCTGCGAAGATGCTAGTCAGAAATCTCATGATGTATAAAGCAGGGCCAAGATTTTGATATTAGAACTTGCTTAGCATTGGTAACATCATTCTAAATGAATCCCTCATTTACCATTCAACCTTCTTTATTTAAAATATTGCTTGTGGCTGCTTATGTCATACACCCAGAGTTTCCTAAAAATAAATATGGAATTTACCAGCTTATAGTGAACACATCTCCTGTCTTCAGCTTCTATGTTAATCTAAGTAGAAACATCCAGATCCCTCTAGGTAGTTAATATGGTAAATCCCTTTCAGTAGCTTCCCTGTTTAGAAATTTCTTACCTCATCTAAAAATTGTTCCCCAACTACACAGTGGGCTCTGGTCTCCACGCTTGTAACCATGGACCTCCACCCTCTCAGCCAGAGCCTACTCTACTGGAGAGACAGCCAACCCCCAGTGAGGCCATCGGGTTCTCTTTCCCAGGAATGTATTAGTGGGATACAGTCTCTGCTGGTCAACGGAGATGAAAAGATGTAAATTCTTTAGGGCAACCTTCTCATACTGTGTGGATGAAAAATCAAAGAAAGCCAATCTGCAGAGAGAATAAAAGAATGAACTAAATGACGAGATAGAGAGAAACAGGAGACCCAAAGGAGAGAGATTTAAAGGCTGCAACCTAAGTTATCCATAATTTATAGGTCTCAAATCCAGTTGCTAATAACGTCTTAAATTTTCTACTCTTTGGTTCCACAATATATCCTTTTGGCCTTTAATACATTTCCCTTATTTTTTTCTTATGATAGCTTGAATGGTTTTTTGTTTCTTCACCAAAATACCTACGGATAAATGAATATACACTAACATGTATCTAGTGACATTTATATCACAATTTTTTGCACAACACTGGTATCTCATGATAATAAGAGGAACAGTTTATACAGATTTCAATCTGTGCACTAAGAAACCAATTCTCCTCACTACTAACTTCAAATGTTCCACGATTTTATAGCAAAGCCATACTGTACTTGTCCCACGTGATGAATCTGAAAATTAGATTGCTAATGACAGGAGCAATAATAAGGTGAAAGGAAATCACTATGAACTAAGGCTCTTACTTCTCTTGAGCAATATCTTGAATGTGCCTATATTAAATACTCTAATTTTCATGTCTTACTTTTCAAATGCAGATGTCCAGGAGCTTTTGTTATAGGCACAGCAAACTAGCTTCCATTGGACTAACTCTTCTACTGATAATAATTATAAAAGCTAAAAAGATCAGACCAAAAAAAAAAAAAAAATACTAGTAATAATGTGAGGGCCATGGAGAGAAACTAAATTAGGCAGAAATTGGTAGCTATGATCCTTGAAAGCACACTAGTTGAGGTCCTCTGGCTTCTTCCCAGAGGGAACTTCCTACTTTCTCTGGAGCAAAGGCAGAACCCAAGCAGAAACTACAGTCTCAAAGGATGGAGGAGACAAGGCTAGGTCCAGGGACATCAGGATGTCCAGAATTTAAGAAGAGAAATCCAAAGAAGGGAGAGGAGCAAAATCATTGTAAAATGCCCATCAAACTATTACCTTGATTCCAGAAAATACTAAAACAGAAACTGAAACAATATTTTAAAAATTTGGACCATTTAAAATTACTAAAAACTATCAGATTTCCCCCATGTATGTCCCTAGTGCATGAAATGTTAAAGACAAAAAAAAAAAAAGAAAAATTGAGTTTTTCAATGTAGCATTTTCATTTCCCCATTGTATAAGGACTAAAATATTCTGCAGTAAGGAAACTAAAAGAAAAATAAACAGTCATTTTGAAAATGGAATGGCTGCCTGCTTAATTATACTCATTATCAACGGCAATTGTGTAATTAAAACCACTATTAGTATGATCTTGTGAATAGTTCCTTAGTGTTTAAAGTAAAACAAACCAAAAAAATTCAACCAGCACACATGTGTTTTCTGGTCCTGTACCAAATACCTGATCAGGAAAAACCTAGATCATGTTTAGCTCCCCGCCAACCCCAACAGATGTGTTCTTAACAAAGAAAACCCAGTTAATATTTTCCAAAAAAGAGTTCTCATTGTTTTAATTAAACATATTTAATATATAAAATATGCAAAGTATTGTGCTGGATATAAAAATAAGACTCAAAAATAAATCTTTCCTTAATAACAAAACAAACGAATTTTACTATATATGTAAAATTTTATAAGTGCTAAAATTTTTAAAGAGTTAAAAGCCAAATCAATCAATCAGTCCTTCCCCTCATATGCTTATCTGGTGACATACACACACACATGAATGACTACAATACAAGGGAAAGTGGTAAGCATCAGGACAAAGAAATTGCTATGAGCACTTATCGAAGGACAAAACTACTCTTAACTGGATAATGAAACAAGGTTTCAAGATCATGGCACACGTAAGACATAAATAAAATCTTAAAATGTGTAAAAGCCGAAAACCAAAATGGTGATAGGAACAGAACACACCGAGAAATGGTGCTGGGGAAATTGAGAGTTATCTTTAGTGAAGAGCAAATAGTTCAGGTAAGAGCAAAATGAAGAGTGAGAGGTAGACCTGGAAAGCTGATAAATGGACAAACTTCTCAGGACCTAAAACACCAGGCTCAGGTATTGAAGCCAATACAAAATTAGACGGCAAAAAAGGTTATGAACAGGTCCGTAAAATGGTGATAAATATACTTTAAGTAAATGAATCTAGCAGCATATGAAATAATAGATTAGAAGGGAATGGGATCTGGGGCAAAATGAATGATTAAGGAAATAATGATTAAGGAAGTACTTAACACATGAAAAGAAAATCTACCAAGATAGTTAAAGAAAAAAAAAAAAAGAAAGAAAAAGAAAAGGAGAGGGGCCCCTGGATGGACGCAGTCAAGCACCCAACTCTTTTTTCGCTCAGCTCATGATCTCAGGGTCTTGAGATCAAGCCCAGGGTCAGGCTCTGAGCTCAGCAAGGAATCTGCTAAAGTTTTTCTCTCCCTCTCCCTCTGACCCTCCCTGTGCGTGCTCTCTCAAAATAAACAAATAAATCTTTAAAAAAAAAGAAAGAAAAGAAAAGAAAAAGAGATTAAAGTAGTGGGAATGGGACTGTACAATTAGGGAAACATCTGAGAGTCAATGCAGAGGGGGAAAAAATGAGCAAAATTTAACCAGTTATTCTGCAAAGGAAAGAGGAGGAGAAATAAAGAATAACCAAAAGATTGCTCATCTGAGGAAAGAAAATCCTATGGTTCCATGAACAATAACCAGGAATGCAGGAAGAGTCTGTTTCATATAGACAATAAATTTAGTTTGAAATATACTCCCTTGTGAAGCATATGAATATTCATATTCATGTGTACCCTCAAATGCATAATTGTGAAAGGGGAAATAATGCTGATGAAATTTCCATGATTTATACATTAATTAACTTGCATTAGGACTATTAAGTATATTTCTATACGATCTCTGAAGGGACACTTTGAAGGACATGCACCCTTGAATATTTGTAATGTGATTTTATCCCATAGTATTTTTTAAAACCGCTTTGTTGAGGTATAATACATGTACCATGAAATTCACCCATTGTAGTGTACGGTTTACTGATTTTTTAGTAACTGCATACAGTGTAACCACCATCGCAATCATTCTAGAACACTACTGACACCGCAAAATTTCCCTTATGATGTTAGCTGTAGCTTTTCTATAGAGCCTTTCACCAGGTTGAAAAAGTTGCTTTCCAGTCCTTGTTTGCTAAAGGTTCTTGTTTTTTAATCATCACTGGGTGTCAAGTGCTTTCCTGTGTCTATTGAGATGATTAAGTGGGTTTGGCCCTTTATTCTATTAATAATTATGTAATACACAAATTTTTTTTTATAAATCCCACTTAATCATGGTGAATAACACAGTTTTATGTTGATAGATCCAGTCTGCTAGTATTTTGTTTTAGAATTTTGCATCTGTGTTCATGAGGGATATTGCTCCACACTCTCCTCTGATATCTTTCCCTTTTTATCAGGCTGATACTAGCCTCACAGAATGTACTGGAAAATGTTCTTTCATATCTCTTGTTTCTAAACGAGTTTGCAAAGGATTGGTATTATTTCTTCTTTAAATGTTTGACAGCATGTCGCTGTGGCTTCTCTACCTGTAGGAAACTGGTTTTTCTTTTATCTCCCACACCCCTTCACCCATTTGCCCAGCCCCCGAGCCTCCTCCCCCTGAAACCACTGGTTTATTCTCTGTACCTATGAATGTTTCTGTTTTTTGTTTTTAGGAAAATTTTTAACTACTAATTTGCTAAAGGACAATTCAGATTTTCTACTTCTTGAATCAGTTTTGGTATTTTGTGACTTTTTAAGATTCCTCCATTTCATTTAAGTTGCCTAATTGGCATAAAGTTGTCCATAATATTCCTGTATAAGCTTTTTAAATTTCTTTAAGGTTTGTGGTAATGTCTCTTCTTTCATTCCTGATTTTGGTACCTTTTAATTGATCAATCTAGCTAAAGATTTATCAGTTTTGATCTTTTCAAAGAATCTGCTTTCAGGGCGCCTGGTGGCTCAGTCCTTAAGCGTTCTGAGCCTTCGGCTCAGGTCATGATCCCAGGGTCCTAGAATTGAACCCATCAGGCTCCCTGCTCAGCAGGGAGTCTGCTTGTCCCTCTCCTTCTGCCTGCCACTCCCCTTGCTTATGCTCTCTCTCTCTCTCTCTCTCTCTCTCAAATAAGTAAATAAAATCTTTAAAAAAAAAAGAATCTGCTTTCGGTTTCACTACTTTTTTCCAATTGTTCTTCTGATTTTTACTTCACTGATTTTCACTTCTGTCTTTATCATTTCCTAATTCTGCTCTTTGGGTTCTTTTTCTCCTTTTTTTCAGCTCTTAGGGTGCAAAGGGACATGGCTGATATTAGGTCTTTGTCCTTTCACTCAAGGGGTATTTAGAAGTTAGTTGTTTTACTTCCAAATATTTAAGAAGATTCAAATTTTCCTCCTGTAGTTTAATTTTGTTGTGGCTAGAGAACATACTTATTCCATGATCTAGCGTGCGGTCGAGTATGTCACTGTGCAATAATTTCTGTTCCAATGGTGTGGGGTAGAGTGTACCTTACCCATCAGTTTCACTCAAGATGCTTAATCCTGTTGTTCAAGTCTTATGTTTTCTGTCTAGCTGTTCTATTAATTACTGGAAAAAAAGTATTGAAATCTCTAATCACTGAATTTTCCACTTCTTTCAATTTTGTCAGTTTTTCCTCCATGTATTTTGGAACCTATAATATTTTGATGGTTATTTTTAACTCACTCAGAGAAAACAGAAGACAAATAAAAGAAACCATGCCAGGGTAGGACACAGAAGTGGTCTCAACACCCCAAGGCACATTTCTATTTCAATACATTCTCTGCCCACTTCATTCAAACATATTGCTCATTCTACCTATTTCTATCACTTTCTCCCTTTTTCTCAAACTTGACTACCAAGCTCCATGACTTTCTTAACACCATTACGAAGTAAAACTTCAGCTACTGGTTCAGCTTTACTCTGTACGAAGACTAAGATGTTTCATCACACTATGTTAACAATCCCTTTTAACATTACAGGGCCTTTCTCAGTCTCCTGGATTTCAAAGATGTCTCCTCTATTTAACATTCTTGCTCCTTTGGAAATACTCCGTTTCCATGGTCTCCAACTCTGAATTCCCCTTTCTGACCACAATATCCTATTTCCTCCGAACTCATACACCCTTTCCCTTCTCAGTTTGGGCTCAAATTTGGGAAAGACTGGTCTCCACATTAGAATCACCTTGAGAACTACTTAAAAATAAAGATTAATGTGCCCCACCTTAGAAACGCAAAATGAGAGGGTGATATGGAAATGCAGGACATATGTGCTTGGAACGGGCTCTACAACTCACTAGCTGTACGACCTTCACAGCTTGCTTCATCTCGCTAAGCCTTGTTTCCCTCATCTGTGAAATAAGGGTAACAGAATCTACTCCCTAGAATTAATATGAGAATAAAAAGAAACAATACATAAAATGCTTAACACATAACAGGCTGTTATTATCTCTGGGGATGAGGCTCAGAAAATCTGCTGTGGTTTTTTTAATGCATCCCAAGGGCCATGTAACTAAGACATTATCTCCCTGTGCCTTAGAACTTTGGTTTTCTCAACTGTAAAACAGGAGGAGTAATATCACCTGCCCCAAGGAACTAGCATTAGGAGTAAGTGGGTTAATGCTATCAATTACTTAGAACAGCGCCTGGAGAGCAGCAAACATTTTATCAGCATTATTAAGTAAACAAAATCATCTCTACATCCTCATCATCTTCCCACTGCTATCACTCTTCTCTTTCTTCTTTCCTCCTCCCCTTCACTCTATAATAAAACCTCAGTGGCTAAGTCTAGATTTCTGCTAATACCCATTCTCTAAACTTCTGGAACACTTTCACTTCAGTGAGTCTGACTACCATGTTGTCCAATCCAACTGTTTGCATGCTGAATATCCTTACTCTTGTTCTTATTCTCTTCCATTCTAGTTACTTGTGCATTTCAGATCATTCCCAAGTCTCCCTCTACCAGCATACTTTTTCCCCAAGTTCTACAGATGCACTCCCATCATTTGCAAGAGCATCTGTCTGGTTTCCATACCCTTATTACATAAGGAGATAAAAACAGCACAACAGACATGAACAGAATGCCGAGGCATGGGGTCAAAAAACAGCCTGAGCAGACACGCTTTATCACCACCATTCCTCAGAAGGAGGGAAGAAAGAGGTCCCCTTAGCTCCCTTCGTTGTTGTTAATACCATTACCATTTCACTCATCTCCCAGGATGAAAATCTGTAGGTAGCTCCGACTCTTCCTAGTCTGGAGACTGAGATCAAATCACTTGCCAAGTCCTATAGATTTTACACTACGTATCTCACGTCCATTTCCTCTTCTAAATATTTTCATCCCTACACTCATCCTGTTAGATCTGGTCCTTATTATCTTTTTCATCAAGTGTTACCATAGTCTCCCAACTGGTCATTCCGCCTCACACGCCTCATGACCATCTATCCCACAGCTAATGCAGAACTCAATGTCCTCATTCTTCTTCTCAAATCCTTCAGTGGCTTCCCCTTTGACTGCAAAATAAACCCCATCTCCTCACTGTTATTCAGCACCTTCCACAGTTCCCAAATGACCTCTGTAGACTTAGTTCCCGTTAATTGTTTTTACATAGTTACTGTTTGGTTAAACTAGATTTTGTCTTGTTCCTTATATTAAGTCCCAAGGTTTTTTGTTTTTTTTGGTCATATCTGAGTTTATCCTTCTTTCTTTTTTTTGTTAACTCCTACTTGTTACTACCTTTTCCATCTATCAAGTATGGGGGGAATCAGATCAAGAAAGTAAATTTAAGTATAACTTGATTGATTTTATTATTTTTTTTAACTTTATTGATTTTAACAAACTACAAGTGCTCAATTCAGATATGCCCAGAGGAGATGTCAACCACCCTAGGTATGAGGAAGAAGAGGTAGATAAACACCTTTGAAGTTTTATCTTCTCATAGAGGTGTAATCTCCATCCTCTTCTTTCAAAGTTCTTAATGTCACTTACCCTTAATCTTAAGATGACAGCTAGCTGCCTCTATCTTCACATTAGATGTAAATATGTGACACACGCTGGTGGGTAGGACGGACCTTCCTTACCTTCTTTTCTACCTCGAGGTCAATATCCCAGTAGTAGTAAGCTGACATCCAAATTGACATTATCAGACAATCAGTGAGCTTGTTTCCAAAAGATATTGGCTCTATTTCTGGTTTTCATATACTTATCATACTCATTTTAGATCAACACTAGATATTGATTATTTATACCTCGCAGAGGGAAACATGTGAAAACTATAAATGCTTCTGATGACCTAGCTCATATTTTACCATTACATATGTTTGTGTGTGTATAGGTACACACACACACACATACTTGTTCATATTGACACAGATATTCATATATACTGAGAAAATAAACATGAGTGGGCATGCCACGTGGACGTGTCATAGGTCTCTGCCTTCTGAGAGGTCACCACCTATCTGAACTCTTAACTAGGATATCAATCTCATTAAAACCCATGCAGCCATTTGTATCGCTCAAGGATTGATCTTGTAGTTACTTTCCTTCTCTCCTGCCTCTTGGTTCAGGCCATGCCTGTCCTTTGTATCTCTGTTAACATCTAGCAGAGTGTCTTGAACAAAGTAGGTGCTCTCTAGTAGGTCACCTAAATTCAAAGTCAGATGCTGTAAAGGGCAGCTCCGTATTGATGTTTTACATTCACAGATGAGCTCCTTGGAGTAGCACTACAGCCCCCATGGTGAAACTTCAGGCTTTTTGAGGTATGTTAATTTACTCACATCACAGGAATACCATTTATGAAATTTCTGCTCCAATGAGATAAGTGCTACCCTAATGACGTGAAAGAGTTAATGCATCTTGGAAAAGACCCAAATTGCTCTCCGGAGACAGTTTATTCAATTAAGTGGCTCCAACCCAGAATTTTCAATTAGCAGTTCAGTTACTACAAACTCCTTCATATTGGTTATCTGTAATCTGTGAACATCAACACACCTATAAGAAACAATGTTTGCTTATAGTTCATTCAAAAATAGAATCTTTAGGATTTAACGAGTGCAGATGCAGATTCCATTAACATTTACTTTGTACCTACTGAGTGCCAGAAACTGTGCTAAGTACCTGCTCATTAGGATTTGAAGGGAATATTCTGAAGAGTGGAGGATAATGGGGTTTGGAGAAACTGAATATACAAAGCAGGAGGACACAAAGACAAATAAAACAGCTCCTTCTTTAAGGAATCCACAAAGATCTCAAGTGAACTCATCTAAAGCTTTTCAGAATCTGGTTTCAGGCTATCTAATCACATCTTGCACTCTTCCTATGAATTATGTATATGGTAAATTCAGTAAGGTACTCACTGTTGTGAGTATGTGCATATTATCCTTATCGCAAATGATCTTCCCAAATGCCTAAATCCTCACCTTCCTTCAAGGACCAGTTCAGCTCCCATCAAACACACAAAACCTTCTCTGACTAACCTTTCTTAAGTCATCCTTTATGTTCCTGCAGGATCCACAGATGGTTACCTGGACTTGGCAATTAATCATATACTACTGTTTACTGAACTAGCCTGAATTTATCTCTTAAACTCCCAAATGTGACCTGACGAGAAGACACTTTCTCTAATATTTCCCTGTATTATCATAAATTCATGTCACACTGAAATACCTTAACTGAAATCCTTCATAATCAAAGGAACAACTTAGTATCACTCATTTCTCGACTTTGTCAACTCCTACATTGTAAGAACAATTCTGTGATGTAAGCAAAATTCTTCTATCTGAAGGTGATGAAATACAAAGATATCCTTTCGGCAAGACACTAACCTGCTGACATAATACTTGTCGATGGCCTGGTTAAACAAAAAATAATCCTACTTTTTCGGTTTTGTTTCCGGGAAAAAAAATTTCCACATCTATAATAAAATCTGTGACTTTTATATATTATTTTTCCTGGAATGTTCTATGTTAATTCAAAACATGGGATTAAATGATTTCATTTATCTACTACACTCAAGGTCAGCCCATAATCTGAAAGGTTAACCAAATTAACTGTGTTACTGATTTATCGTAAATATAAAAAGTCAAGGGTTCAGAAATAGAGACCTACTTTATTGATATTTATGGCATTAACTTTTAATTCTTTTAGACTGGATTTCCTATGTAACTTTACTTTTTCCCAAATATTTGCTTTATTTTGATCTTTTATTTCAAAGTAATATATGCTCATGAATACAGAAACACGTAAACATATATAGAAACATGTAAATATTTGAGTCTTTTAATAGTACTGTTGTATGCAATATATTTTATTGATTTGCCTTTGTTGGTAGTCCGTTTCATAATTTTCTCTTGTCATTCCTCTCAATGATAATAAGCACAGCATTCTGCACAAATAAAGGACCTAATAAATGCAATTATGTCCATCCAGAGAACCAGATTCTATCAGCAAGTGAAATAAAACCTGCCAGATTGGCAGCATATGGCCCAATAAGATCCTTTTCGCTCTCAATTATTTAGCCCCCATTTTCCATACATCAGAGCACATCTCAATTTGTAAACCATACTCCACCTGCCTGCTCCAACACATTTAACTCCTCCCTTCTGCCCCTAGGATCGAAGGGCAATGTCTGAACAGCTGATGCCAAAGAGTTTCGAAAATAAGATGCATACCAGCATCATCTGTCTCGGCAAAATCCGCATCTGTTCACTTTAACTCTCAGAAAGACGACCACACCCAGCAGTGGGATGTCATAAAATACAGCGCCCTACAACGGTTAATCTGATTCATTACCATTCACTTGACAGTGAATGTTTGTCAACGTGACTCCAGAACGTCAGAGGGAGGGGGAAGCTGAGCCTAAGCCTCCTGGCTATGAAAACTGCCACAGCTCCACCTGACTATCCTTGGCCCTCTTCTCACCGGGTAACAAGCTCATACCATAAAAGCAAGTCATCGAAAAGAAAAAGACAGCATGCTGTTTAAATACCAACCGTGTTAACTCAGAAGCAATACAGTACAATTCATGTACCTCATGTTCTCTGCTAATTGCTTAAGACATCCTGCCACGGAGGAGACAGCAACAGTAGCCAGGGCCTATCTTCTTTAAATGCCAGCTCTTAATAACAAACTCCTAAAAGGTCTTAATTGCATTTACCAGGAGCTCATGAACTTTAAAAGTTGTTAATCAGATTTCCATGTAAATGGAATGACGATTAAAGGTTAAGTACAGGTTTCTGAAATTTCAGAAGTTGAGAATATATTGCCCTTCATAGAGAAAAAAAAAAACTATCAGCCTTGACAGGAACCAAACATCTTAATTAAACATGCAGAAGTACCATGCTTATTTTTATGTGAAGTTCTATTTTCAAATGTCAAAGTTAATCATGCACTTGACTAAAAATGTGCGCTATTCACTCTGCCAGAGAAGAAATGCCTGGGTATTCTTTTCTGAGACAACATCTGCAGGTCTCCCAAAACTTCTCATGGCCCCTCAGACCGATCCCTGCCCGTGTGACACAGAAACCGGAGAATCACAGTGAAATGCCTTCCACACAGAGATCTTAATTGCTCTCCATCTGAGGAGTAATCTAAAGCCACACGTTTTCAATCAAGTCTGCTTCATATTTATGTGGCTCAGGAGAAACACGAGACGCTTCCCCCATAAATTTGCTGCACCTGTGTCCCTGGAGTGACATGTTGACAAATGAACATGACATCTCCTCAAACTCCAATAAGAATTTACGATTCTTGGAAAGAATATATTTGATCAATTATAGTGTCATCACAGTTGAAAGCAAAACCGTGTCTTTGGAGTGCACTTCACAAAATTTGCAAGCGCCTGTATTCTGCAACAGGATAAATGACAGATCCCAACCTCCCGAGTCAGGTCCTCCTGCTTTAATACTCCATCTCAGATTCTCCAGCTCGAGAGGAGCTAGGCACAACAACCATGGAGGAGGAGAATGACTAAGATGAATAGCTGTGCAGTGCCCTAGACAAAATAACAGGGCTCGAAATCGGAAATCGGAAAATATTTGTAGTGTAATATCTAGCTCATAAAAATAATTATTCTTTAAGCTGGTTACCTACTTGTGGAAGGAAAAAAAAAAATGCCTTCTGCAGCCCTACTTTTTCTGCTTTTTGTCCTGTATACTTCAATTCTCCGTTCTTTTATTCCTTCTAAGAGTCTGAGCAAATTCCAATGTTTGCTCAATATAAGGTACCTATGGTCCACTTTAATAGAAAAGCACAGGTGCTTAGTGTTCCTACCAAAGCTACAGCTACAGCTGCTGTTGGAATTATTTCTAATAATTGTGCTAGCGTGATTACATTTGGCCACAGAGCAAACCCAAGCTCTTGTGCTTTAAAGAAATCCAGAAGTGAAAAAGTAGTATCATATAATAATTAGCTCATTTGAGGTGAAAAGAGAGGAAGCAGGGAAGAATTTTTAAGTGGTTCTTTCTGGAAACTGCTCCTGCTGAACTGTGAGGTCCTCTGAGTAGCGTGCGTGCTTCTCAAGGACCGGGACCACAATGGCATCTCCCAGCTTTCAACTACACGGGGCTCCCTCTTCCTGAGGACAGAGTGTGAATTTTACATTTGATTCAATCCACCACGTGTTGGTAAAGCTTTTAATAAGCAATCTGATTGAGAAAACGATCCCACTCGAAATGGCAAGCTCTAAGGTGCTAAAAGACGGATGTGCTCAGAAACCACGCTTGCTTCCTGCTAGTGGCCCTTTGTGACCAACAGCTTATGGGCAGCCAAGGATTAGGGGTTAGGAGATTCTGAGACAGCATGTTCTTCTTGTGAGATGGAGTTTCTCCATAGAAAAGTATTTCTTTCTCCTTTGTATTTCCCCAAGGAAGCTTACTGTGTGTGTGTGTGTATGTGTGTGTATGCAATGAATGCCAACTGAATAAATGGTTTTTATGCAGATGAAACCCATAAGCTTGGGGTGCCTGGGTGCCTCAGTTGGTTAGGCATCTGCCTTTGGCTCACGTCATGATCTGGGAGCTCTGAGTCTGGCTCCCTATACAGTGAGGGAGTCTGCTTCTCCCTCTCTCCCAATCTCTCTCTCTCTCTCCCTTCCCTTCCCCCGCTTAAGTGTGGGTGCCTGGGCTCTCTCTAATAAATAAAATCTTAAAAAAAAAAAAAAAAAGAAAAGAAACCCACAAGCTTGTCCTCACCAGTACCCTGTTCTCCTAAAGCACCCAACAAGACAATCAGGACAAGGTTTCAATAAAGACAGAACACACAATTCTTAGGAACTGGTCTTTAAAAACAACCTCTTATCAACTATCACCACCAAAATATCCACCATGGGATTCTAATGAGACTGACCTATGCAGTGTCTCACCAAATTAAACAACCTCATTCCAATATCTGTGCCTTTATTCATAGAGTTTGATGAATTTGAACAACTGGCTCATTTCCTTCTGCTACAAATTCAATCACTTTCAAGAGCCAGCATAAGTATCAGCTTTACACTAATGTTTCCATTTCTCTAGCAAGCATTTATTGACTATAAGGCACTGTGCTGGGTAGTGCACATGCAAAGATGCAAGAGACAGGCTTTGCCCGGAAGGAGGTCTAAGCATTGCTCAGTGGCCTTCGGTTCCTTTGAACCACAGCATTTAGTTTCTCTGCTAGCTGATACAAATCATGCTGTAAATAAAATTAACCTTAAAAATATTACAATATCCCACCAAAAGTATACATTCAAAAGTAGCACTTGAATAGCTATTTTAGCTGCTAACTTGGCTCTTATCTCAGTTCTCCATATTCCCTGGCCTGTTTCTGTCATTTCCTTTATTAGTTTAATCAGTACTTAAAAGTGCCTTCTGTAGGGTAGGCACTGACCTAAGTACCTTCATTTGTCACCGGGCTGCTATGTGGAATGACTCAGTTTTCCAAATCACCTATCACGTCCTTTATCCTGGGCTCTGTGATCCCTGATTCCATACTGGTGACAGCTGCAGCCCAACAGAAAGCTCCGAGAACCTGGGAAGGTCCATCTACCATCGGGTACGAGAGGGTTATCTGCACCATTCTGAGCAGCTTGCGGAGCTCAATCCATGATGGCTACTGACTTTTCTCATACGTGAGACACTGATTAGATAGTCTAGAACCTAGTTCTTTCTTATTACCCAATCTACCAGAGTAGCCCCATCTGAAGTCTCTCCTTAAGGTGTTCAATAAATTATATGATCACATCAATGTAAGCTAAGATGGTGTGCTCCATTAAGCCAACAGAGCTTATCACTGCTGATAGTGATGTACTGTCACTCAATGAAGCTATAATAATTAGTTCCTATTTTGTTGGCCCTGGTACAGCTATTCGTTCTTCTGGACCCACAAAGCCATTACCTAAACATTTTCTAGCCACACATTGACCCCTCAGAATCTGGTGACCCATATGAATACAGTGATTCTAGGATTCAGTTACAGTAACTCACAAGCAGAAGTTAGAATCGTTAATGACAATGTATAGGCTGGGGTATAGCTGTTTTCATTTCCTTTGCATTTACTTTCAACAGCACAACATGTATTTACCTTTAAATAATAGCTTCCATGGATAAAGGAGAATACACCTAGAGTGAATGCAGAATGTAGCACAGCAACCAAAGACAATTCTGGTTTAGTGCAACATGGAAGGAAACAGCTAACACAATTAATCAGAGAGTGAAGCTCTTATGATCAGTAATCCCTAAATTAATAAGTAACATAGTTAAATAATATAAACTTATGTTTTGGGACATGATGGACCAGGGAGTAGCTGCCTGCACCACTGATGTTTCGTGGAATTCTGTTTCT
The DNA here is from genome assembly GCA_028534135.1 of Potos flavus. Classification (NCBI taxonomy): domain Eukaryota; kingdom Metazoa; phylum Chordata; class Mammalia; order Carnivora; family Procyonidae; genus Potos; species Potos flavus. Next base: position 77,214,990 of record CM052887.1, on the reverse strand, counting down.
TTTGCTGCCTGAAACACTGCTAGGACCATAGACAGAGCATTCCATTTTTAAGTCAAAATAGCAGGAAGTTAAAACCCATACATCTATAGAATGCCAATTATGCATATTATACATGTGATTTTAAACGTGCAGTCAGCACTTTTCCATCCAATCAAAAGCTCAGCCTTCTCCATTGATAGTTTCCTATATATATATCTACCACCTGAAGTTTCAGATCCATCAACTCTGAAACAGCTTTCCAAGAAACCTAGACTTCTCATAAGAAAGGGTTCTACAGAAAATAAAGACTATTATTTGTTTCTCTTGTGTCAGTCATGAGACTTCAGAAAAAAAAAATCAATGGAATCTAGATGGTGGTATTCATGAGCTTTGTCACATATGGGCTGAAAGTTAGCAAGATAATCATTGTATTAAATAAACATCACATATTGCCACTTTAGAAATATCTTCCATTTGTAGCGCAGAAAAAGTTTTGTTTTGTAACCTTCGGCCTAATGATGAACTAAAGCAAATCCTCTTAAGGAATAATAGTGCTGGAGAAATAATTAAAATAAAATATAAAACATAAAAGCAGAGTTATTCTAGTATGGCAAAAATTTCCTTCTAGAAATGAATTAAAGAAAACATCTCCTAATCTATCAGAAACTGAATATTTAGAATGTTTTCAGTCCAGTTATGTGTGAATAGGGGTAAAAATGTAATAGCAGCCTGTCTCTAGTTTTCTTTAAGACTGACATTTAAAAGCGGCCTGAACCACACAATTTAGAACTTAATCATATATTGTCTTGAAATGTCAGTGCTGTTAAAAATAATATTAGTTTGATCTCTACTAGGAAGCAATCTGAGAACAAGCACCATCTTATACTTTTTCTTTATCTCCTGCGTTATAGAGGTTGCTCAATCCCAACGACATGAATAAGGCACTTTTTATCTAAAAAGAAAATCAGCCTGCTTTCAAAATAAAGTTGTGCATTTAACATAGAACACATAACTCCAAACCATGTGTTACATATTCCAAAGAAAACTTTCTAAAGCAAGGAATACCCTGTTTGCAAAAATGGATAATTAACCGAGAAGATGTCTTTAGTAGAGAATACTCTTTAATACATGTTTAGAAGCTTACTAACTTACACGTTTATGATTAATTTTCCTTAGAAAAATATTATTAAAATAGACACAACAGGAAAAAAAAAAAAACCAAGAGATTCTCTGGATGCTTTATCAGTAGCCCAAAAGTTAATCACTAACTTTGGAGAAATGACTTTTTAATTAACAGAAAATGTAATGTTTGAAATTTTCAATACAGACTTTCAACCTTAAAAGTATTAAAAATCTATATGGTATTATCTAAGAGATAATGCCTGTGAGAAAAAGTAAAGATTTCATTTGAGGATACCCTGATAGCAATAGAAAGCAAAAGTAATCTCCAATAGAAGTAAGCATTAGTATTCCACGCTATCAATTATCACTGAGAATTTTCACTATGGAACTTTCTACTATATTCCACAGAATCTGGTCAACCAATGCTATTAACATCACTGAGCCTCAATGTAGGAAGAAGAACTATATTCCTGCTTTCATATAAAATGATTTCTAGAACCCTGCTGTATTATTTATAACTCACAGTGATTTTTATATTCTCACAGCCTACTACAGATTTTTCTTAGTGATTTATGTTAGGTTCTTTTAAAGCCTCATTCCTACTTATGGTTTATTCTCCTCTCAGAAAAGGTAACAATGCATTTCATGTATATGTGTCATGATAAACTTACAGACTGACAGAGGGTGGACACACGTGGACTTTACATAATGGAAAGGAGACTGATGAATAGCTGGCCCTTATTAGGTACTTTTCACATGGAAGAAAAAGACGTACGGACTACAGAAGTCAACCAACCTCCCAAGACAGAGTTTTAAAACGGACGGAGTTTTAAAGTGTCCATATACTGCTCATTTGCTCAGAGTAAACACAAAGGCCGGCAGTTCACACATGGAACACTTTGTTAGCTGTTCTGTCATTATTGCTAAGAACATGTTTCCACCGTGTACATTTGTTAGACTGTCGGCCGCTGTCAATAACCCATAATGGTGGAGAGTCAAAACCATTCTCGTTAAAAATAACTTTTAGAAGGAAAAGAAGCATTGTCCACACTCCGGGGCATCAGCTATTCTGGACATGCGAGACAGGCAGAGAGCTGCCGCGGGGCTGGGGGGTGGCGGTGGCAGTGGCTGCTGCGGCCGACGCTACTTCACACTCTGTGCCGGGCTGTGGTGTGGGGCTGCCTCTGTGGTCACCAGTGTTCTCCTCAGACACAGCATTTACTGCTTCTCGTCACTGGAAATGACTTTCCCTATATTTCTTAGGCCCCAGGGTACACATTTCCTCACATTTTAACGTATCTAAAATAGTGACAACGGGGGCGCCTGGGTGGCTCAGATTGCTGGGCGTCTGCCTTTGGCTTGGGTCATGATCTCAGAGTCGTGGGATCGAGCCCCACATCGGGCTCCCTGCTCAGCAGGGACCCTGCTTTCCCCCCTCTCTCTGCCTGCCTCTCTGCCTACTTGTGATCTCTCTGTGTTAAATAAATAAATAAAATCTTAAAAAAAATAAAATAGTGACAACGGCTCACAAAATAATTATCCACAGTTGTTTGATATAACAGTTGTACACATTTATTTAGGTACTTTTCCTTCCTAATCTTACAGTTCTTAGTATCTTATAAGGACCCTGCTGTAAGGTCTATTGCTAATCAAAGCTTTATTCCTCTTCCCTCCTCTCTGCTTTTCTCCCCCCCATCCCTTTTTATGTCTTCAGCTGTTCTTCATATACTTCTTTTTCATGGGGAACGCTGGGTTGTTCAACAAATCAAATGCATTAGACTAATTACCAGACCCTCACCTCTTCTCAGTAGGAGAAAGTTTAAAAGCAACACAGCAGTGTGAATACAATTAACACTACAGAATTGTACACTTTAAAATGGTTAAGATGTTACATTTTATGTTATGTGTCTTTTAATGATTACAATTTAAATAAATGTAAGAGCAAGGCACACGTCTCTCTGGAGTCATCCTGTTACACAGTTATGTGTTCTCAACTCAGAATCGTTGATGTCCTTCCATCGCATCAGTCAGCTACAGGCTAAGCACGTCTACCCTAGCCACGCACCATTAACCGGCATCTGGGATCCGAACTCAAGAAACATCAGAACCGGGGGTCCATTTCATCCCTCATATAGCAGTTCACTGAGGGGCAGCGGCCCACTCAAACCCCTCAATAAATGCCTGTAACTCTTTCTCTGTCTCCAGGTTTTTAAATAAATATGTCTGGGCATGAGTGAGAATAAAGCAATAGACAAAAAAAGAAAAACAAAGAGGTTCGATAGTATGAGTCTATCAAATGAAGAAAGAAAAATTCATCTGGCCAAGAATGCAAGAAAGAAAATTAATAAGTAAAATGCTAGCAAGTTACCTGAGTTAATAAATATTTAATTAATCTGTGTTGAACATATACATATATAATCGCCTTAAAAGCTAACGAAAATAAGATTAAGAGAGGATCACGACCTAAGCTGCAAATCAATACAAAATCTGGAAGTAGAAATGGGAAACAAACATCAGACTTTCAAGTTAAAATGTTAACTTAGTATCAGACTCTAGCACCCACACAGTCTTTCCTATATACACACTAAAATATCCACGAGTGTGAAAGGAGACCAAAAAAACAACTCACGGTGCTCAAACTGTGGCCCACACACAACTACTGCCAAAATCATTAAAGAACTTGCACGAAATACAAGGCTGAGGGAATAGGGTTAAAACCTACACCTTTTTGGTTTACACTTAATGGTTCAACTGTGGCACCCCTGGAAGCAAAGTTAGTCTGCTTGCCTGGAAATCGGTACAAAAAGCCCTCCCTCCTCCTCCACTGTCCATATTTTCCAAATCAAACAAAACTGAGCAACGTTCACGATAACACAGACGCTGACTTGAGGCGGCAGGCCCTTCTGCTACCACCTCATAGGAGCACATCTTGTCCTACATCCATTAGAAAAGAGCCCTTTAGCACGTGCACCCGAAGGTTTATTGCAGCAATGTCCACAATAGCCAAACTATGGAAAGAGCCTAGATGTCCATCAACAGATGAATGGATACAGAAGATATATATATATATATATA